>CM040174.1:15637005-16362005 GCA_022606695.1 Vaccinium macrocarpon
AATTTTTGGTTCGAACTAATAATAATCAAGTTAAAGTATTTATTAAAAATAATCTTGATCTCATTATTGCAAATAAAAGGCTTATTAGATGGCAAGTTTGGTTTGCGAACTTCAACTTCGATATTGAATATATATATATATTGCTGGAAGAGAAAATAGCCTTGCAGATGTCCTCACAAGAGAAGCAGCAGATGGAAAACGAGATAGGCCAATTGGCTATGCAAATTAATAATCTCGTCTTGAGATTAAACAATATAGGCCAAGAGGTCCACAATTTAGGCACTCTTGCCAGTTCAATGTACAAAAAGCTTGATGAGCTTAGGGCAAAATATCCAAGATATAATTTTGATGCAGAACTTAAGTACAGATATGAAAAAGGAGATACAGCCATTGGACCCCTTGGAGAAGAAACTGGAAAATATGACTACGAGTCCAATATTTTGATCCAAGGCAATTTACTCCAGTCAAAAATACCACTCTTACCAAAGAGGATCCAAAGCCAGAAATTAAGCCTGCTATTTTTTCCAAAAGAGATTCTCTCAAATTAGCCCTTCTCAAAGTCCCAAAAAGACCAAGCACTCATGAGGAATTTATTGAGAATTTTATCATTTATAATCGCCTTTGTTGTGAACATATTGCAATTGAAAATTGGATGAAAACTCTTGATTATGGAGTTTATCAAAAATGCAATATATATCCTGGAGCATCCCCCCAATATAGTTGCAGGACTCTTTTAGCAAGGATTGATTTGTAGAATCTATCCAAGTCCTCGGCTAACGGAAGTTCAAAAACTCCTAGCCTTTATCTCATTCAAATATCTATATCAGATTTTACTCGGTCTGTCTTGAATGGGGAACAAAAGATGGATATATTCCAGGAAATCATCTTATCAAGATAGGAGTGACTCACTACTAATGTCCATGGTCTTTTCTCTTCTTGCACCACGAAAGCTATGGGGTTCAGGGAAGCTCTTATTTTTGCTTCAAATCAACATTGTGGGTCAATTATTGTTAAAGGAGATTCGGCTCAAATTGTGCAGGCCTTGACAACTTTGGATGAATCTTTTTTGGACTGTAACTCGGTAATTTTGGATTGCTTGCAACTTGCTTCTTCCTTTTGGTCTTGCAACTTTATTCACGTTAAGCGTCATTGTAATAAAGCGGCCCATTTGTCGGCCAAAAAAGCCTTATTGGGTGTTAAGTTAGAGCCTTGGGGGGTGTCCTATCCCCCAATGGCTTGTTAATCTTGTCTCCCAAGAGGTTCGTTTTTTGGACCCGATCTCTACTTAATAAAATTTCCTTTTTCTGTGAAAAAGAAAAGAAAAGATAGGAGTGACTCAGAAACCACTATATCCAAACAATGCATGCACCAAGCATATCACCACCGAAAGTATGAGCACTATACCAAAAAGGAGAGCGTGGGGCCTCAGAGACATATACAATCAACTACTTAACTTTATTCTGGAAAAGCAAGGTGTATGGATTTACCAATACAACCAAAATTGCCTAGTCCCCTCCACTACTACAAAGAAGACAAAAGAAAAAGACGTGGAAATTTTGAAAGGGATCTTTGATGACTACGCATCTACCCAAATTATCATAACAAGGGACACCTGCCTCCATTATTATGATTCGTTTTCAATGGAGGACCACTTATGCACATTTTGTCAAAATGATGCACCAACCCAAGAGAATGAGGTGCTCTGAAAACACAATTTACCTACTACCACCAAACTTTACTTGACACCTAAAAGGAATGGGAGTGGTTAGAAACATAAGCAATGACGCTCAGGGTATGCCCCAACATCTATAAACAAGCTCTGAAATTTTTATGGAGGGCAGAATGTAAGAGAGATCTTCCTCTACCATTTAGAAAGAAGTTAGGTATTGTAATATGGCTTGCTAAGCTTTCAA
Source organism: Vaccinium macrocarpon (assembly GCA_022606695.1). NCBI lineage: Eukaryota > Viridiplantae > Streptophyta > Magnoliopsida > Ericales > Ericaceae > Vaccinium > Vaccinium macrocarpon. Next base: position 15,638,919 of record CM040174.1, read on the forward strand.
GTGTAGTGTGAGTACTTATCTATGTAACAAACTTTTGATTGTTTCAAAAGGTTTCTATTAATAAAATAGTGTTGTTCAGTTATTGCTTCCAATCCTCTCTCTCTATTTGTTATATCTTCTTTGATATACACCCTTGGTACGAAACGAAATAGGGTTGTGATTTACTGGGTTGAAGGGTTGTTACCCTTGAGTGCCTACAGTAAAAGATTTATTTGATCAGTAGCCACTTGGCAAAGACACTGTAGTTTAGAGGTGAAAGGTGTGGTTTAAGTCGTTACCAGGCGTCTGTGGAAACACGCCGTACACCGAAGCAGATACTCGGTCCAGATAAGCTCAAAGCTTCAATGAAGGCATAATTCCTTTTTATTTTATTTTTACAGATGCATAAGGGACCCTTGTTTATAATAGAAACCTATTGAATGATTATGAAGAATGCTATATAGTAAGAAAAACACTATACATCCCTCAAAACCTGTTAAAACTACTTTGTTTTATGACTGATTACCTTGTGTTTTGTTCATATCAACATTTCATGGAATAGATTGATAGCCAAAAAGCCATAATCTGGATAGAACTCTTTCTCCAGCGTCTAAGACATTATTTAGATATGACTAATAAAGATACTGAAGAATATAGAATTTATTTAGAAAAATAATTTTTATGCACGTACTCATATAATACTACTTCAAAAGAATCTGAAAAGATTAGAAAGTGAACCCATTGAACCTCTTCTCCTAGATCTCCAAATCATTGGTAAAAACCATATATATGTTAAATAGATCAGAGATGTTAGCTAAAGCAAGAGGGTTATAAAGAAGTAAACAACATCTTAGAGTATTATAATATAATCTTTTAGAAGAATTAATATTTAGTGAAGATGAATTAAGAAACTATATTATTATCAAAATATTAGAGGAAGTTATAATTAATATAGCTATTATAAACCTAGTATTGAAAGCGTACCAAGATTACTTGAGTACTTTTAGTAGAACATAAACATATTACAAATCTTAAACAATAGAAGGCCCTCACTGCAAATAACCTACAATTGAGCAGTCACTATCATCTACCAACTTGAAATTATTTTACCCCCGTGTGCCTTTTGGTGTGGCTAAGGCTGCACACTACTCTGACCCGCTTGAAGATCCGACCCAAAAAATGACCACACCGTCGGTTTGTTACGAGCGTTTCGGTTGGATTCGGGTCTTGCTGTTAATAATTTTTTTAGGTTTCGGTTGGGTCTCGGTTTGCTAGACCAAGGCCTGTGAATATGTCACACCCTCAAATTTAATAAATCAAATACAAATAAAATCCACGTAGGATCAACCCAAGTCAAACATCTTCCCATAGAAAAGTCAAGTCAAAGTACAATGAGTCCCTAGTTGAGGTACCCGTACCCATGCAAAGTATTCAAGAGTTAAGAGTTATTACATAACCAAGTTTAGTCAAAACATTGAAGGAAATAAAGTTACAAGATCATCTCCCCAAAATATATTAACGATAGAGAGGATAAAATAACTTCATGTCAAATGAGCTTCATGAGATGCATCCACACACACCAAGCACTCCAATCACGTGCCTTGCCGAGTACCTAAAAAATGATAGGTTGAGCTCACTAGCCCAGTAGGAAAACTTTTCTACCATCGCTAAGGGTATAAAAGATTAAACATGCACATGAAGATGTGATACACATGAATGAATAGGCTAACATAGACCAAAAGGATTGACTTGATGATAAAGTACCCAATGGGTGCCCCAAAGATTGAATCAAACCCAAGTGTCCACGGAATTTCTCAAAAACGTCACATTTCATGTCGTAGGTTCAATCCTTTCAAAACACCGTCATTTTTGTAAGACATTTCATTTTTCACATCTTCACAAATAACCATTTATTTAAATAGGGAATGAATCCCTCTGCCGGATTTCGTGGGCTCCGAACACCCTTGCCGGATTTCGTGGGCTCCGTACACCCCTGCCGGATTTCGTGGGCTCCGAACACCCATGGCTAGGGACGCACCAAATGGTGGCCCTAGAATAAGAAAATTATCCTTTTCAAAAGTTTATCAAACAATCAAGTGTCCAAAAACATCCATGTAATTCATTTAGTTCGAAAGCTCGTAGTGTGTCGGTTATGGCAAAGTTAATATGTGTCCAAGAACGTGTGAGATCGTGACAACAAAAGATCATTCATACCAAGATAGATTACCAAAGCTTAAAAGTCAAGTTTAGAAGCTTAGAAAAGACCAATGAAGGCCCGGAGCATAGGAACATAAGAATGGAGTTATGAACATCTGGAAAACCTAACACCTTGATAGGAAAAAGCATATTTCTTTCAAAATACAAGGGATATGAATGTGAGACCAATTGGGTTTGAAAGTAGACTCATAGAGCTTTCCAACGGTTCAAGAATCACCTCAATCAGAGTTCGGACGAAGCGAGGGCGTGCCCGCGAAGTTAGGTCAAAATCTGCCTTATAAACAGACGGGTATCGATACTAAGGAAAGATAGTATCGATACCGGACCACCTAAAACTGAACAGAACGAATGCGTATCGATACCAAAGAAAAGGGGTATCGATACAAAACCCGTTACGAGCAAAATTTGCAGATTTTTCCAAAATGGAGGGGGTTTCAACCCAAGACAAAAATGAGATTTCAAACAACAAATAACCATAGAAGAGGGATATATCAACCACTAATTCATGAATTTATCAAACCAATACACAAAACCCAAACTCATTCATGATCCAAACTCAATTTCATGGAGATAATCAAGTTAAACAAGAAAATGGGAACAAGAACACTAACAATGCAATCATTCAACAAATATACACTTAGAGGAGGTAGAAGATTATTCCCTACCTCAAAGGTTGAGCTTCAAACTTGAGAAAATTGAACTCTTAGATCCCCAAATTGAAAAATTCCGTTTTTGAGCTTCAAGGTGCAAGAAGAGTAAGTTCCGGACTTCAAATCATGCGTAGAACAATGTTCCAAGGTCAATTTGTGAAGATGTTTGATGGAGAGGGAGATTTGTGAGCTTGGAGTGGTGTTAATGGAGGGGAGAGGAGAAGGGGCTGATTTTTGGGAGAAGAAGAGAGTGATTTTTTGCTCAAAAAATCAGCCACACACTATATATATACACCTCACTAATTGCACTAGCACCCCTAACATTCCAATGTGTTCCAAAGACACCCCAAATGCAATCACCAACTCATATTGACCCCATATCACACTATTTTCATTTCCTCACATTTCCCCAATGATATTTCCGGAAAATTATTTAAAAACACGGGTCCTTACAGAATACCCGACCCGACTGAATAAAAACTCTTAATTTCTTTTTTCCTGACTAAACCCTAGGTCAGTCCCCACTCTTCCCACTTCCCCTCGTTCATTTCTCACGAAGCCATGGAAAGAGAGCAGAGATAATTCAGATCTCTCATCAGTCATCTCTCCTCTGATCTCTCAACTCACGTCTCACGATCTCAAGATTCTCAACCCACCCTCATGACTCACGAGTCACGGCTCAGCTTCAAAGGCTCACTGCTCTCCACCCTCTTGGACTGATTCGACGATGGTGACAAGTGAGTAAGTCAATCTCTCTCTCTCTCTCTCTAGTCTCTCTAAAATAGGAAATAGTAATATTATATTGTATTTGCAAACGATTTCGTGTTCTAGGTTTGATATCATGTTCTAAATCTGAAATTTTAGGGCTTTTTATGTGTTCTAGGTCTAATTTCATATGTGTGTGTGTGTATGCTCTATTGCTGTGTGTAATAACTAATATGTATGCTCTGTGTGTTCTAGCCTTCTAGGTCTGATTTTATGTATGCTCCGTGTGTATTTGCAAACGATTTCGTTTGTGTGCGTGTGTGTAATATGTATGTTCTAGATTTGAAATTTTAGGGCTTTTTAGTGTTAGTGTGTGTGTGTGTGTGTGTAATATGTATGCTGTGTAACTCTGTTTATGTGTTCTAGGTCTAATTTTATGTCAATGAACTGGTTTTACAGGAACTTAATGTGTGTGTGTATGTAATATGTATGTTATGTTTATGTGTTCTAGCTAGGTTTGATTTCATGTCATTTTATGTGTTGTGGGTCTGATTTCATGTCATTTGTGACCAGTTTCACTGATTAAGTGATTATCTCTCTCTCTTAACTCATTTTGTAGGTGATGGATCCAGACAATCTCGACTTCTCGCATGATTTGGATGCAGAAGATCCTTTGGAAGTAGAAAATGAACTTCATGATTTGGAACTACGAGATGAAGTTTAGGAAGTACTCGATGTTGCTCATGCATGAAAGAAATGAGTGAGTCTATTGTTCATGTCCGTGATGTTGTGAGGTATGTAAGGTCTTCCCCACAAAGACTACTTAGTTTCAAGAAGTGTGTTGAGTTGGAGAAAATTGAGTCAAAGAAAATCGTGCGTCTTGATATATGTACTAGGTGGAATTCTACGTACATGATGTGAGACGTTGCAAAAAAATTTGAGAAGGCATTCCAAAGAATGGTGGAAGAACATGGACAATTTAAATCATTCTTTAATGTAAAGGATGGCGAGGGTGGGGACGATGGGGAGGAATGGTTAATGGAGGGTGCGGGCTTTATGGAGGTCAATGAGGTTGGTGAGGGGGGCCATAAGGCCCCAAAACTTGCAACCAAGCTTGATTGGAAGAATTCTAGGATGTTTGTCACATTCTTGAAACTTTTCTATGAAGCAACCAAGTGATTTTTGGCTTCTCTCTTTGTAACATCCAATTGCTTCTTTGGTGAGATTTATGGTATTGAAACCTTTATAGACAATTTAATCACCAACAAAGATCCTCTTTTGTCTTCAATGGCCTTGAAGATAAAAGTAAAACTTGACAAGTATTGGGGCGATGGAGATAAAATAAATCCCTTACTTTATGTGGCCGTGGCACTAGATCCCCGGTATTAGTTAAGGTGGGTGAACTTTTTAATTTCTAAAACCAAAGGGAAGAAGGTGGGTGAAAGTATGGAGAAAAGTGTGATGGAATGTTTGAAGTGGTTGTATGAAGCTTATGCAAATGAGGGTGGACATAGAGTTGAAGAGCCTAGGGCAATGCCGGGAGATACAATGAATGATGATTTTGATGATCCTCGCTTGAGTTTAGCTAGTCAATTTGACAGTTTCTTGGAGGAGGAGTTATCGAGTGTGTGTGAATCAGAGGTAGACAAGTACTTGGTTAGTCCTTGTGAACGTAGGCCTCGGGAAAAGGAAGGGGAGGGAGACACTTTTGATATCTTGGATTGGTGGAAGCATAATTCTGTGAAGTATCCTGTCTTGTCTCGAATTGCACAGGATGTATTGGCCATGCCTGTGTCTACCATTACTTTCGAGTTAGCCTTTAGTACGGGTGGACACATACTTGATCCATTCCGAAGCTCGCTGTCACCATCAATGGTGGAGAGACTTGTGTGCACCCAAAATCGGCTTTTAAGCACGGTTCCAATCTCACTTCGGCAAGCTATGGACAAAGTTGAGGAATTTGAGCAATCTGATCCAGGTGAATCTTTATATGAATTTGATCCATTTTATTTAGTATTTATTTAGCAATGCCATGTGCCCAACTAATATGCATATTGAATTACGTCTTTTTTCCAGACCTTTTAGAGATTGAAGCAACCTCCTAGGGATTGAGTGATTGGGCTTTGGAATTCTTCTTTGGTAAAAACATTTCAAGTCATAGTTCATTGAATTATTATTCTTCATATTATTTTTGCTCACATTGTCAATGGAATTTTACAGGTTTTGACGAGGTTTGACCGGAAATGTTTTGGATATGTTGACTGGGCACTTGGGCAGTGCACTATGGCATGTTACTCTCTCTATTAGGCACCGTGGCTGTTACTTTTAGTAGTTTAGTACTTAGTAGTAGACTACTTAGTTTGTTTAGCTGCTGCTGTTGCTCTATGGTTATTGACTTATTGTGGCTGTTTGGCACTAGTTGGACAGAGATATTTGGACTCCTCTGTGTCCAGAGGAGCATGATGTAGTGATGCAATTTGCTTTGTTAATTAGGGTGTTAAATTGCTGCAGTTCGCTTTGTTTTTTCGCATAAAATTTGGCAAGTATTTAGGGTCCTAATGTCCTATAATGAGATATTTGGACTCCTCTGCGCCTAATTAGGGTGCTATACTGCTACAGTTTGCACTTGGTTTAAACTTGGGAATGAAATGCTGGCTAGATACGAACTTGGTTTGAAATTGGCAGATTGATATGTGTATTACACTATTACTGCTGAACTTGGTTTGAAATTGGCAGATTGTATTACACTATTACTGCTAGAAATGAACTTTGTTCTATGGATAGATATGAACTTGGTTTGTATTTACTGGACCAATCTAGATATGATCAATTTATGGACTTGGTTTGAATATGGGAATGAAAAAAAAGCTTTAGATGTTACATAGAATGTGGTGTTTTGATCAATTTATGGACTTGTTTTGTTCTGCTACAGTTGAGGCCTTGAGGGTGTTGTATTTTCAATTTGTAGTAGACTAGTAGTGTAGTGTTTCGATCTACAAAGAAAAAAATAATGAATTGTTTGGCAAATGGGCCAAAGTTACCCGTCAATTCAAATTTTGATCTGAAAAAAATGTAATGGGCTATTGGGTCTAATGGAATTTTTGATGATTATGACTTAATACAGCCCAAAAATGAAGTAAGATTTGCAAACAATATTTCAATTTGACTCTTACAGCCCAAAACGAATGGCCCAATACGTGGCCCGTAAACTCGACTAACCCGTCACCCGACCCGTCCTCACCCGATCACATTTCGGTTGGAGCCTGACAGTATATTCGGTTGGGGGTCGGGTGGTGTTATAGGAAACCCGATCAAAGTTCGGTCGAGTCAAACCCAACCCGAAGATACCTGACCCATGTGCAGCCCTAGGTGTGGCACTTTGGTGTGCCTGTAGCACCACTTTCTCCATCCATTGAATAACCTAACCTAGCACTCTCCCTCTATCTCTCCCGCTCCTTCCATGTGCAAAGGTGCACTCTCTCTCTCACTCTCTCTCTTACCGGAAAACACAGATGATATCGGTTTTGTCACAACAGTAGCAGCCCGACATCGATTCCGCCACAGAAGTACCCACGTTGGCACCAATCGACGATGGTCAGGAAAAAAGCCAATCGAATCCCTATCGGTTGTTTGTCTGACCTCGACCACTACTCGAAATTGAAGGTTATTCCCGTTCCTTTTTCTTGTTATTTCAATTTCCATCCCGATATATGTGCTTGTGTGTGTGATTTTTCTGGGTTCCATCGAATCACCAAGTTTTGAAAACATGGACGTGTGTTCTGCACCCCATGTGTTCGATGAAATGCTTGTGAGCAATTTTCCCGTCCTTGACATAGGTTCTACACCCCATGTGTTTGATTAAATCTCTCGACTGTTTTTGCAAGCTGAACCATCTTAGGCTTATAGCATGTATTTTGGTTGTGTTTGACATGTATTTTTTTTTACATAGCTTTCAATCATTTGAGTTCAATGATGTTCAATTTAAAGGAATTGGACGCAAAAGAGACAGCTCATAGGTCATGAAAAGTCTGGTGACGCGGCCAACTTGGCTTCAGGAAATATGGGCGATGCAAAGAGCTATGCTGATTAGAAGGCAGATCGAGCCAAGGACATGACCGGTGATGCTAAGGAGACGATGGAAGGCACAATGTCACAGGGGAGAGAAAAAAGGCTATGGAGAGAGCCAGGGATGCCAAAGATTCAATGAGTGAATGAGTGAAATGTCCGGTGCTTAATATTGTCGAGTAGCTTAATTTGTTTATAAGTGCTAATGGTGAATATGTCTGGTGCTTGTTTATTTCATATACAGTGCATGTCAAACTTATACAAAGAGCACGTTTTTTTGTTGCTCGGAGCAATTTTGTTGTTGCTCGGAGCAAGTTTTTCAGTGTCAGTGACAATATATTGTTTTGCATGTTATAAAAATAGTGGTCACTCCACTAACAATGGAATGTGGAGTGGATGGACTTGAATGCATGGTTCATGCTATCTAAGAACCCAAGGAAATGAGAAATAAAATTTATGGGAAGAATAATCAGGTGCTTGTGGTTTCATACACAATGTACGCCAGTGTTATATAAAGAGTATGTTTTGCTCTTGCTCAGAACAAGTTTTTCAGTGTCAGTGACAGTACATTGTTTTTCATGTTATAAAAGAGTGCAAAGGTCACCCCACTGACAATGGAACGTCGAACAGATGGACTTGTATGCATGGTTCATGCTATCTAAGAACCTAAGGAAATGATAAATAAAATTTTTGGGAAGAATAGTCAGGTGTTTGTGGTTTCATACACAATGCACGTCAGTGTTATATAAAGAGCATGTTTTGTTCTTGCTCGGAGCAAGTTTTTTAGTATCAATGACAGTACATTATTTTTCATGTTATAAAAAGAGTGCAAAAGTCACCCCACTGACAATGGAACATCAAACGGATGGACTTGCATGCATGGTTCATGCCATCTAAAAACCTAAAGAAATAAGAAATAAAATTTCTGAGAAGAACAGTCTGGTGCTTGTGGTTTCATACAGAGTGCATGACAAGGTTATACAAAGAGCAAGTTTTGTTGTTGCTCGGAGCAAGTTTTGTTAGATTGTGGACGTAAGCTGTCAATTTACGGGGAGGGGAAATTATTAGGGATTTTTTTACCTGGGGGTATTTCTGTCAGTCGAAATATTGGTACCATGTATGTGGAATTATTTTTTTCCTTCTCATGTTATTGGTCATTTTCAAAAACCTTCCCATGTTTTTGGCATAATTTGCCTCAACTACCATGTATTGGTCATTTTCCCGATCAAAGAAGCCTCTGTGTGGACCCCAGTAAATAATGAGCCTGTGTGAACCCTCGGTCACTGGACAGTGGTCATAAATATCAATTTACTCAATTACTAGTTTAATCAATAAATTAAGGACAAAACAGAAATAAATATAGTCAAGGAGATAAAAGTGCAATTTAGCCAAAGCGGGAAAGTGAAAACTTACCGTAGAGCTGCAGAGCGCTAAACAATCCGCTGAAGCCCAGCTCTATATAACTTCTTTGTGCGATACAATTTCGACCACGGGTGAGAACTGAGAAGAGAGGATTCTGTTTCAGTAATGGCGAACATCATCGTCTGCGCGCGATTCAGACCTCTGAGCTCCAAAGAGAGAAGAGATCATGCCGATGGCAGCATCTTCATTCGATTCTTAGATGCCGAAACTTTCGTGCTAAAGGTTTATCTCTCTCTGTCTATACATACATTATACATAGACTTATATACGTATATATCACCACACTTGTGTATGTATGGACGAATGTATGTACCTCTGCGTGTGTATGTACAAATGTTTGCGTTCATGCATACAGAATTCATGCAGATAGTGATGCGATTTGTTAAGTGTAGGATGAGAAACAAGAGGAGCACGAGTTTAGCTTCGATCGAGCTTTCTATGAGGGATCTGAACAAGCTGATGTCTATGAATTTTTAGCTCTGCCAATTGTTCGAGGTATTGTCCAAATGTGGTTTGAGTATTTTTTTTTTCGTTCGTTTTCCAGCTGATTATTATAAGCTTGATATTTGAAATGTCATTGTTTTTTATTCACCAAATTGAATCATAAACAGATGCTGTTAATGGAGTAAATGGGACAATCATTACATATGGACAGGTAATTGACATGCATTTCAGTCTGTTTTATAAGTTTACATATGGAAACTCCTTGCAATCGAATGAGATTTTTTAAACTATGTACTGTAACTGAAGTAGAAATCTCTATGCGGTTGTTTAATATGTACACTGAGAGATATTGTCCTGATACTTGTCAATGTAAAATTAATACATATGGGGAGTGCTTTAGTCTTAATTTTCATCTAGGCCAACGCTAATGACCCATCCCATTGGAGTTGAAAAGTTCTGTTTCACATAACTTTTTGTAAATGTCTGACGCTGTGAATAGATTATTTCAATGAGGCTGTCGAAGTACTTGCAACATGTGCTGGCTCTAGCCTCTCGGTTGACATTTCTTTTAAACATTAGCACTAAGCCTTAAGGTGATGCCAGCCAGTTTTTCAGTGTTTTGTTGATTGTTTGGGCTTCCTGGTGAAAGATTCATGCCGCACCTGTTACAGCTGGGTCATTCAATTATGGGAGGTTGTTTTCAGTTTTTGCACATTGAGGTCATCAATGCATGTCGATGAAGCAAGTATAGAGCCATAAACATTGGATGTTATCTCCATGAAGTAAAACATAAATAAGTTTTTAGGCATGTCAAAGTATCTGATATAAAACTTTCCTTCTTTCAAGGCAATTGTTAGGAAGACGTTTCAGACTGTTACTGCTGTAAAATTTTGCACTGTCTCTTGTCAGACATGGATAACTCAAGCTTGTGAAGTTGGATTGTCCAATCGAGATCGTATACGTATTAAATCAATGAGATATGACTGCAGCTAATGAGAACTTATATAAAATATAATTCCTTTTTGAAAATGTAGTCACTAGTCTGGGATTAAAGGTAGAAGCAGATAGTTACTTTGAATTGCAGATGAAATACACATATTTCTTTTCCATTTGACAAACTTCCTTGTCAATGTGTAACAGACCGGAGCGGGGAAGACATATAGCATGGAGGTGATGCATAGATATGTCAACAGTATATTCCAGACGTTTATGGTTATGACATTTTAGATTTGGGTAATATAAAATCTTTTTGGTCCAGGGTCCCAGCATTCTAAATTGTGATGAGAAGAAGAAAGGATTACTTCCAAGAGTAGTGGATGAACTATTCGCGAGAATTAAAATTTCTGAAGACACATCGAAGTACTCAATCAAATTGTCAATGGTTAGGATCACTACTGTTTTTATTGCACACTGCTATATGTTAGCTGGCGTTGTTAGATAACTGATATTTTTTGTTTCCCTTTTCTGGTGACCTTAAAGGTGGAGATTTACATGGAGAAAGTAAGGTTTGTGTCACCTAGTGAGGCATTTGTTTTGTTTACGTGACTCCATCCAGCTTTTCAATTGGTTGTAGTTCTTTCTGTCAGGGACCTTTTCGATTTGTCAAAGGACAACATACAGATCAAGGAGAGTAAAGTGCAGGGGATCATCTTGTCTGGTGTAACGGAAGTGAGTATTTCTTTTCTTTTCCTCATCTTTTCCTTGTTGAGACCTTCATATAATCATAATAAAAGATACTCAAAAGTGTAAGCACTTATAAGCTGTTGGAAGCATACCTCTCTCTTTTTGTTGAGGCTTTATGAGAATTTGTTTTTTGAGGCTTTTGTGTTCACTCGGTTGTTTCTAAGCCCAACATGCATGGAGTAAAAAATTTAGGGCGAAGGGCAGAGTCTGTTCATGTTGCTGTTATCCATCTGAATCTCTTGAACCTAAGGATTACATGGATATTCCGCGGGTAGTGCGATTTTGGAAGCTATCCGGTGGCTTCAAAAGGTTACTCATTAGCCAAATCTACTTGGGAGTTAAACCTCGGCATCCCATAAACAGTAAACACAAACTAACTTAAAGTGGATCCGATATTTCCATGACATGGGTGTGGAATTTCACTTTCATGATATCATATGTTCTTCCTCATTTCCAAAAGCCAATCTTCCTTTTTCAGATCTCTGTGTTGGACCCTTGTGACGCATCACAAGTTCTATCGGTAAGATGACTACTGCTTGAGAAGTTTCCTCAGTTTTTATTGCATATAGATCAGCTTCTTATATGATCCTGAAAATGCAGAGGGGGATTGCCAACAGAGCAGTTGGAGAGACCCGTATCCACTGTTTCTGTTTTCAATAGTGATCTCTTTGTTTGGTTCTCCTCTCAGAAAATTTATCTCCAAAAGTTTTCACTGTTTCATTATCCGTATTTTTTCTTCTTTAATGATTTTTTTAATCAATTTTTTATTTGTTTTTCTTACTTTTTGGATATATATTGCGTACCTCTATTCAAAAATAAAAAGTTAGTTAAAATGTTAAAAAAAAATTGGCCAAGGACGAAAAAGTAGGCGACCATATACAACTTTTATCTCAAAATTGACAATCAAATAATTTCTTTGTTTTACTGTGATGTACTGGCTATTACTTCGAAATTCGCTGTTAAACTTTATCATAAATAGAAATGAATATGGCAAGCAGTAGAAGTCATTGCGCATACATATTCACAGTCCAGCGGGAACTAATTGCTGATAAGAAGTAATCTCTTCCTTATCCCTCAATAGAAAACAGTTTCTTTCATCCTAATTAACATGAGGATTGAGATAAAAGCTGGTTTTGACATTCAGTAAGTGTCTACAGGTTGAAAATAGGAAAGTTGGTTCTTGTAGACCTGGCAGGATCTGAGAAAATCGAGAAGACAGGGGCTGAAGGAATAGTTCTTGAAGAAGCCAAGACAATCAATAAGTCACTTTCTGCTCTTGGCAATGTAATCAATGCATTGACCAGTGGCACACCTAGCAAAGCGAATCATATTCCATATCGGGATTCTAAGCTCACTAGGATTCTACAAGATGCTCTTGTTAGTTTCCTTCACATTACTTCCTTCTTCCTATATCCTATTCAATTTGTTTTTAAGGTCCATTTGTTTTCATTTCACAGGGAGGGAACTCCCGAACTGCATTACTGTGTTGTTGTTCGCCAAGCCCTTCTAATGCATCAGAAAGCCTCTCCACCCTGCGTTTTGGTGCAAGGTATATCAGGCAAAGGTTACTGCAAAGTGTTCCTTTCAGTTCTCTTGCAAAAATTGGCACAGCTAGATTTTGTCATTTCCTACACTACTTGGGGGTTGTTTAGGCTGTACCACTGAACTCCTTTTGGCTTTGTTCGGATATGAACTGAAAAGTAATTTGTTGTTCTCAAAAAGAATATTTGTGATCGGATCCAAACTGTAGCAGTAGTATGTGGGTCCCATTTCGGCTAGATTTTGCAGAGAGAGAGAGAGAGCAATGCGAAATTGGGTTTTGGACTGGGGGGCCCACTGCCCAGTTTTGGAGAGAGAGAGAGAGAGAGAGAACAATGCATATTGGGTTTGGATTAGGGGGCCCACTGCCCAGTTTTGCCGGTCAAAAAGGCTGGGGTGGGGCTAGGTTGGTTGGTGGAATTTGAAGAGGAAAAGTCAGATTTTTTAAAAGTGTTTCAAAGGCTCATTTTTTAAAAGGAGTCAAGAGGCGTTCCGAACACAGCCTTTAGCTTTATTCATGCATGTGAAAGATATTTTGACTGAGATCAGGTTTTTTAGGTTTATTATTGACAATAGATCATGTTTTTGGCTTTGATTCAGCTATTCGAGGAATTTACATTCTTATAAACTGAAATGACCAAATAAAAATCAAGGAATACAACCCAGGATTTGGTCTTTGCATTCATTTTTGGTCCTTTGAGTTGATGCTTCTCTCTCTCTCAACCTTTGGATCTTTACATGTGCTCTCTTCTGTGGATGTAACTTTTAGACATGCTGCTTTTTTTCCTTTGTATCATGAAACGAAATGGACAAAATTTTCACCTTTGAGCAGGGCAAAGCATATAAAGGCATCGCCACGTGTCAGCTGCAAGGACGATAAATATACCAAGAAGCTTGGAGCTCCAACTTCTCTGCCTACAGATGACTGTTGTCAGAGAATCCTGGAAAAAGTAAGACAATGCTTTTGAACTTCTGTTAGTGGACTTAGAATAGTCTGTAAGCAAGTTTACTTTGTGCATACAGTTGAGGGAGAAGATGGGTGTTGATGACGTGAATTTACTTGAGGAGTTGTTCATTCAAGAAGGTATTCTCTTCGATATTAACTTTGTAGAAGACTTGGAATCAGCTTATGAAGATGTTAGGTGCCGAACAATTTCCTCATTGCAACAAGCTGTAGAAAACCTTGTTGTCACTGCTGAAGAGGTAAGAGGAAAAAGTAACTGCTTTGTGAAAAGAAAAACCTGATATTTAACCTGCGCATGTCTTGAACCTGAAAAAAGAAATATATTAGAGCCAAAAGGTGAAGCTGATATTCAACCTGGTATATTTGAATTTCGAATCTTAGATTTGGTGTTCATAGCATCCGACTGTGGGAAAGTCGATTAAAAAAAAAGGGAATATTTCTGTGGTATCCTTTTGACTTTTCACGTTTTAATTTGAACAAACCTAACCTTGCATTTTCGAATTTGTTTCAATGTCAACCCTCTCAAAACTTCAGTTACTATTTTGGGCGGAAATTGTCATGCGCCCAGCACATGACCAATTGTGAGGGGCATTTTAGCCATTCTCCCCCCAAAAAAAAAAAAAAAAAAAAAAAAAAAAAAAAAAAAAGAAAAAAAGAAGAAAATTCAAATCTTAGATTTGGTGTTCATAGCATCTAACTTTGCTAGTCGATCATAAAAAATATAAGCATGGCAAATTTGCTTGTCTTTTTGAAGCTTATGAGAGAGAACAAAGCTCTCAAGGCCAGATTGGAAGCTGCTGAAAGATCTATTGAGCTTCTTGAAGAGTACGGGGAAAGGATGAGCTTTGCTGATACGATTAAACACTTTGGTTTCTTCATCCCCTGGTTTGGATCCCTCTTTCGTGTCAACAGGGTGGAATGATATCTCCATCATTCCTGGGAAATGTAGTCGTACGCGGTCCAAAACATGGTCCAAAAATAAGAATTCCACTCCACTTTCATTCGTGTTACTGAAACGAGGATGGGTGAACGGTTCTGTTTTCGTCGGTTAAAGCAAAATATGTGGAGAGTCAAAGAGAAGAAATAGAGGTTCTCTGCAAATGGAGTAGTCTTTGATGTGTTTTTTGGCTTCACTAACCCTTCGGTTTTTGTATATTGTTTTGCATTTAGGTTGTATATATTTCCAATGCGTTCCTGAACAAATTTGGTGAATGAAAAGATGCATGAGAACTAAAAAAAAAGGATTTGGGAAAATCTTCTGTAGAATTTCCAAGGATTAAAGAGCTGTCAAACTTGGCATTCACAAACAAGGAATGCTTCCACCTGCATGTTGACTGTCAACGCTCATACTCCATAGTAAAAGAATACAAAATTAGTTATTCATTTTCTTCTCGCTTACCATGCCCAACCAAAAAAAGATTTTAATAGAAATTAGTTCTATTGCTAAATGTTTCGCACTCATTTCCTTCTCCCTCTACATATCTGAAATCTAAAAAATAGCATAAGAATGTCTGAGCAAAAAATTCAACTTCAGATGGCCGTATTTTCACTGTACACAACTTACAATAGACAATTGCCTATAAGGGGAGCCAAAGCAAGCAAAAAAAGAAACAATAAAGTAAATTGAGTCGTTCCCAAAGTTTGAGGGCTTTAATGTGACCCTAGTTCGCAAGCAAAGGACAACAACAGATATGATTGAGACATCAAAGAATCAAATGGTCAAGCAATCATTTCCATTTAACCGACTACACTCGCCAAAATCAATTTGTCCAGCAATCTCATCACATGTAATTATGCAGTGTAGCCAGTAGAAAAAATAATGTTACAGTCCATCCTGCATTCAAACTGCTTGTTGAAGAAAGATCATTGGACCCAATAAGATACTCAGCTCCAGTTTGTCCATCCTTCACTTTGACACTTGAAGAACCTGAAATCAATCATGAAAACCAACTCAATAGTTCCTCGTAATGTTTTTGACTACAGGTATGCATCAAGTAGTACGACAAAGACAAACAGGAAGATGTGTAATTCAGATATGATTTGATGGCCAGATGCAAACTTAAAGCTATGTGGAGGTAAGCTAAAGATTCCTGGGTGCAACACAGATGTTAGAAACACTGACCCTTTTATTTGAAGGAATCAGCATTACCCATTTTGCAACTGATAGACAACAATATTCTAATTTTAATCTCATTTTCAGTTGGTGAAATTCCTTAGAGACCCCCTCATCTATTACTCCAGGACACAGACACTCCCTAACGTTTAAAAACACCTAAGCACACCCCCTCATCTATAACCGTTACCCACCTTCACCCCTTCTGTTAAAAAACCTTCTGTTAAAAAAGCCCAATCACTTATTTACATAATTTCCAGACAAAAATGCTCTCAAGAGCAATATATAATACATGCCTCAGCCTCCATAGCTCTAGTAACCAATCCCCCATCTCTCTCCTACCACCCATTCATGATCTCTCTCTCTCTCTCTCTCTCTCTCTCTCTCTCTCTCTCTCATGAATGGGTGGTAGGATAGAGATGGAGGATTGGTTACCTGTGATACACGGATCCGCGTTTTGGGGCGAAGTACCCGTGTCGACACAACACGACACGGGTGCAAGTGTGGGATCTGTGTCGGATCCGGCAACTTTAAATCGGACACGCCGCCAAAGGAAGAACCAGCAGAAAAAAGAAAGAAAGAGGAAGATCGATCTTCTCGATCTGGTAAGAGGAGGAAGAAGAAGAAGAAGAAGAAGAAGAGAGAGAGAGAGAGAGAGAGAGAGAGAGAGAGAGAGAGAGAGAGGTACCACAAGGAAGATCATCTTCTCGATCTGCTGCTGCTGCTGCTGTCCACGCCAGGAAGAACGAAGAAGACGATGTGTGTGGCTAATAATCTAGGGCAGCTCATCTTTTAATTCTTTTGGGCTCCAAAGTTGGGCTGAGTTTTAATGGGCTTATTTGTTCTTTTTAGGCCTACTAACGGGTTTGTGAATTTATTTGAATGTTCTAATGGGCTTATTTATTATTCTTTGGACTTCTAATGGGTTTGTGTATTTGGGTTAAAGTTGATTCAAGTATTATTTTTGGGCTTTTATTATCCAAAATAAAAGAACGAATGTACTTTTAAATTTTAATACATAAAATATTTATTATTTCATCTATTAAATTCAAAAAATTATAAAAAAATCTTTAAAAAATCTTAGAATATTTTTATAAAAAATTATAAAAAAAATAAAAGATATTACGTGGCGTATCCCCACACCCATGTCCAAATTTGGATCCATGTCCACGAATCCTCAATTTTCACGTTTCAAGTGTCCGACCCTTCGATCCACACCCATATCCGATTCACGCACCCTTATCCGTGTAACATAGTTGGTTACTAGAGCTATGGAGGCTGGGGCATGTATTATATATTGCTCTTGAGGGCATTTTTGTTTGTAAATTATGTAAATAAGTGATTGGGCCTTTTTAACGGAAGGTTTTTTAATAGAAGGGGTGAAGGTGGGTAACGGTTATAAATGAGGGGGTGTGCTTGGGTGTTTTTAAACGTTAGGGGGTGTCTGTGTCCCGGAGGAATAGATGAGGGGGTTTCTATGAAATTTCACCTTTTCAGTTTAATCAATGCAATAATCTTCAACATAAAAGGGATGAGATCCAACCACTCTAGAATATTCTTCAGCATAAAAAGGATGAGATGCAACCACCCTAGAAAATTCTTCAACGTAAAAGGGAACAGAAATATAAAATTGACTCAGATAATTTAAGGTACTCAAGGAAACTACAATTGGCCCTTTGTTTTTTTTTATAACACATACATGATCATAAAGACAGAGGCTGTGTTTGGTTAGATAGTGTAGTTTAGTTTTGATGATGTCAATATGTGTAATGAGTGGAGAGAGAGAGACAAAGAAATGAGGGAAATGATGATGTCATCAAAACTAAAACTACAATTAAACTGGAAAACGAAGAGGCCAAGAAAGATTTAGAAAGAAGAAGACTAATTTCTGAACCAACCAAAAACACAAAAGTAACAACAAAAATGGCATACTCACAGTTGTATTCAGTCCACCCAATAGTCTGATTTTCGAGATCATACAATACAAGCTTACTCGATAGGACCATATCTGCATTTGATTTTAAGAATCACATCAATCAAGGCTTGGACTAATACTTCGCATTTGATTTGAAGGAGTTTGTGCTTGAAATATAGTGGTTCAGCAAACTAATGAATAACAATTTTGTACCACATGGCCTATTATTAGTGCAAAAGGTGGTTTCATCACTTTGCCCAGACAATTGGGGATGCTGCAAGGTGTATATAAGATTCCATAATCTTAATTATAGATCTAACTTTTTTGCAGTACTGTACCAGAAACTTTCCCTGAAAGAAGCTAATGTTTATGTGCCATACTGTGGAAATGACACATTTTACAACTCACAACTTCGAAGAGAATACACAAATAAGAATCCACTATAGTTATAACCCTATGTGTGAAGATATGTTGATTTGAGGTCAGTTCATATAACTGATGGAGCAGCGTCTTTTCATACGGATGGCATCGTTTCAGAAATCACATCAGATTTCATTACTTATGAGTTTCCATGCGTATAGCACAGGTCTCAAAAGCTCCCTATGTATAACCCATACTTGACTTCTCTCTTTCAATGCACACGAGGATCTGACGGCAAGATGACCAAGTAATTAATGCAGTTGCTTAAATGATTTCAGAAAGTATTCGAAGGTCGGGGAAGTTCAAGGACGGCCAAACCTGGGTCCCAATTTCCAACATGCTAAATGCCTAACCAATCCAAGACTAAATCAACCTAGTGACTGTATTACTTGGACTCGCCAATTTTGGTGGAGTACCTGTGTCGACAAGACAGGACACGGGTACAGGTGTGAGAAATCCGGACACCGCCTTTCGCAGCTCGATATCTCGAAAGAAGAAGAGGAGGAGGAGAGAAGAGAATGGAAAAGTACATGGGATTTGAGGACGGGAGAGGCAGATCGGAGATGGAGCAGCTGGTTCACTGAAGCCTATCATCGTGGTGGAAGAAGATGACAAAAATGTTGCTGCTTACCCGAATTGAAGTTGAGGTTGGGCTTGTTTATTAGTATAAGTTGGGCTACATGCCTAATATATTCTAATGGGCCTATTTATTTTTCTTAGGGCTTCTAATGAGTTTATGTATTGTTTTAAAGTGGATTCCAATAATTCTTTTTTGGGCTTTTATTATCCAGAATAAAATAATCAATGTATTCTAATACCTAAAATATTTAATATTTCATATAATAAAATTAGAAAATATTAAAACATACTAAATAAAATATAAAAAATAAAAAATGTAAATAAAAAAATATTATTTGACGTATCCCCATATCCGTGTCAAAATCAGGATCCATATCCACATATCCTTTATTTTTCAACTTGATGTGTCGGACACCTAGATTCACACCCGCACCCGATACCCGTACACGAGTCCAAGTAACATAGCTAGTGAGTAATACTCTATCCAAATCGAAAGAATCCACGAAGGGACTATCTAAACTAGAAAGTATGGCGAAACCAATAGCTGCAACCACTGAGAATAGAAACGGTTATAATGAGCACTTATAGCTTGCTAATCAATTCACAGTGCTTCAAATTCCAAGGAGTTCATAAAATGGTGATTAGGAAACCTATCCCGGTAAAACTATAAGGAGAAGCAGAGGATAGTACAACCAATGAGCAACAAAGGCTATAAAGGAGAAAGATGGAAAAAAATGAAACCAGAAATGAAGAGTAAAGATGCTGGGAACATGATAAATGAACCAAAAGTCAGGGAACATGATAAATGAACCAAAAGTCCCGTAACTCAGTAATGAAAACCATTGCTGGAGACATACAGTTGAAGTCTCATGTTCTACAAGCTGGGAAAGCCTAAAGTAATGAAAAAACTAAAGAATTACACAAAACGGCATATCCTGAAGAGAACCTTTGACCAACCATATAAGTAACGGGCAAAGAATGATCAGCATGGAGAATCCTAAGCTTTGTAGCAGGGATCTAAAATGTGCCGCTCCCACCTTAGGAGTGCGCACTTCTGCACTCCCAACTAAGGAGCTTGACGGGAGTCTGCTCCTTGCGAAGATGGGAGCTTTTGTATGATCCTTATATAGAGAAACAAGAATTTATTACTTGGCCTTCGATTTAACTAGTAAATATGGCCCAAGCCGTAATATCTGGAAAATAAAACCATAAATTCTACCACTAGCCCATTTCTCAGATTAAGGTGGACTTGGCCCTGTAGTTTTAAAGTGTGTATTCTATGCTACATTATTTTCTTAATATGTACACACTGCTTCCACACTCCCAATTTTTGGAGCTTCGATGTTCCCCCGCTTCATGGTACTAAGATCCTAAACCTAGCTTCGGCAACTGTTAGTGATATGTAAATAAAACAATTTCTCCTAATTTGAAAAATGTCTCAGGCATTTCAGCTAGTTCAACAAGACAAAAAAGTCTGTACTATATTACTCTAGGAACGTAGAAGACAGATTGGGTTAGAAAGGACATATGTATATAGCTTATAGATGACAGATTTGAATTGACTTCAAGAAATAAGGCAGAGATGCAGCGCGATGAAAAATAATTGACCAAAAACATGAATCTTACCTATAATAAAAGGAAAAACTCCCACTCATCTTTCAGCCTTTCCTTTTTATGCCCCTTCTGTCCTTAGATAGCTCTATATTCACAGTAATGCCCTTGAGGGCACATTCCTTGTGTTGGCCATATTCTCTTTTTTGACTAATAGTCACATAATTGGTACCACTTGGCGTAGAAAGCGTGAAACTTAAATGCATGTGTGGAAAAAACAGCATTTGTGGGAAAAAAAAAACAGCATATGTGGAAAAAATAAGATTTGTGGAAAAAACACATGGATCAAAATGGGACACGTAGATAGCAGCTCATGCATGTCGCTTTTTGTTTTTTCTCCATATCTGCAAATACACGGAACATTTTGAAAATCTCTCTCTCTCTCTCTCTCTCTCTCTCTCTCTCTCTCTCTCTCTCTCTCTCTCTCTCTCTCTCTCTCTCTCTCTCTCTCTCTCGGTTATCCATCCATTTACATCGGCGCTTTCAATGAGGCATGTAAAGTTGGAAGGGATTTCATATACTCCTATTACATCTACATCTCAAGAGAATGCCCTAGATTACTAATCGATCAGATGCGAACTACCCCAAAATTTCAACCTTGAATCGTATAAAGCTCTGAAATCCAGCGATGGTCGGCGGCTCCGGCTACGATTAACAAGAGGTCTCTCTTAACCTCGTATAAAGCTCAGCAAATGCAGCGACGATTGACGGCTCCGGCTACGATTTACGACAGGCCTATCTCTCTTTCTCTCTCTCTCACCCTATTACTTACTCTCTGATTGTTTTTGTCTCTTTTGTTCTCTTCTTTGACTGTAGGCATTTACTTAATTCAAATCCCTTCAAACTGAAAATAAGGAGGCTAAGGATCAAGATCGCAGGGATGACTACCCCTCGAGTCAATTTGCAGCACAGGGTTATTGCCCATTATGATTTTTATTGAAACACTAACCCTTTTTGGCCTTGTATAACTGGCCTTGTATAAATGATTTCCTGTTGGACCATCATTCATCAATGTTATTCTGACATATTATAGGAGGGATTACATTAAACTTGCTACTATCTCTCCTTTTTTTTTAATCTAAATTTAAACTTGTTATCTGATTTGACAAGTATTTGCTAATAATGATATTATTGCATGGCATTCTCCTAAATTGGTGAAGACTAACAATGGTAACTATTTGTATGCCAAAATTGATAATGAAGAAGAGAATGAGCACAAGAGAATTATACCTCCCAAAAGGTTCATTTCCTTTCCATCTTTTGATATCCCACTGTTCTGCCAGCCGATACACCACACATCATCCTGCGAAGTTGATGATCAGAAGAATACCAAATAAAATACCTTCAGAAAGTACTAGAACCAAACCTTGGATCATGATTGACAACGGAAATAAAATTACAAACAATACGTAACCATTCTAAGTGCCACAACAACAATGCAAGAGGATGAAAATAGAGTTTAAAGAATACAGGACTGGTAAGAAAGCACTTGCTAGCTGCTGCATATACCAAAATGATAAGTGGCCACTGAAATCATCAGCCTCGCATCCCTTCCTCATGTTCCAGTAGCTTTTGCACTCCAGATTAAATGTAAGCATGACATGGACATTAGCATCGGGGAAATATTTTGGAATAGCAAGCGATTTAAATGGCATTGCGTTGTTTTATCATATCCGCTTTTCGGTTACAATAAAAGATGATGCTAGGTAACGTGCCAATGGAGCAACCTGGTGCAGAACATATAGCTCAATTCATGCACACGGAACAACGTTAGCATGGAGTTATAATAAGCATGACTAGGAGTCCTAGTAACGATTAAATTCCTAAAGAAGAGGTCATACTACAGCCCCGTAAACAAGAGGCCGTAGTCAATCAATTCCTCAGGTTTGACTAATGAATTGTAAAGTGTGAGGATGTAGGGTTTAGACTAAACCCTACATCCTCACACTTTACAACTTTAGAGCCTTGGCCCTTGTGTCATTATTCTCATCCTCTTCTCCCTCCATGTTCTGCACCAATTTGGAATCAAATCAAGAATTCTAGATCTCACTTTATAACTGTCTCAATTATAAAATCCAAAATCTTAATTCATGTCTTCTTTTTTTTTCATTTACCCCTCCCAAAATCTTAATTCATGGTCATTAGCAGATTTCCTTTCCATTCACATTTAGTTATTCACCATCTATGAGTATCTCCACTAAGCATAAATGGCCATTTTAAGCATCCAACTCATAATTGGCAATTCTTAGGTTTAATTCCAACTGGGATGCATGCTAATGGGACTCTTTAATACATCTATTTATTTATTGATAAGCAATAAAATTTTTTGGATAAATTAATTGGTCATTAAAAAAAACCTACTAAAATTGGCTTTGTCTCTTAATTTGTCATCTTCCATTATGAATATGGATTATGATACAATGTTATTCATATCTTAATGCAACGAGAACTCATAGGGAAGAAAATCGATCTCCTTCAAGGCTGAGGTTTGAGATCCCACCCCACTCTGTCTCATAGTTTTCTCTTGATGGCTCTTTCTCCTTCACTTCCTCAAAGCACCTCCATCACTGCCTCTTTCCATTTCCAATATCATCATAGTTGATCAAATCCAGAGCCTTCCTAGGATGAGAAGTTGGTCCCTCATTTTGGTCCATAATCGCTCCACCCTTGGTTGTCCGCGCAATAGTTGAATTATTACCAATGGCACGTTGTGTACTCAGTACAGTAAATCTACTCCTACTCAAAGAACTGGGGGAATGCCAATATCAATTGACTGATATAATCCCGATGATGAATGGTTGGTTGCCACTTCCTTGTCCTCGAGTTTTTCTGGTCGTGGAGGGACTAGCTATTAACCTTTTACCTTTCTGGTAGGTGTATCTGAATAAGAGTGATGACCTCCCTTTCTTCTGTCATTGGTGGTCAGAATGGGAGTCGACGTCCCTAGCTTAGTGGTAGAGTTATTCCTGTCAGTTGACTGGTCACAGGTTCAGATGTAGAGAGAATTGCAGTTATAGCTTTTGCAAAGCTAGTGACCCCTATTCTTCACCATTTCTATGTTTTTTTTTTACGATATCAGATTACAGAGCATTTTGGTAACTTTAGTTGACAGGTTTTCATACTGGAAAAGTTGTGATTTTAGCTCTTTATTGGATTTGTAACTCCAGCAACCAGGATACCCTAACTTGTAATGGTTTGACAGTTCCTGTTTTGAGTTGAATATTTAGGAATCAGGATGAATAAAATAGATTTTTTTTTCTATCAAATAGCATCCAAATTTTTGCAGAATTGACTATTGCTTATATGTTATTTTGTTTATTTGTACCAACCAAGACACTGTTCTCAGATTTTCATTGATGGCTAAAAGCCCCATAAGAAAATAACTGATGCATTAGCCTTTTGCTTAGAGGATCTGAAAATTCAGAAACATAAACTCTAAAGACTACATTGATATAAGCATTTTCCTTTTATCAATTAAAATCCTCACCTATTATCAAAAAATAAAAAATAAATTGAAATCCTCACCCTAGAAGCCTTTGCACAAAACCCACTGTATATCTCTAGTAGGCGACCTTATCCTAGATTCGTAAACCATCCTTCATCACCTTGTCTCTAGTTCCTTTCAACTTACCTTCGTCAGTACAATCCTCATATCCTGTAGGTACCACCATTTGATGATTCATATGCATCCATCTGACTTCTGAAAACACTTTTGATGATATATTCACAATTTTCGAAGAGCTTGTACCATACAAACCTCAATAGTACTTGCAAATGATCTGAGAAGCCTTCTGGTACAATTTGGCAATTACTTCAAATCACTCAACACTCCAAAATCACCTGCGCATCACAGTCACTCCTTGCAAGCTCGCTGATAAAAGAAAGCAAGATGGAAACTCCTGTGGGCTCCAGTAGCACATATTAATACAGGACACAGAGGAATAAGAAAGGGGAAGAAGGGTAGCGCAAAAGGGTCATAACCCTAACACAGGAGAGGCTCTATCTGTAGTCCTAAAATTCTGATGATGAAAGAAAATAGAATCCTAACACAATAACACTACTAGAAAACACAAACCTATTAGGTCGATTTGGTCGTGGATAACATCCTTTTCCCCCAAATTTCCTTGTGACAAAGTATGATCAAGCTCATCACACTCTCTTGTGGTTCAATTGGATCCATTGCCATTCTGTTCTCTCGCCACATATCATCAAGAGAATTATAAGTCTAGCGAACACGAAGTGGTAACCATCCCAAGCTCACATAAGCCTACCAAAGTGGGTGACGGCCACTGGCGGATGTGGTAGCACTGTTTTATAACAATGATGATGAAAACAACTGTCCTTCACCACAGGGCATCCCTGGCTTTCAACGGAGGGTGTCTCCACATAATAGTCACCTCTCCTACCCTCCTAAAAGAAGGTTCTAGTCTAAGAATATACATTGAGGCACTGAGTAAAAGAGGACTCAAAGACTATTACCAATTAATGTGAAGTTTCTGTTAGCTCCATCTCCCTCAAAAGCAGACCCCTAAACTAAGGTGTAGGTGAAAAGACTAGGAAGAAAAGAATATTGACTAAACTAAAAACTAAAAGTAATACTTATCTGTTATCTAAAGTAATATTAATTTAGGGCTTTTTTTTGCCTGGTTTAAGTATGGTTAGGGTACTGGACAATGTGAGTTGTAGATAACCACATGTTTTCCATGGGAATTATGGCTGTGGGATCATGCATCTACTTGTTGGACATGTCTACCAGTTCAGGATTTTAAGTGAGGCCACTGTGTTGGAATTTTGGTACACACCCATCCCTTAACTGCCTTACGGAAGAGGTTACTGGGCTTTCTCCAGCATTGACTATTTTGTGATTTATTGTGCCTGGGTTTTGAGTCCCTAATTTGGGTCTATGTTGTGAGGCACAGTTGCTAGGTTATGTTCAACAAACTAAATCTATTCACTTGAACTCATGGAGCACTTGGCCCGTTTGGTAATCTTGGAGTATTTGGGGTCGTGCAATTTTTTTGAAAAAAAAAAAACTTGTTCTATTTGGATATCATCATTTAAATGCTAGTTTCTCAAATAGCACATTGTATATGGCCATAACTTCAATAACGGTCATATTACTTTGTCTTTATCTCTTGGATGTTGGCATGTGGGTGGAGGTTGGGCAGACTTGGGTAGTTAGGTTAGATGCACCAGCTTTGACTGTGATGACAGAGGCTGATGGCAGAGATGTGTTCAATATTTCGTGGCCTAGGTGTTCTTTGTTCCAATGGTCATATCCCTTTCCCTACCCCTATCCCTTTCCAAGTCTGGCCACTGACACCACTGGTCACTGTTGAATTTATAAAATCACTTTGAATAATGATTCTATTTTCCTGGTCTATGAGAGATGTTTAGTGCCAATTAAAATGGGTCATTTGGTATGCAGAAAATGTTTACTGTGATATCTTACCCATAGATGTTGGCCGTGTCCTTCTTGGTCGTTCTTGGATGGATGATGTGCATACAAGGAAAGTGGCAGAAAAAGATTATCGTATTCGGTATTATGATAGATCCAGCTCGCTCAAATGTCAAAATCTAGACTAACCGTTTAAGAGACATGGTCCAATTCCTCCACACAATTCATGATCCACCCCAAGTCTGAGTAAGTTGTTGGTGAGACTTGTCCAACAAATGATACTTCTTTAATGGATAAGAAAGTTCCATCTTCTCTAAAGGTCAATAATATATACGACGATTGTCTAGGAGAAATTTCGAAGGCATTACCTAATGCCTTTCTGCTTGAGATTACTGATAAATTGAACTGTGCGGTAACCAACCCTATTCTCCAATTGGCTCAAACTCCTGGCCTTGTTTTTGTTTCCAATAAATTGGACCTTAATGCTAAGTTACATGATTTCTCATTGAAAATGGGTATTAATTTGATTTTTATGTGGAGAATGTATTTCCTAAGCAAGAAACCTTTGAGCCTGTTATATTGTCATCTGCCAGAGTTCAAACAGAAGAGAAAGTAGTGGCTGCTCCAAACGCCACATCAACCGGTATTTTATCACACCATTTTCCATGGAGCATGGGTGAAACTTTTGATATTCTTGAGTTCTTGGAGATGGAGCACTTCTAACTCGCCTGAGTAGAGTCCCTCTAAAAAGGGGAGAATTGACAGAGATGAGGACGGATTGTTTGTGTCTAATCCTGAGGGATGTTTATCTATGTAATTGTTATTGATAATAAGGATGATTATATAGTAGTTTTACTTGTTATTTTAGGAGTTATCCTTTAAATAATGTTGTTAGGGTAGGTCTCTGTCTTTTTTTGTTACTCTTATCTTTATCTTGTTGCTATCTTTTGGAGGAGTCTATTTAAAGGACTCTTAGTATATCATTTGAAACAGTTTATCATATGAAATGAACTTCTTTTAGTATTGGTGTGGATGCCATTACTTCGCCTAGATACGGATTTCTAGGCTTCCTTAGGATTTATCTTTATTTATTATTTTAATTTCTTGTCCTCCATCAACAACCATTAATTGCCGAGTAACGTAAAAACGCCGAATTACTGCCTAGACCTAAAATCTAGGGGTTGGGGGGGTCTGCCTAGCACAGCAGATGACTTTTACAACACTGGGCAAGGCCCTATCATTCACTCTATTTTGTGCAATCTAAACAAAGGATATGATTTCAGATACAAAGAGTGGGACGGAATAAACTTGTGTGTTTGAGACAAACAAAGTTTACAGTACGCAAGATAGTAAAGCCCACACCTGAATATAAAGAAGATGGGTTGTACCCACAAAGGCAGAAGCCAAGGAGGTGCCCCTAGCTTCAGAAGGGCTAAAACCTCAACCCAACTTTATATGCAAAGAATTTCCAATGAAACAAAAGCAACTTTCTTCTCCCTCATCAAGCAATATATCCATGTGTTTCGCGTGGAGTTCTGATGGGACACTGGGAAACTCAGTGTTCTAAAAAAAGGTTTGGAAGGCCGAGTACTTGCTGCCTAGACACTAGAAGGCCCCTCGCCGACTAGCCCGACTAGCCTGACCGACTATGTCGATTAATTGCCCGACTAGGCGCCGAATACTTGGCCTAGAAGGTAACAGGTGCCCGGCTGCCCTGGGAGCGCCTACTGAGTTTTAGAACCTTGGGGAAACTAGGTGTTCATAAAAGGCATTTCTCTCAACAAGCACCATAACAACTTAGCAACGCAAAAAAAAAAAAAAAAACCCTACGTTTGAGACATTTCACACGGACCATGAAATAATGCAAGATCATAAATTTAATTGCATGAATTGTACATTACTACAAAATTAACCAGAAATACAAGCCTCATAACGAATCATATGAAATGTATGCGGAGCAGATTACTTACATGTATTTGGAACAAATATTCACGAGGATAAATTGTCAGAGTAAGCGAATTCTCAAAACCAAAAGCGACAGTTGGAAATCCATCATCAACACTGAAAATGGTATAGGGAAAGAAAACATAAGTATACAATTTTAATATCATCATGCACCAAATAAACTGAATAGCTTTCAAGCAAAACCTGTGAACAAAGTCATGCACATTCAAAAATTCCGATTGCACTAATACAACATTGATGAAACCAATCACAGAACCTCATCAAGCTTTAAATTGGATTGAACCAATACCATATCAACTTCTGGTTATATGCAGAAGAAGACCACCAGATTAGAGTGAATTTACGTAGATGGTAGCTGAATTCATACTTCTCAAGGCATAAACATGTTACTTATCACACGCATAAAGAATAGGATGACCTTTTTGTTAGAATTACACTGCAACCGATTTCTATGAAACAAAAGATGCTCAGCGAGTTATTATTATCACCTCCATCGAATGAATTGGATTTTTAAGAAATAAGTTTTATGACCAAGAATCCTACCAAGGGACATGTGAATAAGAAAAAATGGATAGCTACTCCTGATCTGTAGGGGTACACACGGTCCAGATTGGTGCAATTCTCTAGAAATTCAGTAACCGGACCAAAGAAAGCACTATGCGCCAAGACCACACTTATTGATTAACATCAAATTTTCCTTTATATAGTTAAGTACAGTATCAACATTACTTTATTTGGTATAGCTCCACATATTGTTCCCCATTTTGCTTGTTTGGGAAGAAATATGGAATATCACATCCAATCAACTCTGCCAATGGATCACAAGACAACTGATTGAAATGCTACCTTTCTCCTCCCGACTACTTTAAGGAATTGAATAGAAGGGAAACACAGGAAGAATGTGACTTCAAGACTCTACCTACATGAGTCTTGTGATAACCCATCAGCAGAGTTATTCACAGTGAGTAAATGAATTCATAGCTAATGGAACCATAGTTACTTTCTTGCCTAACTTTAGCTTTCGTTCAATGCTACTCTTACCAGCAACATAATCACATGAGTAGGCTCACACAAAACTGTGGCAAATGGAATTCTTTCACGGGTAACAAATATGACTATACAGTGCTAGTTATCAACTCCAAGTAATCTTCAAACCTTTATTTAACTAAAAGAACAAAGAAAAGCCTGGAGTGAATTTCCTTACTTTCCAGTGAACTGAAAGCATGTGAACTGCTGCTCAACAGTATGCAATTTCAGATTTGGTTGTGCAGCCATAACCTAATTACAGGAAAATGGAACCACATAAGTATTTGATAGACAAGGCCAACATTTATATTCTTAGAAATATATCGCATAGTTTTTCTTTTTCCAGATGGGAGCATACCTTTGCTAGTAGTGGGTTATACAACTCATCTGCAAGATATGCCAAAGTTGTCCCACTATCAATCACCATCGACGTACCAGCATCAGTATCGAATACATCTGTGGGAAGTTTTAGAACATCACGACCCACCGTAATTGTCTTCAAAATTACATTGTAATGTGCCCTAAGATAGTAACAGAACTGTAATTTAGCAATATTCTTAACCCGAGATCAAACCTGATTGAGGAACAATAAGCAGACACGAATACTGAAATAATGCCATGCAGAGTCAAGTTCATCCAAAACATACCAAATATAACTTCAGACAGACTGAAACGGTTAGGTTTAACAATCAAAAAGAGCGCGCACGACCCCTTCCTAAATTTGCCAATATTCAATGCACTTTTCACCCATCCCAATGCACTTTTACAAATAGCTACAACCATTACGATACAAATTTTGAATAGTTATCGCGATTATCCACTGCCTCCCTTATCCCTTAGATTGTTGACATATGGAGCTCTCCTCAAGTAGGGTCACTATTCATTAGATAACACCCAACAATTTCAGTCTATGAAATGTACAGGAAATAATACTTTCATAATATGTTTTCTGATAACTATCCATCTAGAACAGAAAAATAGAAATCAAAGATGGCAGATGTGAAAAAGATATACCGAATTGCTGAATACATCTTGTTGTTTCATTACTCAAAGGAAATTTAACAATGGTTAAACCAAGACTGATGATTTTCTTATTTACTCACTTGTTCGGAGCAAATTGATGGCATATAAAGGAAATCCTACTATCCTATACTTTTCTTCCTCTTTTCTCTTTCCCCTTTCCCCTTTCCCTTTTCCTTCTTTATTCTCTCTTTCCCTTTTTTTTCCCTTTGTTCTCTCTTTCTCCTTTCTTCAGTTACTCTATGATCCTGAAGATATGGCGTCCTATTAAACACATCCATGTTTTTCAACACCTCTTAACAAAAAATTGACCTTATTGGGTATGGCTAAAAACATCGATGACAATTTCTAATCATTGGAAGTAAGTTCTTTGCATTTTGAAATTTCTCATTTTTCGATGAACTAAGAAAATACTTCTCTGTCCCAATTTGTTTGTCCAATTTGAGGAATACAACTTTTTAAGGGAACATAATCATTAAACGTATAAATACTCAACTTCCCGAATGTTACCCTCCAATGTTTGGAAAAAAAATTACTTTAACTTAAATAATAAGGGGCAAAAAGGAAATTGCAAAGCTTCAAATCCATTAGTCTTTAAAAGTAGACAAAAAATTTGGGACAATTTGAAGTGAAAAAACAAACAAACAAATTGGGACGGAGAGAGTACGAAGGGAGTACAAAGCATGATGCAAGAAACATACTGATTTGGAACCAATGGAGTTGAGTTTAGTTTTGGCTGCACCAATTGTCCAATAGCAAAGATCCCACCTCCATTTGTACTGTCCAAGCAGTGGGCAAACATTTTTTTCACCTTTCCAGCCGATGCTATCTGTGATATCATGGAAGAATTTGCTTGTCCAAAGCCAAGGATGCCATCAAGAGCCTGAGCTGATGTACCTAGTTGCCCTGACTGTTTAGCACCACACCTATCTTGGACAAGAATTATTGGTATGAGCAATAGAAACATTTTATATCCCCTGTGCTAAATACTTAGCCCTTAGCAAGACAAGCATACTCAGAATTCTGAAGAGCATGTGAAAGGGAAGAGAGACAGTTTAATGGATTACCTTGTTCAGCACCATTTCATCTTAAAGCTTAACTAACAAGAGGGTGTGTGGTCCAACTTAATCTGTCATACAATTGATAGTCCGCCTCAATAGTGAGAAATTCACTCAATAAGCGGCCAAACATACCCAAGTATTATAACATCGGGTTGGCAGCACGACTTGGACACAAGACAAGACATCCCAGCTTTAATACCATCTTATTAGGAATGAGGCTTAAGTTGGTAAAGCGTTTTTTTTTCCCTATCTATATATGAACACATGTATATACTATTATTAACATATAATCCAAATACACATGACACACATACACATGCCCTTAGCATAGCTCATCCAGCACATCGCCTTCCAATTGAACAGAATTGCTACTTGCTAGATATATGGAATAGCCACAGAAATCCTCCAGGGTTTGCGGTCTATATGAACGTTTGACGGCGCTTCCTCGAACTATAGAAACTAGTACAAGTGTTTTCTTTTACTGATTGTGCTTTTTGTTCGTTCCTGGCCCATAAACATATCAGTTCTACTTCTCTCAATTTATCCAATGAAATGACTAAAATGTGCCAACAAATCTATATATCTTCTATGGTTCTAACTGGTGTACTTAGTAATTGGGTCCAACACTAAATCAGTCAAGTGACAAGACCATCGCTTTGGGAGGTTTAGAACTTTAGAACTTCTAGTGGACAGCAAAAGATTTGCATCCTTTTTTACGAGAAGCTTGTAAGGTCATGCAATTCGGGTTGTTGAGTAACTTTTCTTCCATTTTTGGGCGGTCTATTATAATCAACTTGATTGGGTGGAGGCATGCCTTCGACAAACATGCTCACAGAGTCACAGTAAACAGAAATGGGTATGGTGTGTTAGGGTGGCAAAGAGCCAATACAGTTAGATTTTATGAGGTAGAACAAACTTTTTGAGGAAACTTTTATCCAACTCAAACACTTGAGCTATTCGAGAGCTCCAATATTTATGTTAGAAATTATTAACTCATTAAATTTTTTGACAGAAAAGTGTTTGATTATCTCTCTCATTACAAGGTGTTCCCTTCCTCTATGGCTGCGGTGATATAAAGTTGAAAGAAACTACACTCCAAAATTAGAGATTTGAACTCACCCAAATGCAACGCTACCATTCATGGGTGCGGTTTGAAGGTTTCCAGAAGCCCGGTGCAATTGTATATTATCTTTAACAAAGTAACCCACACTTGAGCTCCCATCTCCGTAAGTAACACCATATTGACACATTGATCCAACCTTGCAACCAGTAGGGTTGAACGTCTCAATGCAGAAATCCTGATCACAAGTAACCAATGTTCCAGTTGTGGAGCCTTTTGGATCATAAAGTCTGAGTTCTACCTGTTATACACCAACCATGATAATACAATTTTAAACTACATATTAGTTAGAAACCATGAAAGAGCTGACGGAAAATTAAAGATAACAGCACAAAAATGAAACAGTTCCAATTCTTCAATTAAAAGATTCATATCCAATGTAAAGAAGGGGCTTACCCCGAGGTCACTTTTTGTAGGACAGGTCTTACAGCCAGCACAATTCACCCACATAATGTCACTTCCCGTATCTACCTGCAAATAATAGTCCTTTGGAGGTGTCCCAAGCCCAATCATAGTGTAGTAGAGCCTAGACAATCAGCCAAATAATCTAAATAAACTCAAACATCAATGCATACACGTGAACAAAGTCTACCAAAGAAATTTGTATATATCTGCATACACGTTTACAAACCATTGAGAATGGACAGGAGCACATTAATAAATCTAGGAAAATAAAAGACTTAATCATAAATGCAACATAAAAACGGAGAGGGAAACCAATTCATTTCACATATTTAGCAGTAATCTTTTCAACAGTTTTATCGTGCAACGCCAATGCTCTGGATGTTGAATGAAAAAAGCTTGGTAATGTGCACATAAATCAAAATAATTCTTGGGTCTGCCCTCTCTGATGCCTTTTGGCTTTGATTTGAGGGCATGATTCCGCAGCAAACTCGACGGTATAGGGGGACCACTGTTTCAGTGGTATTTTGTGAGCAACCACTTTGTGCATTTATTGCCAAAGGTTAGGTCTGTCTCAAATCCATCTGTTTCAATGGTATTCTGGGAGTAACCACTTTGTGCATTTATTGCCAAAGGTTAGGTCTGTCTCCTATCCATCCCCAGCCCATACCCCCAATTATTGGGGACTAAATGGGTTATGTTATTGTTGTATCTTTTCAACAGTTTCAAGAATATAAAAAGTAAACACTATTCCACATTTGAACTCTACTGTAGGACGTTTTTAGGATACCTACGTATTGCAGCCTAAAATGTGAAATGTAGTGGTTTTTGGTGGGAAAACAAGAATAGTACTCGGGGTAAGTGCACAAAGGAGAAGAGAGGAAAGAATGAGAAGGGGAAGACAGAGAAAGAATGCTTCACCCTCGCAAGGGTTAGGCGAATTTCAACAAGGACCACAGCCCCAATCACAATGACCGCAGCTTTGATACTCAAAATTCAATTCAATTGTCAACTCTAATAATAAAAGGAAAGATTACATCCCAATTTATAATCCATGGAAATGGCTCTTCTAGTTCCAAGAAATCTAAAGGAAATTAATCTAATCAATGAACACATTTAATAAGACATGTGAATAAACCTAGATATAAATGCTAAAATGCATACATTGAATCTAACGACTCATGCAATGATTAACATCATGTGTTTAATATTTCTAGATGAATATTAGTGCAAGTACTAGATTCATGATGACCCTTTACTTGCCAACTATCATGGATGACCGTTGAACTACTAACTACCATGGACACTTGTTTTTGTACCAAAAAGATTTCTCGATGCTCGTGCTACCCATTGCCTTTAGCTTAGGCTTCCAAAGCCTATGAGACTTGTCTAACCACTCCATGGCTATGTCATCAATTCTCCTCTCTTTTTTATTTTTAATTTTCTTAGCCCAATCATGCACTATACATTTTAGTTGGCTAATAACACAAAAATGCTTTGTTGAATTTGTTCACTGCCGTCAATGCCATGAGGCCCGGTATTGAGTTTGGATTTTTTATAACCGTTTTTTCCGATTGCCAATACAATCACATTATTTTCAACCTAAGATAACGTTGTTCATAGTTCATAGCTCATAGCTTTGTTTTGCTTTCTTCAAGTGTCATCAAAATCGGAGATATTCATCATTTAACAAGATAGACAATCATACAAGATGATAGAGCATTTTTATCATTCTTCAAAAATTGTGCTGCCCCTTTTGTAATGGATTCCATAGTTATAGCAACATATGAAAAAATAACCCCCATAACTCGTATTCGTTACAGTAACTACAATTACGGTAATAATGGCACCAATTAAAGGAGGAACAAAATTACAATTAAAAGCTCATGATAATTATGTAGATGGAAATGTTTGCAAGACTGCAAAGATATATTCTTACAAATATGATACACACGTGTGTGCGTGTATATGAATAAGGTTACACGCTATCAGTGGGGACTTACGCGCTATCAGTGGGGCTGCCGTTTCCACCCAAAGGGAGATCGACGGCGGCTAGGCTTCTGCCATGACGGCGGTCATCATGGGCCTTCAAAGCGGCCAATGTCCTGTCACGCGCTTCAAATTTGTGCTTCACATTGAACACAAAATTAGCTGATCCGTAAAAAGGTGAAAACCACAATCCCAGCACAAACACCAAGCATATTTTTCTGTGATCCATCATTTTCGTATCCACATGTTTATGTGACTATACGCAGTATAGGTATAATTCAAACGAATCACAAGAAGAAGAAGAAGAAGAAGAAGAAGAAGAAGAAAACAAATTTGTATCTCAATGAAATTTATTCGGGGATCTAGGTCGGAGAAACAACGGAGGAACTCGAGGCCGCCTCTGTTGGGTCGGTGCGAGGTTGGCAAAAGCCTAAGTGGGCATAAATTGGAATATATGTGTGTGTGTGTGAGAGAGAGAGAGAGAGAGAGAGGGAGAGAGGGAGATTTCTCGTGGGGGTGAGAGAAAAAGACGCGTCCGGATATGATGCGGCGACAGCGGTCTCGGAGCGTCACCTTGTATTTTCCAAAGTAGTAGTAATAAATACAATAAAAAAAGTCCAAAGCCTTTGACCCTAAAAAATAGAGGTCCATCCATGCTGACCGAATACTCCAATTTTAAGATCAGTTGTTCAAAAGATTTTAGCATTCAGGTGTTAAAATTATAATATTTTAAATTAAAAAATGAAATGGTTTTGTGTATCGCATTTCGATTTTTTTCACACCAAATTAAAGCACACGAAGAATATTTTAATTTGGGGCAAAAAATCGAAAAACGATACATGGAACCACATCATTTTTTTATTTAAAATATCATGATTTTAGCACCTGAGTGCTAAATTTTTTTGAAAAACTAGGCCTAACCCTAAAAAATAATGGTCTCGTTTGGTTTGAGTCTTGAAACATAAATCTAATTTTTTTTACCCCTATTTTCACTAATTATTATCTTTATTTTCAATCATTATCTCATATTTTCAATCATTTCTCTCTCTACCTCTCTCCAAATATTACTCCATATTTTTAATTATTATCCCTATTTCTTTTCCACCCAAAAACCGAACAAGATCGGAGAGACTCTCTCCCAAAGATTGATTTCCTTTCTCAGCCATGAACATTGAAGCTCTTTCGTTTCACTCACTTCACCAATGGGGTAATAAGTATCTCTCTCGGCACTGTTCGGACTGTGGCTGTGGAGGAGTGTGGGTGTGCTTTAGATTATTTGGGATAGAACTTAACTTATTAAAAGAGATGTGGTTGATGTCAGATTCATCTGCAACTCACCTTCAAAAACTCATTAGCCCCGATTTTGTGTACATGTGGAGTAGGGGTGTCTACGGATCAGTTCTAACCGGATTGGTTCGGTTCTTGATCCAATCTGCTCGTGACGGATTGTCATTTTTAAGATCCGCAACAATCCATGGGTAACATAAGGATGGATCGGTTTGGTTGCGGATTTGGCGGATCAAAGAAGGATTATTAAGCGAATTGGGTGGATCAAACCGAACCGAACCAAACTGTATCCATCAAAATAAAAATATTAGGATCTGTATCCATCCGTAATGTACCTCGGGTGAGTAAACGGACGGATCGGTTTAGGCGGATCCATCGGATCGGGTGATCCGCTGGATAGCCCTAGTATTTACGCCATTGGATTGTATTTCCAATATTACTTCCCCAAGCGTAGGGTTTAGGTCGGCGGTAGCATGATACCGGTAAGTCTGAGTCGAATCCACAGAGACCGAATGCGCAGCGCGTGATGATTGAGTCGCGAATGATGGTTTAGCCTTAAAGCGGCAAACTTAGCTTTGTAGTTTGGGGGTGGAATTCACTTAACTTTATGAATGACGTGGAATTTGAAAAGACTAATTAAAACAAGGCTAAATCAAGGGGTTCACAACACCCGTGCCTCAGGCCAATTCGTTCCCCTCTAAGATAACTGGCTCGGGGACGTCATTAAACGACCCCGAACAAAAGATTTGGTGTTTAAACTTGTTTGATTAGAAATGGTGTTTCACAAAGAGTAGCATTCTTGTGCCATTTAAACAAAGATTTTGATTGACATCACTCTAAGCATCACACGTGTCAAATGGTCAAGCCTTGGCTACGAGTGATCAACGGGATTAACAAATCCAAATTTTGATACATAAAATCAATCTGTACTCTTTGATTAACATGCAATGTTTGCATTATGACAAGGAGAGTGAATGAACCTAAGTCACGGGGTGCTAATCACCCCATGACTGAGCCTATAATGACTACTCGATCATTACTAGGTAAAACATGACTATTTTTATAAAGGAAATAAGGAACATGACAAATGACTTTAAAAACTAATTTTTATAGAAGATCCTAAGTTAACCTACAACTTTAATACTTGAGAAATTAACTAACAAGGTTTAGAACAAGGATTTTTAAGAGAAAATAACTAGAGAAACATGGAAATAAGAAACTTAACAAGAGAGAAAATAAATTAGATAGATAGAACGATCTAAGTACGAGTTACAACATTAATAAACGACGAATTAACGGGAGAAGAGTGCTTACATGAGAGTTCTAGAGAGAGAGAGAGCTTGAAAATCCTCCAATGGAGGAGCAAAAACTAAACTAAAATGAAAGAGTAAGAAGTTGGAGAGAAGGAGAGAGAAGAGTGTCTTTTATCATCCTATTTTCTCTCTCTAATAAAGGTTCCTAAAGCTCTCACATCCAACAAAGGTTTCCATAAAAAGAAACTACAGAAAAAGCATAATAATTGCTGCCCGGAGGGGTTTAGATCGATCCACATCCATCCTGGATCGATCCAAGATGATCTGTTGAGCTACAGGTGTGAAGTGGATCGATCCAACCATGACCTTGGATCGATCCAGAATGATTTTGTTGCAAGTTTGGACTTTTTGAAGCGATGGATCGATCCACCCTTGACCTTGGATCAATCCAGAATAGGCTGATGGGATTTTTCATGCAATGGATTGATCCATTGCTCACTTGGATCGATCCAACTTCTCATGGTGGGGCTTTTTGCTTCTCTTGATCACTGCACTTGCCATGCATGCCTCCGAACTTCCTTAAAACAAGTAAATGTGTGGTAAGACCCTCAAGGGAGGTGTTCCATGGTCTCGGTAATGCTTGATCACTCCCGGATTCCACCAGGAGTCATTGTGAGAGTGAGAATCGCTTCCGATGCGTTGGCTTGAATTGTGACCTTCCGAATTCCCGATCCTTTGGCCAAATCGTCGTTTCATGGCCCTTAGGGCCCAGTGTTGGTGTGCCATGGGGCACGTGACCCTCATAAATGTGGCACGGTTTTCAATGTGCTCAAAATGCGTTTATTTTGCGCGTTCAACCTGTAACTCAACAAAAACACAACTACATGCAAATCAAACATTTAAGGCACGAAATTGTGTGCGTGTGTGTGTGATAAATGATCAAGATAAGACCCGGTTATCTACAATATTGGGGGCTTATCCCTAGTGTGGAGGATAGAGATTGAGTTTATTATTTCGGCGAATGATAACATGAGGCTTGGCATAGTAGATTTTGCGGCAAGGTGATGTCAACCCAAATCCGGTTCAATTCTCCCCAAATCTTGACCCGATACCCAAAAACATTGACAAAAACCTATTCCGATTGCGGTGAGATGGGTTTGGACATAGCAAATTGAATTGTCATTACTAGTTCTTACTAAGAATCACAACTAAATAGGATCCTAGTTATTGGCGAGTATTGTCCTATATTATGATGTAATACAACATGATAAGTGAGACCAAAACAAACAATAGTTAATGAGGTATGGAGAAATGTGGAAAAAGTATTATGGTATCAGTAGCCTTGTTGTATGGTATGATATTAGTGATAGACATGTAAACATTTAGTTTCATCATTAATGCATCGTAATGAATGTAGGTATGGAGAAATCTAATACGACTAATGTCAAAATGTGGAACATGCTAAAGTTTTTTGTTTTTCGATTGGATAACTTTGAAGAGTTTAAGATAGGTATGGAGAAATATAGTATTGTTAACACCACAATGTGCGGTAGGGAATTAAGATTCAAGACTTAATGCACCTAAAAAGTGGTAAAAAAATGTCCCAATACCGAGGCATTATTTCCTTCAAAAAAGTAATTAGTAGCCAAAACCATGGAAAATTTGGGTTCTACAAGTAATAGACTAAAATTATGGTAGTAGGTACTATCAGGTTTTGCGGTATCAATAGCCTTATTTTGTGCTAAGTATCGCATTGGTGACGAGTAAGTAAACATTACTGATACCAAAATGTACCGTTCTCTCTGAGATACATCTTCAGTTTTCTGAAGTTCTCTTGACACTTATCGGTCCATTCAAAATGGCCACTAATCGAGAAGCTGGTTCATAATGGTATAATTAATAAAGTACCTACCACAATGAATTTAATGTCAATTATATCACTTAATTTTTATTATCTTGAGGGTTAATGAAATGAAAATGTGTGCCTTTTTCTAATTAATGAAATTAAAACGGTTTTCTAAATTGGATATTTTAGATTAATAGTCAGTAGTTACTCATACATTAGCTAATTGTATCACTCACTCATTGATCATAATTAATCAACATCACTATTAACTACCACTTTTATTGATGATAACTAATTAATTCAAATGGTATGATTGCTTTGTTAAACTCTTAATTTGATTAAACAATTGACTTTTAACCAATTGCATCGTTGTTCAATGATCGCTATCAATCATAACACTATTAGTTATCATATTTCCATATTCAGTCATATTATTTAATTCAAAGTGGTTTGAAGTCACTCCGTCTACTGTAGCAAGTTATAGCAATTAATCGTCACTCTTGCAATAAACTAATCGACTAATCTTTGTTAACACCACGTCACCACATATGATGCCGTAGTAAGTTATTCTATCATGTCAATCTGATGAGAT
Organism: Vaccinium macrocarpon; assembly: GCA_022606695.1. Taxonomy (NCBI): domain Eukaryota; kingdom Viridiplantae; phylum Streptophyta; class Magnoliopsida; order Ericales; family Ericaceae; genus Vaccinium; species Vaccinium macrocarpon. The sequence continues at coordinate 15,678,184 of CM040174.1, forward strand.
GATTCAATTACTTATTAAACATCCCAATTTAGGAGTAATTGAATAGTCTATTTCATTAAATTTGTTACCTTAATTCAATTGAAGTCTTACTAAATTATTTTACATGTATAACTTATTAGCTTAGCCTTTTCGTTGAATTTTAATAAGATAATCATATGGTATTGTGTATTTAGAATAGGAATATAAATTACATTTGCAAGTTATCAAAATAATTATTAAGTACCTTTATATTACACAAGAATGTTTATAAATTGGTAGTTTTTTCAATACAAGTTAAGTAAAATTATTCTAAATATTTGAAAATTAATACAATTTTATGGTATATATTTTTAGTTTAAAATAATTGTTCTAATGACCATTTATACACAAACTAAAACGTTTAGCTAGATTTATATTCTTACCCAATTTTTAGATTGTCCACACACAATGGCTTAGCTAAACAACAAAAATTAGGGTGGATATGGTTTAATGTGGTGTGGTTTTATAAAGTTCCAAAACGTAAACTCTTTTTTGCCAAAAAGTGGTAACTTACTATCAAACTCGCCAATCACGATAAGTGTGGCCATATATTGTGTTTAACGTTGCCAAATAGAATAGTAAGTGTGCTAAAAGTAAATGGTATTTAAAGCCGGTTTGGGTGGTAAGTAAAATTGCAATTTCTAGCAGGAAAAGTATGAAATCATCTCGTTTTTAACAAATTCACCCTACGTTTTGTGGGTAGTTTTGATCTAATGCCTGAAATTTACCCATTTTCAATCTAGAGGTCCATATTTACTTGGGCATCCATGCCCAAATTCCACTTTGGGGCATGGTAGAAAAATTAAAAGAAGACTAGGTAACCTTTTTAGTGCTGTGACCATTTTTGTAGTTTGACAATTTTACCCCTTAAACGACTCGACTTGTGTTTTCTTTTCCTCATTTTGTCCATTTTTACTTTCCTCTTTCATTCCTCTTCTTTCTGTAATTGATTAAAATCTTCTTGGCAATTACTATGGAATCCAGATCCAGATCCAGATCCAATTTTGTGGCCCACACACGACCTTTTCCAGTGCCGACGATGATTGTGAAAATCCTCTTTGTGGTGGAAGAAAAGTCACGATTGTGGTTGTTGATCTCAAAATCGAGCTTTATCATCCTTTAATCACTTGATTTCACGTTAAAATATGTAAATGGAAAACATGAAAATAGAATAATCTTCAAAATCAAACTAATCGTGGAGTGAGAGAACGAGGAGAATTAGGCAAAACTATGTTTTGCAGTGTTTTTCTCTTTCAATCGATAATCTCTATGTCGTTTGATCAAGAGGTTGAGATTTCCTTTCGGAAGTGATAAAAGTATTTTGATTTTATTACTTGTAATAATAAGTTGTATTCATGTACACTACTAATTGGACTTGAATGGATGGGGTATTTGTATGTGTGACATCCACACATACACACACAGTAGGTGAGCGAGAAGAGGGCATGATTTTTATCCGTAGTGGGAGGGACTAAAGAGGGTATGATGGTTGGTTTAGTTTTTGCCAATAGAGCGTGGTCAGGACTAGGATCAACGAAGGAATTAAGTAGTTGTTCCAAGAAGACGTTCGTAGAGTCATAGTGGGGGTCGATGAAGAGTGTGGCGATTGGGGATCATTAAGAGTTAGTCGGACATCGTGGTTGAGAGCATTGTTGGATGTTCGAGATTGTAAAGTTGGTTTGTCACGCCCTCAAAATTCAATGAATATTACAATGAGAGTGGATCGATCCACTATGATCTGAAATGCCATCAGAAGGTTTTGGATCGATCCAACCCAAAAGTGGATTGATCCAGAGACCATTACGAGCAGATTTTTGACAGTAACAAGGGGATTGAAATGGGCTCCAAACCAAACATGTTTATGATAAAAAAATCAACACCACAAGCTACAAAAGGGTATTGAAACAACTAGTTTACGTAGGACAACAACAACAAGCATTTATCAACCTCCAATCAAATCCATGGAACTAGAAAATGGGTTTTTCAAGAACATAAGATGGAATGGTCAAAGATAAGTATAATCTACACATCACACACTTCAAAACACTTAGTAATGGTAGAAATTCCCTTACCTCAAGGTTTAGAAGCTTTTGAACAAAGGATGAGCAAAACTCTTGCCTTCTCCCCAATGGTCCAACCGAATCTCCCTCCTTCGGAGTGAAATGAACTATACTTGGGCTCCCAAACACGCGTGGGAGTCTAGTATTGGTGAAGGTTTTGAAGGAATTAGAGGTTTTTGAGTGAAATTTGTGGAGAAGATGAAGAAGATGGGAGAAGGAGTAGAGAGGGAGAGTGAGACGCAGTGTAGAGGAAGAGAGGGGTGTGTGTTTTTGGTAAAAAATCTGACCCTACACAATATGTATACACAATCACACTTGCACTTAAACCCCCTCGCCCCATGTTTCCAACATGTTTTAAAGACACCCTAATGCATATACCCCATTCACATTGACTCTATACTGCATTTTGAAACATTCCTCACACTTCCCCAACATTATTTCTAAAAAAAATTAATAAATATCTAAAAACACAAGTCTTTACATGGTTGGTCAGGGACTAGTTGCTAAGGCATGATTAGAGATGATCAAGTTTTGAATGACTTTATAGTCAGATCGTTCTTGCATTTCAGATATGAAGTATCATTCGAAGCTTTAAACTGTGACACTTGTCCATGAAATTACTCTATCGTATTCACCTATGTCCAATGGTGTGGTTGAGAGAAAAAATAGACCATTAATTGACTTAACAAATGCAATGCTTATTGAAGAAGGAGCTCCTTCAAATCTTTGGGGAAAAGCAATTCAACAACTTTTCATGTGATAAAAGTACCGCACAAAAAGACTGAAACTACACCTTTTGAATTGTGGAAAGGTCATAATCCAAATTTGAGATATTTGAGACTTTGGAGTTGTTTAGCCTTTGTGAGGCTTACAGATCCTAAAAAACCCAAACTAGGTGTTGGAGCTACCACTTGTGCTTTTCTTGGATATGCAATAAATAGTACAACCTACAGATTTTTGACATGAAAAACAAAATTATATTCGAATCAGGTGATGCAATTTTTCATGAAGAAAAATTTCCTTTAAACTTAAAAATGGTAGGACTCAAGAATCTACATGAAATATTTTATTTGAGTCTAGTTTTTCTAATCCTAGTTTACAAAATCAATGAATTTTGAAATTGAACTTGTTGACACTGGATTTTGCCCCACCCCTATTTAGCAAAACAAATCGATGACGTCAACGCTTGCAGGAAAGAAACATCAGGTCATTAGAATTCAGAAACAACCTTACCGTGTAAAACATGTGATTCCAGGTAAAGGTGAATTAGCACAGTACAAAGTACCGATACCGCAGTAAGTTAAATATCAATTTAAAGTATCAAATAATATCTAAAATCTGCATGTTCCTAGCTTGGATGACAAGCCTGTCATTTCAGGAGGTCATAGCCCTCCCTTCTATATTTTTATAGGAATCGGCTCTTGAAAGCTCATTTCAGGGTCAATCGGCCAACTATATCTTTAGGACATCCAATCGAGCATCGAGACTGTTGGGTGTACCCATTTTAACATTTTCAGAGTGATTAGTTCAGGCTACGTCAAGATCAGAGTACTATCACACCAATATACCATTTACATGGTAAAAATAGGTGAATAAGGCCAAAAGACCCAGGTATTTAAACTTAGTGTGATGAAATTAAGCCTCACGTTAAGTTTTGGGCTATTTCGAGCTTGTTTGCTATTTTTGGGGACACTGTGCTTCCCAAGACGGCCGATTCCATGATCATGGACATCGGGACCCAGTTTTTAAGATCTAAATTGTTGATAACTCATTTCTAACCATATTAAAGCTTCCTTTAAAATTTCAGGTCAATCGGACTTCTTTTGGTCATCCGATCGCTTACTGCGCTCCAATTTAACTGAAAGCTGGAAGATCACATTACTCTAACTTCAAAGCATAATTTGGAAAAATGGACATTGCCACGATGCTTAGAATGCCTCGAAACCCTAGGGATACCTCCTTAAATATTTTTGGATTAAAGCACTACACGCAAACATGGTTGAGTCAGGATTGCATCGCCTAAAGCAGTGCAAATCCCTAGGCTCTTAAAGAATAGGAGCCTAGGGGAGTGTGCCCAATGGCAGCTTGCCACATGGCAGGCGCCTATTGTTTGGGTGCTTAGGTTGCCTATAAATATGTGTAGACACCCCGATTTTGAACCCGGGATGCGCTCGAGCATTCCCAATGATGAGAACGAACCAATCATAACTGCCCGAAACTTGTGAAGATAGCTTGAATGTGTTCAAAATCAACCAAACACCTCCAAATAACCCAATAAAAACCAAGCCCTGTTAAACCAAGCCAAACCAGCAACTTGCCACCAAGAGCATTGAGCGCTCAAGCTTGAGACCTTGAGCGTTCAATCCACGAGAGGCACCTTGAGCGCTCAAGCCCACGGCTTTGAGCGCTCAACTCTGAACCAGTCATGAATCTGCAGAGTATCTAATCATGAGATCTCATGCAGGGGGGAGCGTCTAACCACTTCCATACGTATTGTTCACGTATAATACACCCTACATTGCTATTTTCTACACCTAAAACTATACCTAGAATACAAACCCACTCTCTCTCTCTCTTCTCTCTTTCCCTCCACTCACTCTACATAAACAGCCCACTACCCCTTAGTTTGAGGTTCACCATTTTCATACCCCAGTGCACTACACTCCCAGTAATCATCCTCCCCCTCTCTCTCTCTACAAAACCACTTTCTCATCAAAACCACTTACCAAAAACCATCTGCTAAACCCAAAATTCAACTGATATACATCAATTAGCTTCATAATCCTGGTGATCCATCCATAAAATTGGTCAGAAATACCCACAATTGCTCATCCTTCAACCCGCAACCAAGTTCAAGCCTTCAATTAAGTGTAAAAGGTAGTTTAACAAGTGATTTTCACAGTTTTGGTTCATCTGAGGGTGACTAGTGAGTTCAATTAAGTTCTTTATACTTTAATTGAACTCACGAAGGTCAGAAAGTTGTTCAAAGACATTATCAAAATTTGCAGGTGAAATTGGGGTTGAGCGCTCAAGCTCAATCACATGCATGATTTTACATCTATCAAGTTTCGAGCTTGCTGTTGGTTTTGATTGTCTTTTAATAGTTAGCTGTGGTCTTTTGGTTCTCAGAAAGTTCATATATTTACTTCAAAATCATTTGCATGAGTTAAAATTAGATATTTTATGACAATCAAATTCAAAAGTCTCTAAAAATCTTGTGTACGGGTATAAAACAGTGCCTTTGGTACCTCTTTCACCCTCATATTATGCATTTATGATCCTGAGAATTATCCAGAACCCTTTTTATTGATGAAAACTAGAAGATCACTTAATGGCTTGAGCGCTCAAAGTCACCCATTTGAGCGCTCAAGCTGTTCTTGAGCAGATTGTTGGTTCTTGGATATTTTGATGATGGATCATGGTTTGAGTGTGTGTGTGGTTTTATTGTTGTGATGACAGTCTAGATTCCTTCTTTTCAGAGTATTTTATTTGTTAAAATATCGTAATTTTCCTCTCTTATCATTATTTATGAGATCAATCTGTTCATTCTCGTTTGATTTTCCATGAGAAACACTCTGTTGATGTTTGATCTTACAAATAATGACTAAAGAAGTGGTGGAAAAGCTAAAAATCATAGAAGCTAGAAATGGCGTTGAGCGCTCAAGTCATGACCTTTGAGCGCTCAAGTCAATTCTGAGAGGTTAAGCACTCAAGGCATCACTGTTGAGCGCTCAATCCCTATGTTGGAATCCAGATTGTAAATCAGTTTATTAAGCTTCAAACCAGTGATTCTTTGAATTATTTGCCCAATTTTTGTTGTTGTTCATCTATTGTATATATTTGTTGTAATAATTCTTTATTGTTATCATCCCCATGTAAATCACGCGCACAAGTATCCACATTAAATTGGCATGTTTGTATTTTCTTATGGTTAATGTGATTCTCATCCCCAATTCCTCATTTTTGTGATTAAGTTGAACTTCAAAACATTTTCAAAATCCCATGAAATATTAAGTAGAGACCGGTTCACGGACCGGGCGAGAGGGGTGCCGTAAAACCCTTCCCCTCTCGTAACCAAACCCCCGAATCCGAGAAATTTCTGGTTTCGTAGTGATCAGTAAAATCTTTTCAATTGGCAAACGAGTCATATTTTTATCGGTTTCTCGGATTCGGACCTCAAATCTGGGTGGCGACTTTAACAAATCACAATCTTTTTTGTGCGCGACACCGCACAATCTCCGTGGGCCGTCCACAATATGAGATCCCATTTTTCATTTCCACACACACCTCATACACTTTTGATTGGGTTCGACAAGGGCTATATCATTTCCCATGTGTGAGCCGACTTAGAATTCACTAGCTTAGGCGATAGCTCTGCCGGGTTTCTCCCAGAAGGAACATCGGTAGTTGCATCGAAACTCTACCAGATTCCCCAAGTGGAATCTCGGGATATATATACTATGCAGAAGCTCTGCCGGTTTTTCTCCGAGAAGAATTATCGGTGGTTAGGGCTATGCGGAAGTGTTGCCAGACTTTCTCCAGAAATTGCTTTGGTCATGATAGATCAGCCAGTTCTGTCGTTACTCTGTCTGAGTATTGACTCAGATCCTCCAATTCTACTGTTACTCTGTTCGAGTATCGACGCAGATCTCCAGTCTTGTTGTTACTCTGTTCGAGTATCGATTCAAATCTTCAGTCTTGCCGTTACCCTGTCTGAGCACTAGGTCAAAATCAACCACTTTCTACCAGAGCCTATAGCCAATTTTTTCGGACGATATTATCCAATATTCGACAAAAACTCTGTTCAATTCTGTACCCGGGGTTCGAGCCAGGAGTCTGTAGGTAAATAAATTTTAAATACCAATAACTGTCTGCTTAATTTCAGCTAGTAGTAGAAATATTTTAGAACTGTGTTGGCCCAGACACTGCTCATAGGTCGGGCTCACGTCTAACATTGGACGCTGTAATACTGCATATTTATATTCAACTATATCTCTATGTCAATAAAATTCATAATAATATAGACGTACATTGTTTGCAGTGCACTATGTCAATCTCGTCAAGGTTTGAGGCAAGGAATACCAAAAGACAATCAAAATGGCGTACGCGTTGATGGGGTGTGGTTTCAAACAAGTCCATTGCAAGGCTCTACCATTATCTTTGGGTCTTTTCTGATATCTTCTGAGATCGCTTACCTTGACTTGACTAGCCGTCCGGATAGTTAGTACAAAACCCAAAGAAATAAAAATATCATGATTAATCCAATGAATACAGTTATATTTTTATAAATATGATCGAGATCCAAACTACGGAGTGACCTAATTTCCCCAATTGCGGGATACGTAAGTAGCCCAATGAGGGTTCGGTCACAACAAGAGCAAATATTTTCTCCCATCTCGATAATATTATATTATCACAATGCTATTCATTCACCCCTTTTATATCTACACGAGGGTATTTAGCTATGCTGTTGTGGACGGCCCACGGAGAACAGTTCATGATTCGCGTTTCAAAAGATTGTGATTGTTAGAGTCGCCACCCGGATTTGAGGTCCGAACCCGAGAAACCAATAAAATATGACTCGTTTGCCCATTTGAAAAAGATTTCACTGATCATGGCGGAACCAAAGATTTCTCGGATTTGGGGGTTTGGTTACGAGAGGGGAAGGGTTTTACGGCACCCCTCTCGCCCGGTCCGTGAACCGGTCTCTACTCAACATTTTGTGGGATTTTGAAAATATTTGAAAGTTGATTTATTCACGAAAATAGGGAATCGGGATGGGAAAACACATAAACAAGTATTCAAATACGAATCAAGTGATGGTGGATGCTTGTGCAATGTACAATGTGATGGTGGAATGATATAAATAATGAAAATGACAATGAAAGAGAGAAATAGGACTTAAAACACCATTTTGAACAAAATTATTTGTCTTTCCGACACTATTTGCATGTTTTGGAGGGTTTTGATATAGAATTGAGAAAAACATAAAACTACAAAGTTATAGCCCTTCAAATTATCTACGTTTTGATATATAATACGCCCAAAACGGAGTTCGGAGTAAAAAGTTATGGCTGAAACACTGTGACTGACTTTCTGTTGGGGTTTGAGCGCTCAAAGTGGCTTGAGCGCTCAAGCATGACCTTGAGCGCTCAAGGTTAAGGCCTTGAGTGCTCAAGCCCTTCCCAGATTGCCAAATTCTGCCCTTTTATGACTTTTTCAAGTATGAGGAACTTGAATAAGCCTACTGGTCTCCCTCAGCAAGACCAAAACAATGATTTTCACATGGTTTTAACTTACCTTTTGGCTTGATCAAGGCTTGAACTTGTGGTTTGATGAATGGATGGGTAGTGGCTGTGTTTATAGGCTATAGATGAAGTATTTTGGACAGAGGAGTGTGAGTGTAGGGCTGATTGAATGATTGATTGAGTGGATGATGGAGTATTTGAGCTTAAAATGGTGATTTTGGCTTGGATGAGGTGGGTTTTGATGGAAGAGCTAGGTTTGGACAAAATTGATGGAGTGTATGGGCTGTAAATGGCTTATTAGAGTGAGAGAAGGGGCTGTTGTAGTTGATTTTTCAAAGACCCATGTGTTATAGGCCTTTTTTTAGAAGGTTTTTGGGTGTTTTGGAGGTTGAAGATGATGGAGGATGGTGGCTATGGAGGAGAGAGAGTGGGTTTGATCTGATGGGGGGAGAAAATGGCAGTGGTGCAGCCAAGAGGGTGAGTGAGGGAGTGGAAGAGGTTTATATAGAGAGAGAAATGGGAGGAAAATGGGTTTAATTTTTGAATTGGGCTTGGGGGTGATTGAGGAGATGTTCAAGGGTCTAGGAAGTGTATTTAGGCAGTAGAAAACATAGATAGACGCTCCTCTTGCAGTAGAATATCATGATTAGATGCTCTGCAGAAAACTGATCTGGCTTAGAGTTGAGCGCTCAATGGGGTTTGAGCGCTCAAGGTTGGGGCCTTGAGCGCTCAAGGTTGTTGCTCAAAAAAGGTAAAACTTTGCGGAGCCGCCCTGGGTGCTACCGAACTCCGTTTTGTGCGTGGTTTGAAGCGTTGGAAAGCTTGAAAGGTCTAATTTCTAACCTAAGTGGTTTGAACCCAAGATGATTTATACATCAAAATGTGTGACCATTTTACCCTCAGATGGTCGAAAGAACGAATCATTTTGGTAAAATTGGCATATCTCCCTCATTTCAAAATGGATTGAGACATTTTATATATCAATAAAGAGGGTTTTGAATGTACTAGAAGATGGTGTAGGATTAGGTTTGGTTTGAAGAGGTTTATGGGAGGTTGGAAGGGTATTTTGGTCATTTTGGTTGGTTAAGTTTGTTCTAGGAGGGTTTAGAATGATCTAGGGTGGTTTGGTGAGTTCAAGCCTTGTTCTGAGCCTCAAGGCATGCATGATTGGTCTATTTCATCATCGGGAATGCTTGATAAGTTTCTCGGGTCAAAATCGGGGTGTCTACAGCTGTCTAAGTTTCCTTGCAGGAGCCGAACAACCTTTCTATTATATCTACTGTATTATTTGTATTGTATTTTGTGTGCATTTTCAGATAATGACATGCATGCCAATGAGTCGTAAGGGTCCCTATTGACTTTGATCTGGACCCACAATTAGCTCCTCCAAAATTCACCAAGAGAGACACCTAAGAAGTGCACTAGGGTTTGTTTCGAGTATTCTCCAGTCCAAGAGTTAGTTCTATGCCAAAATTACCAAAAACCCATATCTAATACTATAGCTTCTCAGGGCTCGCCGACAGTTATTCGGACCCTCGAACCTCAAATACTTATTTTCAACCCGTAGACCTAACCAGGGATGACCCAGGACCTATCAGAGACCATTTTTTGCTCCGGGTGGCAAAATTTAACTTTTTACAAAAAAGTCAACTGAGTACTATCTTATACTGGTCCAGATATTTACTAGGAACTATCGGATGACTTTTTTGGGCTTCGGCCATGATTTTTCAACTTTTTACCATAAAAACTATTCTATTTTTTGTATTCACATTTACTATTCAAAACTATACCAAATGTATCCCTAGGCCCGCCGGCAGCCATTTTTGGCTCCGGATGGGATTTTTAGCTGTCAGCTACCCTGGACGCCCATTTTACAATATTTCCCCCATAGAGTCATGTAGTCTTTTAAGACTTGTCTCTAGTCTCAGAACCTTCCCAAAGATGTCCCGAGTTTTCTTATATTATTTTTGTATCCTTAGTATTGTAATTGCCGGAGTTTAGACATTGTCTTCTATGTGCGGTAGAAATGCCTATGTGCTTCGCTGGCCTAAATTCCACAACAAGATTAACTTCTCTAAGAATTCAACGTTCTTTTGAACTACGTGAGACCTGGATTTCTCATGAGGCTAGAGAAAGGTAGGTAGCCTGATGAAGGCTCGGTCTCGACTAAAACTATTTTTGCTTTTGAACTACGTAGCGACCTGATTCTTTTATGACCAGAGATACATAGACAGCCCTGAGTTTGGGCTCAGTCTAAATCATATTTTTATTCATATTTCCCTTTTTGCATTGTAAACATCTCATGAAATAAAATACATTTTCAGACAGAATATTAGTTTTCTTTTTCTCATTACATGTATGTCTTTATGTACTCCTCACAAGTCTTCAATTACTCATTTTGGAAAAGTTTGTAACGGGGTATAGTGCTCGGCTTCTCTACATGTAACAATGAATTACCGAACCTTTTCTTCTTTTAATCACAGACCAAACAAAAAAATTGAGTCATTTATATCAAATAAAAATGGGTCTTTCGACCCGAGGCATTTATTTTCCATTTTCCTAAATATTTATTCAAATGGTGACTTGACACACTAAGAATCATGTCAAGTGGCGACTTTGAACCATTTTCATCAAATTTATTCTGGTTCAGTCAGAGTTGTGTGTTTTTACAAAACCAGGTTGCTTGAATATCACTTGGATCACTTGATCATAAACGTTTTCCAAAACCCCTTGGTCAAAACTCGGGCATGAGAGAACTGAGAAGGAGTAAAAGAGCTAGAGTTGCAAAAGACTTTGGCCCAGATTATATTTTTAATGTGGAAGACACTTCACAAACTTTACAAGAGGCTTTGACATCACATAATGCTGTTTTCTATAAAAGGGTTGTTATTGATGACATGGAATCACTAATGTCCAATCAAACTTGGAAATTAGTTGATTTACCACCGGGTTTTAGAACTATCGGGTGTGAATGGGTCCTACATAAAAAGCTCAAATGGGGTGGCACTATTGATAAGTATAAATCAAGACTTGTTGCAAAAGAGTTTAATGAACAAGTTGATCTTGACTTTTTTGATACATTTTCTCCGATTAGAAGAGTGATATCCATTAGACTATTAATTGCAGTTGTTTCAATTCATGATTTAAAAATTCATCAAATGGATGTGAATAGCTTTTTTAAATGGAGACCTAGATGAGAAAATTTACATGGACCAATCCGAGGGCTTTGTGGAGGCTAGTTATGAAAGCAAAGTGTGTAGGTTGACTAAATCCCTATACGGCTTAAAGCAGACGCCTAAACAGTGGCATGAGAAATTTGATTCCTGCATGATTGAGAATGGTTATAAGACAAATCTATTATAAATCTTGTGAAAATTCACATGTAAGGACCTGTGTTTTTAAATGTTTTTCTGGAAATAATGTTGGAGAAATGTGAGGAAATGTTTTAAAGTTGAAATGTGGGCCAATGTAAAGTTAGTATTGCATTTGGGTTCATGCGAAACATACTTGAAACACAAGGGAGGTGAGTGCATACAACTATGGGAATACATAAAGAATGTTTAGGGCTAAAATTCATAACACAACACACTCTCTCTCCCCCCTCTCTTTCACTCTCTACATTGGTCGCCTCTATCTCTTCCTGTTCTCCAAATTTCTTCATTTCCCCCACCAAATCTACCTCCCACACTCCATCATCTCAAGATCCAACCTCAAATCCATAATTTACATGCTATTTGGAGTCTGGGTCTCTTTGGTTTCGCTTGGGAAAGGCATATTTTGGTTGGGGTGCAAGATAAGAACTATGGTTTTCTTATCTCTTACATTTGAAGCTTGATCCTTGAGGTAGGGGACTAATTTCTACTCTTTCTATGTGTATATTATTGATTTGTTGCTATACTCTTGGTTTGTTCATCTATTACGAGTAACTCTTGGAAATCACCATGGAAATAGGTTTTGATCTTTATTGATCTTTGATCTACATATTTGGTTGTTAAACTCCTCAATTGATTGATGTTCTATCACTCATCTATGCTAAGTTGTTGTTTGGAAGCATCCCATTTAAGTTTGGACCTTGTATTTGACCTTGGGTTGAAATCCCCCACTTTGGGTGTGTATTAATACACAACATTCTATTTGATTCCTAATGAGTGTGTATCGATACCTAGCAACATTGGTATCAATACACATTGTTTTCGAGGTTGAAAAATTTATTTTTATTCCGGTTATTTTGTTTGGTCGTGTACTTGATTTATTCATTATGTACACCTCATAACTTGTTGAAATGCTTGTTTCTAGCATATGCTTTTATGGTTAGTGGCCTCTTTGATTTCCAGGATAACAGCATCCACCAACGTATACTTGGCACATGTTAACTTCAAAGAAATCGACAAAGTACGTGATTTTGAACGAAATTGAACATGTTTATGCTTTGGACACATAAGGGACACATGATGATTAAAAATGATAATGTGAATACTAGGGCCTCCATTCAGTGCATCTCTGGGCATGGGTAACGAGACCCGTGAATCTAGACAAGGGTGTACGGAGCCCACAAAATTTGGCAAGGGTGAACGGAGCCCATAAAATCCAGCAGAAGGACAACTCCCTTTACTTATTGGTTGACATTATGGATAAATCGATAAAGGGTTAATAGATGAACGACACAGAAAATTGGTAAACCTTGACACATGATACTTTTGAGATGGTATAAGGGTTGACTAATGGGCTAGTTGGACACTTGGGTACTTCGTGGACACATGACACTTGGTTTAATCATCCGTAGTATACTTTGGTCATTGGGTTCATAATTTTCACCTCCTTATGCACATCTCATTCTTTATACATTTCGCGTTAGTAGAAAATGTCTCCTACTTGCTAGTGAGCTCACCCTATCAATTTCAGGTAATCAACAGGGTGCATGACATGGATGCATGGCGTGTGATTGCATGTCTTTTGAAAGCTCATTGATGAAGAGTTACTTGATCATCTTTGTAAATTAGTGTTTTGGGTAGATGGTTTGTAACTCTATTTATTTCAATCTTTTGACAATTCGGCAATGTAATAACTTCAATTTGATATCTCTTATGTAGTTGGGTATGGGTACCCATTGACGTAAGATTATGTATAACTTTAACTTGTGAGGAGGTTGACTATTATTTTGAGAATATTGTTATTTAATTATGTTATAAATTTGAGGGCGTGACAACTTGGTATCAGAGTATAGGTTCAAAAACTTAGAGATTGTGGGGAGACTAGAAGTCTCAGAGCTTAAACCATTGCATGATCTTTTCATGAAAACATGTTTTCTCATTCATTATGTGCTTATGTGACATTCATGATCATAACATTGAAATATTGTGGTACATGTGATTATAAAGCATAGCTTTGAGTTGTTTACCTGCGTTGGGATAGCGTTGGAGGCTTTGGCCTTGATTTGAGATAATATTGGTATTAATGATCCTTTCTTATATCCTTATAGAACAATGCCGCCAAGATGAGTTGCTAGACGTGGTAGGGTAGTTCATCGTGGGAGAGACCGCGGTCATGGTCGCAATGAGCGAGCGGAGAATGAGGTTAATCGACGTGGGAAAAATCCAGAGAACCATGATGAGAGGAATGAACAAGAGGCCCGAAACCCACCAAACGCATTGATGACCGACTTTGTGGCTGCACTTCTGACACACAACCTTTTAGCTCAAATACCTAGGGCCAATGTCCCTACTTGTGCTATGGAAGTTGTTAAGAAATTTTGCGATTGGACCCTTCGCGATTTGACAAGCTTAGTAGTGCTCTGTTAGATGCTAATCATTGGTTATCAGAGATTCAAAAACTATTAAATGTGCTTGGCATTATCGAGGATAGCATGAGAGTTCGATTAGTAACATGCCAACTAACTGGGGAGGCAAATGAGTGGTGGGAGTCAATTCTAGTGGCGAGGAGAGATGCGAGGAGAACAGCTAGGGCGACATGAAATGTTAATGAACCAGATGTTGAAAACCTAATACGATCCAGTTTGAGGTAATTTTGAAGATCAATATTTCCTAAAGACTTATAAAGAGCAATTAAGAGATCAATTTGAGAAGTTAGAGCAAGGTACTATGACCGTTTCAGAGTATGCTTTGAAATTTCAATTTTTGTCTCATTTTGAGCCAAAACTAGTAGCTACAGAAGATAGAAAGTGTAGGAGATTTGAGAAAGGTTTAGATTCATCAATCCAGAGGCTTGTTATGAGTAGCAGACTTGGAAAAATTTTTGATGTGGTGGAGGTAGCTAGGAGTTTGGAGATCCCGAGGAGTAATCAAAAGAATGTGAAGGCATGGGAGCCTAGGCAATCGATACTACCATGAAGGCCTCGTCTGGGAATTATGGGAATCCGAACATGAAGAGGCCTAGGGATTCGTTTCAGACTTCACAAAGCCGTTCAACTTTCACAGCACCTACTTTTTTTGGGTTTGGGGGATATTCGTTTAGAACGCCGACTATTTTCCACCAATGAGGCTGGGAGGACTATATTCGGACCCAGAGTACTCAAGCTAGGATTCTTCCACCACCGTATGTTCAGACATCAGGTGTTTACTTTGGTTGTGGCGGGTTTGGCCATGTTACAAGGTTTTGTTCGTAAAGAGAAGGTACGCATAGTGAGTCTGTCTTAGTTTAGCAGCCAAGGACAGGGCAAAGGTTTGGCTGGTAACAACGAAGGGGTACTCAGAGTCATTCACACTACCGTCAGACCACTTCAGTTTAGGGGCCACAGGGTGATAGGGGAGCGAGATTGTTAGTGCCAAGTTAGGGCACTCATTGTAGAGTCTTTACCATTTCTGTAGCTACTCCACTACTGCTACCACCACCACTTACTACTTCTTAGGTTCCAGAGACGTTGGTTTTGAGGGGCACATTTCTTTTGTTCAATTCTTTTTCGAAAGTCTTATTTGATTTAGTAGCATCACACTTTTTTATTGCCGCATCATTCGTTGTGCGATTGATTGAAAATTTGTCCTAAAGGACTATTAACTAAAAAGTTGAATCAAATAAGAGAAACAATTGACTCCCTTTCCTGCGGCCCACACAAATACAGGTTCAACAATTCCTAACGTTCCCTGAAAAACTTTTCTCCCATTTTTTATATACATTTCTCACACTATTTATGTGATACATTTCTCACCCAGTTTCAGAGATACATTTTTCAACCAGTTTCTGAGATACATTTCTCATGCAGTTTTTAAAAATACATTTTCACCCTATTTTTGAGATACATTTCTCACACCATTTTTTCAAATACACTTCTCATCAGTTTCTGAGATACATTTCTCACCATTTTTTGAGATACATTTCTCACATCGTTGTACATTTCTTACCTAGTGTCTGAGATACATTTCTTCATGTTTATTGAGATACATTTCTCTCACCGTTTTACATTTCTCACCCAGTGTTTGAGATACGTTTGTCACCGTTTTTTAAGCTATTTCTCTCACCGTTTCTAAGATACATTTTTTCACATTTTTTGAGATACATTTCTCACATCGTTTTCCATTTCTCACCCAGTTTCTAAGATATAGTTATTACACCGTTTTACATTTCTCACCCATGTTTTGAGATATATTTCTCACCCAAGGTTTTGAGATAAATCTCTAGCCTCTTTGATTTGAAATGGCTTTTCCTCGAATCATCATAGATTTTAAGTCCTCATTAATTTGAAATAGCTTTTCCTGAGTCATAATAGATTTGAAGTCTTGTATGGCATTGATTTAAATTTGATTTGAAATGAATTTTCCCCGAGTCATCATAGATTTTAAGTTCTCCATAGGCATCCCCTTCGAAATATTTTTAAGTCCTCTATAGGCACTCACTGTGTTTTTAAGTCCTCCGCGGCATTGATTACATTTATTTTAAAGTCCTCTATAGGCATTCGTTCACAAATCGTTTTAGGACCTCTACAGGAATTTGTTCACAAATTATTTTTAAGTCCTCTATTGGTATTTTCTCACAAATCGTTTTAAGACCTCCACAACATTGATTACATTATTTTTAAAGTCCTTTATAGGCATTCGTTAATCGTTTTTAAGACATCTACAAATATTTGTTCACAAATCATTTTTAAGTCCTCTATAGGTATTTTTGCATGAATCGTTTTAAGTCCTCCGCGGCTTGATTACATTGCTTTTAAAGTCCTCTACATGCATTCTTTTGCAAATCATTTTTAAGACCTCTATTGGCATTTATTCACAAATCATTTTTACAGTCCTCTACAAGCATTCGTTCACAAATAATTTTTAAGTCCTCCAGAGGCATTAAGTTATCAACTTTTAGTTGCAGTATGATAAAAAGTGATTCGCTATGAGTCATCATTTGTTTTCCCTTGTTGGAAAATGGCGATCCAAACCCAATTAAGATTTAAACCTCCCAAGGCATGTGTGTTTAAAAGCACTTTACTTGTTTTTGCTCTCACGAACTACGCTGGTCTGATCCTTGCAATGGGGTACGTAGGAAGCTCGAAAGAGCGTGACCTCATGATTTATATGCTTGCTTGCATTTGCTTTTGCTTATGGACGGGAAGCCAAAATTGGAGCTGTCTCAATCTTCGACGTCACTCGTATCAAATAATGGTATCTGAATTCTGTCAAAGAGGGACAACTGTAGACACCCCAATTTGGACCTTCCAAATATCCTCAAGCCGTGGCCAGGTTATTCCCCAATGATGATATAGATCAAAATGTGCCTTAAAAGCTTTGAACAAATGCTCTTTGTACTCAAAACCCAATGAAACCCTTTTTTGGGACAAACCCTAGAAACACTTTAGAACTAGGTATGAAAGTTCCTAGCAACACTTAGAGTGAGTGGACGCATGTTTTGGCCATGGTGGCACTAACATTTTTCATTTTAGTTTGTTTTCGACCCACTTTTCACAAACTAAACTATCCTACTTTTATGGTTGGATCACACTATCTTCTAGTACATTCAAAACCCTCTTTATGAATACATAATACGTCTCAATCTGTTTTGAAATGAGGGAGATGTGAGGATTTTACCAAACTGACTTCTTTTCCAACCACTTGAGGGTAAATTTTTATAGATTTTTATGTACAAAATATTTTGGATCCAAACTATCTGAGTTAGAAAGTTTACTTAACAAACTTTTCAATGGTACTGCATTGCTAAGTGTCGTACGGTAGTCATAAGTGACGTATGGTACTTGTTTAGTACCATATGGTACTATTTTCTTGCTCTCAAAGTGTTGAAAAATGTCAGGCAGTCAATTGAAGGCCGTTTTCCTTTCTTATTGGCTACATTTTCTTGGTCCCTAAGTCATTTTTGCCCTATGTAAAGCTCTCTCCTCTTCTATTTTCATTGATAAGCTTCCCCCTTCCATTACAACTACTTAGAGCTCACTCACTCCATCCCACAACCATATGCTACCGCCATACATTCCTTCATAACCTCAGAAAAATAAGTTTGCAATATGAAGCATCCTACTATTCCGAAAACTCCCAAGACTATACCTAAACTCTACCAAAAATCCAATTCAAGTGAGTTCCCAAGCTTTCTATATCAAGTTACAATCATCTACCAAAAATAGAAGCAGTGTCCTCCATTTGTAGCCGAGCCAAAGGTCCAAGGCGATAATTTGTTCAAAGCTTTTCTAAAGCTATAACTTTACTCTAGAAGTCAATTGTTCATTTAATCTGAGGGGAGCCATTGGGCTCAAGCTAGATCATCACACTTGTTTCGGCCTCAGTTGGCCATAAGACCCAACAAAACAAAAAACTTGAAATCTCCAGGTTAGTGCTGTACGGCACTGTGCATTGCCGTACGATACTTAACCCTCAAAGAGATACATTTTGATGCCTTGTTTCTTTTGGTTTGCTAATAACACAAAGGTGCAGGGTATCTTTGATCTATTCCAGATTAAAAGTGCTCATCCAAGATAATGGTGTATATCTTGTTGAACCTCAAAAATAAATTATCAATCTCTAAAAAGTACAAGTTTTACAAGATATACACCGAGAGCACATATTCCCCCTGTTTTCATTCAAATATAGGCTGTTTGTAAATACTGCCCCCAAATAAAGAGTGCCGTGTGGCACTACCTAGTACTGTATGGTACTATTTTGTACAATAATTCAAAAAACAGTTTTTTCGGGGCAGCGTTGAAGGCGGTAATTTTTCGTTAAATATTTTCGGTTAATTTTGCATATAAATTTCCGTCGTTTATATTACTTGTTGTTTACATGAATAAAGTTTGGCGACAAAAAGTCTTTTCTAAAATTCCATAAGTATTTAGTAAAGACCAATTTTTTTTTTATCAAGTGAGTGGAGTGCCTTACAAACCTTTCCCACTCGTATCCTGGCTCCCGAACCCAGAATACTCTGTTTTCAAATAGACCAAATCCTTTTCCAAATTAGAAGCACGAGAGTCATTCTTTTCAAATTCTTTTAAATTGTTTATCGGGTATTAAATCCTTTTTCAAAATAAAAATTCGGGCATTGACTCTAATACTCTTTTAAAAAAAAATTGGTGGCACCGACCACAAAAGTGTAAGGGTGTTTATTTGGTGGAGCTTGGGTTCTCCTAATTCTACAGAGTAGGTTTGAACCATATGATAAATTATTGGGCTGTTGTATCCTGAGGGGACAAGTTAGAGATTTTCTACAACACCAGTTTGTTATTCTAGAGGGCTTGAATCTCTTTAAAGAAGAGAGATTTTTGTGCCTCAGCCTATTAATTTAAGCATTGTAATTTTAATTTTTGGCGTTAGCCATTGTAATTTCACCGACACACTCCAACTCGAGTCTTTATAGTTACGGAATGTTGGTACAAAAATCGTATCGTCGATGGAAGTCGATAATAATGGAGTGAATTAATTGTTGCTTGAAGGCGTGTTACATTATCATTGTCCTTAAGACAATATTTGCCTCCACCAATTCGAGTGAATTTGGTGTGCACTAGGTTGCTGGCGAATTCGACTCCAAGATAGAATGAAGCCCAGTCCCGATTGACTGTTTATTCAACTACATCATGCGCAAATGAAGAAGAACCAGAATACCTTGGGATTTTACGAGCCCGCCAAAAATATACATGGGAGTCCAGAGAGAAACATCAACTAGTATCATAATCGTTTTTTCTATCTTGGAAATTGGTGGAACCGCTAGCCTTTACATAGGCATAGACTTGTGATCATTCACCCATGGCCACATCTTTATATTTAAACCATTGTGACCGTTCACGAATAATTATACCTATTCATTTAAATCCAACGGTCTCACCATTTAAATCTAATAATCATGTCTATTCATTTATCTCGAATGGACACACCATTTGGTTTAAACCATTTACATCCAATAGTCACGTCTATTCATTTATCCCGAATAGTCGCTCCTAGTCATGAATATTCATTTAACCTGAATAGACACACATTTTGAATTAAAACCGTTCACCAATAATACCATTTAATATATTTTGAAAACGTTCCAACATGAAATAGGCCGTTGTCACTAGGTATGGACATGATCTTACAGGAGATGGTGGACAGATTGATTAAGCAAGAGTCATCACCAAAGTATAGGGGTCAGAGGCCTGCTCTGCCCATTAAACGGGCACATTCCGAGCCCGAAAATGTGATCGGAACTGTTCACTTTGTAGAGATTCACCACATAGATAGTGTCGGTTGGTTGTATTCGTTCGTGTATGTATTTCCGGTCTTTGACTTGTTCGTTTTCAGAATTGGGCTTCGTTGCCATTACGTAAGTGAAAACATCCGGTTAGTAAAACTATTCGAGATAGTATTGCTATTGATTTATTTCACTTATTTCCGTTTTAATTTTCGGGTTTCTCGAATCACTTACGATAGTTCGATGCCCATCCGAAGTTGTTGGTTTTTATAGTAATTCCGACCTTTTGTTTTGGAGCAAAGCAATCCACCTTTCCCTTTCCAGAAAAATGCACAACAAGCCTCATGCTTTGCTATTCGTGGAAGCAAAATTCATTTTTTTCTGCCAAAAATAGAATTCAGGTTGGTCCCATTTGCTTTTCAGGTTTTTCCCATTCCTTAATTGCCCATGTATAAAACTTTTTGTACCCAAATATGTCCTTGTATTCTAATTTCATCCCACTCCATTAAGGGTCTCTAACTTGGGGGTGTAAATTATTCCACGAGGTTGTTGAGTGGTGGGTGTCAATCTGTTCACTGAAGATGATGAAATGCCGTACGTTCGTATACATTGGACCAACCATGATTATGCCTTTTCATTTCAAGGCATTAAACTACTTGCCCAGTCTCATATTATTTGTCTGCTATTCTTTTTTCGGGATGTAACAAAATGATTGTCCTCCTAAAATGTACTATAAATTTCTACTCATCAACCGTCATAAAATGATGGTAAAAAGTAGTATTAAAAGCAGAGAACAAGAGATAATGTTTAAAGAGTTAATGAGGACAAGCAATATGAGATGAATGGAGTACTATAAGAGCAATCTAATGCACGCACGGGACTTCAATCTCTATGAAATTTAAGAAGGTTTGATGTGTGCAATATTTTCCAAGTGGGAAAGATTGCTTTCATGATTTGAATCTATGAAGTCTGTCATCCTAAAATTCATTAACACCCAAGGATGGAGTTAGGGGTGACTAGTAGGGGCTATCGCTGTTGATATAATTTGAAAAGCTCTACTATGACATTGAAAAAATATACATATTATCAAATTATAACACCTTGTCCCTCCTTCACATGTATAGACTGCCACCACGATACCAAAATCCTAACTCCGTCCCTATTAACACCCATTTAAATTTGTAAAGGCTTGTAAAAACAAGAATGCTACTGTAACATCATTCATGGTATTTCCCTTTAATAGATTTTGGGTACATTTTATGAAAATCTCATAAAAAAAACATTTTATGGAGGGGTGATAAAATTGAGTTATTTTCCTAACCGATAAAATGTAGTGCAGTAGTGGTTTTCCTATTGATTTTAGAAGGATTTTATGAAAATCTCATAAAATCACTTTTATATTTTATGTGTTAAGATTGAATTGTCATAAAATGTTCGATTTTATGAAACAAAAATCTATTGAAGAACGAAGCCCAACTTATATAAAAGGCTGTATTGGTAAATATAATGACTCCATTGGTTTGGGTTCCTCAAATCTAAAGCAAACTTTTGCCACACTCAAAAGGGTGAATCTTTATAAGAGTGGTGGGTAGGTAGTCAGTTACTCAATACACAACAACTACAACCAACAAAGCAAAGCTCTGTTTCCAGAGGAGCCATGGCTCTCAAGATCTGTGTCCTCCTGGCCATCAACTTATTTTCCATCTTTTTTCCTCTTGCCAATTCCATCGACTTTAGTTACCCAGCAGTTTTCAACTTCGGTGATTCAAATTCCGACACTGGCGGCCTTGTTGCCGGGGTTGGAGATCGCCTCGACCCTCCAAATGGACAGATTTACTTCCAAAAACCATCCGGAAGATTCTGCGATGGCCGCCTCATCCTCGATTTCTTGAGTAATTTGTTACTTTTAATTGAAAATTTTCTCTTCGTTTAGTTTCGAACAGTTAGATTATGCAACGTTGATAACACCTCTGTTTTCTTGGTTTCTATTCCCCTGTTTACTTGGTTTTCATTATACCGAAATAACGATTTTCAGTCCTTTATATCAATCATTTCATAAAGTTGAATAAAAATCAAGGTATTTCGGAGTAATATCATTTTTCAATATATATAATTTTGGTGATGAAGTCAAATTTAACCTTCTAACCAAGATTTAATCCAATCTGATAAAAACTAACATTAAGGATTGGAGATGGCCTGTATATCAGCCGTTGATTTTTCCATAATGATTGTGTATTTTGTGTCCCAGTGGATGCAATGAACATGCCATTTCTGAACCCATATTTGGATTCAATTGGGGTGCCTAGTTTTCGAAAAGGATGCAATTTCGCAGCAGCAGGGTCTACTATTCTCCCGGCAACTGCATCGTCCGTAAGCCCATTTTCATTTGGGATTCAGGTGGCTCAGTTTTTCAGATTCAAGGCTCGGGTGCTCGATCTGCTCGCCAAAAGTATGCTCATTTATTATGCAATTTCTGCAAAAAAAAAAAATGCTTTTTTTTTTTTTTAATAATTTTTTTATGTGCATAGAAGTGGTTGCAAAGGTTTGCAGTACTAACATTTTGATTCATTATGTTCGAATTTTGGAGCAGCCAAAAAACTTGACAAGTACTTGCCTGCAGTAGATTATTTCGCAAAGGGGCTTTACATGTTTGACATAGGCCAGAATGATCTTGCTGGTGCCTTTTACACCAAACCATTGGATCAAGTTCTTGCTTCAATTCCAACAATTTTAGCTGAATTTGAAGCTGGAATCAATGTAAGTTTTTTTTTATTTTTCTCTTTTAGAAAATTGGGCACAATCCACTACTATTGTCATCGCCTTACTTCTCACATTTCTGAGCGATATTGGAAATGGGAGATAAACATCTTTGTTTGGCGGATAGGTTAGGAAGAATAGGCTATTCCAAATGAAGTATCCTGGATTACTAATCGAAATGGGAAAAGTTGGACATGTGAGGTGTGATATTGCTAAGCTAAATTGTAAAATTATTCACATTAATAAGCAGAGAGGTTAGGCAAGGCAGTTTAATTTGAATAGTGAATACTAACAATTAGCCGGATGAGGGCAATTTAGTCTTTTTGACTTGGAAAGTTATCCATAAGTATCTATGTGAATAAAACTCGTGTTTCATGGCACCTTTATGATTTACAAAAAATTGGCCTCAAGGCTAAGTTTGGGGCTTTAAAAGGTATTTAGTCCAATCTAACTTATTTTAAAGCGTCCAATACATTGATGTGAAATTTTTGAGGGTTCAAAGACAACACTAGACAAAAATACCGTTAATGATAAAAAAAATTACAAAAAGAAAGCACATCTGATACAGCCTTGAAAGCGACAAGTTTTATGTTTGTTGCAACTAGCATCACTATTAACCCTTGAAAGCGACGGGTGGTCGCTGCCTCACTTTTCTTTCATGCCCGTCACTCTCTCACTCTCTCCCTCTCTCTCTCATGCGCGGGTGTGTGACACAAAGTTAATTGTCCCTTTAATTTTGAGATTGTGTTCAATTTTGGGATTCAATTTTAGGGGGGTTAGGATCTTTGAGGTAGGTTATAATGGATTTAGGCACTTAGATTGCACTTTCCAATTATATGATTTTAGTGATTTAGGTACTTTCATAGGGTACTCTAGGGTTTTAGACACTTTTGTAGGATACACTAGAGTTTAGGTTTATAGTGCGCTTTCCAACTATAAAGTTTTAGTTGTTTAGGTACTTTCAAAGATACCCTAGAGTTGTCACTTTCATTAGGTTTGGGGGTTTATGCACTTTCATAAGGTTTGGGGGGTTTACACACTTTTATGGGCTAGCGGAGACATTTTTGGAATGTATAGGTGATTTGTTCTTTTGACAATAAGAAATTAGTTTGTGTCATATTTTCATTATTAACTCATATAACATGTCTTTGTCGAAGAAAGACCCGATGATTTAACTATATTCTTGTGTTTTGGTTGCCCTTTTGTGTCCTCAGAAACTATATGACCAAGGGGCAAGAAATTTCTGGGTTCACAATACAGGTCCACTCGGATGTTTGGCTCAAAATATTGCGAAATTCGGAAGTGATCCATCAAAGCTTGATGAGCTAGGATGTGTGAGCTCCCATAACCAAGCTTCAGGGCTTCTCAATCTGCAGCTCCATGCACTGTGTAAGAAATTGCAGGGCCAATATTCAGATGCAAATCTCACATATGTTGACATATTCACAATCAAGTCTAACCTCATCTCGAACTATTCCCGTTACGGTGAGTAAGAATCTGGCGCAGGAAAGAAATTTTACTTCCAAATCTGATGCCAAGAATTAGAGCAGAAACGAAACTGCAAATCATTGCCTTGTTTTTGTTTCACAGTTTTAAGCAATTTCAACAGGAGGTTTCCGTGTCGTGCTTTTAACTTTCCTTTGCAATATTGTGTATCGTATCTTTCTTTTCATTTTATTTTTTGAGCTGACTATCCAATTTACAGGATTTGAACAACCGATAACGGCATGCTGCGGCTACGGAGGACCGCCGCTGAACTACGACAGCCGTGTGCCCTGCGGCCAAACAAAAGTGATCAATGGGAGTTCAGTCACGGCCAACGGTTGCAGTGATAGCACCGAGTACGTGAATTGGGACGGAATTCACTACACCGAGGCTGCAAACCAGTACGTGTCCTCCCAAATTCTCACCGGAAAATACTCTGACCCGCCTTTCTCCGATCAGATGCCTTTTCTACTTAAGCTCAAGTTCTAAACAATTACTATGTACTACCGTTATAATAGGTACATCTAATTGATTGATTCTTTACACGAATTTGTAGATGTTTGTCTGACATGACATTGTATGGCATTGATGAATATAAGGTCTCATAAATGGATTTGATACAATGAACAAAAAAAGAAAAGAAAAGGGAGGGAGTTGATTCAAGTGAGGCTTGAGCTCGGGATGCAACTTCTTTGGTTATTGTATGAGCGGTGATGAGGGGGCGTGCCAAGATTGGACTATAATCCAGGTTTGGAATTGGCGTGGATGCTCTTATCGGACTTCTAATGTAGCAAAAATGTGTGACATTAGATTTAAACCACAAGTGGTTATGCCTTAAGGAAGACTTGACTTTTAAAATTTTCAAGCTGGAAAATAGAATAAACTACTCCCTCTGTCCCTATTTTATAGTATCGCTAGTATTTTTTAACGTCTCAAACAAATTGTCCCACTTCAATTTGAATGGGTAATATCTATTAAATTTTCTCTTTTACCCTTCTATGTTAAAATTAGTAGTACTAAAACAGTAACAAAAAGTAATTATGGAAGGGTAAAATTATAAAAGTATATACTATTTTTTCAAAAGTAATGATTGGTTGTGTTTGGTTTTTGTAATGATTAGGGGAAGGAATAGAAGTAATAATTAAAAATAGAGGTTAATGATTAGAGAGAGAGAGAGAGAGAGAGAGAAATGTGAATAATATTTGAGAATAGGAGGAATGATTAGATAATAATTAAGAAAACCGGGTTTTGAAAACCCAAAACAAGCAAGGCCATTGTGTTCCATTTTTTAATTGGAATTCCCAAAATGGACTGTGGAAGCCGAACCACAAAAATTGAACTAAATACCCAAAAACAAAACTACTTTTTTTTTTTTTGAGAGAAAGAAAGAACTTCATCAATAAGTGCAATTAAAAACTCTTGGGTTCAAACAAACACAACTAAAAAGACATAATGCATACAAGAAAGACATATAACACGACCAAATCAAAAGAAGGATACATCTAACAATAAATTGATCCAGCGGTTAGATGTTGGAGATTCGCATGCAAAAAATGTCGATGAAGAAGCTTTCACGGTTGTTCTGCTATTGACGAGACTTTCACACAAAAATTGACAATACAAACCAACTGATTGAAGCACCTACGGTAGAGAACACTGTGGCACAGATAAATATCATGCAACTAGATGGCCAAGGCCAACTACAACATTCTAGAAAATCAGCTAAGAATTTGCTAGAAAGAGACGCAATCACTGTTATTGAAAAAAAATTGCTTAGGAATTGTTACACATATATTGAAATAACAAACTGTTTGGAATGAAAATTACATGGAATTGTAAGGTGCTAGACTAGCCTCAAATGAAAAGAAAAACAAGGAGATAAAGCCTAAGACACAGAAAATGAAAAGTAAAGGTACTGCTGGACCGGTATAAAAATACTGGACCGGTATAAAAATAAATGAGTGCTGGATTCTTCGTGTGGGAAGCCAAGTTTTGACTTGCTAACTGGTATTCATAGGCCAAGAGCAAATTTGGTTAGGGGCTGAAATTACGGCTGTCCAAAACATCCATGAGCTGTGAATTCGGTCCAAACAGAATCGATCGGTTTGTTTTAGATTAGATCGTGGATTAATGGTCCGTACAAATTAAAAAAATAGAAAACCGTGAGATATGGTTCGGTCCATGGATTTTAATTATCAAACCATAGATTAACCGAACCGGACCATGACGTATTTATAAATAATACAAAAGAATATGCGTGTGTGTGTAACATTTGGTATAGTTATAATTTTACCTATTATTCTAAATTATTTTAAACTATTTTACCTTAATGCGATATATAGTGTAACATATAAAATCTAAGGGATAATGCATGGTTTATGGTCTGGAATTTGGTTCCTGGAATCTGGAATGTGATATGGAATGGTAATGCATTTTTGGTTGCTGTATTATTATTTTTGGCTTTTTTGCTTGCATTTAGCGTTTATAGAATGCAATCCATGGATAAGATCCGAACAGTGACTCACGGCGGAATCGGACCGTAAGACTTTTAGTTTGGATACGAATTGCATATTCTTAGAACCGTGACTCACTCGCAGTTCGGTACTCGGATTCATAGGAATCCGAACCACTCCGAACTTTGGACAGCCCTACCTGAAATGCATGCTGCTTGGGTGCCTGCTGGAAGCGCTCACATGTTAGCCACAGTCCCACATGATTTGGTGTTTCAGCATCAATGCTTCTTCCTTGTACAATAACCGTAGCGTGAGACCTTACACTTCCGCGAAGAGATTAGCCATTCAATTATTGGGCTAAAATTCTTAACCAAATAAGCATTTGTCAACTAAACACTTTTTTTTTTTTGTGGGTAAAATCAACTAAACACTTTATCGATACCGTTTTAAGCTTTTTCTTATTGAAAATTGCCTAAAAACAATTTCGTTCGCCCTAAATTTTTTTAGGACAAACAAAATTGCACTCACTAGTATTTGTGCTAAAGCACCAAATATGTTTTCCTGTCTTACTATCCCATGATCGAAATGAGAGAATGTTCGATCCAACATTTAACAAATTTGCTTAGTTATAATATAACTAATACAGTAGTATTATGAACTGAAAATTTTGTTTTAAAAGAAATGAATATGTATTTAGAAAATAGATAGAAGGAAAGATAATTGTGGTTGATGCGTTCCAAATTCAATTTATTAATAAAGGGAGGTAATATAATTGTCTGTCTTGGAAATGGGAGGTGCCCGCCAAAGAGTTTTTCCTGTCTTGCTACCCAGGTGGACGACAGCAGATTCTGTCCTGCTCTCCAAGCAAAACACTGCGAGGTAGTCATGTTCGAATCGTTTGGTTCGATGCATGTGGGTCTCACATAATGTATGTGGGATTCACACGCATCGATTACAACAGTTCCGAACGCATCTGTGTCCGAAATTGTTTACTATTTACAAAAGTTGCATTTAGCCTTTCATTTGTCATGAAGCCGAACATATGAAGTCGTAGAAGAAATGTTATTTGCATATGAAAGCTGGTTTCTCATGTATAAGACTTACCAAAAAAGAGAAATTAACTTACAAGAAGCTTTTGCTTCCAACAAAAGTAAATCAAGAACCCAAAAATCTTTGGAGTGAGTGGTTTGGCTTTCTTCAAAGAAAAGAAAAGGATGCCTTCAAAACACCCTCTCCCTCCCTCTCCCTTAACTAGACAAAGCTCCAAATCTATGCTAAAGAAGGCCAAGAAATGGATCAAAGGGAAAACCAAGCCCACTCTCTTGGCATCTGCAGTAGGCTCCTCAATTCCTTCAGGAATAAAATTACGGAAATATCCCTGAAGCTCACGACCTTTGGTTGTTTATTTTCCCGTGGTTTGGCAATCTGTTGCAGGCTTTTCGACTTCATCGTCCAAAGCCTCGCATCCCAGGCCATGAAGACCGTGACTTTGGGCCCCACCCAGGGGGTTCCATCTCAAGGACAGAGCTCTCCAGCCCGCTTCAAGCCGGAACAAGCGAGTACTGGTTTAGGTGGATCGGCCTCTCTTCCCGACTTGAGCTCGAATTGCAATGATTTCCTGAAAATTGGAAGAGAGCTCCATCCAGTTCAAGATGAAGATAGAACAGAAGTTGTAGCTCCTGAGTCCGAAACTGCAATCCAAGTGAAAGGGCCTCCAAAGAAGATGGTTAGCATCAATGACAGAGCAGAGGTGGTTATATATGAAAGTAAGAAGAAGAAGAAAAAAACAACTGATAAGTCACCTTCCTTGGAACGTGAAAAAGAGGAGGATACGAAGCCTTTGAAGTCAATTTTGAAGGCGGGTTCTAATTTGAAATAACGAAGAACAAAGTAGAAAAGGAGGGCTAAAATATTTCAAGTTCAACAAGTTGGAAGCAGTATGGAAAAATGAGCATTGTAAGGGGACTGTACTGCTGTGTTCTAACCATGTTGATTACTAACCTGATTTTATATTAATGCATGTATTTTTTTGAACACTGATGCACTCTCTGGATCAAGTGATGGCTTGGTCTGGACCTTAACCTGAACTTTCTGATAAAAATAAAAATTTAAAAGAAAAAAGAAATTTCGGTATTACAAGCATTTGTAAGATCTTTATAATTCTTTTCCCGACCTGGATTCTTGCTAGACGTAATGATAACTGATGTAATGATAACTGATTCATAAGTTACTCTTCCAATTTTTCTGAAAAATACCAAACCTGCCAGTAGCTATGAAGTTGGCAGGTAAATAGGTTTGGTGTTAAATTTAGCTGCTTAACTTCTATGAAAGCTGCAAATAAGTGAAACCAAAAGAAGCTCTTTAACAAGACAGATTTCAACTCCCTGCCCAAAAAAGACGGATTCATCAGTTTCCTGCACTCCATTTCGAACAAATTATAAGATACTTGTCTCTTACCAAATTTTTTTTACTTGTCTACATAAATGGCTCTTACAAGAAGTTGCCTATTAATAGCACAACAAAAGCAAAATATTAGTATACTCTATTATTAATTTACTTCCAAACACGAGAATCCATGGGAAAAGCCTACAACTAGTTCCTAAACCCTATTATTCCTTAATGGTCAGCTCTAAACGTATCTCAGATTGATGAATAACAATTAAGTTAAATATTGAATGGTTATCTTCATTGTGGTGAACAAGAATAAATCCTAAATTCATTCGACTAAATCCAAAAATTCTCATTCGTATACTCTTCTTTCATCCTTCCAACCATGTTCATGAGCTCTTTTCTTCCACAATGCAGAGAGCTTACGCTCTTCAATGAGTCCTGCTTCTGCCTTCTCCCTTGCTTCTTCGCAAGTTTCCATTCCTGAATTGCACTTTTCTGCTTCCTTTTGATAATGGGAAGAAGTTTTCTTTGCAGCAATTATCATAGCCTTTTTGCGTTTCAAGTTCTCATCAGCGACATTTTTCTGTAAACTAAGTTCCTCTGCTAGTAAACTTATAGCATCATTTCCCACCTCCTCGTTTGTGTCAGGACCATTTTTACCACAATCTGCACAGATGATGAGCAAAAAGTATGAGAGAAGAACTATTAAACTTGCAAACTTTTTGGTCATAGCCTATAGCATTCAGATTTCAGGCTCATCTCAACATAGAGGAAAAAACAACTAATTCTATCTTCTGTTTACATGACCTTGGCCAGATTAGCTAGGACTATGGCTGCTAGGCTCCTGTAGAATAGAATGACTATGGCTGCTAGGCTCCTGTAGGATAGAATGTGTTTCTTATATTCAGGACTTAGAAAGATCTTCCTTGTCCTTACTTGAGGTTTAGAACAGGCAAGGATTAGTATGAATAGATTAGATTGGAGCATTATGATGTAGCCCCAATTCCTTTGGATGAAAGAGTTTTCCCCTGAGGCATGTAGCTACTTGAACTTGATCAAGCTAGGATGCAGTAGAACCCATAGAGGATCACATCATCTCTTTTCTGTAAGCGGTTCCATTTTATCCCTGTTGTAAATCCAAGACTAATTTCAGCAATTTGGAGCATTTTTTCATGTCATGAGTACGTTTCTAACTCAGAAGTACATATTTTAACTTCAGAAGCCAGCTATCAAGCAACACCCAGTGGAAGTTCATTTCAACTTAAAATGGTTTCCAAAGGCAAAGAGATGCTTTCAAAACTGCTCTCAATAATATCGCAACAGGACAGTATGAATAACACATTACAATTCTAGTTTTCCTTTCCTAAAAATAGGCTACATAGTGTATGAGCAAATGAAAATCTGTTTCTTAGAACATTATTCTTCGACTTTATTTGTTTTGGGAATATATTTCCAGTGCCTGATTTCCTTACATTCCATACATACCAACTATAAATCTTTTCAAACCACTTCTAACAGTGGAACTCACCGCACTCTGTTGATTATTCAATAAATCCAGCCACGCAAGGATGAAATAATTCTGAGATTTAATGATTAAGAATAGAAAATGCAGTAATGCAATTTCCATGAAGCACAAAAGAAGAAGCATCGAAAAGAAAAATTTGTGCACAAAAATGGACTGACCTGAATGTGAGCTGTTTAAAAATCCTGCAAGAACATGGACATTGATTCAAGGTCCAGAATAATTCTTTCTCCAAAATAAAAAATGAAGGAACAGGTTAGTAGAACATCAGCAGACATGTATATACTGAGAAATGATATAGCAAAGACCAATCAGATTATCTGCATAATGTCCAACCTACATTGCTGATTTCTGTTCTTTGTCAAGAGGTATAAACTTCAGTAATGTTATTGCAAGATGATATTGGATAAGAAACATCATATTACTAATTTCTTTGGGTGGAATAAAATTGGAACAGAAAACTTGGTTTGGTTCAGGTTGTTTTGGTATTGGTGGACAAAGATATTCCTCAATATCTGTCATGTAGGTCGGTAAGAAAACTGGTAAAGCAAGTGACATGGACTAATCAGGGCATTAACATGTGTGGGACTCAGTATTTCAAGTTAAAATCACCAGGGCAGCTCGTTGCAGAATTTGTGTCCCCTAATGAAAGAAGGAATGGTAGGGCTTGAGGAAGCTAAAGCTCTTGCTAGTGCTTGATGTTGTGGACACAGACACACACAGAGGGGATATGGCAAAAAGATTATCCAGTAAGATGTGTATAAATATAACCAAACCAAACAAAACCAAACCGAGCCTTGTGTTGCAATCAATTGGGGTCAGCTGACATGTGTATAAATATACATATACAAATGTGTGTGTGTGTCACACATACATATATTTCGTATTTGTGTGACCATTGTACCTACAAACAACTAAAGCTAATTGGAACTAACACTAAACAAAGAAATAACTTGAAAAAAAATTAGCACGTCGGAAACTGATGGAAACTAACCAAGATCGACCCCAATTAGCCAGAGCTATCGATCTACGTGTTTGTTGTGAAGGTTAGATGAGAGATACAGAGGGAAGGAATAAAGAGAGAGGGTTCTGAATCTCAACATTTTTATTAGTACAGTTTGACAGCATTTTTAATTGTAAGATGTCCAATACGTGTACCAAACGTGTCTGGTACACGTGTCTAGCGAACGTTAAGAAACGACAGTATGGACAGGCATGCCACTTATATTGTGGTGTCCTTGGCATGTGTTGCATGGATACGACCACTTTACATAGGACTCGGGCACTCAGCTAATGCATTGGATTGTTTATGAGTAAAAGTTGGATGCAAATGATAATAGAGTCTAACAGTGGGACCCAACTATCCATATGTAGTCTTGGAACGCGAAGCATCCATAAGGTAAATTTTAAAAAATTTGCAAATTCCAATGTTTTCTATCACCAACATGAGGAAATTATAAAGATTTGTACCCCTTGCTTGTGCATTCCCTGTTTTAGGCTGTACAAAACCAAATCGCTAGGAGGTTGAGTGCTTTTTTTTTTTCCTTCTCTAATCCTCAAGTATTGCCAACCTTAGCTTGCTTCTCATGAATAAAGTATTTTATATTATTAACAAAAACTTAACCAAAAAAGGAAAGGGGCAGGGCATTTCAAGTCCATATATCCACTGTTCTCAAAATTTAGCTGTTTATTAAGATTAAAAGTACCAGTAACAATTTGAACAAAAGAATACCCGAGCAGTACGAAATTGGAAATGCATACAAGAAATAAAACCATGAGTAGTCTGCTAGCAAAGTCCAAAAATTCACAAAAACAAACAACTACAGTTGTCAGTTACAATTGGCAATCACAATAAATCTAACATCTCGTCACAAAACCGTTGTTAGATCACACAAACTAAAAATAACAAAATCAGCATTTGAGTAATTACGAAGCAAGACTACAGATGCAAAACCGGATGACTTAAAACAATGCCATCAGCAACGTAGTCTTGCAAAATCGGATAGACTAAAAACAATGCCCTCAGCAACAGCATATCATATAAACCATCAGAAATTCCAATTTACATTATACTCCTCGAAAGGTATTAAGACGTGGATCAAAACATAGCACACATAACATCAAAGAGAGTCGAACTGTACATGATTCTACGAATAATCTTCGTAGAAGTAATATTTCCTGAAAAAAGTACTCACCTAAAGGTATAGAGACGATGTCTGAGGAACAATGGCAATGACATGAAGGGCATGAAGCTTGAGCATTTGAACTCTCCCCCACATGCCAGAGACTCACAATAGAACCAACCAAGAACAAAATCAACAAAACCAACACACATCTCACAAACCCTGGACTACAAAATCTATGGTCTGTTGGGTGAGCCATTGATCCCTCGAAAAAATTAACTCACGAAAATAGAGTTTGGAAAAGAAAAACCCAATTAGGTTTGATAACAAAAGTGTAGAATACCCATTACCAATTGTGAAAGACGCATTTGTTTCAAGTTCCTTGGAACAAGAACAATAAACCCAAATTATAGGTTTGATTGCAACAGTAAAGAACAATCGCTATCAACAGCGACAAATCCGTTTGAAGATGCCGGTTAAAATCAGAATTCGAATCTAACTCAACCATTCAACAGTCCTACACTCCTACATTATACTCCATCTTTCCTAGCGAGGAAAAGAAGAAATAGGAATACGAGTAGAAATCTACTACTGCTGCTTTGTAAGGCGTAAATGATAATCATTTCCCCTGAGGTTTCGATTAAATACGGTGATCTCCTCGTACTTTCGGAAATTACAGCTTCTCGCTCAGAATTTGTTAAACGGGCATTTCCAGGCTACACCAGCCCGCTAGCCCGCCCAACCTAGTCCGCTAGCCCGCCTAACCTAACCTAACCTAACCCAATAAATTCTTTTTAAGGGATTGGGATATTTATATATATTTTGGTCCATTAGGTTGGGTTGGGTCGAGTCAGGTCGAGTTTTTAAGCCCATTTGGTAAATGGGTAAGGGTTAAAATATCTCTTAAAAATCAAGCCCGGCCTGACTCGTATAAAACAATGACAATGATACGCAATAGACATTTGTACTATTAAAAAATATTAAGAAGGAAAAAAAGTCACTACCACACACACACACACACACACACACACACACACACACACACACACATATATATATATATATATGTCAAACTTCTTATCCACACTCCCGGATTTAAGGAAAAACTTGGGTTTTTTTGTGTTGCAATTTTTTTTTAGAAAATCCGATCCGTCCAATGTGTTCAGAAGGTGTTTTCTAGAGTAGACACTAGAAATCTTCAAAAAACAATATCGGGAGGGCTTGATCCAAAGCGGTTTTCACAAAAACGTAAATATATATTTTTTGCGAAAACTGCTTGGATCAAGCCCTTCCCGTTATTTTTTTTTTGAAGATTTCTCGCGTGGACCCTTGAAAACACCTTCTGAACACATTGGACGGATTGGATCGTCAAAAAAATATTTGGATCATGAGGTCCGGAAATTAAAAGTCCGGATTAGAAGTGAACCCTATATATATATATATATATATATATATATATATACACACACACACACACACACCGAGCTTCCAATCCAAACTCCCGGATTCTGTTAAGTTCCGGACCTCCACCTTCTCAATTTTTTTTTGAAATTCCGAACCATTAGATGTGTTCAAAACGTGTTTTTAAGGTCCAACACGAGAATTTGGCAAAAAAAAAAAATACCAGGAAGGGCTTGATCGGAGCAGTTTTTGGTAAAAACGCTAATAATTGGGAAGGTGGAGGTCTGGACGGTAGGTCCGGATTTTGGGTTTGGATAGGAAGGGGACTCTATATATATATAGAAGCCGTATCTAATCTAGTATCCCGGATGAGGTTTTCATCGGAGAGAAACCAACAATTCTCTCTTCTTAAACAACTATAGCCTTCAAACTGATTGGATCTTCCTGGTAATTCTTTTTTGATGATTTTTCGCGGGACCCTTAAAAACACGTTTTAAATATATGGAACTTTTTGGATCATTAAAAATTTGATCAGAAAATAGGAGGTGTGGGCTGGCTCCGTTGACACAACATTTTGATACGCCAAATGTGAAACACCGATTTTGGAGTCCAACACAAATGATTCCAGTTGTTCAATTAGTTTAAAACACGTTTTTAAGAGTTTCCGTAAAAATTAACTCATTCAGAAATCAGTTAGGAGTTGATTGGTATTTGTCCCTAAATTGACAGGTAAAAGCTGAATGAATAGATCATGTCGATCAAGTTCTTATTGATATCAGAATTTGTTAAACGGGCATTTCTAGGCTACACCAGCCCGCTAGCCCGCCTAACCTAGTCCGCTAGCCCGCCTAACCTAACCTAACCTAACCCAATAAATTCTTTTTAAGGGATTGGGATATTTTTATATATTTTGGCCCATTAGGTTGGGTTGGGTTGAGTCAGGTCGGGTTTTTAAGCCCATTTGGTAAATGGGTAAGGGTTAAAAATATCTCTTAAAATCAAGCCCGGCCTGACCCGTATAAACCAATGACAATGATATGCAATAGACATTTGTACTATTAAAAAATATTAAGAAGGAAAAAAAAGTCACTACCACACACACACACACACACACACACACACATATATGTAAGGACCCGTGTTTTTATATAATTTTCTAGAAATAATGTTGGGGAGGCGTGAGGAAATGAAAATAGAGTAATATAGGGTCAATGTGAAGTTAGTGTTGCATTTGGGGTCTTTGTGAGATACATTTTGAACATGAGGGGTGTAAGTGCATAAGAGAGGTGTATATATATGTAATGTATGGCTGATTTTGGTCAAAAAAATACACTTCTCCCTCTCTAAAAAATCAGACGTCTCTCCTCCTCTTCTCCTCCTCTCAAACTTTCTTCAAAACTCTTCACCCAATCCACCCTCCACACTCAAATACTTCAACACCCAACCAAATATTCATCATCTACGCACAATTTGGAGTCCAAGTTCCTTTGAAATTGCTTGGTGAGGTCTCACTTTGTTTGGAGTTGCAAGAACAAGAGCTAGGGCTTTCACTCTCTCATCCTTGGAGCTAAACCATTGAGGTATGAAACAATCTTCTACCCCTCTAAGTGTATATTGGCTGAATAATGGCATTGTTGGTGTTATTGTTCCCAAAATTCTTGTTAAAACTTGTTTTCACCATGGAAGTGAGTTTGGTTGTTGATTGAATTTGGGTTTTGTATGTTTAGTTGATCAACCCATGAATTGATTGTTGATATTGTCCTTCTCCCTTGATTAGTTGTGTTTTGGAACCCCAAATTGGACTTGGGATAAAGCCCCCATCTATTTGAGCAAGGTTGTGATTTTTCACCCGAACCCAGGTGGATCGATCCACTCTTAACAGTGGATCGATCCAAAAACCTCTGTTTCACTTTTGGTACGTAGTGGATCGATCCACTCCTTGGTTGGATCGATCTAGAATGGCTTGTTCTCGGATTTCACTAGAGTGGATCGATCCACTCCTTGGTTGGATCGATCCAGAATGGTCTGCTCGCTGATTTCACTAGAGTGGATCGATCCACTCTTTGCATGGATCGATCCAGATTCCTTTCTTTAGACAGACTTTTTTTCCAACTTCGCGGGCACACCCCGGCTTCGTCCGAACTCCGATTGAGGTGATTCTTGAACCGTTGGAAAGCCCTACGAGTCTACTTTCAAACCCAATTAGTTTCATATTCATATCCTTTGTATTTTGAGAGAAATGTCCTTTTTACTATCATCGTGTCATATTTTCTCGAGGTTTATCACTCCGTTTTCATGTTCCATCACTCCAGGCCCTCATTGGTCCTTTCAAAACCTCTCTAATTGACCTTTAAGCTTTGGTAACCCATCATGGTGCATTTTATGCTTTCTCTTGGTTGTCTTGGTTTCTTATACAATTTGACACATGTTAACTTAGCCAATATCGATACACGACGAGTTTTTGAACTAAGTAAATTACATGGATGTTTTGGACACTTGTAAAAAGGGTATTGTGATACGTGAATTAGCTTTGGACACTAAGTTGAACTTATTAATTGATAAGTGAAACTGTAAATGTGAAATGCATGACACGGGGCTCGAAAGGGTATGCCCAAAGTGACATGGGGCCCGAAAGGGTATGCCCGGAGTGACACGGGGCCTTTAATGGTATGCCCGGAGTGACACAGGGCCTATATGGCATGCCCGGAGAATAAACGAATGATTAAAAAGAATAAGATACATATGATAAATGTAAAGGATACTTGGGTTGTTTTTGGACATTTTGGGTGTTTGTGAAGTATTGTGAATGAAATGTTTGTGTAAATGACTGTGTTTTAAAGGGAATGAATCCACGACACGAAATGTAGTGGTTATGAGGAAACTTACGGATGTTTTGGTTCCACTAGATCTTTGTGGTATCTCCTAGACACCTTGTCATCGAATTCATTTATCTTGGTCCATCTTAGCTTATTCATTCACGTGCATCTTTCAATCTCTATACCCTTAGTGTTGGTAGAAACGTTTTCTACGAGCAAGTGAGCTCACCCTATCTTTCCCAGGTACACAGCATGGAGCATGAGATCGGATGTTTGGAGTGTGATTGCATGCCATGAAGATTTTATGATTTCGAAGTTATTTTCTCATCTTCATACTAAGTACATTTTTGGAAGATGATATTGTAACTTTAATTTCTCCAAGTTTTTGACTATTTCAACTTATGTAATAACTTTAAAACTTTTTGTTATTTTTGCATTGGTAAGGGTACCCTTAAGCAGAAGCTTATCGTACTTCGACTTTGACTTTCTATGGGAAATTGTTTGACTTTAATTGATCCTACGTGGATTTTATTTGTATTTGGCTTATTGAAATTGAGGGCGTGACAATATAGGTCAAACTTCTTATCCACACTCCCGGATTTAAGGAAAAAATGGGGTTTTTTTGTGTTGCAAATTTTTTTTGGAAAATCCGATCCGTCCAATGTGTTCAGAAGGTGTTTTCTAGAGTTCACGCTAGAAATCTTCAAAAAACAATACCGGGAAGGGCTTGATCCAAGCAGTTTTCACAAAAACTGTAAATATATATATTTTTTGCGAAAACTGCTTGGATCAATCCCTTCCTGGTATTCTTTTTTTGAAGATTTCTCGCGTGGACCCTTGAAAACACCTTCTGAACACATTGGACGGATTGGATCGTCAAAAAAATATTTGGATCATGAGGTCCGGATATTAAAAGTCCGGATTAGAAGTGAACCCTATATATATATACACCGAGCTTCCAATCCAAACTCCCGAATTCTGTTAAGTTCCGGACCTCCACCTTCCCAGTTTTTTTTTGAAAATCCAAACCATTAGATGTGTTCAAAACGTGTTTTTAAGGTCCAACGCGAGAATTTGACAAAAAAAAATACATGGAAGGGCTTGATTGGAGCAGTTTTTGGTAAAAATGCTAATAATTGGGAAGGTGGAGCTCCGAACGGTAGGCCCGGATTTTGGGTTTGGATAGGAAGGGGACTTTATATATAGATATATCTATAGAAGCCGTATCTAATCTAGTATCCCGGATGGGGTTTTCATCGGAGAGAAACCAACAATTCTCTCTTCTTAAACAACTATAGCCTCCAAACTGATTGGATCTTCCTGGTAATTCTTTTTTGATGATTTTTCGTGGGACCCTTAAAAACACGTTTTAAATATATGGAACTTTTTGGATCATTAAAAATTTGATCAGAAAATAGGAGGTGTGGGCTGGCTCCGTTGACACAACATTTTGATACGCCAAATGTGAAACACCGATTTTGGAGTCCAACACAAATGATTCCAGCTGTTCAATTAGTTTAAAACATGTTTTTAAGAGTTTCCGTAAAAATTAACTCATTCGGAAATCAGTTAGGAGTTGATTGGTATTTGTCCCTAAATTGACAGGTAAAAGCTGAATGAATAGATCATGTCGATCAAGTTCTTATTGATATCCGAATGAGTTAATTTTTTACCAGTACTCTTAAAAATGTTTTAAAAAAATTGAACAACTTCAATTATTAGTGTGGTGCTCCAATTATTATTGTATCACTAGAACTGGCCCCGTATGTATTACTTGGTCTTTGTTAGACTATAGTTATTATGATTGTAGACTCTAATTTACAACAGTGGGGATGATTAATTTATTCTTGGGTATTATATAGAAAATAAATGCACTACTTGGACGAGGTAATGAAACTTGTGAATTTATGGGCTAGTATCCGGTGCAAAATTCAAGCAGTACGCGTAACGATTTAGCTACTTTTATACCAAAAGTATATACCCTTGATCGTGTTTACACCTTCTCTCCTCTATTACAGCCTTCCTGAACAAGAGAAAAGTGACTTGACTCTCCATAGCTGCCTCCCAAAAGAGAAGGTTGAACAGATTTATCTCTCTCGTCAAACGGCTCCCTTTCTGATCAGTTTTTTTTTTTAATCTCTGGGGATGGCGAATTGAAGCCTTTGCGAAACTTTCGCTTTCACAGAGTAGACATTGTTCGTTGTCTCCAAAGAGAATTAAACTTTGATGAGATCTCGAAGTTTTGCGTTTGTCATCTTTAAAAGCTACAATAATCGTGTCGAGAACTTCGACAGACAAGGCATATAATTTTTAATCAGAAATTTTGACACGAATTGAACCCTTCGAGAACCTCTACCAAAAATTTGCCAATATTGTTCACCGGCTCATTCATCTGGCCCAAGGTGCACTCATTGCTAGGATCTTCAATGGCCAAGGTGCAGATTTAATGAGAATTTAACCGTAATTTTGATGTTGCGAACATTAGGCTTCTTTTATGATTTAGGGATTTAGGATTTTTAAGTCAAATTTTGCTGATTGGGATTATGCTTGAT
The DNA here is from genome assembly GCA_022606695.1 of Vaccinium macrocarpon. Classification (NCBI taxonomy): domain Eukaryota; kingdom Viridiplantae; phylum Streptophyta; class Magnoliopsida; order Ericales; family Ericaceae; genus Vaccinium; species Vaccinium macrocarpon. Next base: position 15,717,617 of record CM040174.1, read on the forward strand.
GGAAAAAGGATCCACTTTGTGTGCAGATCATGAAAGAATCATTACACCTTGTTGATGTTGGGTTACTTATTAAAAATGGAGAACTTCGATTGTTTTATGCCATCTAGTGTAACCTTGATTTGAGTTGGCTATGAGATCTAATTCTTCTTTTGAGAGACAGATTTGAGTTGGACATTTTCTTGTTTGCTTGTAAACACTTGGCAAAATTTATCTCTTATGTATTTTTAATGAACACATGTGTTAGAATAGCTCATATTAGCGTTTGTCTCACACTGATTAATTAAGTCTTGTATGAATATTATGTTTTGGGGTTAAAATAACACCCTACACACATTGTCCTTCCTTTCTCTCTCCCAAATAACATGGTATCAGAGCGCGAAACAAAACCATCGTAGATTTATCATTAAATACCATTTACCCTTCAAAACCCTTTCCCCGTCATCATCTAAACCCTAACACAATAACCATCATCTTTACCCAGCAGCCATCATTGACCATCGTCCTCTCACATACCCAATAACCATCATCTTCTCGAATGGCACTTGGGACTTGGTTCCTCTTCTTGCTGGCAAGACTCCTGTTGGCTGTCATTGGGTATTCACTGTCAACTATCTTCCTGATGGCATTGTTGAGAGCTATAAAGCTCTGCTTGGTTCCAAAGGCTACACCTAGACTTATGGTGTTGATTAGTTGATTATTTAGAGACGTTCTCTCTTGTTGGCAAACTTGGTTCTATTTAGATTCTTATTTCTCTAGCTGCAAATCTTGGTTAACCATTATTTCAGCTGGATGTCAAAAATGTCTTTCTCAATGGGGATCTTCAAAAGAAAGTTTACATGGAGCAACCACCTAGGTTTGTTGCCTATGAGGAGTGTAATCAGGTATGTCAGCTTCGCAAAGCTCTTTATGGTCTCAAGTAGTCTGCTAGGGCCTGGTTTGACAAGTTTAGTGATGCAGTTTTGAGATTTGGCATGCATCGTTGTCAGACTGAGTATTCTGTATATTCCTTCACTTCTGAAAGAGGGAAAATATTGTTGATTGTATATGTGGATGTCATTATCATTATCGGTGATGACCAACGAGGTATTGATGAGCCAAAGATCTTCAACAATTCCACACTAAGAATTTAGGAAAACTTCGGTACTTTTTAGGTATTGAAGTGGCCCAGTCCAAAGAAGGAATTAGATTATCACAAAGGAAGTATGTGCTTGATATTCTTAAGGATAAGGGTTTGTTGGGAGCTAGGCCTGTTGAGACTCCTATGGATCCCAATGTTAAACTTTGTGTGGACCAGGGGGAGTTGCGTGACAATCCTGATCAGTATAGCCGGTTAGTTGGTAAGTTAAATTATCTCACAATCACAGGACCAGATGTCTCATTTGCGGTTTGTTTGGTGAGTCAATTTATGTCAGCTCCTCATCATCCACATTGGGAGACTATCCTTAGAATTGTGAAGTATCTTAAGCTACATCTAGGACGGGGTTTGTTGTATCGAGCCAGTGGACACTAATGTGTTGGGGCATTCACTTTCTGATTGGGTAGGAGGACCGTCTCATAGGAGGTCCGCTATTGGATATTGTGTTTTTCTTGATGAAAATCTTGTCAATTGGAAGAATAAGAAACAAATAGAGGTGGCCTGGTCTAGTGCAGAAGTAGAGTATAGAGCATTGGCACACACGACATGTGAGGTCATATGGTTGCGATCGTGTCTTGAGGAGATAGGGTTCAGTGTGCAGTTACCCATGCTGTTGTATTGTGATAATCAAGCAACTATTCACATTGCTTCCAATTCGGTATTTCATAAGAGGAATAAGAATATTGAAGTTGATTGTCATCTAGTGCGTGAAAAGCTGATTAGTGGGTTGATAGCTACTGCGTATGCGTCTACGGGTACTCAGTCGGTGGATATGTTTACTAAATCATTTTTAAGCTACGGTTAGAGTTGCTATGTAACAAGCTGAGGCTTTTTGAGATTAATTGTCCACCTTGAGGGGGAGTGTTAAAATAGATTATATTAGCGTTTATCCCACATTGACTAATTAAGTCTTGTACTAAGAACCCTCATAATATACCAAACCAAACCAAACCAAGCCTTATGTCCCAATCAATTGGGGTCGGCTACATGAATCCTTTTTCTCCATTGAGCTCTGTCAAATGCTACTTCATCGCTTAAACCCAGTATACTTAGATCTTTGCGTACTACCGCATCCAAAGTCAATTTGGGTCTTCCCCTCCCTTGTGCGTTTCTACCCAAAGCTATCATATCCACTCTCTTAACTACTGCATCCGCTGGCCTACGATAGACATGCCCAAACCACCTTAACCTATTTTCCCTTAACTTCTCCTCTATAGGTGCTACACCCACCATCTCGCGAATTGTTTCATTTCTAATCCTATCACGTCTAGTCTTACCACACATCCACCTCAACATTCTCATTTCCTGCTACACTTATCTTATTCACTTTTTGCTTTTAATAGGCCAACATTCTCGTCCTCCGTAAAGCATCATTTGGTCTTATGGCAGTTCTATAAAATTTTCCTTTCAATTTTGTTGGTACCCTCTTGTCACACAGTACACCAGTAGTGCTTCTCCACTTAAGCCACCCCACTTGGATCCTATGCGTCACATCATCTTCAATCTCTCCATCTTGGCTAATAATAGAGCCTAAATACCTAAAATGGTCCCTCTTTGGTATCTCCTGATCTTGGATCATCACTCTTTCCCTCATACTCACTTACGGTATCACTAAACTTGCGGACCATATACTTTCGGTTTTACTCCTACTTATCCAAAAAGCCCTTAGACTCTAATGCTTCCCGCCAAATTTCTAATTTAGTCTTAACACCACTAGCCGTTTCATCTACAAGGACAATATCATCTCCAAAACAACATACACCATGGGATATCCTCCCGAATATGCCTAGTCAATTCATCCATAACTAATGCGAAATGCGGACTTTCAAGGTCAACCGCTTGGTGCAATCCCTCTTTGTGATGGGAAATTCACTTTCGTTTCTCCCCGCTGGTGATCTAATGGCGGTGGATCGCACCTTCATACATGTCTCGACCACGTCAATATAGCCTCTCGGTCACTCCCCTTCTTCTCGGAACCCACCATATAATGTCTCTAGGCACCCTATCATAAGCCTTTTCCAAGTCTATAAAAATCATATGGAGATCCTTCCTCGTTGATCTGTGTCTTTCTACCAATCTCCTTAGTAGGTAAATAGCTTCCATAGTTGATCTCCCAGGCATGAACCCAAACTGTTTCTCCGACACCGTAGTCACCATCCTCAATCGATGCTCGATAACTCTTTCCCACAACTTCATCGTATGACTCATCAACTTAATACCTCTATAGTTGTTGCAACTTTGGATATCTCCTTTATTCTTGTAGATAGGTACTAAGAACCCTCATAATATAAAGAAGAATATTATGTGTTGGGGATAAAATATCACCCTACAAACTTTTTCCTTTCTTTCTCTCTCCCAAATAATAGCATGCCAAAATTGAGCACGAGCTCAAATCTAATGAAACCCATGAGCTCAAAGCTAATGATATTCCCAATCTCGAAATTAATAAAATTCACGAGGTACTTATTGTGTTTTGAAATCCAGTGAAATTCACGAGCTCAAGGTTAGTAAAATTCACATGGTGATTGTTGGGTTTTAAAATCCAGTGAAATTTATGAGCTAGTTGTGTTTTGTGAAATTTTGCAAAATTAGTTAAAATCATTAGATCTAAGATAGTGAATTTCGCTAGGTTGTTCTACGTAGTTCGAATATAGTTAGTTTTTCTAGGTAGTTAAACTCATGAGCTTTAAGCTAGTGAAAGTCACGATATAGTTTCATATAGGTGTGTTTTGAAAGCTAGTGAAATTCACGAGCTTGAAGCTCGCGAAGTTTTGCCGACCAGAAAAGGTTGTTGGCCAAAAGTGGATACTGGGTGGAGGTGAAAAGTGGGAGGTGAGAGGGGAGAAAAGTGTAAATTTATGTTTGAAGGGTAAAACGGTAATCTTATTATGGGGTTGTCTTAGAAGTAATTAAAAGTTGAGTGTATCCTTAATGGGAATTAAGGTGCACTTTTCTATCATTAGAGGTAATTTGTTGTAGATAATAACGAGACTTTTGCATACCCAAACCCGGATCATTAATAATCTGGCTTTATTTAATATCTTAAAGCCCAACCCTCTTAAATTTTAATCAACAAATTACCTGAATTTTGCTAGCTTTGTTCGGATAGGCTTTAAAAAACTTTTCAAAAATGATCCCTTTCAACACTTTTAGAAAATAGACTTTTCCAAGTTTTATAACTGTGGCCCACTTTTAAAAACGATCTCTTTCTCTCCCTAAGTTTAGATGATACCAGAGAAGAGGAAGAGAGAGAGCGCGTCCCACGAATCCCACCACCGGCGACTACCACAACCCCTCCCCAGCTCTTTGAATGATTTACGGGGTCCCATATCCCTAGAATGTTTGTTGAATGATCTACGGGGTCCCCTATGCCCGAAATGCTCGTATGATCCACAGGGTCCCATATACCCAGAACACTTGTTGAATGGTCTACGGGGTCCCAAATACTTGGAACACTCGTTGAATAATCTACAGGGTCCCATATACCCGGAATGTTTGTTGAATGATATATGGGGTCCCATATTCCCAGAATGTTTGTAGAATGATTCACGGGTTGCATGATACACAGAGAGTTGTCAAGATTTCTTTTACTATTAAAGTGCCTTGCTAGTTAGAGCGAGTACTTTATATTATGGTAGAGGTGGATCTATGGGTTGTTTTGGGATTAGTAGCCTAATCCTAGAGAAAATTACTAAGTTACTTCCTCATCTTTATAAACCTTACTATTGGAAGATGAAGTTTTAACTAGAATCACCACTTTTGACTATCGGGCACTGTAAATTTATTAATTCAAGGTCTCTCTCTCTCTCACTCTCCCCTTTTTTTTATATTTATTTATGAATTGTGGAACTTTGGAATGTAATTCAAAGTTATGAACTTGAGACATAACGTTATATTTATGGGAGATGATGTTTCGTTTTGAGTCTTGGAATTTAAATTATGGGAATTGTTATTATAACTATATGTTGAAAATTGAGGGCGTTACATAAATCCTCCCGTTACTCTATCCGAGACTCAACGTGTCATCCATTTCTTGCCAATGGCTATAGCCAATTTTTATGGGCAATTTCTCATATTTCTAGTGGAAGCTTTGTCCGATTCTTTACCCGGAGTTCGAATTGAGAGTTTGTAAGTGAATCTTTTTCAAATACCAATATTTGTTTGGTTATTTAAATTTAGCATGTTGACAACATATTCAAAACTTTGGTTCGGTTCTCGACTCGATCCACTCGTTACAGATTGTCATTTTTAAGATCCGCAAATGTCCATGGGTGACATGTAATGCCCCAATTTTTGGAAGCATTAATTTAAATTATTAAATAAAAGATTAATATAGATAAAAAAGATCTCATTGGTAAAGCAGCGAAAATAACATAATTGTCTTAGTTTGAGTACAAATAAATATAGTACTTTTCTTGAGAAAAATTAAATTACATTTGTCCCACAAAATAAAGTAGGTGATGGATCTCTAGAGGTTCAGGTTTAGATCCCACTTTTCTGCTGCTATCTGTTCAGTAGGGAACTCCTTTGTCTGGTAGTACGCTCCTTCTTCTCCTTCAATACCTGGCGTAAAATGCTAGGGCCATAACAACTGTAACGCCCCGAAAATTAGGTACGTTAATAAAAAAAATTTCATAATTTATTTAAATAAAAATGCTAGCTTCATTTAAAAAAAAAATCCAAAGTATAGTTAATAATTTTTTTTTGCTAAAAATATAAGTAAACTAACTTATTACAACTGAAATAAATTGAATCAGAACATTGAAATAAATTGAATCAGAACATTGTCTAAAAAACTTAAACATTTATTTAAAAATCCAACAGAAATAAAAAGACAGAGCCATCTAGCTAACTCTACTAATAAAGCCATGGGTCCGCCACTTGATTCCCATCTAACTGCTCCATCGCCTCATAATTAGTAGGCAGCTCCTATCTTCTTCTGTACCTGGCGTTGGAGACGCTAGAGTCACAAAAGTAGCACAGTGAGTGGTAAAATTACACTCAATAGGGCACCCTAAACCACCCTTTTACTAAAGATATTCATGCAACAGATACACACATAACTGAAATTTTATTTGAATGAAATACTTAGATTTTTGTCATCATTACTCAGCACATCGATTCTCAAAATTCCACTTTTCTCATTCTCATTTCCGACAAATACTTTCCATCATTGGCCTTCGTTCACAATATACCTCAGGTGCTCGATCAAACAACAAAGCCACCTCGGGGTATACTGTGCAATGCTCACGATTTATCACCCATTGATTAATCTCTGTCCGGTATCAATTCCCACCCATAGTATACTTCTGGCGCCCGATCACACAGCAAAGCTACCTAAAAGTATAGATTGCGCATGGCTCAAGACCCATACCGGACACGTCCCAACCCCAATATTGCGATTAAATCCAATCATTCTTAAACTTTAACATTTCGATCAATAAGTACTTAACAATTGGGTTCATGCATCACGTGGGTCATTGTTCACATAAGTCTCACATAACAATAAAATAATCACAAGGTTAAAGAAAAACTTAATACGGCATGTAAAACGGGCAACTTCCTCGATTTGTTAAAAATAGTAAGTTAACTCTAAAAATCACGAATTTTTACAGGGATATTATACTTCACAATACAAACAATTAATGTGTTTTACTCGAGTTCCAATTCCTTCGTTAAGATGTTGAAAACGGGTTGTAAAAGTAAATCGAGTTCTATCTCATTTTTCCACTACAACAGAAACTTCGAAAAATCATACTAAATTCTACGTAACTTGGATTAAGATGAGTTCTACATGGACTCCAATTAATTTTTCGAGATCTACAACCTTATTGTTTCGAGTTTTCTTTGAAACTAAACAGAAATAATCGAAAAATAGCAGAAACGAAACAGTGCTCAAAGTCTCTATTTTCTGACATCATCACTTGTTTACTTCTACTACCCATACGATAATGATCCGACTTCCAACAATTTAAATTATTTATTTTCCATGTGCACACAACTATACCAAAAATATTTATATATTTACTAAAGTAAAAGTTAGGTTAAAGATGTCCTACCTCTCCTCCGACAAACTTAGCACGCTAGCGAAACGGTAGGATCGAAAAATCACAACTTTGTGGAAAAATCTGTGGAAGAGGGAATTTCCGAGAGAGTGAGGGAGGGATTTAGGAGTTCTACTTAGTTTAAAACTAAGAAGATTAGTGATATAGAAGAGTTCAAGAAGAAATAGGAGACTATAATGATAAGAGAAAAAATATATAAGATAAGGGATAGGGTAGGTTGGGATAATTAGGATGAGTTATAAAAAAAAAAATATTTATGCAACTAATATATATGCATGTAAATATATATCCATAGTTATCTTATTGTTAGGATAATAAACCCTATAACTATTTATATTTATAAATATAAATATATTTAAAAAAAATGATCTGTTACAACAACACCATGAGTGATAAATCACCCAATAGATAACTCTTACACTTATATTACAATTAACCACAGTTCATGCATATTTGAAAGAAAGTACAAAATTAAATAATAAACAAATGATTTCATTAAATAGCCTTTAGTTTATGTTTTCTTCTAAATTCTCAACCTAGAGAACAATCTCCCGTATAACCACCACGTCTATGGCCATTTCGTGATTCAACTCCTCCTTGCTTGTCCTGACTGGGAGCCCAGATGAAAAGCCTAAGTTATCTACTTAGTCGGAATTCATCAAACATCTCACAAGGATGAATTTTCCAGGGTTTGACTATGCCACTGGGCCCACGAGGACTGATTGTAACCTCGGGAGTATATAGCTGTGACTCGGTCTATAATACAAATCACTCTTATATCACCAAATAATTCAGTATGTAGTAATCACAAAATGCCACATCTTAGGGTTCCGAATCTCTATCAATCCATAATTACAATATCTCCATTTCCAAAATCACTGGCTGACTGCCATCCATTTCATTAAATGTCATCCGAAATTCTTTTTCAATTTTCCCATTAACTTAACGTCTATGTGAATTCTATACACGAACACCAAACCCAGGAACCTATTTGTCCAATCTAACAATCAACATTTTCATCTAAGCAAGCGATAAATAAATAAAGAACAAAATGATAAAAATAATGAACACAACCTACAATAATAATAATCAACATGTCTAATAATAAACAAGTACGGTTGCAAAAATGGTCAAGAGATAATCATGGGCACATTTCCTAATCTGGTCATGTACTTGGTTATCAAATTAAAACATATTTAATTTAACGTGATACAAAATTTCACAATACAAAGATAAAATATAAAGTAACCAAAATTTGAGATTTACTTTGTCAGAAATCTAAAGTTTAGGGATCAAATTGTAATTAATCAAAATTCTGGGTTAATTGTAATTTTGCCTGGGGTAGTTGACAAGAGTTACAAATTTGTTTGCTCAAGCTTTTAGAAAGTTATCCAAACCATTCATTGAATTACAAATTTGTTGTGCCCTACCTAGTGGGGTGGTAGCCATGCGTTCCACCGATCAAAACGTCCGGGTTTTGTCTATACATAATGAAAATTAACATATAATTTATCAAAATGTTCATTATACATAGGCAGTCCTGAGGCCGGGCTTGGTCCCAATTCCCCTTTTGTATGTTTCTTGACCTACGTGATGACCTGATTCTCCTAAAGCTATAGATATGTAGGCAGCTCTAAGGCTAGGCTCGGTTAAAATCCCGCTTTTTATTAAATGCCTTTGCAATAAATATATTTTCAGACAGAATATTATCTTTCTTCTTCTCATGGTTCTCACATGGCTTATTTCACTTATTTGTTTAAAAGAGTTCCTTCTGAGTACCGAAAGGGCAGGGTAGGGTGCTCTGGCTTCTCTACAAGTAACAGTGAATTACCGAATCCTTTCTTCTTTAAAATCACATGCCAAACAAAAACTGAGTCATTTATATCAAACAGAACCGAGTCTTTTGACCCAAGAATTCCTTCAAAAGACTTGAATTGTCTTTAGATTATTCAAAGGGTAACTTGGCACGCCTAAACTCCTTGCCATGTGGCGAGTCTTAGTTATTTTCTCTTAAATGTTTTTCAAAGATTTCAGCCTAGTTCACAGCTATAAAACCAGTTTTTATAAAACTACGTCACTTTGAATATCACTTGGATCACTCAACCTTACCTTTCCCCTTGGTCAAAATCCCAGACGCAACAATTGTTCTAAGTATTAAGCTTTACAAAGTTAACAGTTTGAATCACATTTTTAAAAACGTGATAGTGTATAGAAGGCATATCAGCCTGCTGTATCCCAAGGCACAACATGGCCCTAAGTCTGGATTGAGAGGTTCTCTTTTGGGGATGCTGGCATGTATATTGGTTAACTAATGTTAATTCAAATATAGAGGTGAGTGTGAAAGATGCATAAGGATTGACCTAGGGACAAATGATTCCAGGCGACAATTCTTTCTACAACAACAATATCAAAACCCATCTAGTTCTTAATTATTGGGGTATGGGCAGAGAATGATTAGAGACAGATCTAACTTTTTGCAATATGCATAAAATGACTACTCTTAGAAATATTGTTGTAGAACTATGTCCCCAAATCAAAGTCGAAAGACATCATGTAGGGCAGGCATAGAGGCCCAAATCAATTTCTATGCTCATTACCATGCTTTCTTCATTCATGGTCCAGAGCATCTCACTAATGAGCATTGTTGTGGTTGTGTATGTAGCGTTGTTGTTTAGGCCTCCAAAATCATACTTTGGCTACATTGCAAAAAATGACAAGTCATCTTTGGTGCTAAATTTGATCCTAACTGGTTTGGATAAGTTCAATTAAGTGTCTAGGATTTACAAATATTGTGCTAAAATAACACTAAATTGATGCAACAAAATTGCCCTTTTTTTCTTTTTTCTTTTTTTACACACAAGCAATTTAAAATAGAGGTTTGACAAAGTAAATGTGATACTAAAGGAGAGACTTGCCCTTACGGTAAATACAAACTACTTGCATCATTAGGTTATCCATTCAATATAAGTTAGCAGTTTAGCACACCAAATGGGTATCATTTTCTACACTCTATATAAATTTACGCATGCTTTAATATGCAATTTTAACTGGGAAAAGAAAATTCCCTAATGACACTGACTCTCCCGAATACATGATAAATAATATGTGCTTGCTTTGCCTTGGATATTTCTCAATTTGTTTGCACCATATAATGTATGCTCTACTTGATGTGCGTCACTGTGAGACTGTACTGTCCTGTCTGTCCATTTTACAAGTACACTGTCCAGTAGCTCCTTTTAAAGTCAATTTATGTGCCCACCCGACGTCGTGTTCTCACTAGCTCAACGATATATATATTTTTCCTAAGTGTTGGTACTCGGGTTAAGCATACCTCAATTAATTTCTTTTCTAATATAGTCAAAACCAAGCCATTCACGTTGGGTTACAAGATTCAAATTTCTTTTTTCTTGTGTCTTGACTCCAGAATCGGATCTGATTAATTATGCAGGAAACATACTACCAACCAACTGAACTAAAGCTAGCCCAAGGACGACTTGTCTTTTCCCTTCCTCCATCATGGACTTTTCTTATCCTCTTCCAATCAAATTTCCACAGCTGATCTCCGAAAAAGCTAAAGGACCGGCTAAGGGATGCTACCGACCAGGTGCCAAAGGGCACGCGGGGCCCCCTCTGGACTCCGCACAGATGATTCGAGTCTTTTAATATATATATTTTTAAAATAAATAAAGTGGGCCCGTGAAGATGCTCAATCCAACTTTCTATTTTTTTTTTCATTTAAATTACAAGATCCGGAGCCTAGAGTAGGCTCCGCGTGCCCGTCGGTACTTGGTTGGTACCCAGGCGTCCGAACCTAGTGTTGGTTGATCTTGGCCTTCAACATGAATCTGTTTTTGATCTCATGACTTCTTCAGTGTCTAACACGGTGTAGAACATAGAATTTTAAGGACCTTTTGGTTCCACTATTATTACCAACAATCTTTATAAACCACAGGTGAATAGGCTTGCTCGGTGGAAATCAGATGCTTATATTTACTACTTGGTCAGAATTTTAGATTTTCCGTTCAGATTAGGCAAATGTAACACAAAATGAACGTCAAAGGGGGAGTTAATTCGGTATCATGTACTAAAAATATCATTATGATTCCATCCTATAGAGTGTGAATACTTGATTCTATCCTGAAATTTAAATAAACCCCAAAATACCATTTTTCTCAACTAATTTTCCTAATATTTCTCTCTCCTATTCCTAACATGTCTCTCTCCTAAACTTTCCTAATTTATCTCTCTCTCTCTCTCTCACACACACACACACACACACACATATTGAAAATCTATCTATTTCCTTATCTTATAATTCTCTCTCATAATTTTCCTAATATTTCTCTCTCTCATAATTTTTCTAATATTTTCCCCTCCTAATCTTTCCTAATTTCTCTCTCTTAGATTATGTAAAAATATGGTAAAGTTATTTACCATGAATCCTGTGTTGAATTATATAATGAATAATGAGTTGAATTTCATGGTAAATTAATATATCATTTTTTTCATTCAACCAAAACCAAGTACACTATTCATGAAAGTCCTATTATGATGAAATTATTTACCATGAAAGTTCATGTGACAAAACTTAACATGATAAATTTAATTACCATGAAAATTTCTGCAATTATCATGAGCTATTTCGCAAATTTAACATGATAACTGAGCTATAAATCATTATGAAAATCTTTCATGTATTAACGAAACAAAAGTCGACCAAGAAAGTGGTGTAAGCCTGAACAATGAGGGATAAATGGAAAACAAAACAAAGGACCTATCATGTTTAATTGTAACCTACTGTACAGATAAAAATCGAACAAAGTGTTTACCACGGATTCCAAAAAAATAGGACATATATAGAGAAATTAAACAAAACCTAGATCCACGCCGATGCCATCGACAACAACGTCAAAATCAAACCAAACCTAGATCCATGTTTGTTGAATGAAGGTGGAAGCAACCACATCGGTAAAATTGTTGGACTATAATTGTTGCACAAAAAGGAACACAAAAAGTGGTGATGAAAAGTACCTTTCCAATAACCACGGAGTAACTTGATAATGCACACGAATTGCCTAGTGAAATGCTTGGAAGATCGAGGTTGGTTTATGATTTGTATGTAATTCTTGACTTGAAGAGGACGTGAGATTTTGAAATTCAAAATCTCCTTGCGTTAGGGAAGCCAAACAGCTATATTCAAATTTGATAGGAGTATATTCAAGTAAGGAAATTATACTCATTTAGTGATAGTATTACCCGGAATTAGTGGACACCAAATGCTACTAATAAATGACGTGATTTACAGGTTTGAAAACAGGATGATTTAGTCCTGATTAGTGTTAGAATATTTTATTAATAGAAAGAATATATATCACTAAAGTAATTAATAAGAGCACAATTGTCCGATAATCAACTTATAGGATGGAATCATAAAGATTTAAAACCCATAGGGTGGAATCATAACGTAAATATTTGTTTGGGATGCCAAATTAAAATTCTCAATGCGAAATGATATAAATTGTATATATTTTAGGTCAGTATTAGAATGGTAAGGCCACGTTCATTTCCTGGGAAAGAAAAAAAAAAGGAATTGCTACAATACACACATATCAAAGATGTGTACCATATACACTTACTGTATATTTCATATTGTCACTACGATTAATGTTGGTTTGGTGGCCCGTGATACGCATGGAAACTGCTTGGGTTGGGCCTCTTTATCCTTCAAGGGTTTATTCTCTCCGCGTACCACTGTAGCGATGGGATTTAGAGAAGCAATGGTATTCGCGGCGAATCATGGGCTTACTAATATTATCATTGAAGGAGATTCTCTACAAGTGGTTAATGCGCTGACTCGAAAGGGTAGTTTTTATTCGGATTGCTGCGCTGTCCTCTCAGATTGTATCGACCTTCTACCACTATTTTCTTCTTGCACCTTTGTGCATGTTAATCGTCTATGTAATAGGGTAGCCCATTCGTTGGCTAAATACGCCCTATCAGGTCCTAATTTAGTTCATTGGGGGGGTCCTGTCCCCCAGTGGCTAATAAACTTTTGCTCTGTTGATGCTCGGTTTTTGAACCGTGAGCCAAGTTAATAATATTCAGCTCTTTTTCTGTGAAAAAAAAATAGATGTGTACCATATACACTTACTGTATATTTCATATTGTCACTTTATGACAAATCGTAACATTTTTAGTGTCCTTGTAACTTTTGAACAATATGATTCGCAACATTTTTTTTATGATTCGTAACATTTTTTTTGCATATCATAATTTTTTTTTGTAAAAAAAAATCGTAACTCTTTATTCATAAAAGAAAATCGATTCGTAATATTTTTAAGAGTGTATATGATACACATCCAAATAGGAATATGTATTGTATGTCTTTCCCTAATTTTGATGGCGTAAAGGTTGTGGGGCTCGTGTATTAACTTGTCTACTATGATTAATATAGTAGTAGTATTTACTTTTCTACTACGACTACGATATATTCATTCCTTCAGTCTTCGCGGAGCAGTTCTCATTTCTCACCCATCATCCCATGGGTCTTCCCCTTTTGTAAAAGTGATCAATCCCGTATTGATGCTCTTCACGTTTTTCCAAGTTCCAGACAACAAACTAGCAAAAGACTTGTGCTATGCACCGATGAATTTAGTATACACGGAACCCCTTCTCATCCAAACCCCCTATTTACGGACCTAACGTCCGGACCTCCACCTTCCGATTTTTTTTTGAAAATCCGAACTGTCAGATGTGTTTAAAACGTGATTTTAAGGTCCAACGCAAAGATTTGGTAAAAAAAAATACCCGGAAGGGCTTGATCGGGGATTTTTTTGACAAAAACGCTATATTTGCGTTTTTGTGAAAACTGCCCCGATCAAGCCCTTCCGGGTATTTTTTTTGCCAAATCTTCGCGTTGGACCTTAAAATCACGTTTTAAACACATCTAACGGTTCGGATTTTCAAAAAAAAATTCGGAAGGTGGAGGTCCGGACGTTTTAAAATCCGGGAGTTTGGATTGGAAGTTTTTTGTAGTATACACAGTTAAATATTTGTATACATAATTTAAATACCAATTCAAGTATAAAATCGGTTAAATTACCCATGCTATGCCCGTAAGAAAATTACAATCAAATTAGATCTCTTAAGGTACCTGTTTAATCTAATGACACAACAAAATTAACTTCAATATGTAGCACATGTCCATTCTTTCTAAATAGTTGCTCATGATCCTCTTCATGTAGTACAAAATCTACCATCTACATATATCACATCACTGCCCCATTTTGAGGTTGTTTAGCCCCCTCTTTTTGGCCTTGTTTGGTTTGGTTCTTAAGAACGGATTTTTTCAATTATTATTCAATTATTACCCTTATTTTTAAATATTATTTTTATTTTTCTCTCTATCTCTCTCCAATCATTAATACCTATTTTTTAATTATTACCCCTATTTCTTCCTCTAATCATTATAAAGACTAAAACTCAAAACCCAAACAAAACACAACCTTTGCGTTCTCATTAATGGCTTTTATTCTTTTAGGTGTTTGGATGGTGTGAACCAAAATGAGTATTTTTCATTTTTCACTTTAGAGAAGAGAAGTCAAAAATAGGTTTTGAGCTATTTTTCACATTCTCCACTCACATTCTCCACTTGCAAAATATATTCTGCACATTTCTCCTCAACACTTTTCCCAAATTCAAAACACATTCTGACTATAATCCAAAAAACCGAAGAGCCAAAAAATTGAAAATGAAAAGCTAAAAAATAGGCTCTAAACACCTTCTTTGTCTCGTCAAGTTTGGTGCCAGAATAATGATTGTCTTGAAATTAAGCCTAAACATCTTCTTTTTGTTAATATAGTGAATGTTACCTACAAATAGAATAAAAGAAAAAAAATTGTGTAGAATGAGAGAATACAAGTTTTTTTTATATTATTAATACACAAATGTCAATTTGATGTTACTGTAACAAACTGAATAGATCAAAGAAAGGATTGGAAAAAAATACAATACTATGAAATATTCCTAATAAGAAGAAAAGGAAAAAAATAGTTTATTGTGGAATAAATATTCGAAATTATTTTACAAATTCAGTTGTGCTATGCATAAATTTTCGAAAAGTAATTTCCTTTTGCTTATTGGGTTGATATCAAAATAGGAAATGGTCATAGAGTATAACTCCTTGGAAAAACATTCGTTTTAGGAAAATTATACCAAGTAGGATGACTATAAAAATGTGAAGAAATAAAGGACATGTGTCGCACTCATAGCTCTTCTAATCATTCTGCAATCTAAAAAGTAAGATAGTATGAACTTGTGCTATGCACAGAGGCATGAAGTAAAATGATGTGTTTTTCCTTGTTTTTGCTAGCTTGAAAAATTATATATTATACTACCAAGCGTATTGAATGATTGGATTAGTTAAATCAAAAGAATATAACAATTCTATTTCCTATTCCTTTAACTCTAATTTCTCATGGTGATTGAATCTGCTATAAATTCATAATCCATGTACGTTACTTTTTGACAAAATAATTAAAGTCAACACCCTAGAAAAAAATTTAATGGACAGGATATTTATGAAGCGGGCAATCAATAGTAATTGCAATGACTATATATATATGTTTTAAGGAGAACATCCAACAAACGTATGCTGGCCTATTACAACTGATTCAACATCCATTGGTATGTTCATACAATGGATCCTATTAAAATTATGTACAGCCAAATTAAAAATAGGTAATTGGTAATTGATATCCACACCCCACTTTTTAGTCTTTTATTGAAACTTTCATAGGTAAAAATTTCAATAAGAGACAAAAAAGAGAGGTGTGAATATCAATTTGGGAGTGTTGAAATCTCTCCCCTAAAAACATATAGAATGTTGGCATATAAAAAATAGCAATAAACGTGCTATACGCAACTAAACTATACAGATTGGGATATAAAGTTGCTACCATTAAGCATATTTTTCTCTCATAAAGAATATTAGTGGGAAGTGATTTTGGCACTCCCCAAATTGATCTTGACACTCCCTTTTTGGAGTACCAAAATTAATTTCCTTCATAAATTTGCACATAGGATTAATATTTATAGAACTATGAAAGTACCCAAATATAGAAATGCTATATGGAAGGAAGCTTACACCGAACCATACACAGAATGTGATATCACACAATGAGGTAAAGTTAAAACATTAATGCTTGATTATTCCCAATGAAAAAATTAAAAGGAAAGAACAAAGTTTGAGTTGTTTCTTTTTACGAATTAAAAAGAAAAGAACAACCTTCAAAGTTAAAAGATTCATAAATGTTTGATCTGCCCAATATGACACACCAAAGTTTGAGTTGTCTCTTTTTTCGAATTAAAAACTATCAAATGCAATACTACACGCATATTATCATATTTATACAATGTGGTATTGCTAGGGCTGTTTTCGTGAGAAAGTGCCATTGTTCTTGTCAAGTGGCACAAATTAATTATTCACGGAAACACCTAGTATATATTTTTTTTGAAAGGAAATTTTTTTTATTAGTCTTTGAAACACCAAGTTACCATGAGGTTTATGCATCTCTAATTCTTTATTATTATTATTATTATTATTGTTGTTGTTGTTGTTGTTGTTGTTGTTGTTATTGTTTGGTACTACATGAACCTATATCCATTACATAAGTTTCACACAAAAGCAGATGAAAAATGATACAAAATGAATGGCGTGGATATAACTGAAAAATTGATAGCTTTTGTAAAGAATCATAAAAAGTATCCCCCAGACTATTTTGGAGAGATAGCAAACCAAAGCAAAATGCAGAGCAATAAAAAAAGATGAATTTTTATTTGGAAGATCACGTTCTAAGACAATTAATCAATAGGGTAACATTAGGTTCTAAAAGAGTTACAGACATGAAAACTTGGTAAATGGAATTCAATTACTGAACAGTTTAATCAATTGACATAATTCTCCAAACTTTTGAGAATGAAAAAGATGAATATGAACTGGGTATTGAAACTATAAATGCTGTTGTTTCCATGATATTGGACACATCAACATAAAAACAATAGATAAAGTAAGCAAAGAAACTAAAAATTCCAAACAATAAAGGAAGCGTAAAAATGCTTAAAAGATTGGAGGACTGGCTGCGGATAATAAAGGATGACAAAGTGTACTTAAATGAAAATAAGAACAACACTAACCTTCTTTAATAGCAGTTAATCAAATGATAAAGTGCAGCTAATCAAATGATAAGCGTTACGCCCTAGCATTTATTTATTTATCTATTTTTATTTAGGAATTTTATTGCCGTTTATGATTCGGTGTTGTGGCCGGATCCTAATTAATTATTTTCGTGGGTAATAGTGACATCGTTACAACTTGGGGGTATAGGCCTGTATTAGTACGTAGATTATATTTATTGGGCCTTTTCTTTTGTTAGAGATGTGTTTATTATTTAAATACTCTAATTAGATAGTTAACCGTAATATGGGATTTTTTTTGAGATAGTGGGTAGTTTTAATAAATTACTCTTCTAAAGGAGTCATATAGTGTGGGCTAGGGTTATATTTTGAGAGAATATAAAAGGAGGCTTTGGGATAGAAGGCTTGGGGAATAGAAGGCAGTAGCTGTGGAAGATATTCTTGCGGCTTTCTTTTAATTTTGCACTCGATCCGTGGCGGTACGTAACTCGTTCATCTTCATTATTTTAGATATTTCGAACAATTTGTTTGAGAGCAGAAAGAGAGTATCAAGTTATTTGGTTACACGTTGGGTCTTTGAATATTTAACTTATTTGGATGAAATTACTGGAGATGGTGTCGGGGCACACGGTAGGAGGGAACAAAAAAAAGGTGTTGCTGTGTGTGTGGATAGAACAAAGTTGGACTATGTGCATGTGTTAATGGCGTCCAACGTGGCATTGAACTATGAAGGGTTGAAGTTTTGGCCGAGGCAATTGAAGTAGTCCATGGGGTTAAGAGTTTTATTAATTATTTTGGGTCACATGAAGGCTAGTGTTTTGTTTTCTTTTGGAGTATTGATGGCAGCTTAAGTGTTTTGTCTTGGAGCCATATGTGATTTGTATGGAAAAAAAGAAAAGAAAAGAGAAAGGAATAGCATTCTGATGTGGGGATGAGTAATTAAAATTTTGGCTTAAACGTGATTTCGGTTTTGAGGGGTTACCGTAGCAATATAGGATTTGGGATAATTGGGTTCTTTGGTGATAAAATATTCCTAGCTTAAGTTATATAATCAGTGTTATATTATCCGCATGGTTAGTTATTTTGTAGTTTCTATTTTGTACAGGTTAGTCTCTTTTGACGTGTTCGAGTTGCATTTTTGTCGGACCCAGGTGAGTGGTTAATCGTGTTACGTATTTTTGAACCCGCCGTGTCCCTTAAATTATCCTTTTGGAAAATTATCATTTGGTTATTGGAACCATGAATTGTTTATATTGATCTTGTAATTGGTATGCGATTAAAAAATATTCTTTTGGTGAGAACTTGGTGGATACTGATGGGAACATTTATTGTTGAAAGTCCAGGGAAATTAATCCTCTGTGTGCGGGTGACTCTGGCCATTAGGGAAGAGACCGTGTCCTGGCCGGTGACCCTAGTGCTCAATGGCATACTTTTGCCGGATCGTTCTTAGGGAAAAGTTCCACGGGTTGCCTACTCGTGGTGACTCTAAGTTTCGATATTGGATCCAATTTCTGAGATATTTGTCCACTGACACTTGGTACTATTTGGTATATTGGTTGTGGTTCCCAATTGTTGTTGGATATCATTTTGTGATCACCAAAAAGACGTGTTATTGGTAAAAAGATTTATTGAAATGGATTGTTGTTTTGTGTGGTACACCTCGTATGCCAATTTATGTTTACATAGTATCATATTTTATCCCTGCTTTAGAACTGTATTTATTACACATGTTTTGCCACTCACTGAGCTTGTCAGCTGACGGATTTTATCCACCATCATTTTCAGGGAAATCGAGCCAGTAGATAAGGACTCTGGTGGCATCTTGGGGTTATTGTGTCGACCTCCATAGGATGTTGCATTCAAGATTTATTATTTTATTTATTCGCTTCCGCACTTATTAAAACTTTTTGATACATCGCATTTTTACAATTATTGGTTAATAATTTTTACTAATTGTTTCATGGGATGGCATTCCCCATGCTCATGTTGAGACATATTTGAATTGATTTCGTTGATAATAAAAAAAAAAAAGGGGATCGTTTAGTGGTCTGTGACTTATTTTATTTTAGGCTTCGTGTCCACGTGTTATCCTTGTGGTTCACGGCCGGTCCTTTCCCATTTTGGGGTGTGACAATAAGACCATGTATTTGTATAGGTACTATTTTGTTATATAGATTCTACGGGAAGTTTGGTGTTTTTAAAATGAGAAATGTTGAATGGTATATATATATATATATATGTTTTGCAATTGAAACCGCACAGATTAAGGATTCTTGATATAGTAGTAGATAGGAAAACTTACTGAAAAATTGTTCTGATTTTCTTTTCTTTCCTTTTGATTACCAAATTAAGTAGGATTTTGTTCAATATGTTTCAAATTTCAAAAAACTTGCTCAAAAAAACTTAAGGATAGTTCAACAAAAAGTCTTCCTTTTAAACATTTTTCTAAATAATAGGTATAAAATAAGAAGTTAATTTCTAGCCAATAAATTAGTGCCACTTGTCGCAAGCATATTCCTCCTCGCGAAAACCCATCCTGCAATACTATATTAGATATTCTGAGTGTTGTTCTTCATATGCGAGAGAGCCGGACGACTTCATTTTGCCTCGGTATTTGTTGACGACGTTTCAACTTTTATGGTTTAACCGTTTTATTTTGAGAGATAGTCATTGATGCATAGGGGTATACACGGTCCAGATCGGATTGACATGAATCCAATCCTAATCCGTGTGTCACGGTTTTTAGAAAATACCTTCCGTGTCCAAACCAAAAGTCTCATGGTCCGGTTTCAATCCGATCTGCGAGTCACGGATCAGTCCTAGTTTTATCCACAGATTGCATGTCATACATAAATAAGTAACAAATAGTTTGATCAAAATAAAATCCAAAGTAAAAAACAAAGAGATCTTAGATGGAGCATGTGATGGAGCCACAACCAGGGCCTAAACAACTAGCAATAGAAGATGCAGCTTAGTTCAATTACATAGTGGAATAGAAACAATGGTAGTTTCATACCAAAAAAAGAGAAATGAACTACTAAATTCATCAAAGTCCAATAGAAATGCAAGGTTGTGGAATACATCAAAGTTCAAAACAAATTGACAGTATTTATAGGAGATAACAGTGTGACCCTATATCAAATTGACAATATTTATAAAAGTGGTAAAATTATTTATATATACATATAATAAAAATCTCATGATCTGGATTGGTTAGTCCACGGTTACAAAATCAAAATCTGTGTCTGGATCGCGAGTCACGGTTTATTATTTTTTGAATTCGTGTCCTAACCATAAATCCATGGTTAAAATCCAAAACATCCGGACCGGATTCACAGTTCACCAGTTTTTTTTGCAGCCATACAGATGCATTGATAGGCGCGTGAAATTCGTGAATCTAAGCGCCTAAGTAGGGTAGATGTAGTGCGTTAGGCGTGTGTTTAATCCTCATTTTCCATTTAATGCGTGCGCGTGGTTGGATTTTGTTTTGGGTTTTATTTGCAGATATAACAAGAGATATTGAAGAGGCTGAGATGGAGCTTGAGAGCATGGGAGGCCATGGAGACTAGGTGGTGTAGATAATTTCTCGAGGGAAGCAATTTAAATCGTCATGAGCGCTACAAGGGTTTTGATATAGCGCTCGAAAGTGGCACAAAAGAGCTCAAAATTTGAATAGAGCCTTGGCGAGTGCTACACCAAAATAGGGAGGTCAGAGGTCAAACGGCTCTTAAGGGGCTCAGTAGCGCTACCAAAGAATGGGTGTAGCGCTACTGAGGGCTTTGAATCCATAAGAAACAGTGTCATTTTTTGTTTTCACGTGGATTAATCTTGTTTTTCTCAGATTTTAATTGTTATTAGTGGGGGTTCCATATAAATACCCCTTTAGAACTCGAAATTAGGGTTACACAATTCATTGTTTACGTTTTATTTGCTTAACTTCGATTGCTGTTTTTAGGATTTTTTTCAGATTCGAGTTTAATCCAAGTTCTTTAGGTTTTCCAGTTTTGATTTCTTGTTCTTCGAATCCGTTCGCTCGCCGCAAACTTGTGGTATCATGTTTTATTGTTATTTCCATTGCCAGAATCATGTTTAGTTCTAGATCTATGTTTGCTATGTTCAATAAAAGCATGAATAGTAGATTCATAGGGTGTGGCCGCGGGGCGAAAGCGCCCCGTGGCTAGACTAATCGATGTTCACCTCGGGTTTGACATGAGTAAATTTTTAAGCAATTTTGGGATACAAAACTTTTTCTAATGAACAAATCTCGGGCATTGCTGGAGTCCTTGTGAGCGGGGCGAAGGAATCCGGAGCCTTCCTCTTGACTGCACATGGAAACTAGTGACAGGTGGTGTGCATTCGTTAGGGAACTTTTTCCTATTTTAAAATCAATTATTTGAGTGAAATGTGACCCGAGTGAACATTGGTTAGGGCTAGTTGCGGACGCTGGAGTTCTCACGGCTATACTCTCCTTTTATATTCATATTTAAGCAACTTCATTCATTTAGTTAATAAATCAACCGAATTGCACAAAGGGGTGGCTACCTAAGAGGCAGGATAAACTAGGATTTTGTCACTTTTGAGTCAAACACTATTCGTTGTCTCTGTGGTTCGACTCTGGTACTTCCGGATATTGTGTTACACCGGTCGAGAGTCCTAAGCTTGGGACACGTCTTTAATTTAATTTGTATACACCCGGTCGGTCAAGCATGCATCATCATACAACAATCTTGGTATGCAACAAATATGTGTTAAAGAGATTGTGATTCATAGAACTTGGTTCATATTGTGTTACTCCAATACGGTTTGATGTTTTGGGGGTGTTCTGGAGCTTCTTTTTTTTTTTTTTTTTGTACTTTTTGTATTTTGCTTTTTACATTTTTGGCCTTTTGAATTATGGCCATAATGTGTTATGAATATATTGATTGTTTGGGAGATATGCACATAATGCTTTTTACAACATGAGTAGGGTTTGGGAGACATGTGCATAATATATTTTGTAGGTCATTTTTAGTAATCAAGATGAGAAAAGTGAAAAATAATAAGTTAAAATGCTCCGCAAACCTTACTTTTGACTTCTCTTCCCTAATGTCAAAACTAAAAAATGAATTTTTGTGCAATGCATTTTCCTTGTTGACATCCAAACACAATAAACATAAAAATGTAAAAAGAAAATGGTATAGTAGCCATTCAAACATTCCCTTTGTTTATATATTTGATTGTAATTGACGTAGAGTGGGTTGCGTCCACATTCCTAGATCGTTTGGATCGTATTCGGCCCAAAAAGTATTAATAAGACACGTGATCCATAATTGGCGAAAGGCCTAGATTTGGCAAGATTGAATGGAAACGGGTTTTGGCAATGATTGACGATGGATTTCGGCCTTTCGATGTTATATTGGCTTTCAAAAGGGCAATTTTTCCGTTTTAGGAAATAATTGATTTGCTTATATCTTTTAGTAGAAAATTTCATTTTAGTTACTATTTGGTTTGGCAACCTCATGTTTCTGTTTAGTTTTTGATTTCCTAGTCAAATTAGTATTTTTTTTTTATAGGTAAAATAAGCTTGAAATAAAAAGAGGCTAAACGAATTTACAGCCTACAAGGGGTATACCCCAGGAGGAAAGAAAAGAAAAGAAACAAAAGAAACGAAAGAAAATAAACTAAGCCATATGGCTACGAAGAGCTAATAGCAATACTACACGTGTTTCCTAACCTTCTACTAGTTGGGAACGAAAACACAAACAAAATATTAAAGCATAATCAATCCGCAAATGCTGGGAGTTTCTGAAAATTTGGGTAGCACGGCTCTTGAAATACGGCATCCCCAAGTGCGTAATGACACTGCCGGTATGTGCAGCCATCATCTTCAAGATAACCGGAAAATTGGACAACATTCTGTTTGAATTTGAGGAGGTTGTTGACAGCAGCAAACAACAAGCAGCAACAGATACAACAACAGTAGTAAAGTGTGCATCACAGTAAGTTGAGGTAGACACAGCAATAAGGTACATCAGCACCCACCACATTAGCAGTTAAGTACGATACCACAACATAGATGATTTGCTCAGCTTATGCATAATTGCACCATGAGTAGCAGCAAAAATAGTAATAACAAGTAGTAACTCAAGTGCAGCAGCAGCAGTGATGTGCAACAACAGCAGAGAACCATATCAGAGTTATGCCCAGAAATTTGAACCATTTCAGCCACAGAATTATGTACCATAGCAGTTACGGGAGGATGCCCCCTCCTCAAGGGGATCAAACATGCCAAGGGACAACCCCCAAGGCTAGGCCAATTAACATCTTACATAAAAATGACAATGCAGTCACTAATTAAAATGCAAGCACTAATGGTAGCCCATATACAAATCAGTCTTAAGCACTAGCAATAGCAGCTATACTAGCCCAAGAAAGGACATTCACTTGGAACTTGGGACAGATAGTATTTTTCTTTGTTAGTAAATTTTGTATTTCTTTTATTTAAGGTTTAATTTACTATCAAGACCTTAATTATTTTGTTTCTTTATTGGTCTAGTACTCTTGTTAGTCTCGGGGCTAATCGATTGTTATTTGATTAAAGAAAATTGAGTTTTACTCAATATCGGTTGTTCAAGGAGAAAGTATCTCTAGCTCAATCATTGTTTGTGATCGTTCTTGTTTCACGTAGTTCTTAATTCATATGGTTTACTGCATCAATAATCTATATATTCATTTATGTAATTTTGGTTTGTCTTTTTAATGAAATTGGAAAATGTACTTTGATAAGCTGCTGAATGAGAAACACTTGGATGTCTTTGAAGAGGAGGGATTTGGTGGCCCTAGGGAGAGGCTAGAATACGAGTTCTATAGTCGGATACAAAAGTCTGAAGTGACCTGTGCTTTGATGCGGATGAAAATAGGTAAGGCCTTAGGGCCATATGGTACTCTTGTTGAAGTGTGGAACAGCCTAGGTGTAATGGGGGTATCTTGGTTGACAAAATTATTCCACAAGATTATTATGACTAGGAAAATGCCTGATGAGTGGATGAGGAGCACCTTACGTAAAGACCTAGAAAATCATATTTATTTTTTCGTAAATTACATCGGGGTAATGTGAGGAATTGAATGAAATTGATAAAATGACAAGATGTTGGAGCATATAGTGTATTGTGTGAGGTGAGACCACTTTGGTTTACACATGTAATATCCCAAATTTTACTAATTTTCCTAATTTAATTTTTTACCCAATTCTAACTTTAGTTGACCATTTGCGGGTCTCTTATTTATTTATTTATTCATTTATTTAGTTGTTTATTTATTTATTTATTTTTACTTTAGACGAGTTAGTGCTCGAGTTGCACAGAATGATTTCAACCGGCTTGTCACCAGTGAGCCCGGACGAACGGCCAGAATAATGTGCGTAATGCGGAGGATGATTTTGAGCTACACAGATGACACTAGCACGACTACTACAGTTGTGGGATCCGAGTCAACCAGATACGGTCACCTGGCGAGCGCATTGTAATGCGTGTTCTACTTTCAAGATTTTTCCAAACGATTCTGAGCACACGGTGATGTTGCCCACGATTTTCCAAGTTCGCATGAATATTTTGGTAATTTTCTGAGACCGAAAACCGGACAGTTCGAATACTGCTTGGAGTAAATTGCACTACATTGTGCTGCATTGCGTGCCGCGGGGCCCCCTCCAAATTACTCCCACACTCCACCGACCACACTTTCCTCCACCACTCATCCCACCTACTCCCACACTCCACATAACACTTCACCCCACCACTTATCCCACCTACCACCATCCCATTTCCCTACATAAACACATCACCCTTTCCCCCTCATAATTTTCGGTAGAGAAGAGAGAAAGGTTGAGAAATTCTGGAAAAAGAAGAAGAATGGAGGAGAAGAAGAGAAAAAGAAGGAAGAAGACACCTACCCATTTTCATTTTTGTACATATCACGTACCCATTTTTACAACCACTTTGCTCATAGTTACAGTCGTTTAGGATTAGGTTTCTTCATAGAAGTTGTAGAGGGCGTCTAGAACTTTGATTTCGACACAAGAATCATCCAAATCGGTTGAGTTTTGAGTGAGTTATAGCCATCCAAAGTTCAGTAAAAATCTCGGGTACCTTTTCCAGACAGCTCTCTGCTCCTCCGTAAATATCCATTTTTCTCCTCGTTAAAGTGGATTTCGGGTTTAGATTCCTTCACAAAGATTGTAGATCACTTCAAGCTCTTCGTTTTAGGCTCAAGAATCACTCAAAACCGTTGAGCAATGACCACGTTATTGTGGCCCAAAGTTTCTAGTCTAGTCAAACTGAGTAGCTCACTGAACCTTTACAAATCTTCATTTTTCTCATTGTTAGAGTGCGTTTTAGGCTTAGACTTCTTCATCAACGTTGTAGAGCACTTCGAGAGCTTCGTTTTAGACACAAGAATCGCTGGAAACGGACGAGGTTTGAACCCGATATCGCAGCCCAAAGATTCTGTTTGCCACTCGAAATACTGCCGGACTTTATCGTCGAGCTTTCGTCTGGACCAAAGGTAGAAACTCGTACCCACCCTATTCCAAGATTTTGAATGTGTTATAATAGTCTAGGAGTAATTTAGAGTTGATGGGTTAAAGCCAATTCAAGGGTTTCACGAAACCCGAGCCAAAACACAATGTACGCGAAACTTTATTTTCGTGCTTAGTAAGCTCTAGATCCATCGTGGTTCATGTTGTTAATTATTCCAAGCATGTTTAATACTTTAATAATTGTTTATATGAGTTTCTCCATAAAATTATTGTGCTTAACCTTGTTCTTGATCGTTGTGTTAAAGTTAGATGTTTAAAGTGTAATTTTGTGAAATTTGGCGTGCGTACTTGTGTGTCAATTATGAAACCTATTTTTATAACCTAAATGTCACTAATGGAATTTTAGGAGTTTAATGAAATGACCAGAATGCCCTTCGGGTGTAAAATGATCATTTTGCCCTTGTGTGTGTAAATTTCATAATGTATAGTTTTGTACTTAGTAATAAAATCAAGGAATTGCGTTTTGTGACAAGTTAGAACTTTATTAACCAAAATAAAGTATTTTTACGTATTTACCCTTGTCGGTGGCAAAATTACATTTTGCCCTTGTATTATGTTATTTTACAAAAGGACCCCAGAGTTTGTAAAATTACACTAAGGACCCTAGAGTCGTGAAATTATGTTGAGCACCCTTGTACTTACTTAAAATGACGTTGGCAATCCTTTCTTCCTTTAAATTACATTTTGACCCCAATAGTTTAGTAAATTACATTTTGGCACCTGTAGATTGAATTTATTACGTTTAGACCCCTGGTTTTCGATTACTTGAATTTTGTGAACTGGTGAATCGTATCATTTGATTTTGTGACCCTTAGAATATTGTTATCACTTTGCTTCTATTGTTACGTGCACTTTCCATAAATGTGTTGAATGTTAGAATGGACAACTAGGTTCCCGGGTTGGGTGATCGTGCGCGAATATCACATAGACGATAAGGTTAATGGAAAAGTGAATTGGAATCGATTATTGGGGAGTCACCCCAAGATTTGTTGAATGGCAGTCAGCCAAGTGACGAATTGATTATGGGGAGTCACCCCGGGATTTGTTGAATGGCAGTTAGCCAAGAGATGAATTGATTATGGGGAGTCACCCTGAGATTTGTTGAATGGCAGTCGGCCAAGTGATTTCGTTTTGGAGGAATATTTGGCAGACTACCAGGATTTCGAAACCCTAGGGTATGACACTCTGTGATTTGCTTCATTTGAATTCTGAGGCGTTAAAAGGGTGGATGTATTATCGACCGAGTCACGGCTATATACCTATAGGAGCTGACAATTGTCACTCGTAGCCCAGTGGTACAGTCAGTCCCTGGGAAATTCATCCTTGTGAGGTGACTAACGGTTGGATTAAGTAAGTAACTTATACCTTCTGTCGGGGCTCCCAATCAGGGCAAGCAAGGGGGAGTATATCATAGTTTGGTCATATTCCTTAGTGGTTAACCGGAGGAAAGTTCTCTAGGTTGAGAACTTAGATGAACATGTAAGTTAATGGCTACTAACGAAATCAGCTATGTGTTTAATTTATGTTCTACGATTTATCTCCTGTTTAATTCCTTTAATTACTATTTTTCAATCATATATGTTGTACGTGTATGTTAAGCAAGGTTTGGGTGGGTTAGAGTAGCTATTGAGTGATTTATCGCTCACGGTGTTACACTTCGTGTGACCCTGGTATAATATTATGATGTTGCTTTGCGACTCGGACGTATTATGCTAGACTTTGGAGATGAACAGGAGAAGCACTACAGTTTGGAGGTCTATGGAGCTTAGGAGGACACCGCCAGAGTTGATTACCATACCACAGAGTTGAGATAACCATAGCATACCTAGTAGTGAATAATTGTACTTGGCAAGGAGATTAATGTATTTTTACTTGGTGAAATATTGTTGTAAAACTTTATTATTTCTTTTAATAAATTTAACGTACCCAAAAATCAGGGTCGTTACAACACAAGCCACTTTTGGGCTTTTAGTGTAATTTGTTAAGGATGTGGTGTGTATGGTTTTAAGTATTGTGGGGTGTGAGTGAGAGGACAAATACACCTCCATCTTTCTTCCAAAAAAAATCAGCCATTCTCTCCTCCATTGAAGCTCCACTCCACTTCTTTCACCAACCTCCATCAAAACAAGCCTCCAACCAAAACCCCTTCATTAAACCTTTCTAAAATTGCGTGATCTACGCATTGGTGTACTCTTTTCCTATCAGTGTTTAAAGGATTTTTATTTGGATTTTGAGCTTGGTTTAGGGTTTCAAGTTCATCACAAGAGGTAGGGAATCACCCTTCTATTCTTAATGGACAATGTTGAATGTTTGTGGGTATATCCCTTGTTTGAACCTTTTCCTCTTGTATCTTGGCTAATCACCTAGTAAGCATAATTTCTAGCATTTTCTCTTGAAAATATGTTTGTTATTTAGTCTCTCATGTGACCCCCTAGCTAATTTGTTGGCCATAGAGTTTAATCCATGCTTCCCCTCTTAAATTTGGTTCTATATGGATGATCATCCTATTCATGCCTTGCTTGGTTGCTTTGAATTTGGGGAAAACTCTCAAATCTTGTAAATGGGTGATATATTGTGTTACCATGTTGTTTGAACCTCTCTTGCATCTTAACATGTCTATTTGGAACTAAGAAAATGCCCAAAAAAAGCCCCATTGACCACTTCTTTACTTGAATTTTTTTGGATCTTGTACAGTCCTTTTTCGTTTTGGCCAATCTGATGGCTGTCCTACCGATAGGACTTAATCTCCTATTGATAGGAGCCTCTGATGTCCTATCAATAGGACTTAACCTCTTATCAATAGGACTCTCTAATGCATCAATAGTGGCCAATCTGATCTGCATCCTACTGACAGGACCTAACCTCATATCGATAAGGCACCTATATTTTTGAAAAATTTCTTGAATCATTATCCATCGATTGTGTCTCGTTTGTGTAAGTTGTTGGTCACATATTAGGGTCTGGGAGGGTCACTATGACATCCTTCACACTCACTCAGGGCGAGATTACTTTTATGGATGCTGTCGGGTGACACGAAACACGAGGTTATTGTGAAACCAACACACGAAATTAAGAGTATTAGACACATGGGCACCATAACGATGCTAATAATCATGAAATGAAACTTAAAATATGGTAATGATGACATGTGGCCTGATAGGGTATGCCCGAAGTGACACATTGCCTTTATTATTTGCCCGGAGTGACTAGGGGCCTATGTGGCATGCTCGGAGTATAATCTAATATTTTTTTTAAGGAATGAGATGCGTATGGTAAACGTTTAGGACACATATGGCGTGTCGGGTACGTATCGGATATGGCGGAGTGGTAATTGATCTAGTTTGATGACAATGGACCCTTACATCATTCTTAACAATTGTCATTAATCTTCTTGACCTTCTTATATGATTTTATCTTTTTGTTGTACTCTTGAGCATCTCATTTCCATTTAGAATTGACAGATGTTTTCCTACTGGGCTTATGAGCTCACTCTATTAATTTTTAGGTACACAACATGGATGATCATGACTTGGTGTGTGGGAGTGCATGTGTTGTGAAATTTTAATGTACTCGCAAGTAGGGACGAAGCCAGGAATCTCACTACACAGGGGCAAATTCCAAGTTGTCTAATAATCAAAGTCAGCATCAAAAGGGGTACAATAGTCTATGGTTACCCATTCCCCAAAATTAAATACACAAGTCTTAAAGTTGTTACAGATCCAAGTCAAAAGATTTAATATGAATGAGTTACAAAATCATCTCTTCAAAAATTATAATCTCAAGATGATGAGGTAACTCCTCTTTAAGCTTTCAAAAGATATATGCAATCACTTCATGCACACCAAAGTCATGCTTTGTGCTAGGTACCTGAAAAAATGATAGGTTGAGCTTCAAGCCCAGTAGAGGAACGTCTACCAAAACTAAACACAATGAAATGTAGATGCGAGATGAGACATTAGGATGAAAGCTAAATACGATAACCAAGATTTTACAAGAGTCCAACGAGTCACATATAAGTTTATAAATCCCTTGTTATCACCCAAGTGTACCCAAAGTATACCCAATACGCGTCCTCTCTCATAAGTGTCTAATTCGTCCGATGTGTCGCATCAACCATTTTATTTAAATTAGATCTTTAGAAATTCCTCGCGACACGTTCATAGGATGGTCCAAGTATCATTCCAGGCTATCTTTCGACCCCGTGTAATCTTCCCCTTGGCCAAGGCATAGTTCCTCGCGACATGCCCATAGAACGGCTTGAGTATCATTCCGGGCTACCTTTCGGCCCCGTATCAAGAGTTTCAAGTTCTCATTTCAATTCATGTTCATTGCTTTCACACAAGTGTCATCATATCACTCATACCTCGGATCGTCACTCAAGTTCATGCATTTCATCAAAATCTTCAATGCACATATAACAAGTGTATGACCACATAGGTGTCGTGCAAAAATCAAACCAAGTCACCAATTATACTAGGATAGGCTAGGGACGAGTTATTCAACGAGTTTTGAGGTATAAGAGATGATTACACCAAGTAAAAACACGAACAAGCGACCGAAATCGACAAAAACAAGTTTTGGTTAAGTGAAGGGGGGGAGTGGATAGATCCATTGTGGGAGTGGATCGATCCATAGAGGGAGTGGATGGATCCACTATGCAAGTGGATCGATCCACTTTGGTCCGGAGCAAGACAGAAGGTTATGGATCAATCCACTATGATCCGAAACGCCATCAGAAGGTTTTGGATCGATCCACTTTTGATAGCAACAAGGGGATTGCAATGGGCTCCAAACCAAACATGTTTATGATAAAAAATCAACACCACAAGCTACAAGAGGGTATTGCAACAACTAGTTTACGCAGGACAACAACAACAAGCATTCATCAGCCTCCAATCAAATCCATAGAAGTAGAAAATGGGTTTTTCAAGAACATAAGAGGGAATGATCAAAGATAAGTATAATCTACACATCACACACTTCAAAACACTTAGTAATGGTAAAAATTCCCCTACCTCAAGGTTTAGAAGTTTGTGAACAAGGGATGAGCAAAACCCTTGCCTTCTCTCCAATACTTCAATTGAATCTTCTCCTTCTGGAGTGAAATGAACCAAACCCGGGCTTCCAAACACGCGTAGGAGGCTTGTGTGAGCAAGTATCTTGAAGGAGTTAGGGATTTGAAGTGGGATTTGAGGCTTGTGTGAGCAAGTATCTTGAAGGAGTTAGGGATTTGAAGTGGGATTTGAGAGGAGCAAGAGGGAGAGACATCGGTGATTTTTAGAGAGAGAGAGAGAGGTGTTCTCTTTTGAAAAAAAAACAGCCATATAACTTGTATATACCCCCCTTTGATGCACTTATACCCCTCTAAGTTTCAAATGCATTTTAAAAACTCCTCTAAGCATATATTACCATCAAATTGGCCCACTTTACTCTAATTCCAATTTCTCACAATTCCCCAACTCTTTTTGTATTTATTTATATAATAACTAAATTAATTAAAATCTACGGCTCTCTATAGGTAGGTTAGGAAAGGGTATTTCAGTCATTAATGAAGTGCACGATGAGGATATACCAAGTATGGAACCAAACAAGTCAACCGAAAGGTCAAGGGATCAAGACAAATGAAAATCACTTTTTTTTTCCAGTCTGTACCAGTAGAGCACTTTTGTGTCTACCTGTCACGCCCTCAATTTCAATAAGTCAAATACAAATAGAATCCACGTAGGATCAATAGAGTCAAACAATTTCCTGTAGAAAGTTAAAGTACAATAAGTTTCTGTTCAAGGGTACCCGTATCCATGCAAAAATAACAAACAAAAAGGTTTTAAAATTATTACATAAGTTGAAATACCCAAAAGCTTGGAGAAATTAAAGTTACAGGATCATCTTCCAAAATGTACTTAATATAAAGATAAAAAAATGACTTCATAATCATAAAATCTTCATGTCATGCATTCACACTCCAAGTATCCGATCTCATGCTCCATGCCGTGTACCTGGGAAAGATAGGGTGAGCTCACTAGCTCGTAGGAAACATCTATCAAATCTAGATATGATGAAATGATAATGGAGTGCATGCAACAAAAAGGAGATTTCACAATATACTCACGGAAGCCCCAACTTTAGATGTAAACAATTGGAATCCCATATGCTCGACCAAGATTAACCGGTGTGCCGTTGTGTCTGATACGTACCCGATACTCCGTAGGTGTCCAACTCTCTCACACACCCCTTGTTTCATTTAATTACATCATTTACTAAGATTCCGGGCATGCCATATAGGCCCCGTGTCATTCCGGGCATACCCCTTGTGAGGGCCCCGTGTTGTTCCGGGCATATCCTTCCGTAGGACCCCGTGTCACATCTTTCATTCTTTCATTTACACCTCACGTTCATTCCATGTGATTCATTTAGTTCGAAAGCTCGTAGTGTGTCGGTTATGGCAAAGTTAATATGTGTCCAAGAACGTGTGAAATCGTGACAAAATATCATTCATACCACGATAGATTACCAAAGCTTAAAAGTCAAGTTGAGAAGCTTAGAAAGGACCAATAAAGGCCCGGAGCATAGGAACATAAGAATGGAGTTATGAACCTCGAGAAAATCTAACACCTTGATAGGAAAAAGCACATTTCTCTCAAAATACAAAGGCTATGAATATGAGACCAATTGGGTTTGAAAGTAGACTCATAAAGCTTTCCAACGGTTCAAGAATCACCTCAATCGGAGTTCGGACGAAGCCGGGGCGTGCCCGCGAAGTTAGGTCAAAATTTGCCTTATAAACAGACGGGTATCGATACTAAGGAAAGGTAGTATCGATATCGGACCACCTAAAACTGAACATAATGAATGCGTATCTATACTAAAGAAAGGTAGTATCGATACAAAAGCCGTTACGAGCAAAATTTGCAGATTTCAAACTGGTTTTTCTCACTTAGATCACAATGGGGCTCAACCCAATCACTTCCAAGGCAAAAATTAGACTCAAAGGCATCCAAGGTAATGAAACAACAACACATTTAACTTAGCACAACATCAAAAACGTGAATCAAACCCAACCAAAACAAGAAACATGAAAATGGGTTTTCTTGCAAGAAATGAAGAAAATGATCAAATGTGGTTACACCACTCACATTAAACACCTCAAAACACTTAGAGAAGATAGAAATCCCTACCTCAAGAGTGATTTAGCTCCAAAAATGAGATCCCAAAACCGAATTCCTAGATCCCCAATTTGAGAAATCCCGTCTTTGGTCCTCCCGGTGCAAAAAGATGGTACTCCGGGCTCCCAAACACACGTAGATGATGAATATGCTGTTGAATCTTGAGTTTGAGAAGTGTGGGAGGTGGATTTGTGGTGGAATTTGAAGAGAAAATGGGAAGGAAGAAGAGGGAGGGGCTGCTGCCCTTAGAGAGAGAGGGAGAGGTGCATTTTGCCCAAAAAAATCAGCCCCAAATGTATATATATACACCCATACACTTACACTTAAGCCCCTGATCATATTTTTAATGTGTTATAAAGACACCCTCAAGCATATATGCATATCATATTGACCTTGTTTTGCATTTTAAAAATATTTCTCACATTTCCCCAACATTATTTTCAAAAAATGATTAAAACTCATGGGTCCTTACACTACCGGTACTGGATGACAACCAAAATCCAGTGAGTTTTAGTACTAGATGGTATTGAAATTTTAATGTATTCGCAAGCGTGCGAATCGTACTGAAGTATAGTTATGTAAGAGCGAGGTCAAACCCACAGTGATTTGTGATTTTTAATAGGAAAAACTAAATAATCTAAAGTTGAATTAACCCTAACCTAGTTCCCAAAAGTGTGATTTATTTGGAAGATATAAAAATTGAATAAATAAGGCAAAAGAAGCAACTAAATTATCGCAGGAAAAATAGTGGAGATGCGGTTGAGAAAAGTAACTAAAGGTTTAAGAATTCACACCCATAAATATATCGAATAATCTTATGGAACGATTTTTCCTATGATTCTACACAATGATTTTAGAAACTAATCTTAACCAATGTGGATAGTATTATGATAAACACTTTTTCTTTTTAACGAAAATATGTACTCCCTCTACTTCAAAAGTTTAAGCCAAAATCATCCACTGTATCCGTGAAAATAAATCACAGTGGATACCTCATACTTAAATATCAACTTTAATAAACCAAGTCGATTAATATGCTAATATCAAATCTTGGAAAAAACTCATTCATATCGATTGAATCCATATCTGAGATCCATGCATACTAATTAATTGAGTCGAGAACAATGAAAAATTAACGCAAGTTGGAAAAATCATATGTATAATACTAATCAATAAAATTTATGGGGTTTAATCCTTAACCCTAGTTTAAGAGTTTAGCCTAACATAGTTAGAAGTAAAGTCTCACAAAAATATCCTTTGCTCATCTTATTCTCTAGCCGTGAACCACAATGATCTTCCTTTCTGTTTCACCCGCTGCCGCGGTTGCGTGCCTTCTCCAAGCCAGTTGTTGTGTGATATATGGGATGAGATCCCTCAAAACCCTACCAGACCTCCTTTTATAGTGGTCGAATAATTTCCTCCTAAGAGATTTTTTTTTCTTTTTATTATATTTTAAATCGCTGCCGGCCCTATTACAATTGGAGGCTCTAATAATTATCGCCTTTACCATACTCATCAAACCCAGCTTGTGGGCTACGACCAACCAATGCTCAATTTCACAAATTGGGCCGCGAACAAATCCTAGGCTTTAGGTTCTGATTAAGCATAATGGACTTCCTTGTTTGACAATGGTAATTGACCCCACCACTTGCTTCAATATAATCAGCTTCACCAATCATATTCGCGGCTCCAATACTAGTCATTATCATATTTTTTTCCAGTCAATTAAATAATTTAAAGTGAATAATAAAAAGATAAAAATAATGTCTAATTAAGCATAATAAAGGACTAACAATATGAGATATAGGAATTGCTATATGTCAATATTTTGGGCTTATGAGCATGCATGACTTCATTTTTTGAAAGCTCATTGGACTAGTTTGGAGATCATCTTGGATTAGTAGTGTTTTGAAAAAGATGAACCCTTAACTTGTAATTCATTACTTTTAGTTGTGAAATTGTAAATTTTAAGACTCATGTAATTATATTTGGGTACGTTAGACTTTTTAACTTCTATTTGACTATCGGGTTGTATTTGACTTTGACTATGGATGGTGTTGACCTCCACGTGGAAAATATGTATTTATGATAATGATAATCAGGATGTGACACCTTAGTACCTATATTCAAGAGTAAAAGGGATATTCAAAGTTGCAATAACTCGAGAGGTATTAAGTTGATGAGTGATACAATTAATGAAGCTATGAGAAAGAGTTATTAAGCATCGCTTGAGAATGGTGACAACTGTGTCAGAAAAGCAATTTGGATTTATGCTGGGGAGATCAACCATGGAAGCAATTTATTTATTACGGAGGTTGGTAGAAAGTGTAGGGACAAGAAGAGGGATGTCCATATGACTTATATAGATTTAGAAAAAAAATATGATAAGGTACCCTAGGAGATCACATTTGGTAGGTTTTGGGACAAAAAAGAGTAACAAAGAGATATATCTATGTGGTTAGAGACATGTATGAAGGTGGTGTTACTACTATTAGATCACCAGTAAGGGAAATAAATGAATTTCCAGTTATAGTATACTACGCCAAAATGGGGCATTCCCTGCATTTTTATTAACCCTTCCTGGAAAAGCCACTATTACCCGAAAAAAATTAACTTTTACTGGCGTTTGTTTTAAAAAATGCCAACAAAAGTTAAAACCTTAAGGGGTGACCAACTTGGCATTAAAAAAATAGAAATAAGTGCTTATACTCCACGTATGTTTGATTTCCGTAGAAAACATACATTTTATTGCAGGATCAAACATTCTATAACTCGAGCCACTAGAGCGGTAACTGATCGAAGACATCTTGTTATAAAATAACAATACCAAGCGCATAAGCAATAACAATATTCCCCCATACCCTAATACACAAACACCAATCACACGTGTAAACTTGTATAGTCTTTTCAAGCCACGTCACACATTGTTGACCTCATCTTATCGTCAAACAATGCTGACCCCAAGCATGCAGATTATGGTGGAGGTGGTGGTGGCGGCAGTTCACCACCTCATGACACCGCCTAAAACCATCACCGCCACCATTCACCACCGGAAACACCCACTTCTCACCCACCTTCTTTTGTTTTGTCCGATAACTCAAGGTGTCTGGGCCACCTCCCTCTTCTTC
Source organism: Vaccinium macrocarpon (assembly GCA_022606695.1). Classification (NCBI taxonomy): domain Eukaryota; kingdom Viridiplantae; phylum Streptophyta; class Magnoliopsida; order Ericales; family Ericaceae; genus Vaccinium; species Vaccinium macrocarpon. The sequence goes on from CM040174.1 coordinate 15,753,874, forward strand.
AACAATATCTTCAACTTTTACCTCCTCCACGATTTCTTCCTCTTCAACATCTTCAAAATTTTCCTCCACTTTTTCCTCTTCAATATTATTATTATTATCAGTAGTTTCTTCTTCCTCATCCTTTTCAACATCAACCACGTCTCTTATCATATCCAATCTCAACCGTCCATCTTGGCGGGAAGCGTGGAGAACCTCCATCCTGCTAATCTTCACCTCCGTGAGCTCTAACCTCCCATCTCTCCTCACCGGCCGGAGAAAAAAATTCGGCTTCCCATCCCGGTTCATTGAAGACAACAGCGGCGGAAACTTTCTTACCTCCTCGTCTCTCCTCCCGCTCCTCCTCCATTTTTTGCGATTCCCCGCCCTCAATCCTCGTTCTTCATTTCTTATACTATCCATCACCTGATCATCAACCCTCCTCTCATCGGAACTCTCGAACCCTAGGCTCTCGGTGCACGACATCAGCCCGTCAACGCTACCACCGACCTCGTCAAGAAACCCTATCCCACCCGGATCTTTTTTCGCTATGGTGGGAGGTGGCGGTTTAATGGCGGCTGAGTCGACAACATTGGTTGGGTTCTCGTGGGTATTATCGGAGAAAGTAATAAAACTGAAACCGGAGACAGGTGAGAGAATATTCCGGCAGCGGCCTTGGAGAATGGTTTGTTGGCCTGATATTAGGGTTCCATGAGTATTGTCATCATTATTATTACTATCCTTGGTAGTAAACGCTAAAAAAGAGTGAACACTTTTGATACAAAAGTTCAGCATAATTGGAAGAGATGATGTAAAGAGAGAGGAGGATGGACATTAGGCTACGAGAGGAATGGAACGAAGAGAGAGATAAAGGGGATGAGGGTATTAATACCATCATCATGATACATGTGAGAGAGAGGGAGAGAGAGAGAGAGAGAGAGAGAGAGATATGATGTTATATGGTGGAAAAGGGTGCCAACGTGACGAGGGAGCAAGCTGGCTTTGATGAGGAGAGGAATCGGTGCCGGGTCCCACGTAAGAGATGGGAAGACTTATATTTTTAGGCATTGGACTTCGAACCATTATATACCCCAAAGATCTGCCCCAACAGTGCATGGAAGTTTCCTATCCTCATCCTTTTTTGTTTTGTTTTTTTATTTTTATTTTTAATTTATGCTTTTAATGTAGAGCATTCCAATGGATCGAATTAATCACTCCACTTCTTTTTATTACTCTTTTCACGCGTTTACCTGATGTAAGGTGATGCCAATAATAAATTATTGTTGAGAGAAATTGACCATATAACTTTGGAGTGGTAAGTCATATCGAGATGATACGAATCGATTAACTATTGCAAGAACCTCTTGGGGTTAAATCATCATTTTTTCATGTTCTTGTGTGTGTGTTTTATTGGGAATAATTTTGTGAGTGTTTTTCATGTTTCTTAGAATATTCTACGTATATATTGTACTTTCGTAATTCAGATGTTGGACAAATATGGCCACTTGGGGGCAAAAAAGGAGAAGCATTAATATTTTCCCACTTGATTAAATTAAATTTAAAAAACTATTATTGTCCCATACCGGTTGTTAGCATTGGTTTTTAATCTACTCTAGGGCATCTAAAATTGGCTCCCTAAAATTAGCTCCTAAATTAAATCTTAAGTTGTACACATAAGCTTGAGCAGAGTTCACTTTTCACTTCTAAATCTTGCTAATTTTAGAGAGAGAACATGTGCACTTAATAGACTAATAAGAGCATTCTCTATTTTGTGAAAAAAAACACATCAAAAAGTCTTTTTTGAGACCCGATCGATGGAGTTCCATTCTGCCTATTCCTCTGATCCAATAATAGGGACCCATAAAATTCCATATTAAACTTTGGTTCCACTTGGAGATAGTTACAATGCTACTTAAATTTCATTAACTAGCATTAAACCTGTGCTATGTAAGGGGCAAATCCAAGTCGCTCTGCCATTATATATAAGATTGGTAGATAGATATTACTTTTAGCTATTGCTAGCGGTGACCTGTGCTATGCACTGAACTTGCATCATGTAAAATGATTAGTAATATAATTTAGACACGCCAGATTAAAGATTCGTAATCAATCCACCAAACCAACTAATGCTCATCATACAAATCAATTAATGTCAATTTAACTGTAGCTTTTGATGTATGCATATTCACTTAATCAAATCATGTGTTCATGAATTGTGTACCTATTATTGAACCCATTGAGTTAATTAATGTCTATGGTCTACTTCGAGAAGAAATATTTCATTAGTTTTTTAAAAAGTAAACAATTTCAAAGGAAAAGCAATGGAGAGGCATATATATATATAGAAATTTTCTTATCCACACTCCCCGAAATTTGAAAAAATGGGTTTTTTTGTGTTGCAATTTTTTTTTGGAAAATCCGATCTGTCCAATGTGTTCAGAAGGTGTTTTCAAGGGTCTACGCGGAAAATCTTCAAAAAAAAAAATACCAGTAAAGGCTTGATCCAAGCAGTTTTCGCAAAAACTGTATTTATATATTTTTGCAAAAACTGCTTGGATCAAGCCCTTCCCGGTATTTTTTTTGAAGATTTTCCTCGAGGACCCTTGAAAACACCTTCGTTCACATTGGACGGATCGGATCGTCACAAATTTTTTTGGATAAAAAGTCTGGATAAGAAGTTTACCCTATATATATTACAAAAAAACTAAAGAAGAGTAAAAATAACCTGTGCAATGAACGAGATTTTTGAAGTGGGCAATCAAAATTAATTGCAATGACTATACATATTTGTTTTAAGGAGAGCATCCAACAAACAGATCCTTGTTACAATTGATTCAACACCATTTTGTATTTACAATGGATCCTACTAAAAACTATGTAAAACCAAATTCAAAATATATGGGATGTTATCCAGCATATGAAAAAGCAGCAATAAATGAGCTATCATCACCCTTATGTTGTTCTCGTAAAGAATAAATTTGGACATAGGATTTGCAAAACTGCAAAGCTTTTGCGTTTCCTTGTAGGAGTATCTTTATCTACGTGCCACATCCTCACCTTTCTGACAAAATTTATTTTTACAAAATACCCAAATATCATGCAATGAGGGAAAGTTGAAACATTAATTAGTGCTTGATTACTCCCAACGAAAAAACAAAACGTAGAAATAAAAGTTCAGTTATAAAAAGTGAAGAACAACCTTCAAAGTGATATTATTTTTACTATGTTTGATATAGTTTTTACCATTCCGCGAACTCCAATAGAATTTATGGAACAAGTGTGCAAAAATAGAACTTTTATTTGTTTTTATACTTTTTTGCTTGCGTTTCCCTTTTCAATGGGATAGAAAAAATGATCATGGTATCTATCTATAGAGGATATAAGTCCTATAACACATGGAAAGCATAATAGAAAAATTATTTTAATGAACCAATCAAAAGTAAAACCATGAGAACTTGCCCTATAACACATGGAAAGCATCAACATATATAAGCAAGTAATAGCATAAAGTAATACTTCTTTCTTCCTCGGTGTACCCTTGTTGAGGTTATTATTATAATATTTTCTTTTGTAGATAAAAAAAATACTAAAGTAATACTTGGTCAAAAAATAAATGATAACAATGTGGATGTATTTTCAAAGAAATTGAAAAAACTCCAAATAAAGAGAAAAACTTGTAACTTTGTCTTGAAGAATGTACATTTTATTTTGAGTCTTTGCTATAGGAATTTTTTTTTTAACATATACAATATGAGAATTGCTCATTTCTCTTGCACATCATGGAACCTATAGTGACAACAAGAATAGCATTTGGCAATTGTCCCTACCGTAGTTCCTTCAACATATTCCAATCGAGTAAGATTGTTCACTACTTCGCCTGTGGATGATTAAGTCCAAAGCAAACTAGTACCTAACCGATCAATAACGAAATGAGACTACAAAGAAAACTACTAAATGTCCAGAAATTCTAGCAAGAAGTTACAAATGAAATAGACCACATAAAGGGCATTCAAAAATAAGATAGACAAAATGTATTAACATCTTAAAAGGGAGGTTACATTAAGAATAGGATCAATAAAAAAACATCAACCTTCTTATGCATTGTCACTCTATTAATTGTCTGATTGTGCTTTGACGCCTGGTATTTCCAGTTGAGGATTAATATTAGAGCACCCATGGCCAATTGAATACATCATTATTGTACTCTTTAAAGATAAAGACCTTGCATTAGTATAAACCCATAGAAAATCAAATACTTGAAATTAGAAGAATTACCACATATAAGATACTTTAAACAAAAAGAGAGAGAAGCCATACATGCAGGAAATTTATGTAAGGGACTACATTTGAATAAGAATGTGCTAGTTCTAGTTGTGGTATGATTTGACATGATTGATATTGATAGGTGCTCAAAAGCACCCATTTAATCCTCTAATTTACATTTTAATAGTCCAATCATAGAGTTACTTGATAAATTATTATGGTTGAATTGTGTTTGCAGGTTTTGGAGAGTGCCGAATGATTAAAAGTGCTAATTGGAGTTTATATAAGGCATGGAATACAAAGTAGACATATAGAGCATCGCAATGGTCCAAGAATCGCGTCATTTCAAATTCGAATGAAGCCGAGGCGAGCCCGTGAAGTTTGGGTGACAATCTGGATTTTCCGCCTGGGTGGGAATCAAAGTCGCCCGGGTGGTTTTACCCGAGTCAAACATGGATTAGGGCGTTGACAACATATTTTTTAGGTTTTGTTATAAACAGGTCATTGCTAGCTTTGTACGTTTTGGGGGTTCTAGAATATTTGGAGGCAAGTTTAGAAAAAGAAAAGCAAGCCAATCCATGGGTTCTTCAAGTTCTTCATCAAATCAAGTGTTCATCTCCATCTCCATGGCCGACTAAACACCTTCTAGGGGGAAGATGAAGTCCTGTTCCAAGTAACTTTGTATATGTGTAGGTGTTAGGTTTATTAACTTGGATCGATTGTTTAACTTAGAACATGTTTTCATTACATATGGATGGAATCGTTTTAATTCTTTCTATTGGTTGAGTATTTGTGATTGCAACTCAAATGCCTAGTTAAACATTGGTTTTCTACAATTGTGCTTGGGTAATTGTGATGGATTATATTTGTAAGACAGATTGTGCCACTGGACAATCCGTGAAAGAGACGGGTTGTGCCAGTGAGACGGTTCGTGGTATGGGATAATTCATGCCTATTAACAACATAATTGTTCTCTTGACAAATTGTGATTCAAATAATAAACCTAACCTAAACATAACTTAGTTACGTGGTCGGGGGTGGATTCGAAACCCTAGATTTCTCCTCCATTTGTTCTTCTTCAATTTTATTACTTGTTTCTTAGATTAATTTAATTCACTAAAATCAAACACTCAAAACTCTTTTTCTAATTAAATTAGAAATTAATCTAATTTGAGTAATTTAGCCAAATTGTCTCCGGATCGATACTCTCGGACTTAGCCACTATTCTTTTGAGTAAGGGTTAATTCCTTGTTTTTATAAATTTAATTTTGATATGGAATGATACAGTCAAATTTTGGTGCCGTTGCCGAGGATAGTTTGCATGGTTACTTAATTTGGATTAATTTTTATTTTAATTCTTAGTTTAGGATTTTATTTTTATTTTGGTTATTAGTTTAGGACCTTTTAATTTTGTAGTGTGATTTTTAGAGTACAGGTTGCAAGGAGTGTGCCAGAGTAGATCAATAACAATATTCCAAGAAACGTACCATCACTATGAGTATCGAATAGTTCGCATTAGGTTTGATTTGTTAAGAAAAATATAGACTACACCTATGTTCCCCAGTATCTTGAATATGTCCAAGAGCAATCTTTTTATGCCCAATGGTTTCCAAAACGAAGTTATGATTGTTACTCCGACACTAATAATTCGGAATAAAAAAATCATTCTAATTTTTCATGGACACAATACCCTTCGGACCCATATTATGCCCCATCCCCAATGCCTAATTTTTCTAATATTTCCGATCCATGGGCCTACTACCCTACTTCTCCACAACTGTTGTATGAGCAACCACCTCCCCCGCCACCTCAAAAATATTCTTCAGATTTTCAAGAGAAGATGTTGCAAATTCTTGAAGAGTTTAATGCTAGTAGTCAATTATGTATCCAGTCATTTCGATCCCAAGCCCAATCTCTCACAAATATTGAATCTTATGTTAACCAGATAGAAATTGCAATTAATCGATGGGATGAGGAAATTTTATTAAAAAAATGAGTAGAAAGTGGGCATAGGGCATGATGAGGATGCGTGGAAGGGAGTGGATATTGAGCACGTAGAGGATATAGATTATGTGGAGAATACAAGGGATGTGGGACAATTAATCACCAACTTTGAAAACTCTAGGGTTGAAGAGGTGGTGTTACCAAAAGGAAGTGTCAATTCCCTCCATTGGGCTTTACTTTTGAAACCATGCCAAGTGACCATAGCACAAAACTTGTGTTGACACATTCACAACATGCATCTATGTTCGTAGATATTGGATCAATAGAAATTCTCACAGTCCCACATTTGCATGATAGTCACTGCATAGGGGAGAGAGAAGAGAAAATATTGCCTAGTCAGACCATTTCTAATTTGATGGATTCATGTGGATTTGAGAGCTTGCAAGTGAATGAGATTTATTGTGAGCAAAAAAATAAAATAATGGTCCCAATGAACAAACATGCAGTGGAAATTGAGTCTAGGGAAGATATGAGTAAGGTGAATGTGTTAGTTTCTAACTCTACAGGTGTTGGGGTTGATGCCATTATTGGAGAGCTTGATATTCTCGTGGAGAACATGGTTTCATTAGAACATGAGCATCTCTCATGTGAGGGTGTTTTAGACTTGTTTGATCCTATTGATTCTCCATGACTGCAAAGTTTTAACAAGTTAGAACAGATTGATTTTTTGGGTGTCAATAATTTTTATTTGGTATACTACCCATGTGTAATGAACATTGTCAACAGTCTGAAAATCAATTTGGTTCAGATAATGCACTTGGTGGAGCTTAAATTTCTTATGCAACTATGGCTATTGTGGTACACTAAGTATCTAATTTTGTGGCATGGTCGAGTTCAATTTTTGAAAGAGAGCTTGAAGGAGGGTGAATGTTCATGGTAGTAACTCTTCATGATATGGTGGAAGTGCGAAATCCACGGAAGCATAGGGTCTTTAGTTTTCTTTCAGTTTTTTTTATCAACTCTTTTACTTTATATTTAGTTTTTTTTTTGTGTTTGTTTTGCTTTTTATGTTATCAATCTAACACATGCAGGTTTCTTGGTTCAAGTTGGGGAGTCTCTTTCCCAACCAATTTTTCTCGTGTTGTTCGCTCGTTCGAGGTGATCTCTTTCCTCTCACTACAAGAAATTACACCAATGCTAACTAAAAATGTCAACTAAATAAATTTACTCGGCAATTGGGTACCATTGCTGACTAAATTAAATTTACTCAGCAATTGTTGTACCATTGCCGAGTAAATTATCTTACTCGCTGAAAGTACACCTTTACCGAGTAAAACTTATACTTTAGTTAGGAACAATGTGGCGCCAAGGCTATTTTTTGATGGGAATTCAATGCCAACTAAAATTTGCACGGCAATTATATAGTATTTTTTCCCGACTAACGTCTTTACTACGCCTTTATCAAATTTTTTGAATGCTAATTTTTTTGGGCCAATTTAAAAATTCACGGAATTTTTGGCCGGACATTTTCGTATTTTCCCAACCAAAATTTAATCGGCAATTGTGTACGATATTTCCCGACTAACTTGCTTGCTTGGCATTTATCAAATCCTTTTAATACTATTTTTTTTGCGCTAATTTAAAAATTCACCAAATTATTGGAGGGCATTTTGGTATGCCCCAACCAAAAATTTAGTCGGCAATTGTGTGTGATATTTCCCGACAAACTAAGTTACTCGACATTTATCAAATTTTTTGAATACTAAGTTTTTTTGAGCCAATTTAAAAATTCACGGAATTATTGGTGGGGCATTTTGGTATTGTCAATTATATCACATAATTTTAAGCAACTATAACTAGAGGTGTCAAGTGGACCTTGCTGGCGTTGCACGGCTTGGGCACGGTATAAGTTGGGCATGACATGGCACAGTTTGAGCGGGCACGAGCACGTGGCATGAAAAAGGGTGGGCACAACACGGTAGTTGGTCTGGCATGACAAGGTCTGAGCAAGGCACGGGCCATCATGGAATAAATAAAATTAAAAAATAAATTTTGACTTATTCATAGAATCATGGGCAAGGGGCCCATGGCTCCTTCCCCATGGCTATAAATAAATAAATAACAAATCACAAATACATTTTTATTAAAAAAGTTGAGTTGCAGAATGTCATAATAAGGAAAAAAATTAGGGAAATTTAAAATGAATTTATGAATAACAAAAATGAAAAGTTTAGGGAGAAAATAAAAATTAAATTTTGATAACAAACAATATAAATTTTGAAATTTTGGGCCATAATAAGTCAAAAATATATTTTTATAAAATAAATTTAATTTTATTTCAAAAATGAGAAAAAATAAAAAATAAATTTTTGAATAATGAAAAAGAAAATTTTGCTTTTTGAATTGATAGGTCAAAATTGAATTTTTGTAATTTCATAATATGTATAAAATTTCGATTATATTATGCGCTAGCCACACGATCGTAACACAATTATGATTATCCACACCATTCACTTGTTTTTATCTTTTTATTTTAATTACTCTCCCCAAATTTGAAGTTTATCGGGTATTGAAAACCCTTTCATCGGGACATTGATTCATTATCAACCGACCATTTGTCTCCTTCGATCAAGTACGTAACGATAATTAAATCACTTCATTTTTGGCATGGAGGATATAATCACTCCACTTAAAAATCTAGACGGTTCCTATTCGAAAAAAACTGCTCTAATGGGTGTCGAGTTATGCATTATAGGACATTATTGGTCTTAGATGCACCGAATGTGATTCGATCAGGTGGTTGCCAACATTTGATCGCCACCATTTTCGGGGAAAATGATAGAATTGATAAGATATAAAATTGTAACAGTTTAGATTGAACATTTGAGAAATTGAGTTTGCACCTGCCTTTCAATCCTATATATCGAAATTACTTGGCTCATGAGCATTCTTTGAGGCAGAGTCTAGCTAATTCTACACAGATACTAAACTCTGCAATGAGAGGACTGTATGGGTTTGTTCTCAAGTAAATTTAGTTTAATTGTTGTTATGTGAAGTAAAATATGACCTAGATTGTCTATGGGCCAAAGGACTGACTCTCCTCAATTACATACATCTACATGTGCTTTCTAATGGATGTTAATTAGCATAATGCACACCACACGTTCGATAAATTACTAAACATTTCTTGGTGTTAACCAATCCCTTCTTATTTATAGTGACTTCATGTGTCATACAAATGACAAAACACTTTTGTACAATAGATGTTTCTAACCATCTTCATAAATATTGGCATTGTCTAGATTCTGAAAAGGTATTCAATAGACAACTTGTGGTGCTGGGAATTTGAACCGAGGAGTGCTCGACTTTCCCATGTGAAAGGTATCAATCTTTTCGGATTTGAGCGAATTTGTTGTTTAGAGTGTTATGATAAACTTGGTTGAGATTTCTTTTTTGCTTTCACTACAAGAAAAAACACATTCGATGACTAAGATTTTGGTCTCTAAAAGGCCCTATTTAGTCACAAAATGTATACTGTGACCAAAAAAGATTTGGTCGCCTAACCCTACTCGCAGAAAGGTTTTTGTGACCAAATTTCTTGTGGTCACTAAAGCATAACATTTAGTGATCAAAACATGGTCACTAAATGCCCTTTTCGGTGACCAAATTGATTGGTCGCTTATACTTGCTGGTCACTGAATGATTTTATCGGTGACCAAAAAAGTGGTCATTATTTCTTGTAGTCACTGAAGCATAACATTTAGTGATCAAAACATGGTCACTGAATGTTCTTTTTGGTGACCAAATTGGTTGGTCACTTATACCTGCTGGTCACGGAATGATTTTTTCGGTGACCAAAAAAGTGGTCATTATTTGTGCACTTTGTAATGACCAACCAACATGATCACTAAATGAATAAATTTTTTGGTGACCAAAAAAGTGGTCATTATTTGTGCACTTTGTAATGACCAACCAACATGATCACTAAATGAATAAATTTTTCGGTGACCAAAAAAGTGGTCATTATTTGTGCACCTTCAATGACCAAATGTTTTGTTGACCAAGGACTTTTCTAAAATTATTTAGTCACCATTAGTTTAAATAATATAATTTTTAAATTGTTTTGGGCATTAATTATTCATATTTTTATGAATCCCATCCAAAATGACTTTTCTTTTGCCATTTCAGTTTTACACAGTCAAATACATGCTTTAGAATCAATAGTAAATCCAAATCATAATGTAATTTTTAACAATCATTCAACATCCTTATATTATAGTCACCATAATCATACTTACAAATACTAAACCATGCATTATCCTAATGTCGTAACTATCTACCAACCTACACAAAATATATGGACCACAAAAAGTATTGTTCTGAATAGACATCATTGAAGCGAAATGCATCCATATCCAAAATATACCCAAGCTCCAAAGAAGTCCACTTTAATCTGTAATGGCACAAATAAATGCAATTAATACCCATTAAGAGACAAACGTACAATCCGTGTTCACCATAATGGTATGGAAGAATATGTGCCCCGAGAACTACAATATGCATACATAAACTTTATCTATAGAAAGGAAAAAAAAAAAAAAAAGGATCCCTTCCTCCGGTTGCTTTTTACTTAAGTATGAAACAAATCTAATGAAAAGAATGAAGACTTACCACTTAAAAAGGTCCAAAGAGAAACACAAGAATAACACTCGCTATAGTTCCCCAACAGTAAGTTGAGAAATCAAAAAAATAGCATCATTGAACTTCTGCAGCAAAACATGTAGTTCCCATCTAATCAAAAGATGTCCATGCATCATTGCTAAAAATAGTAAGTCCCCTGGGCATGGAGAAAAGGTGTACTTTAGTAAAAATATGGCTCCTTAGAGCGGGCCCATGGGAAATATAACTTATGGGAGGGTTCATGAAGAAGAAGCATATCTGAAGTGATCCATATATAAGAAAGTCAAAGCTGCTAACTCGTTTGCAGTTTGAACTAATCATAGCTCCTAACCAAAATATCTGATGACCAAATCACAAAACTAATTGTCAATATTGCTACCCATTGGTGTTTTTAAGCTAACAACAACACTTAATAAACTAACACCAAAAGGAAGTATATTTGTGCTTGGTGATTTCAAAGTCCACAACATCCTCAACAATTTTAATTCTCTTAATTGATCACAACAGCTCACTCTGTACCCATAGTTTAATACCTCACTGCAGAGGAAGGGATCGGAACAACCTCCCATGCGTTACATCATAACAGGACTTCTATTCTCATCATGAAACAAAGGCATTATGAAATCAAAATTAAATTGCAGAGACTTTTCTTGGACTCTTTTTTGCAACGCGTACGACAGTTTCTTGCATCTAGAACTAAAAAATAAATGTGTGATTGACACTTATTGGACACTTAATATGAGTATCAAGGATTTCAAAATTCGACACATCACTGTGATATACAAAGTGGAAGACAGTGACTCTTACAAATAATCTTATTGCAATTCACTTGCAATGTTTGAATGATTTCTTGAGGATTCCTACCTGTTTCCAAGGCCTATTTATCATGATAATTAGGGTTTCGTATGTTGTAGCCTGTAGAAGCTTCAAATAGGGTTTCCAAATTGAAAAATATATAAGTAATTGGATTTACTCTAGGATTATAGGGATTTTACGCGAAAGGTTTGGTTTTTTCAAACTCAATCAAGTCATAGGTAGCTGGGGAAGATGGGAAATCAGGAGAAAATTTTGTGTGCCAATAGGGTACCACCTGGCACCAATACATGGTACCCATGGCCAATCCCAAGGTGACAGCAAGCCTAAAAATCAAGTGTAGCCACCTACGCATTTGACCATTAAAAAGTAACGGAGAAATAACTCCCGTTTGAAATCTCTCTCCTCCTCCTGACCTGATCCAAGCATCTTTTAACTGTTCCCAATAAAATGCTTTTTCTCTTTCCTCATTTTCCCCCTCCAGCCAAAACCCCTCCTCTCTCATATTCTTTTTTCCCCCATCGTTCTCTCTCTTCCCGTCCTCGGAAAAACACTCCCCCATCCAGATTGAGAGTCTATCTGTCACAGACCTAAGTATTGCTAGGCCCATATGGAAGTGTAGACGCTAGATTCAAGTGAAGTGGGAAGCTCAAGTACTGGGTATCACCAACTCTATTTTTTGCCTAACTTTGTTTCGGCTACTTCGATCGCTAAAAGTCAGAAATTAAAGAGAGAATGTTTGGGCTTATGAAAGAGATGGAGTACGGGGTCCAGCCAAACAATGGAAGGGGAATATAAGGCTGCATTGCTAATTTGCTAAGGACCCAAGTTGTGAGCTTTGTTCGTCTTTTCATGGCTTCTGAGACCATGAGGGTTCCACTTTTTATTACTTTATGTAACTTTTACTTAAGGTGCTGAATGATTACATGTAAGAGGAGAGACTGAGAGGATATTGTTGGATATGCAAAATTCGTTACTGTTAGCTCTTTATGTAAATAAGAAAATTTCAGAACACAAGGTTGTGAGTCTTTTTTTGATGATCTGTAGGTGAAACAATTGATTTTTGGATGATGCATAATGTAGGTTTTTGCTCTGTTTCCTATACTGTCATGACTACACAAGAAAAATCAACAGCAGCACAAAAAAGAAAAATGGAACCCGATTAAAACAGAAAAAGGTCCTGCATAAATCATTCCAATCCATGAACTGATGTTTCCAGAATGTCACCAATTGTATGTATCCAAAATTTGTCAACCCAAAGTAAGTGCAATGGATTGAAATGAAGTGGAAGCTCTGGTCTCTGTTATTAAAAAACAGAGCACGAAGGGCCAACGGCCCAACAGGAATTTTGGATGGTTCATTTATACTTCTTCTTCGAAAGATTCAGATGTTTCCAGTAAATAATACTCTCATATTAAAGCTTAAACCCAGATGCCAAAATGATGGTGGATCAATAACTTCCATTCTGCAGTAGCTCCGAATCATGAGTAATCCAACAAACAGATGGTAAAAAAAATACGAATCTCTGTTACCCAAATCCAAAAAAACAAGAACTTGATCAGAGTGATTTGATAAGATGCTGAAGAGTTTGTTGTAATGGGTCTTTTGTTTTAGGTGGATTGGGAACTGTAGAAAGAGAGGGAGAAAGAGAAATAATTTGAAAGAGAGAGAATCCCAAGTTATATGTTGGACAAAAAAATTTGAATTCGAAGCGGGAATTTGAATTTTTTAGAAAGAGAGGAAAGAGAAACTAACGGGAGTAATTGTTTCCGTTATTATTGGCCAACCACTTGCTTATGTGTCCACGTACTGACATCAGTTGAGTTGGAAGGCAATTGGCTATCCTTGATTGGTTTAGGGTACCATGTCAGCCTTCCACCTTGGTACCCTATTGGCACACAAAATTTTCTCGGAAATCGGGCTGCAGTTTTCGGTTTTGATCATTCAGGCCTAGTGAACTTAGTCCATCACTCTTGTACTCTCTCCATGTATTTTGGTTTGGGAGGCTTTCCATTATCCTATATGATTGTTCACTTCCAGAGGAAGTCGTACATTGATACATCACACTTGATACATCAAATAATTTACACACATCTACGAACAGACTATGCTTAGAAAATATAGGCAAATACTAACATGAACAACCAATAATAGAAAGGGGGGGAGCCCTGCATCACACTTGCACCCTTAGCAAGCACCACAATAACACAATCACACAAATTTCAAGGGGGGATGCAGGGGTATCCCACTTGCACCCTTAGCAAGTATTAAAAAAAAGGAATGTGAAATATTACCGCAGGAAGTGAGCAAATCAGCAATCTCCAAAAAGCCAAAAGATCAGTGTCCAAAAAGCCAAAAGATCAGCAATTTCCTTGTGGATCATTCAAGCAAAATGCATCCATGTCAAAAACATATGCCCAAGCTCCGAAGAAGTTCTCGTTAAAAGAAAACACAAATATGTGCAAACAATTCAAATCATAATTAACTTTCTCAGTACAATTATTATTCCATGGAGTGTCACTAATCAATAAAAGTTCCAAAAATAAGGTACGAGAGACAACATGCATGTGCAGTTTGTTTAAGTGTACAAAATCAAACATATTCCCAACCATGGCAATAACTTCTTGTTGTTTGCCACCTCATTTTTTAACATTACTCTTTCTGTAAGAGGCTAGTAGTTCTAATCATGCACCCTTGCACAAGAGCTAAGTATACTTACCAACGATTAGAGTGACCATTGGTCAAAGAGTTGAGACCACCATGATGGATATATGAACCATGTGTTTGTTTTTTTCTCTCCATTTCACGCTCTCTCTTCTCCTCCTCACGCTCCCTCTTCGCCTCCTCGCGCTCCCTCTTCGCCTCCTCGCGCTCCATTCGGATCTGCTCCATCTCAGCTTCACGTGCTCTTTTTTCCTCCTCACGCTCCGTCCGGATCTGCTCCATTTCTGCTTCACGTGCTATTTTCTCCTCCTCATGCTCTATCCGGGTCTTCTCCATCTCCGCTTCTCGTACTCTCTTCTCCTCCTCGTGCTCCATCCACATTTTCTCCATATCAACTTTAAGGTTGGCCAACTCTTCATCACGTGCATGTGACACAGCATTAGGTGTAGGAGAACATGAAGAAGGTTTGGGTCCAACCCCAAACCCCAATATTTACTTCTTCCTCTTCCCAAGCACCTGTATAGACATCTCCTCATTTGTCATCATGCACTGCCGGATGAGTGCGATTGCTTTCGCACTTGTAGCATCTCTGTCTGTAAGTGTACATATAAGAAATTAGAAACACCAACAACAACAATCTAGAAGCAAGACTTAAGCAACATTGCAGACGGGATAAGTGTAAAATACTAGGATACATTACATGTTTTTTTCAAATTGCAAATTGGAGAGATCCACTTTTTATCCTTGTTCGTATGAGTTTTCTCATACACTTCAGGAAAATCCTTGTCCTTGGAGCCACCATTCTCTACCTATGAAGTGAAATTTAAATTAGCATAAAGTTCAACAAAAATACAAGGAAAAAGTATGAAGTAATGACAGTGTTAATGCCACAAACAGTTTTTCAAGTTTCACGAAAATGAATGGACCTATTGGCTTTAACATCAAAAAAGAAAAATCATATATTTGAGTTGAATGTATCTTTGGTATAGTCATCTACGCAACAAATGATCGAGACCCCGAACGATGACCATCGTCTAGAAATCCCCCGGCATTTTTCACGCATTCGACCGTTTCTAAAACCAAAGGACCAAAACCAATAGCAAATTTGGCATAAGTTCGACAACAGGGCATTAAAGAGTTTGCTTTCACATATTTATCTTAAAAAAGATTATACACTATAGGTTACCTCAAACTTTTCACTCTTCCATACATCATCAATCATGTGACGCCAATCCTCCAAACTCATTTCATCATACGGATGATTGTATGGGTCCAATTGTTGTTTTAAAATATCATCATAATGACACTTCATTCTGTGCCTCCAGTTTATGTGCATATGGTAACACTTACTGTGTACTGCTTGCTGAGCTATTGGATTTCCATGATAATCATCCGAAATTTTGCACTTGTCCTAAAATCATAACGAGTAAATTCACTACACCAATTTTCCGTATGCAACTAGTATTCTAAGCATGTAGAAAACTACGTGATAATTACTTACAAGGACAGCTTGTATGACAGCAGATTGGGTAGCTGGATCAACATGCCTCCATGTCGGGGTGTTCTTAATAGGACACATCATTCTAAGATACACACCCAAGAGACTGGTAGCCTTGGAAGCATTAATACCGCATAAAGAATTCCATTCCGGTAGCACTGGAACAACAAGCTTTTGCCCATAATTGTGAGCAATTAGTTTTTCAACTCCCTTCCCAACTGTTTTACCTCGCACGTTAGTAGATCGTGAAGGACCTGTAGCAAGATTGAATTGCGCTTCATATGGTAATTTATTAACAAAGAAATAAGTAGACTTCATGAATTCTGATATAAAAGTGATGGTAGTAGAACAAAGCAACTATAGAAATCGCAATTTGTGCTCGTAATGGCAAAAAGAGAACAAATGCAAATACAATCTGAAAACCTTATGCATGATGAAAAAATGAGAAATAACAAACGTAATCTAAAAAACTAAAGTGAGATTATAGAAATAGAAATTTCAATTTCTCATGAAAAAAAGGTAGAAATTAAAAAATTGAATGCACTCTTGATCAACCATGCAACACCGATTCAGTGGTGCAGAAACTAGGGCAACAATCAAAGAGAAAGTATACAATTATAACTGATCACATTTAATGTCTTTATTACTTTATAAGCCAGGTCTCAGCCAATAGGCTTCAAGACATCTTACCTCTAATTATCAGGCAAAATTAGTCTGTTTATGCACTTGCTCTGTTTTTCCCTTTTTGGTGGTTAATACATCTTAACTTCCCACAAATTGCTAGCATATTAGAACTATATATCGCATACACAATTATTAGATCAAGCGCCAAAGAAGTCGTGATCACCCAAATCATCTAAATTCTGTGGTGAAAGCCTTTGGGGCTGAGATGATTCAAGAGTCTCAGTTGGGCTCAATTGTGACGGTGAAGGCATAGACAGCCTCCTAGTTGATGCCTTCTTCCTAGGAGGCATGAATAGAACTGTAGAATATGGTTCGAAGCACAAGTTATTAGTTGTATATAATGCTGAAAATTATAAAAAAAAAAACAGAAGTGCAACTGAGTATTTAAGAAAACAAAATTGAGCCTCGAATAGAAACTTAACACAAAAGACTTCATACCTTCATTATTAGATTGCGCTAAAGAAGCTGCATCACCCAAATCATCTAAATTCTGTGGTGAAAGCCCTTGGGGTTGAGATGATTCAAGAGTCTCAGTTGGGCTCAATTGTGATGGTGAAGGCAGAGGCCTCCCAACCGATGTCTTCTTCCAAGGAGCCATGAATGAAACTGTAAAATAAGGTTTGAAGCACTAGTTATTAGTTGTACTTGTATATAATGGTTTAAAACTATATAAAAAAAAAAAAAACAGAAGTGCAACTGAGTATTTAAGAAAACTAAATTGAACCTCGAATAGAAAATTAACACAAAAGACTTCATACAAAATTAAGCAAGCAACAATCATAAGCAAAAGTTTAACAAGTATAAAAATCCAGCAACCCTGTCCATATTAAGAAACATTACACATTACATAAGAAACAAATTAACACTCTAATTTATATCTGGATTTGTATCAGAGTCGGTGCTAATCATCTCTTCTTCTTCTTCTTCTTCTTCTTCTTCTTCATCGCTTTCCTCATCCACCGACTCATCCTCTTCATCACAGATAAAGCCTTCATCCTTGCTGCCCCCAACTTGTTCTCGGCCATGAGATTGCAAAACTACCTCTGATGGAATAATTTCAGCGTCGAGATCAAGTCTATGCAAAGGTGTTGCAGTGGGGTCTTCTACTGAAATTTGAACGACATCATTGGATTCATCCTGTTGGAATGCATGGTTTAGGACATGAGCTTCTTCGCTATCATCAGCTTCTAAATCCATCTCTGGCACATCCCATATCCCTCGATGTTGGAATCTTTGAACAATTTTCCAATTGCCATGACTATCGGTGGTATCACTGATGTAGAATACTTGTTGGACTTGACTCGGAAACACAAAGGGGTCATCTTTATACCAACGACTTCTTACATCAATAGTTGTGCAATTTGCATCGACACGAAAAGTTTTTTTACCACCAGTGTCAGTGTTGAACCATTCACATTGGAAGAGAACAACTCTATGTTCAAACAAATAACTAAGTTCCCATACTTTATACAAGTGACTATAGAAGTTAGTTGATTGTTCGTTATGGTCCCCTTCAACAACCAACCCACTATTTTGAGTTTTGCGACGACTGTCACGTTCTATGGTATGGAAACGAATGCCATTAGAAATGCAAGCTGAGTACAGCTTCACTATTGGAAGAGGACCAATGGCCAGGGACCATAATTCATCAGTTGCTTCTGCCGACTGCTGGTTCCTTAATTGAGTCATCTACATAACAAAAAAAATTTAACTAATTCGTTATGTTGAAACCCTTCATGGATGATCAAGTAAGTTAAAGTTATATGTGTCTTACATGATGTTTGAACCACTTGGGAAATTCTTTACGTTGTCGAGCCAGGATGTTGGCTGCATTTTCAATTTGCAATAAGTTCTTGTGTTCCCTATTTCATATAAAAGACTACAACAATAAGTAAATTGACTTAAATGACTAAACAAATGAAAATCTTAACCAAATATGCATTTTGAGCAAACGTACTCTCGATATTGATCCACTTCGGAGCTATTTAACAAGACAAACCAATGAGCTTGTTCAACTTGGCTGATAGGCACGTCAACTTCCCTTGTAATTAACCCAAATGGTCGTACATTTTGAGTGAATATTGGTAAACCCGGGCCACAACCACCACCATCATCATTCCTTTCTTCTCGGTTAAACACCGTTTCAACTCCATTGAGATACATTGAGCAAAAAGTCGTACACTCTTTGGAGATATAAGCCTCCGCAATTGAACCTTCTGGATGAGCTTTATTAGAGACAAGCCCTTTTAGAATTCCGAGAAGCCTATAAATAAGTAAAGATGATATTTCTATTTTAGAATGCTATTAGAATAATTCTATTGGACCTTAACTCTATGATTAAAACCAATAAATTATCTTTCAATTGGGTACATCCATCAATATTGAACTGGACCACCAAGAATTGCTTCGCGAGGCAAGTGAATAGCCAGGTGGACCATGACATCAAAGAAGGCGGGAGGAAAAAACTTCTCTAGTTTGCAAAGTATAAGTACAATTTGATCTTCCAGAATCTCCAAATCTGTTTTCTTTAATGTCTTTGAGCATAATTGTTGGAAAAAGTTTCCTAACTCGAATAATGTTGTGAGAAGCTCCTTGTTAAGGTACCCACGCATTCCAATTGGAAGAAGTCGTTGTAAAAGCACATGGGAGTCATGACTTTTGAGGCCCGATATTTTACCACCTTGAGTACTCACACAAGAGGAGATATTTGCTGCATAGCCATCTGGGAACTTAATTGATTTCAAAAAAGCACAAAAGTTCAACCTTTCTTTCATAGACAAAGTATACACTACTGGGGGTTTTTCAAATGACCCATCTGCACGTTTTTTTAAGTGCAACTCCTTTCGTATATTCATATCTTGCAAATCACGTCGTGCTTTGTCTGTGTCCTTGTTCTTCCCATCCATGCTAAATAACGTCCCCAACAAATTGTCAAGTATATTCTTCTCGATGTGCATGACATCAAGACAGTGATGAAGGTTGAGTGTTTTCCAGTAAGGCAACTCAAAAAAAATGCTCTTCTTACTCCAATTTAGGACATGATCTTCTTCCCTTTGTCTCTTCTTATTGTTTGGATGCTTTCCCATTTCCTTGTAAGTCCCCAAATTAATTTGAGCTAATATCTCTTCCCCTGACAACTCCAATGGCCTCGGCCTATCTTCAGTTTTACCATTAAAAAGTTTGCTCTTTCGCCAAATGTGTCTCCCATGCAAGAAGCGGCGAGCCCCCATGTATCCTATCTTACTCCTCAACCTTTGGGATGATGCATTCTTATTGCAAATGGGGCAAGCAAGATAACCTTTTGTTGACCACCCGGACAAGTTACCATAGGCAGGAAAGTCATTAATAGTCCACATGACAGCTGCATGCATTCTAAATGTTTGTCCGGAAGAGGCATCAAAAGTTTGCACACCATTCTCCCAAAGCTCCTTCAACTCATCAATTAATGGTCTCAAGTAAACATCAATCTCTCTTCCGGGGGTTGTTTTTCCAGGAATAAGTAATGACATCATGCAAAATGGCTCTTTCATACACTTCCAAGGTGGGAGATTGTACGGCATAACAATAACGGGCCACATACTATATGATGTGCTCATATTACCAAAGGGATTGAAACCATCCGTGGCAAGTCCTAGCCTCACATTTCGTGCATCACTTGAGAACTCAGGATGATGAAGATCAAAGTTCTTCCATTCTTCACCATCAGCCGGATGCCTCAATTTGTCATCGTCAACACGCTTTTCCTTATGCCATCTCATATCAATAGCGATTTTCTTTGACATGTACAATCTCTTCAACCTCGGGATCAGCGAAAAGTACCGCAATATCTTATGAGGGATCTTCTTACCCTTCCCCTTGCTCAACTTATATCTATTCTGCCCACATTTTGGGCATTTGTCCAGGTTTTTATTTTCCTTCCAAAAAAGTGCACAATCATTTTTACAGGCATGAATGGCCACATATCCCAAACCCAAATCGCGTAAGAATTTTTTGGTTTCATAAATGGTCCATGGAACAGTCTCATTCCATTCTGTTAACAACTCCTTCACTACCTTCATATTCATGTTGAATGAGCGGTTGGTCCATTTGCTGTGAACCTTAATATGAAGCATCTTCACAACAAATGACAACACAGTGAATGTTTTGCATCCTGGAAAAAGGGGCTGTTGAGCATCATCAAACAATTTATCAAAGTTTCCCACATGCTCCCTCTCTAAGCTATCGGCTAAATCATTGACATCATCCATGAAAAAACCCCTATATATCTCTTCCAACATATTAGGCAATTCGTCTCTATCCTCGAGGTTTTTCCCTTCCACTCCATCTATGCTACTATCACTATGGGGATGAGCTTCCGCATTTGATACACGTGGCTCATGAATAGGGACAGGAACAGGAACAGATTCCCCATGTCGGACCCAAGTCTTATAAGAAGGAGCTATTCCTTTGAGGATCAAATGAATCTTGACATCATCAGTGCTTTGTTTTTTGACATTCATACATTTGACACATGGACACCAAATATCATCCCCAAGGCCTACGTTTGCCTTCGCAAACTCAATAAAAGAGTTCACCCCTTCTCTATACTCTTTACTTTTTATTCTATTTTTTATGGTCATCCAACTCTTATCCATTTTTTATCACCTACAAAAAGCAAGTTTGTTCAAATTAAGAAACATGCATTTATATTAACAGAGACACAATCCAGTGATGAAGTAATAGAGACAAATAAACTAGTGAAATAAGAAGGTACAGTTTTAATTTAGCTAATGAGCCCATAATGTTTAAAATGGGATGTTTGAACTTAATCGATCAAGAACACACAAAAAACATATAGTTATTCTATTTGAACCGAGGAAAGAATTATTCTAGTTTTACTTGACACAAGTTTACCCATTTATGAAAGGACAATTAAGGACAATAGATCATAATTCTTTATCCGCCTAGTGAATGGATCAAAACTCACAAACATTACCAAAAAAAACTCAAGCTCAACTAGTAAGTATTGGGCGTAGGGACAACAAAAACACGAGAGCGATTGTAGGTAATGCGACAACAATGATCCCGAATATGCGGGTAAAGGTGACAACAAGGTTTCCAAATAAATTGTCCTTCAACATCCAACAACATCAATGTGTTAGTTTACACATAATTGGATACTAGAGACAAGCAATTCTAAAAAAATTAAACTATCATGAGTTGAAAACGAATATCCGCATCCTAACTTCTCCATCTGCTAAAAAATTTAGGATTTCAAGATATAAATACACATTGTACTTGGCTGCTTGCTATCATGCATAGTTCTACTAAACATTTCAATTGGCATACATATCAAAACATTTTTACCAACATACATATTGCATTATGTGAATAGCAGAGTCTATGACAATCTTGTTAACGCCACTGACCTTTAAATGAAGGCTTCAAAAACCTAAATAGAATGTTTTGTTCTAGGGTCCATACAGGAATAAGAGAATCTGGTACTTAAAGACAGATACATAAGCCTGGAACTCTGGCCTAGTCAACAGAACAGTGTGGTAGCTATTCTTACATGTTTAGCACCTTACCTAAAAGGATTAATAACAAATCCCATGATCTGCTTTCATAGGTTTAACCACAAGTCCAGGCACAATTCTCTAAATTAAGGGCAAAAAACACAACAGGGACGGGTAAAAGTGAAGGAAGGCTCAATGATAGTAGGATTTCAAAACCACCAGAATCCTATCAACACACTTCAACATCTCAGATTTGGTTTAACCACTGTAATTTGCATTCACACATTCATTCTACCTAGACCTCTAACCTCTTGGAAATAGGAGGTTTCCCAGCTATTACGCGTAAACTGTTTTTTTTTTATTGTATTTGATTTCTATCACAGGCGGCACTACAACTTGGCTTAGGTGTTCAGCTAAACACCCACACAAGCAAAGAAACTGTATAGATGTACTACAAATTCAAGGTGAAACCATTATTTGAACACCCCAAGCCAGAATACTTGAAACATTGAACTCATAAAATTAACACCTGTAACAACAGTTAGTACACCTTAGTCCAAAGTATGAAAGTAACTTTTGTGGGTTTTTTTTTGGACAGAAAACGCATAACTAAAAGGAATGATAAAATACATCATTGCAATTGGCTCAAGTCAAATAATTAGGAAAAAGTATTAGTAGACTATCTTTACAGCATATATGTATAGGCGATAGCGGAAAAACTATTTTTAGTGCACAAGCAGTTGTTTGGGTTAGTTTAAGTGCACCTCAATCGATCTTAGGAGACTGGAGACCGATGTCCACTAGTAGGAGCCTCAATTAAAGTTAGAGCAAAACTTTATATGGATAAGCTCTGATAGAGTTCATAACATTCTGGGAGATTTCAGTTATTATTCTTATTTATGTAAATGTAGTATAATAGCCCTTGGTGTACTAAAAATAAAAAGATAATAGTGTGAATCCACATGAATTTCATTTTTCAACAGGATCTTCTTGTCTTGGTTTTAGCTTCCCTAGTCAGGGAGGTACCCACACGTGCTTTTTTAAAAATAATAAAAGAGGCCAGATGATAAATTTTTTTAAAAAAAATCATTGAAAACAGCTTACCCAAGAAAAGGTAAAAATCCACTAATCGCTTCTTTTATTTTACTCAACATAGTTCAATGATTAAAAACTTAAAAAGAATCAAAGATTAGAAAGGTCAACTCAAAAAAAAGTAAGGTTGCAAACATATATTAAAACCCCACCTCATACTTTATTAGCCCATAAGTACATTATTACTGTTAGACATGAAAGCTTACAACAGAACTTAAAGAGCTATATCCACTAAAGTCAGTACAAATCAAAACCCCCCAACAAATGAAGCACAATGAAAAAGAACCTCGCGAGTTGCTAAGTATATCTGTGTTTGTTAAAATTTGCCACTAATCTCTTAAAAAACTCTTGCTTATTAGAAAATCCTTCATAGATCTTAGATTTAACACACACACTCATGCATGAAGAGAAAAATCGCACAATCAGAGAGAGAGAGAGAGAGAGAGAGAGAGAGAGAGAGAGAGAGAGAGAATACGATTTCAGGGTTTCACTCCAAATTAGTTTTGAGTAAAGGGGTAAATGATGAATATGGTCTAGCAGAACAATTTGAGGGCTAAGTACTAAAAAAATTTCATAAACCAAAGCAACTAACCAATGTGGTATACCATAAGCCCTTATTAATATAATCATCAATGTGAGAGACAAAAGGATTAAAGCTTGATCTATCTGTAAAATCTAATCATCAATGTGAAACGAATAAGGTATAAGATACACACCTATGAGGTAAACCTAGATACCGGCGACCACCCACAAGCCAGATGTATTACGGGTTATCCAGTTGGGTGGACAAAGAACCTATCATCAAAATTAAGAATGCCGTTCAACAAAAAAAAAAAACCCTTATCAATCACCACACTTGAAAAAACACTTCAGAATTTTGTAAAATACAAAACATTTTCTAGTTTAAGGGAGAGTAAAAACCTGTATGCTAGTCTTTCATGTCTAACAGAAAGAGGCGACAAGTTTGGAAATTTCGAGAGTTCAGAGATTGCCTTCGGTGTTCGCGAGTTCCAACAAAAGTTGTGGGGAAACAAATCTT
The DNA here is from genome assembly GCA_022606695.1 of Vaccinium macrocarpon. Taxonomy (NCBI): domain Eukaryota; kingdom Viridiplantae; phylum Streptophyta; class Magnoliopsida; order Ericales; family Ericaceae; genus Vaccinium; species Vaccinium macrocarpon. Next base: position 15,778,022 of record CM040174.1, read on the forward strand.
CGTGACAGATGTGTCGGCGACGATGGATGACGATGGTGGAGACGGTGGATGACGATGGCAGAGACGGTGGATTTCGATGGTGGATGTCGATGGTTTCACTGCCCTAGAGATATAGAAAGAGTGAAAGAATAAGTGAGCCACTGAACCCTTTAATCTCCCTTCTAAAACATTGAAGCTTAGACCATATAAAACTGTGTCGTTTCTCTCTTTCGTTTCACTCATTTTTACTTCAGTGACTAATTAGTGGTCACCAAAATATTAGAATGGCTACCTAATTTTTCCCACCAAATTGGTTTGGCGCACTTCACAAAATGGTTTGGTGCCCTTTGAATTTCGGGAGAAAATTTTGGGTACTGAGAGGGTATCATGTGGTACCCTCTCAGCACATCCGGGTCGTCCAAATAATGCAACCAACGGTTCAGATTAAAAGTATCATCCAAATTTTTAAAAAAAAAAAAGAAAAAAAGAAAAAATATGTTTTCATCCTAGTTGCCCGGTGCATTTTTTTATGGCTAGATGTACCGAAGGGGCACCATGTCACCCATACCCTATTTGCACCCAAAATTTTCTCCAATTTTGTAGGCTTTTTAATGTATCATTGGTGACCAAAATTTAATTGTTCCCTGAAAGTTTGCTTCGATGACTTCAACTAATCACAAAAATTGATTTTCAACAATCTGCAAATTATAATAGAATGATACTTTTCGTCCAATCAACTGTCTAATGATACGCGATTAACTTCATTCTAGTACCAAATAATCTAATCCATATTTTGTAAAAGATAGACAGTTCAGATAATAAAAATAAAAAAAAAAGATCTTTGGTAGAGCTCGGGTGGTGCTTTATAAGGCTTTAATGCCTCCAAAAGCATTAATGTCTTCTGACCATGTAGTTACTAATATTCGATGATTTTGCAATTTCGTCAAAAAAACAGAAGAAGTCAAATGTGAAATCCTAACGGTTCAGATCAATCACTATAAAAATATACTCGACAATAACCTTTACAATTTATACGTTCAACTTACTTAGTAGTGAACTAAGTATTGTGTAGTAATAGAATGTACAGTAGCAATACGACTGCGACACAATCACGATGATCGATATGGTTGATTTTATTATACTTATTGATTAAAATCACTCATGTAAAATTTTGGCTTGATCAGGTCTAGAAAGTCCATTCATCAAGATGCAATTGATAGTAACTAAGTCATGCATGTGTAATATATAGTTATATATGCAATGGCCACACAATAGCAATACATTAATCATAAGGATCGAAATCGTTGATTTTGTTGTTAAGGTTGATTAATTAATCACTCATGCAAAATTTTGGCTCAATCCGGTTTAGAAAGCCCCTTTATCGGGACGCGACTGATAGTAAACTAAGTCTTGTGCCATAGTTGGATGTATAGTAGACACATGATCACGGCTCAATTATGACGATCAAGATCATTGATTTCGTTGTGCTTGTTGATTAAATCATTAATGCAAATTTTTTGCTTGATCGAGTTCAAAAAACCCTTTCATCGGGATGAAGAATATTTCCCCTAAAAGTGGCGCTAAACAAAATTTATTTGGTGACCATAGGATTTTGGTCGCCAAATTGATTATTCAATGACCAAATAAATTGGTGGTCACAAAATGTCCTACCTATGGTGAGTAGATTTTGGTTAGTCACTGAAAGTACTATGATTAGTGACCAAATTTTAGTTAGTCACAGAAGGATTTGAACAATTGGTGATCAAATGCAGAACTGGTCACCAATTGTTCCCACCTTTCTGTGACTAACCATAATCTGGTCACTAATTATAGTACTTTCAGTGACTAACCAAAATTTACTCACCATTGGTAGAACATTCTATGACCACCAATTTATTTGGTCACTGAATGACCAAGAATTTGTGACCACCATATTTTTGGTCACCATTTGGTTGTTTTCCGTGACCAAAACGTAATTGGTCACCAAATTTGGTCAGTAAAAGTGTAATTTCTTGTAGTGTTTGTGTAAGAAGAATGGGGCTTTTATTATGATTCAACACTTCATTTTAAACTGTTGGCAATGACGCTCAAAGGTTTGTCTATATAAGGATTTGAAATTGATATTGATTTCATTCTAATGATCTGTGAATGCTTTTTCAATTTCCTTCTTTGCTTCTATTGCTATGTGGTCCCTCTTCGGTTTTGCTATTTACAACCTCTTGTCCTTTGCCTCACATGTTCTATTACTTCTAGTTTGCATCCTTTTCTTTTGGGCTAAATTTGCTTCACTACTCAACAGGTGGGTCTATATGGTTGCCTCTTTATACTCTCTATCAATTGATGTTCGTCAATTCTTGCTATAGTTTGACAAACTTTATTCATACTGTGGGTGGGGTGTTATGTGGATACTGCGCATGGTAACATACTTGTGTCGAGATATTACATTATGTTATCAATCTTTATCACCTGTTTTAGGAGAAATACTTGGCTTTTCCCTTAGTCAGAATGATGGGTGTCTAAAACTTTGATACTAAAACTTTCAGACCTCTACCTCCCAGGCTCCCCTACCTAATCTGGAAATATCTAAGGAACTCGTTTTGGGAGCTGCTAATGTGATGCGAGTGTGGACCAATCGTTTGTCTTCAGTTGCACATGACATTGCAGTAGGTCGTAATTTGAAACTTTTTGTTCATGTATCATTGGTTGCTTTAAATTTTAGGCTATCTTATCCATATTATGACCTTGGAAGAGAGAGAATTTACCATATTGGTCTTCAAATTGTTGTCAGCTTGTGGATTATGTCATACATTGGTGGTTCTTCAACTTCATTACCATGGTCTACATTGGTGAGTTTCTTTATGGTCTTTCATGGCATGATTCATTGAAATCTTTCCAGAGAGTAATTAGTTTAATATGCTTATCTGCTTTGATTTTTTGCACAGGCATTCTCCTTTGTCTATTAGTGCCAGTTTTGTATGAGAAGTACTAGGATCGGGTTGATGAGAAGCTGAATGTGGCTCATAATATCATTCCAACAGCACCGGAAACTTGATGATAATGTCCTCAGAGAGATTCCAATGCCCTTTAACAAGGAAAAGAAACGTAAATAGGTAAGTGAAACTCTCTTTCTCTCTCTCTCTCTCTCTCTCTCTCTGTCTAAAAATTCATGCTCGAAGAAGTGTGCTCTTTTTGTGAAAATGATGCTCGACTATGTGATATTTTTAGGTGCAAGTAAAGTTGGTCTTTTAATGTTGTTTGGTTCCTTTCCCATATCGGATATATTACTCTATGAAAAGATAGGAATAAGTACTATTTCACGAGGTTAATACCTCCAATATAGATGTTCGTGCTGTTGCCAGTATTCTTATATCTTACTTTGGTTGGAGTGCTTATGAAGCTGCCCAGCACACAGTCTTAACTTTGCCACTAAGTACATAAATTAAAACATACCTAAACACAGACTGTTAGTTTTATCTTATCTTATTGATGTTCATGACTTTTTGAGGGGTATTGATTAAGATTTTTGTTTTTGCAGTGTACAAAATGAACAAGAGAATTTAAGTTGATTGCAGAGGACTATTTTTTATTGCGTTGTACCGTAGCGTAGATTATTTATTAGTAGGTGCATGCACTTTCTTTTTTTAATAGCACATGTACTAATTTGTTTTGGGGGATGACACCCTAGGTTCTTAAGATTCTCTTTGGATATCAACCTTAGTATCTGGCTCTTTGTTACATAATTTTTTTTACTTGGATCTTTTGATGTAAGTTATGGTTGGATACAATAGTTCATTCTTGTGTTTCCAGCCTCCATGTTGATTTGAATTTCTTATAATTGTAGTAAGTTTGCAATTGTGGATGGAATGATTGTTGATAGTTTATTGCATGGAATTGAAAATGTGAAAAATTTGTAATATCTTTTGAGAATTCAGAATTGGTGGAAAATTTGTAGTAGGAAACCTTTGCCGAGTAAACAACATTGGTCACAATTATTATCATCCATCTTCATCCCCTTGAGAACATATATCGACTAAATTTCACCCAGTAGAGTGCACACGTTTGCCGAGTAAAATTTACTCGGTGATTAATGCATTCATTTACCGAGTAAAATTTAGTCAGGGATTAGTGCAACCATTTACCGAGTAAATGTTTAGTTAGCGATTAGTTTGCCCCTCTACCGAGTAAATTTTTAGTCGGCGATTATATACCCCTTTACTGACTAAAGTACTTTTTGCTGAGTAAAGCATTTTTTAGTCGGCAAATACATTCACCAAAGGTCATTTGCCGACTAATGTGCCGACTAAATAATTTAGCCGGTAATGGTTTTCAACGACTAAAACCCACTTTTACCGAGTAAAGTTTTTAGTCGGCATTGGTGAAAGTTGTTGTAGTGTCTCTCTTTATTTCTATCCTTATCTTTTAGTGTCTATGTATTCAATGAAGACATTGCACTATTCAAGTTAGGGGGAGGGATTACTTTGTCACTTGTTTATACTTAGAGTCTTAAAAATCCAAAAAAATTAAAAAAATTTGAAAAACCCAAAAAAAGTGGGGATCTTTTGCATGAAATTGAGGCTTGTTGAGTTTACTTGTGGGTACTTGAGTTGAGGTGTGTTGCCTATTGCTTTGTTATACTTTGTGGGCAATGTTAGTTCCTTTTGTTCCTTTTGCTATCTTATTGTTCAAAGTGGACCACGGCACTTGTGCATAGCACCATTTCGCCACACTTTTGGGCTTTGATCACTTGTGAATTATTGAGTTGATTGCTTTTGATGACTAGATTAGTGGAGACTTTTGCCCATGTAAGCTTTAGAGTCTTATCTTATTTATTGGAGTGGTGTCAAATAAACTCTTGTTTGTCATGCAAAGAAGAATAAAAGAGTCATTGTTTTGATCTCATTATCTCTTGTTGCCAAGTCTCGGAATTGTGCATGCATATCATAGAATCCTCTTGGCTTTGGTTTGAATGGTTGTATCACCCCTTGGAGAGGATTATAGGCAATTTTTTTATACTCTTGAGCCGGTTCGTTTCTTTGAAACATAATCATCCATTGTAAATCATTTTGGGCCTCCTACATTTGAGACTTTCTCTTGTTGAGCTCTACTACCTATATTGTGTCTTGAGAATGGTAAATTGGTGGGAATTGATACTTGAGAAGAAGGGGGTGAGTTGAAAGAAACAAAGACAAATGTTGATTGACGGTGTTTCTCCCATTTGTTGGAAAGTGAAATAGAAAAAAAAAAAAAGAAAACAAAAAACAACGAAAATAGGAAAAAAGATTTGAAACTCTAAGTTGAAGAGGGGGAACACCAATTTATTTCAATGTGGGAAGAAACAGTTGAATTTATTGTGGTTTGTGTTGAAAAGGTTGGAAAGAGAGATTTGGTGTATTAGTAAGGAAGAGGGCACAACATTGATGAATATACCTTTTGTGAGTTGTTATGAGGCCATTCTCCGACACTTGAATGTCCTACCTAGCTTTGAAACACTTTCTGGTACCTAATGATATAACCGAGAACAAAGTCCTATTTGATTCTAGGGGTGATGGGTTGTGATTTGTGGATTGATTAAGCATTCCGTTACTTGGCATTGCTTTCATGAGATCATGTCCACTTTAAAGAGCTTTCTTTTTGTGTCAATGTGTGTGGATACGTTGTTTCCATTTACTAAACTTCCAACCTCACACATGAGAGTTCATAAATGCACCTTGTTTTGAGTGATTTTATATGTTGAGTGCATGACATGATGAGAATTGAAGTCGAGACTCGGTCCGGATAGAGCAATCAATCATTTTTCACTTGTGATCGAGGCCTTCGCGCACACACACACTAAGATTAGGTGCCAGGGTCTATCTTCTCGATTTGTTAGCACTTGGAACTCTTGTTGCTTGCCTAGTGTCTCTGTGGTAGCGTCGTACACCTTGGTTTGTGGTATCTATGAGTTGCATGAAAGGTTTTGGATTCTATGTTGAGGGATTCCTTGTGTCTTGTAGGTGATCACTACTGAAAACCCTCACGAGACTTCATTCGTCCTACCTGAACCACCCGAGGGTTTAAAAGAACTATATTTTTCCCTTTTACTTATTTTAATTGCAATGTTCTTTCTTTTGCTAGGGACTAGCAAAGTGTAAGTTGGAGGGTGTGATAGGTGCTCAAAAGCACCCATTTAATCCTCTAATTTACCTTTTAATAGTCCAATCATAGAGTTACTTGATGAATTGTGTTGTAGGCTTTGGAGAGTGCCGAACGATTAAAAGTGCTAATTGGAATTGATATAAGGCATGGAGCACAAATTAGACTTATAGAGCTTTGCAACGTTCCAAGTATCGTGTCATTTAGAGTTTGGATGAAGCCGGGGCGAGCCCGCAAAGTTTGGGCGACAATCTGGATTTTTCGCCCGATTAGGAATCAAAGCCGCCCGGTTAGTTTTACTCGAGTCAAACATGGATTAGGGAATTGACCATGTTTTTTTAGGTTTTGTTATAAATAGGTCATTACTCTATACGTTTGGGGGTTCTAGAATATTTGGAGGCAAGTTTAGAAGGAGATAAGCAAGCCAATCCATGGGTTCTTCAAGTTCTTCATCAAATCAAGCGTTCATGATAAGTCCCCAATATTGTAGATATCCAGGGTTTATCTAGCTCATTTTGCTAACACACACACGCGATTTCGCGCCTTAAATTTTTGATATGCGTGTAGTGTTGTTTTTGTTAAGTTACAGATTACCGAGGGCCACATGCCAAGTTACCGAGGGCCACATGCCCCATGGTACGCCAACACTGGGCCTTAAGAGTCAAGAAACGATGATTTGTCTAGGGCTTGGGAAGTCGAAAAGTCACACAGACAAGCCGATGGCTTGGAAGCCGTGCCGCACCGTCACATGGACTCCTAGCGAATACGAGAGTGATCAAGCACCCACACGACCAAAGGTCACCTCCCCCAAAGGCCACACGACGTATTCAAATGCTTTGAAAGATGCTCGGTAGCACACAAAGCCAATGGATGGCGAAGAAAGAAGAGGCAACCGCAAATGCTTTAGTATTGATACAGGTATTGATAGGTATCAATACCTCTGAAGAACAAAGGTAGACAGAACATTGGGTATTGATACCCCCAACCTAGGTATCGATACCTAGGCATTACGGGGAACATTTTGAAGGCAGGGATTGATACTAGTATTGATAGGTATCAATACCCAGCAACCTAAAAAACTTGTGTGAGCTACTTTATGGAGTTTCTGCTCATGAAAAGTCTCCTTTATTCTTATTTTTAGATATTTTGTGTGAGTCTAAAAGATGATATATTTGCTCTCTCCTTCTCTCACACTTTCTCTTTTATTTTCTTAGTTTGTTTTTGCTATCACCTCTCTCTTCCATTGGAGAGAGTTTAAGGTCTCTCTCTCTAGAAATACTCAAGTAAGCTTTAATTTCTTATTTATTTATTGTGTATTGAACTTGTTCCTCTCGTCTAGATCATTCTATAAATCTTGTTTGTCTTCGTTTTCATCAAGTATTTAGTTTGTGTTGTTCTAGCTATTTCTCTTGAAAACATTAGTTTCTAGTTGTTGTTTGTGATTTTCTCTAGTGTTAATGTTGTAAGTAGACTTAAGATCTTCATAAAAATCAGTCTTTAGAGTTATTAAACATGTTTTTGGTTTTCTACAATTCCTAGGCTTTATTTCTTGCATAATGTGTGAGAAGTTAAATAGGCTAAGTCATGGGGTGATTAGCACTCCATGACTTGGGATTAATCCGTCCATCTCAACAAATAGTATACACCTCTTGTTTATCAAATATTTGGGGTTGCACTTTTATGTACCAAAGAGTGGGTTTGTTAATCTCTTTGGTCACACGTAGCCAAGAGCTTAATTACTTGACACGTATGATGCTTTGGGTGATGTCAACCCATCCATTTGCCAAATAAACCGAAAATCCTAATCTTTGTTAAACACATTTTTCTAGTAAAGGTTTTAAAATCTAAATCTTCCATTTGGGGACATTTAGCAATGCCCCGAGCCGGTCATCAAGTGGGGATGGATTAACTTGAGTCATGGTAGTTAAATACCCCTAGACTTTGCCTTAGTTTAATTTGTCGTTTTTAACTCTCTGAGTCATTCTCGAAATTGAGAGAATTCCACCAAACAAAATCACAAACTATGTTGCCACTTCAAGGCCAAAAACCTACATTTGCAAGACAACTCTCATGCCAGGTACATTTGGTCCCTGTGGATTCGACTCGGTCTTACCGGTTTTGATGCTATCGCCGCCTAAACTCTACGCTTGGGGAAATAATATTGAAAATACAATCCAAGGGTGCAAGCATTTCATCTCCATCTCCATCTCCATGGCCGGCTAAACACCTTCTAGGGGGAAGATGAAGACTCGTTCCAGATAACTTTGTATATGTGTAGGCATTAGGTTTATTAACTCGGATCGATTGTTTAACTTAGAACATGTTTTCAGTACATAAGGATAGAATCGTTTTAATTCTTTCTATTGGTTGATTATTTGTGATTGCAACTCAAATACCTAGTTAAACAATGATTTTCTACGATTGTGCTTGGATTACTGAGATGGATTATGCTCTTAAGACGGATCGTGCCACTAGACAATCCCTGAAAGAGAAATGTTGTGCTAGTGAGACGGTCCATGCTATGGAATAGTTCATGCCTGTTAACAACATAATTATTCTTTTGACAAATTGTGATTCGAATAATAAACCTAGCCTACACATAACTTAGTTACGTGGTCGGGGTGGATTCGAAACCCTAGATTTCTCCTCCATTTGTTCTTCTTCAATTTTATTATCTGTTTCTTAGATTAATTTAGTTCCCTAAAATCAAACACTCAAATCTCTTTTTCTGAATTAAATTAGAAATTAATCTAAATTGATCTAATTTCGCCAAATTGTCTCCATGGATCGACATTCAGACTTAGCCACTATTCTTTTGAGTAAGGGTTAATTCCTTGTTTTTATTAATTTAATTTTGATATGGAATGACACGGTATGCAAATATAATTATGGTATATCATATATTTCCTTTGAAAAATGAAGAAATCATAGGTTCTAATTGGGAATACTTTTTTCAAACCATTTCCTAATTATAAGCATCCTTTAAGAATCATGGAGAGATACGGAGAAAATAAAGATGATTGGTCCCATTATAGAAAATAAGAAGATTTTATGGAATAACAAAATATATCTAACATTTTGAAATTCAAAAAAAGATTGAGGGAATGTGAGCAAAATATGTCACATGCTTCACTCAAATCTTATATGACAAACCAATCCATTTATGCCACTTGTCATCCTCACATTATCTCTTCTCATGAAAATCCATTCGGCAATACTGTATAAGATAACACTACAACAAAAAACACATTTGGCGACCAAATCAATTTTAATCGCTGATTGTAGCACCTTCAGCGACCAAATTTTTTTGGTCGCCGTATGGCTCCCCTTTGGCGACCACATTTTTTTTGTCGCCTATGCGATGGCTTTGGCGACAAACTTTTTTTTTGGTCGCCGTATGGCTCCCCTTTGGCGACCAAATTTTTTTGTCGCCTATGCGATAGCTTTGGCAACCAACTTTTTTTTTGGTCGCCGTATGGCTCCCCTTTGGCGACCAAATTTTGTTTTGTCGCCTATGCGATAGCTTTGGCAACCAACTTTTTTTTTGGTCGCCGTATGGCTCCCCTTTGGCGACCAAATTTTGTTTTGTCGCCTATGCGATGGCTTTGGCGACCAAACATCGGCTTTGGTCGTGGAATGTTTAGTGCCAAAAAATATACAACGCGAAAATATAATATATATAATAAAATATAGTGCAATACGTAATTTATGATAAATAATGTTATACATTTGTCAATGTAAAAAGGAATATACGAAAAGATAATACATATAAATTGTTTCTAACAAATGGAACATAAATGCAAAGGTAGTCTAGTGGTTAGGTGTTGGGTGTTCAATTCTTGGCAGAGGCGCAAGTGGTACGTTGAATGCAAAGGTAGTCCAGTGGTTAGTGCCAAAAAATATATTTAATAAAATATATTATAATAATATATATAATAAAATATAGTGCATTAAATAATTTATGATAAATAATGTTATACATTTGTTAATGTAAAAAGGAATATACGAAAAAATAATACATATAAATTGTTTCTAACAAATGGAACATAAATGCATAGGTAGCCTAGTGGTTAGGTGTTGGGTTAAGAAGTGGGAGGTCGTGGGTTCAATTCTTGGCAGAGGCGCATGGGTAGATTTTTTTTTTTCGTATGAACTTTCAGCGACAAAATTTTGGTCGCCGTATGGCTCCCCTTTGGCGACAAACGGTTTGGTTGCCGTCCCCTTTGGCGACAAAATTTTTTGGTTGCTGTATGGCTCCCCTTTGGCGACAAAATATTTTAGTCGCCGTATGGCTCCCCTTTGGCGACCAACCAAATTTTTAGTCGGTGTATACTTTCCCAGACGACGTTTCGGCGACAAACTGGGCGACTAAAATATTGGTTGCCAAAGTATTAGGGCGACTAAAAACAACCCTTTGACGACAAATTTTTTGGTCGCCAAATGTGTTTTCTCTTGTAGTGAGATGTGATAGGAGCTACACTTAGCAGACAACCTTGAGAGTTTGTATGGGAAGCCCATTGAAGAGCACAACATGACTTGGTAAATATTATTAGGAGCCTCACCTGAAAGTTATTTTGAGAGCCCATTACATTGGAAATTGATTACAATTGCTATATACACATTATACTGGGCTGGCCCTGGGGGTGGGCCCAGTAGACCTGGGTTTGGCGCCCCTTGTTTTGGGCCCAATTTAAGGGTCCCCAATTAGATATATGTATGCCGGTAAGTGATAAATTATTAATGTAGCACTATTACAGCTAGATGGAGATTTGACCCAGTAGAAAAGCTTTCCATTCTCAGTATATGCCAGCTAGTGTTCAATTCTTGACGGGGTCTTTGCTTCCATTTTTCTTTCCATGAGATTTCCAATACAAAAGGTTACGGGTTTTTTTTTTACTAAACATATTTTTAGTTAATTTTTTTTTATGGAACTAAACTCTTATTTTAACCTTAGTAGACTCTTTTGCTAGAAGAGTATGTAGCTCTTTAATATTTCGAAAGGCTGTTTCATTAAGTTTCCAGTTTAAATTACCTCAACAAGGTGTTTCAATATTTGATTAAGTTCAAACTATCATCTTGAGTTTAATGTTTGTTCTTTAATTTTTTTTCTTTTTAGGAAAAATATAGGGTCCTATTTTACATTCTCGCCTAGGGCCACGAAAATTTCTGGGAATTATACACACGCAGTACTATGAATTTGAAAATTTACTACATGCTTCAGAAATACCTTGGTGTCCCAATCTCCATTAAAATCGCATATAAGTATGTCAGTTTTTTTATGAAGAGTGGGGGTCGTGTCAACACGTTAACATTTTTGAGCATTTGGACCATTCCTGACCCAAACGGAACTAGTGGTGATGGCCCAAATGGGACTAGTGGTGGTGGATTGATCTGTAGGTCTTATAGTTGATGCAAAACGGCCTAACGATAAAGGCCCATCATTCAATAAAATCACGGGCCTAGTGGTTTTCGGGCATTCAAGGTCCTTTAGCCCGTCCAAATTTTTTTGTTGTTTAAGGAAATTATACGTGATTTGCTAATGACTTTTAGTTGGTAACTCAATTTTAGTTGCCATGTGTTTTGGCAACCTTATATTTTTCAGGTTGTCATGTGTTTTTGCTAATTCACAGAGGTGGGTTGCGACAGTGGCGTGACGATCCATTTTCGATGATGAAGCGCAATGAGGGATCCATTTTAATTCGTTGATGGCGGTGAGGTTGAATTCTTCGGGTGGTATTATTATTGTGCGGGGTATTTTCCAAAGGCTATGTAAGACGAACAAAATAGCTTGTCCAGAGCTACCACGTGACATGCACAAGAAAAGAAACACAAAATAATACGCCGACGACCACAAGGCCCATAATTCAGTAAAACACCCAAGTCTATTTGCTCATCAGATAACGCAGAAGGGACAGCCCAATACATGAGAAACCCTAGTAGTGGCCTTACCTTATAAAATATAAGGAAATGAGAAGATATTCGAAGATAATCCCGGAATCAGTTGAGCTTATGAAGATAAGCACGATCTTACCCGAAGATGGAAAGCCAGTCAACTTACTAAACAAGGAGCGAACTCCCATGTAGGGTAAAACCCCAAATGAGCAATATGCGGCCATCTTAGCAAGGATCCTTATCGTATAAAGATACAGAATCATGCAAGCTACACTACCCAATAAGGGAGAATCCAAAGCTTGGAAGGATTCCATACAGAAGAGAATTTCGCAAGGAATGTAAATACAAACTAATCGTCTGTATAAGAAAATGACTCCGAAGTACTAGAGGTATGCTTAAACCCATTCTCATACTTACACACTCGTTTGACTTATCCTCTAGTTCGTCAAATACTGACTTAGCCATCGGAGGGCCCTTGCAGCCTAGAGGCAGGGGTGCTTTGACAGTTTGCTTGTGCTGCAGGATTGAGGTCGCTCCATTTGAAGAGCATTTGATCTCATAAGAGCAAGAAAATAATTTCGTGAGTTTTTTCCCTCTTACAATTATTATTATTTTTTTCATTTATTTCTTTTTTTATTCAACCTTTAGTTCAATCCCCCTCCCCTGCTTGATATACCCATTGTCGGGATTCTTAAATAATGAATAATTTTGCCGTTTCAATTTTTTTTAAGGTATTTTTTTTTTCCCTTTTCGATCGGCAAAAAAAGATTTACAACTTTTTAAAAGAGAAAGCAAAGATTACATCAAAAATACAAAATAAAAAAAAAAAAACCTTAGAGATCGAGCACATGACAACTCCGTTAATTGTAACGTAAAGAAGATCACATACCTTAGATATCGAAAGAGCCATTCATTTATCAAAATCCTACGATCTCAAGGAAGCGTCCAGAAAGTTAAAAAGCAAGCCTTTTTATTTTTACGGGAGCTAGCAGAGAAAGGGGAAAAAAAAAATTATCGTATTTATTATCACACTTTTTGATACTATTTTGAAACACATAAAATCTATTATATTGTAATCATAATTTCGTGGGATTCACCCTTGTAAGCAATGAACGAATATCATGCAAGTAGGCTCCGGCATAATGTGAGACATTCCATCCGTCCAAAAAAGTCTCTGGTTTTGCGAAACGAGAACTTTTTTTTTTTGTATTAGAACAAAATTTTATTAGAACTTGATGAGAGGTAAATTGAGGGAAGAGCCAAATACATAGCATGAAGCAAAGTATAGGCGGAAAAGAAAGAAAACATTCAGCGAAATGTTGAAGAAAAAAACAACAGAAAAAACACACTCAATCCCAGAGTAACATAAAAGTGTTGTACAGTAATCAAACAAATCTTAACATTTTATAATAAATTAAAAAAAAACTCATTGATTAGTAACATGCGAACGAACATTTAAATTTTTCTAGACAATTTTCAAGTTGTCGTTTGGCAAACCAATACAATTTTTTTTGGGAACGGGAGTAGTAGATCATCTTTCCACAAAATTCATGTTGGCATACCCAATCCCTCTCCGCATAGTTGGGAAGATAACGAACAAAAGGCTCGACAAAACCCCAGCTCCCAGTGGCAGATTCATTACCAACACATTCTCATCAAATCCAGCTTCAGGAAAAAGGCACTCTTGCACATTTGAAACGCTGAAAGCAAAAATCAAGAAAACAAACAGCGACATAAAGGCATGAATGAAGTCGACACAACTGATTTTAAACCTCACCAAATCTTTCCACTTTTCCCTCTCCTCACCGTCGCAGTTGAAAATGTACAGGCCTTTGAAGGTGGCGATACCGTAGTGTAACTTACCATCACGGTCGATGAAGCTGTCTGTGAAGGAGGAGAGGAAGCAAACGATGGCACAGAATATTACGAGTAAAGTGGTGAGGTACTTGTTTAAAATTTTGCAATTGCCGCTGTTGGAAAATGAAGGTAATAGAGCTTGAAATGCAAGGACTGTGCCTGTTGGGAGAAGATTAGCCAGGTTGGCGGTGGCAGCTAGGGTTTTGTGAAGCAGGCGGCCGTTGGAACCGTGTTTTGGAGGAGGTGGTGGTTCAGCCATTGAGAGAGCGGAGAAATATTGGTTTTATTTTTTCGTAGGGAGAGAGAGAGGGGTTTGGATTTGTATTGGGGTAGTTATGTTGTTGAGAGAATGATGCAAGTATATAACAAAGAGGACAATGAAGGAGAGTTAGCATGGGGTGGGTAGGCAGGTACATGTTAAACATGTGAACTGTGGGAACTTTTTGCAAGGGGTGTAGTAGGGGAGTCTACAAAAAAGCTGCCCAAAATTGTACCGTATTAAGTAACTAAAAAGAGACAAGTGGTTTTTGTTATTTTGAGAGGATATTGAGTTTTGTGATGATGCAAGTAATGCCACAATGTTGAGTATTGATCTATATATCAAGTTGTCGAGTGTTCATCAAATTTTTCTCTTAACATTTTTTTTTTAAAGATTAAAAGGATATATCCAACGCATTAGACATTCTAACGGAGAAATAATGAACCAACAAAGACGGTACGCCTTGTTCAATTCCTGACTTAAATTCAAAATTGACTTATTGTGTTTCATTCTATCACAACACATCTATCTAAAAATTGATTTAAGTCAATTCCTAACTTAATTTCGGACTGACCCAAAACATAATCTGAAAACTCGGATAGAAAATTTTGATGAATAGTACTCAAATCAGAATGATCTACCAATAGACATGCATACACATCTGTCTTGTTTGTATGATATTACATCTAATGTAATACTTTCTTTTTGGTGATGTGCTTGTAGGGCCCTGCTCCGCCTTGAATCATAGCAGCTTTGTGTGCCCATGAAATGGCCCCGAGGCTCAAATAGTGAACATCACCGTTCATTTTTTGAAGCTCGACATGAAAATATCCCGTGAAAAATCAAGTCGATGAGTAACCTAATATGCGAGTTCACATTTTCAGCCGTGACCCTTTTAGATGTTGGCAAATCTTATGCACAAAAGTGTGTTGTTCTGTAATCTTGTGCGGTTCAGTCTTTGGTTTTCGAGAATTGAGGTTCTTAGATTGGATTGGGGCAATAGAGTTTTGGATGGAGGCTTTTATTTCTTTCTTGGACTAGCACGTTCGAATATGATGTAGGACTGCTTTTCCACCATTTCTTTTAAAACTAATTG
The DNA here is from genome assembly GCA_022606695.1 of Vaccinium macrocarpon. NCBI lineage: Eukaryota > Viridiplantae > Streptophyta > Magnoliopsida > Ericales > Ericaceae > Vaccinium > Vaccinium macrocarpon. The sequence continues at coordinate 15,793,237 of CM040174.1, forward strand.
GTGTTATGAGAGGTTCAATTAAATCTTTTATGTAAAACTAAATTTTTATATTTAGTCTTTATGGCCCACATGTTGTATATATGACACATATGATTTAGAGATATAATAAGATCCTACATACCTTTAGGCTCAAGATATTATTCTATTGGTCAAATAGAGAAGTTGTTTCTTATATGGGCTTAACTTTGATGGGAAGTAAGTATAATGTTCACTAAGGAATCTGGTCCTCTCTCTACTTATAAAAGAGCATCTAGGGTTCTATCAACTTATGAGACTACATACTAGAAAGAGAGGCTAGGCATGAGCATTAACCCTTAAGTGGAAAATAGATTTTTCTCTCTTGCCTCTCAGACATCTATCATCAAAATTCACATTCAAAAATTATTTCACATTCACTTGATGTAGCTCCAAATCATAAGTAATGTTAAAAGGGCAACATTTAAGTTAATGATATTCTCAATTGCAGTCATAATTATGAGAAAGGGACTACCCCAAAGGAGAGTCACTTTTAAATAATTTTGGAATTGGGTACAATAGTAATTTGTTTAACTTATTGGATTAGGATATATGAATCACTTTAAGAAGTCCATTATTTCTTGTGACTTACTTCATATTAATGTATATGATTTGTTGTACTTAATACAAATCATACATATAAGGAGATTAATAAAAATTGGATTTTTACATCTCATGATGAAGACCTATTTGATCACCTATGGATGACTTTTCATGTTATAGCTTTTCCATTGCATGAAGATCTCTATCAATGCACTCTCTCATGGTGTATATTATTGAGGTAGGAAGGGCAAATATAACATAAAAGTCATTAGATAGGATATGAGTGATAAATAGGTCTATTTCACATGGCAAAATGTAGTAGGTGAAAGGTAATTTACATTATAGATATGGTTAGAAAGTATGTTTGTAACTCCTAAAATACCCATCATGTAGTGGATAGTAATTCTCTAAAGTCAGCATTAATGTAATCATGTTCCCTGTAAAGGCAGTTTCAATACTTCTTTTGAGTTGTGGATATGAAGGAAACCGGATTAGAACGCCTAAATATTTAAGGATATTCAGCAGGTGCTAGAATTTCTAGTTCACATGAAAATAATTTGAATTTTGGTGTGATCATGAGTGATATTATTAGTTACTTTGAAAAATTCAAATTTACGAGAATCATAGAAATTGGTCTTTCAAATTTCTTAAGAATGGTGAAATCAATGGGAGTGATAGGCCATGTAATGTGGTTACTTAAAAATTAGCATTTAAGATTCTTTATCCATAACTAAGAATGATGATGTTGTTGTTTTTATCGTTCATAAACAACATAATGATATGGAACAACAATGAAGCAAATGTAGATTATGTAACGCCCCGATTTTTTCGGAAGCATTAATTAAATTAATAAAAAGATTTATTCAAAAGAGTTTCATTTATAAAGCCATGGAAAATAACATGAGTATCTTAAGTCGATGACAAACTGAAATGGTGCTTGTTGGGAAATTAAATTACATTGTTCCAACACAAAAAGAAGAAGACTCGAGGCTTCTAGAGGTTCAAATTCAGATTCCCTTCCTCAAATTGCTCAGCAGCAAACTCCTCCGTCTAGTAATACGGCTCCTCTTCTGTACCTTCAACACCTGGCGTAATATGCCAGGGTCATAACAGCACCATGAGCGAAATAATCACTCAATAGTAAACCCTACACGAACCCATAACTTACATATAACAGGATATAGCATGCAATAAAAGTTAAGAACAATTCACTTTAATTACTAGCCTTTACTTAGTGAATTCTAGAATCTCATCCGTTGAGAAACATCCTCCCTTATTAACCACTAAGTCTAAGCCATTTGTGATTCAACTCCCCCTTGCTTGCCCTGACTGGGAGCCCAGATGAATGGTCTAAGTTATCTATTTAGTCAGATTTATCAAATGCCTCATAAGGATGAATTTCCCAGGGACTGACTGTACCACTGGGCTCACGAGGAACTGACTGTTACCTCGGGAGTATATAGTCGTGACTCGACTATAATACAAACCACCCTTATATCACCAAAAATTCAATAAGAAGTAATCACACAATGCCACAACTTAGGATTTCGAAACCTGATTAATCCACCAAATCAGAATATCTCCTCTTTCCAAAAATCAACCGGCTATCTGCCGTTCATGAATCCCCAACTCATCAACATCATCCAAAACCATCATTTCATTTATCCATTAACTTAATCGTCTAGGTGATTTCTAAATACGAACACCATCCGGGGAACCTATTTGTCCATTCTAAGTTGTCAAGAAACCACGTACAATAACACTCAATCATTATAAATCATGGAATTGAAATTACATCTCTACAAAATGAATTCTATCAAACATATTAAGCATATAACAAGAAGAGGCATTATAAACAATGTACACTATGTTAAGTGTCCAAACTAAACTTGCACGTAACAATGATATTCAATACATATTTCACAAAAATAATAAGAATACAAATTGTTTGAACTGATAACTTCTTAGAAAATTTCATTTTTGACCATTACTAGTTAACTTAGTATCAACCCGAAGGCTGGTTGGGTGTCAACAGTTAAATTTCAAAAAAAAAAAATCAATTGACAATATTAAAAAGCAACGACATTTTCTTCATCTAGAGTACTTAACTTTTAAAACTTCACAACACGTAGTGGTGACTTAAGCATGGCATTGTCACAGTAAAGAACAACTAGTGACCCCATAAACTATTTTACAAATAGTACATATGCATTCATGTAACTTGTCTTTTCTTTTCTTTTCTTTTTTTGTTTTTATTGAAACAGTAACATGGTAAGAGAAATCTAACCATTTAAATAGTACACTATATCAACTACTACTATTTAAAAAAATACATATATGTCTATAGATAAAGTGGTCTGCTTCCTTTTCTTTCTTTTACTCAAAACCCACTTTGAAAACTTATAACCATTCTATGCCGATCATTCTAATAAAGGGTACCAGAAAATTTACATTATAAATCATCCATAGGTAGTTCTATAGATAAACGAAAATTACAGTAGGAGGTTTGCTTGCTCGTTATTGGTCTCATGCGTACACTAATCATTTATAAGCCGATAACACGTATAACTCTATTCAAACTTCACATTAGCAAATTTTATACACACAAATAAATATATTTAGAGAGGTGGGTTTAACTACCTCGGTCCGAAGCTCTAGCGCGTAATGGAGTAAAAATAGAGTTGGGTTGTCGCCTTGTCAGGTAAAACGTACGGCGACCGAGCTCTATAGGATGGCTGTTTTGGAGCTTTTTTCCAGAGTGAAGCACAGTCGTTTCGGAGCTGAACTGAGGTCGGAACAGCGCTGTTTGAAACTGGTTTGCTGAGTCGTTATTTGGGTTTGTCAAAGAGTTTTCGAGTTACTACAGGGCTGGTTTTTGGGCTAAACAGAGCAGCTACGAAGTGGGTTTACTGGGACATTTTTGGAGCTTAAAAATGATGGTAGTGGTGGTGAGTAAGAGATGCAGAAAAGAGAGAGGAAGAGGGAGTGATGTTCTAAGCTCTCTCTCTATTCCTCTACCGAAAAATGGAAAAAAAAACAAGCAATTGACTTTCTCTTTTAAGAAGTCCCTGGGGTTGGTAGGGTAATTGGGTGGGGTAAGGCCACGTATGAGAGAAAAGAAGGAAAGGTTAAGAAGTGTTTACAAGTCATAGGTTCTGCTGGGATCAATCTGAGTCATTAGGAGATCATTTCGATCTTCCTAGGTAGTACAATTTAGAGTTATTTGAATAGACATGGGTAGTTGGCTGGGTAGAAATATAGACACATATACAAGAATCGTACCCTTAGTATTATACATGGGTACATTGGTAAGTGTAATGTGCACATAAGACCCACTCGTGTACTCACATACATAGACGCGTAAAATTTGGAGAGAAGTTATAAAATATATAATAAAAAAATAAAAAAAAATGTATAACTATATGAAATGAAAAAAAAAACTAAAACAAAATGTTATAATAATAAAAGAAAAATTTCGGACCATTACAGATTAATCATGGAAGATAGCATTAACAAAAGCTTGAACGAACATGAGATTTGCTATTTGAATGATTATTTGATTAATCTACAAGAATGTGTTTTATCCGATTTTGCTTTCACAAGCCGTGTAGAGTGATATTTTTTCTAAATAAATTGATGCCATAAATGATGAGCTGAATCAATGGAACATAATGAAGTTTGAAATTTTGTTGGATTGCCATAAAGATACTAGAAAGTATCTTGCAAGTTGGTCTTCAAGACTACATTTGACTTAGAGGGCAATGTAGAACGATATAAAATCAAACTTGTGGCTAAGAGTTAAACTTAGAAAGAAGGCATAATTGTAAAGTGCCCCTTCTTCCTTGTATCCAAGAAGAACTCATAGAAACATATCATGGCATTGGTAAGTAACTCTTTATGATTTGGAGTTACATTTGGACGTGAAAATTATATTTCCAATGAGAGTTTAGATGATGAAGTCTGTATTAATCAACATGAAAGTTTCTCAAGTAACATAAGATGAAAGAGCATTTGGATGCAAATTTAAGAAGTCAACTTTTAGACTTAGTAAGCTTCCTGCCATTGGTTCCTTATATTTGCTAATGATACCTATGGTTACTTTGGATTAAAAGAAAAAATGCTACTATATATCCAAAGATTAGTGGGAGTAAATTTATATCGTTGACATATATGTTGATGGTGTTTTGCTTGGTGTAGTGATTCTTATTGTTTGCCCTTAAAAGTGTTTCTCATAAACTTTTAAACTAAAGATTATATGGTCACATTGAGGAAGTCTAATGATCTTGAGTTTGTTAGCTACTCAAATTCATATTTTCTAAAGTGTTGATAGTAAAAAGTCTACTTTTGATCACTTGTTCCTATTATGTAAAAGAACAAACAAAATTTCTAAAGTAAACTCATTGTTGCATCCATTATGATAGTTGAATTATGGCATGCTTTTGAGGTTATAGTTCAATAACTGAGATTGGGAAATGTAATTTTTTTTGATTTGGGGTTGTCGACACCATTACCTAGTCACTAAGAAATTATGTTCCACAACCATTTTCTTTTCGAAGAAAAATTTCAGAAACAAAAGTGTCACTAAAGGCATAAGTGCACAACTTATTCTTGCAAATTCACTTTTTAAGGGATTAGTGCAAAGACAATTAAGATATATGCTAATACAATGGATCTAGCATACCTCATAATAGTAAGTACGGGCTGCATTATGATGACGACGTTATTTGACACTTTGAGAGATCTCACTAATGTGTTTCTGATAATTTCCTATTAGGAATAGTGTCTATATGTGTATGTGTACGATGAACAATTACAAGAATAGTTTTTTACAAATGATATTATTGTTGGACCTTATGCATAGGCTTCTCACTTAAAGACTATGTTAAGCAATTTGCCAATGTTGTAGTACATGGAAGGGACTATGTTATTTTGGTGTGGAACCGCCATGACTCGCATTAGTGAGTTGTTTAATCATAGTATTATGATTGTGACCAAATAAAGAAGGGAGGGATATGGACTTATGGGGCATCTCATGTTTATCTTGTTAAATTCTACTTAAGTTATCATATGGGCCAAGTGGAAAAATGTAAGACTAATTTTATATTTAGTCTTTATAGCCCACATGTTTTATCGCACATTATTTATTAGTATAATAAGATCCTCCATTTTTTATGCCCAATATATTATTCTATTAGTCAAATAGAGAAGTCATTTTCCTAACTATATGTGCTTAATTTTGATGGGAAGTAAGTATGATGGTCACTGAGGAATTTGATCATCTCTCTGCCTATAAAAGAGCGTCTAGGCCTATAAAAGAGCGTCTAGGGTTCTATCAACTTATAAGACTAAATGCTAGAAAGAGAGACAAGAGCATTGAACCCTAACTGGAAAACGGGTTTCTCTCTCTTGCCTCTCTTTCACATTTTGAAATTAAAAGAAAACGAATATTTTCTCAAAAGGCAAACTTTATCAAGATCTAGTATTAAAAATAAAAATAATTTGGTTCTTTCAATATGAGAAATTCAATTATTTAAGTTGAACAGAATAGACTAAGCATGTGATTGTGAAACAAAAATAATTGATAATACAAATGCTCACGACGATAGTGCCTTCAGTTAACAATAAGTCGACAAAATAAATTTTCTCCAAACAATAATAAATAGTGTAACGGTGATCTGCCTTTAGGTTCATCTAATGTTACACTATTAACGGTTGTGGAGACCACCTATTACCAATAAGACAAATCGACAAGGATTTGCAATTGTGGATTTGTTACCTTTGGTTATACAATCAAATTTCAATTGTGAATACTAATAAATTACCCTATTCCAATTCTCTAATCACTTAGAAGCGGTGCTCCTTTAGGCCTACCTTATATCCATGCGATGAGAGAATTGCAATTTGCAAAATCATTATTTTATCACTTAAGATTAAGAATGGGAATAAGTTTCATATAATTTGGTATTTATGAGTCATTCTCGTTAGGCCACTTTGATGTCTGACAAATCATAGCATAATATGCCAAATAAATAAGTATTAAGTTTAGTAATTTTAATTGAAATCTACGACACATTCCGGTTGGGTCACTTTGGCGACTATGAACCGGTGTCTTAATATAACTTTGAATCAAGATAATGACTTTTGCATGAACAGTAGGTGATAAAAAAATATCACTATTTTAAGACCTGAACATAATAGATATTAAATTTCATAATTTGAGTAACATCTATCAATAGGTCTATTAGATCGCTTTGGTGAATGCCAGACCATATCATTAAAAAGAGAGAGAGTCAAATCAAAATAATACTTTCCAAGGACAACAGGTGAATCTTAATTTATCCACAATTAAGGTTCCATAATATAACTTGGTATCTATTAGCCATATGATTGGGTCACATTGGTGACTATTAAATCACACATAATATAGATTCAAATTAGTAATTTTCTTCATGGACATAAGACAAATAATCAATTATTAACAAAAAAAATCCTGTAATATGGTGACATGATATCTACTAACCATACTGATTTGGTCACTTTGATGACTACCAAATCTATCATAATGTTGATTCTCAGTCGAAACAATCATTTTTCACATAATCATCATTAGGGGAATAAATACAAATTATTGAAGTAGAAGAAGATGATGTGTCTATAAAAGATGCTAACAAAGCAAAAGAAGATGGACAGATGGCTAAAGTTGAAGACGTGGAGGTTAATAATTCTGACAAGGTAACTGATGGGGTAATTGGTAAGGCACAAAGTGTTAGTGGTGGTATAATCATCACATGGGTCAAATACCAACAAGAGTTGGCAAACAAGCCACCAACAATTAATGCAGATAATAACATGTCTCTGGAAAAATATCTTTCTCAACTTCCCATACTGGTCAACTAGTTAGCAATACAGGTTAGTGGAGTTATTAATGAGGAAGAGTCAAATTCTAATCAAGGATTAGATTCTATGGTTGAAGATTCAGAAGGTTTAGTGGCTGATGTTCGACAAAACCAAGAAATTGTAGACAGTGGCATTCCAAGCAGCGAAGTCCAAGATGGTGAAGCCCAACCAAATGAAGAGGAAGATTGGATTATTTCAGATTCAGAATCAGAAAAAGAAAATTACCTTGGCCCAATAACTATTGGGTTGAAAAGTAGTCTAAGAGCATCTCAAATACTAGGAATTGATATTCATGTGGATTTAAGATCAAAGGAGAAAAGGAAAGTAACTCGTAGTCAGTTGGAAGTTGTGTTTGCTTGACCGATATCGTAGACCCAAATTAGTGGGTTGCCCCAAGCATAGGGCTGAGACTGGTGTAGCATAATACTCGGTAAGACCGGAATCGAATCCACAGAGAAGGTGTGTAATGCGTACTAAGAACTCGGGTTGTAACGTTTAAAACGGCTCTTAGGTAGCCACCCTTTATGAGTTGGTTGGTGAATTAACTAACTAAGAAAATTCAGTTTTGTTTAAATTAATTAAAAGGAAAGTACAGTCGTAGGGTTCTTAACACCAGTGACCAGGTCCGGATATCTCTTGCCCCATTCGCGGTTCCAAGTAAACGTTCGATTTTAGAGAGAAAAGGATACCCCGAAGGATGCGAATTCTCGCAGTAGCCGTTACCCATGTAAAATGGAGAACGAGTTTTGGTCCCCCATTCCCCGCATTACGTGGATTTCGACAACGCTCAGATTCGTCCAACGGAAGCTCTTTATTAACCTAAAATTGCTTTTCCATTAATGATTGTGTAAATCGGAGCAAGAACGAATCCATCCCTGGCCACGGCGTGTTAATCACCCCGCGACCATACCTAATGAACTACTCACTCATATTTAATTGAACGGATAACAAGATTTTGAAATAACGCATGCTTTTATGATCAAATATGAATTAGAACAAAGATTCGAGTCTCAGAACGCGACAAACTCCCGCGAACTAAGATTAATGTAAACAACCAGAAACGTTACCATAGCGAAGCGAGAATCAGCAAACAAAACTTCAAAAACTCAATGGAACAAGCTCTGGAACGTAATAACTTCAAAGGAAAAAACGGTTGCAAGAACTAGAAGAAAATTAATGCAAAGTTCGAACCCTAATTCGACCTAAAATCGGACTATTTATCCCTTCCCGAAGTCAAACCACGTGGCAAGTCAAACGGCTGCCTTTAGTGCCCTCGGTATCGATACAGGAGAAATCCAGTATCAATACCCGTGCTTTCTGTTCCCGTATGTGCCTCTTGGTATCGATACAGGAGAATCCCTGTATCGATACCGAACCCTCTAAAATGCTCCCTCAGCTTTGTTTGGTTGTCCTGGCTTGGGTCCCACTGGTTCTCAACACGCCCGACCGCCATGTGTCCATTTCACGCGCTTTTCTCAACCTGTATCCTACAAAACAACTCAAAAACAAGAAAAACCAAGGACAACACTGCATCGAGTGGAAAATGAAATAAATCGCGCCTCTAACGCGCTAACTCGCCCTACTTAGGCGTTTATATCCGTGACATTGCGCGCCTATCAGTGTTCTTAGGAGAATAGAAGCTGGGAGAACAACATGAATGTTATTCTCCAAGAACTGATGTCTACCAAAGCAGTTGGCTCTTGCTTAGGTGTGGAATATAATGAAGGGGATGTATTGATGGTGAAGAAAATGATTGAGCTAGAAGAAAAAGAACATACTTTTTTGCTGAGAAACAAAACCTCTAACTGACCACATTGTGTTGAGGTAATAGCCCCTAAATCAGTCTTAGTTAGCAGGGGAGTACTGAAGTCAGTGTTGATGTGAAGACCCTTCATTGTCGGAAGAGATTTGAGGATTTTCTCATGAAAGAGATCAGAGGAGATGAAAAGACGACAATCCAACGTTTTTGTCCATTTGGGATTTTCTACTATTGATGGGGAAGCAATTCAACATGCAAATTGAAGGATTGGTTTTGTTGACGATGCTGAAATTAGATGATTCAATTGCATAACAATTAGAGCAAATTCCAGGGATGCAAGAATCATACCCCAGATTTAAGTAAGTGTTGATCTAAAGACCCTTCTTTTTTTAGGGATTTGTAGGAGAATCTGATCATGGGCAATTTGTGGAGTTTCTCGTCGAAGTGATCGGAGGAGATTTTAGACCGAAGCAATGGAGCACATGCAAATCTCATGGATTTGGGGTTTTGTTGAGGATGCTGAAATCAATTGGTTCTCTTTTTGCTCTTGAATTGGTACATTGGTTTTATGCTCCGTTCAGATTGGCTACTTGTTTGTGAACAATGCAAATTGGTTCTGCTAATTGTGTACTAATAATGTAGCAATTTGGTGCTGCTGTTTTTGTTTTTGGGCTTATCCTCATGTTCCTTTTTCTTTTTTCTTTTTTCTTTTTTCTTTTTTTTCCGTTTTCCCTTTTATTTCAGCAATCCGTTGGAATCTTTGCTTATAGCTTACTCATGTGTTTGGTTATGGCCTTTTAATCTTGATGTACCCTTTGTTGAGTTTTAATAAAATTTTGTTACCGATAAAAAAAAACAAATTATTCACAAATACTTGATCAATTTGACGATACATAATGGACAAGTTGAGATATTGTTGCATTAACATACAAGGCGAACACAATATCAATTATTAAGGGCATAATAGAAAACCCATCAATTCATCCTCATCGTGCCACCACATAAACTTCAGTTATACAAATTCACATTAATTAATAATAATTAATGTGAGACACACATAACATGCACATACATCATAAATGCTCATTCATCTGAAAAGCATGTGCAACATCCATGTATAACCATTAGGTAAATCATACATACTAAGAGGATCGATAAATATTTGTCTAAAATTGCCAAAATAGAGACCACCAAACAAAAATAAACTGATTGACTTTAATCACCATTAGAATGGTCAGCAAAACTAAAACTAGACGATCGGCAGCCATTAGCAACAGCATCAACGTACAATAACAATAACAACAACAACAATAACAATAACACCAACACCAGCACCAGCACCAACACCGACACCAACAGCAGCAGCAGCGGTAGCAGCGGCAACAACAACAGCAGCACCGACAAAAGGAACAACAGCAACACCAACAACAACAACAACACCAATAACAACAACAACAACAACAACAACAACAACAACATTAGCATCATCATCAACAAGTAACAACACCAATGGCAAGAGCAAGAGCAACAACAACAAAAACAATAGCACCAAGACCAACAACAACAGTACCAACAACATCAACAACAACAACAGTACTAGCAACATCAACAACAACAATAACAACAATAAAAAATAGTAACAACAGCAACATAGCAACAACAACAACAATAACAAAATCAATACCAACAGTAACACTCGTAGCCCCAGCAACAACAAAAACAACACCGACAATAACAACATCAATAGTAAAAAAACTCAACAGCAGCAACAACAATGATAGAACCAACAACAACAGTAGCAACAGAAGCATTAACACCTATAGCACCAGCACCAACAACAAACAAACAACACCACAACCAACAACAGTAACGACAACAACACCAGTGTGGACACCCCGCGGAGCACGTTATGTCCACGAAAATTGAAGTTTGATTTCAAAAAAAAAATGATTTGATTGGTTAAATTGAGTCGCCACCCGGATTTGAGGACTTTACCCAAGAAACCATTTGAAAAATGACTCTTTTGCCCTTAAAATAGAAAATGCTTTACCAGTCTTTAAAATGAGATTCCTCGAGTCCGGAAGGTAGGTTACGTGAGGGGAAGGAATTCAAAGCACCCCACACGCCTGGCATATTCACCGGTCTCTACTAAATATTTAAAAGATCTTGAAAATGTTGTTTAGATGGACTTTTGATGCAAATTCATGTGAGAGCACATTGAATACAATAAAAATGCCTATGAAATATGAACACATAATTATGCAAGGTGCTGTGAATGAGTGATTTATGTGCTGAAAAGTCTAGATTTACACTAAAACCCCACAATAATGCCTTAAACTGTCTTAGAAATTGATCATATAATGTGCATCAGAATAAGGTCCAGGCGCCTGGAGATGATGAATCCAGGCACCTGGATTGATTCCAGGCGCCTGGAAGGAGTCAATCCAGGCGCCTGGATCACTATCCAGACAGAAACCTTGAAATCACATATCTAGCAGAATCCAACTAATGCAGTGTGCTATTAATCCACTCTCATGCATTCTGAAAATGTTGTGATAACTCAGTAACAAAGTTAAAGCTCACATGTAACTCATCATCCAAAGAAATAATACTCAAAATGCATTTATAATCAACATAATAATGCTCATTTTAGGCTTTCATGAGAGATTATTTTGATGTTTCATATGAAAACACACATCAAAGCCTTAGATCTGTTGGAAAGAACTCAAGAATAATGCTTAAGCCTACTTTAAATGACTTTTTCTTTTAAGAAATTCCCCCCATTTAAAGTAAGAATGTAAACTTTAAAAGAAAACTTAAATGAGCATTTATGTGATGATGATTCAAACATAAGATTCAAAGAAATGTGAATCCAGAAATGCATGTGGTGTAGCAAAGATGATCAGAATGTAAGAGAAATCAGAATGCATGACAAAGAAAATTGAGATCCGGCGCTGCGGGGAGGGTTCCGGCGCTGGACTGATTGATCTGGCGCTGGAAGGCTATGGTTCAGGCGCCTGTACCAGATCCTGATATCCAAAATGCTTTCTTGTTTTGATGATTTTCAGACCTCTCTCAAGCTCTCTACTGGTATAGATGACCAGAAAGAGCCTGAAAAAGTCCCCCTCAGGGCCTACTTGGACCACTTGGTAGAATAACTACCTTTTTAGCTTGATCAAAGGCTTGAAATGGATCTTTGGAATGGGTTTTGAGAATGTGGTTTGTGGTACTGAAATATATGGAACTAAACTGATGGTTTATGGATAAATTAGTGGAGTTCAGTTGAAGGAAGTAGGTATGAGTTGGATTTTTGAAGCAAAGGAGTGATTTTTGGAGTTGAAATGGGTTGTGTTTGAAGGGTAAAGGATGGATTGGATTTTCTGGAGGAATTTGAGCAGAGTAACAGTAGAGTAATGTGGGATTTTTCACCTCCTCCCCAAATGTGAGTGAAGGGGCTCTATTTATAGGCCAACAAGGGGTCCAAGGAGGGCCACTTGAGCCTTTCAAAAGGGTAAGGGTTCACCTAGGGGGTAAGGAATAGGTGCAATGATCTCCCTCATATTCTCTCTAACTGATTTCTGCAGCAAAATCCCCCAAGATTTCGTTCCCACCCACTTAAAACACACTCAACCTGGACTGATATCCAGGCACCTAGATTGATATCCAGGCACCTGGATTGTGCATCTCCAGGCGCCTGAACTGAATCCAGGCGCCTGAACCAAGTGATCCAGGTGCCTGAACCCCTTCCAGGCGCCTAGACTTGACCAATCCAGGTGCCTAAATGGCAAATCCAGGTGCATGTATTTCAAAGTTTTTGGGACATTCCGGAGCTCTCAGGGATATTTTGGTGATTTGATGTGAGGTTAATGGAGAGGTTTTTCAAGTTTTTGATCAAACCTTGGGCGTCCTCATCAGGCATTTTCATCATCGGGGAAGCTCTGGAATCTTGAGGGTCCGGATTGGGGTGTCTACAACCAGCAAGACCAAAAATAAACAAACACCACCACCACTAACAACAACAACAACCACAACATCATCATCATCAACAACAACAACTACAACAATAATAATAGCAACAACAACAACAAAAACAACAACAACAGACAACACCAACAATAGCAACACCAACAACAACAACAAACAACACCAATAATAGCAACATCAGCAACATCACCGTAACTCCCCGAAAATTGGGTATGTTAATAAATCAATATTATAATTTATTTAAATAGAAAATCCAATTTCATTAAATAACAAAGAAAACTTAATAAATTTGTTTAACGGAAAGCTAAAAGTTAGCTTTCTTATTACAACTCATAATAAATAGAACTTTAACAATGTCTGAAAAACTTTAAACATTTATTAAATATTAAACTGAAATAACAGGCATAGCCATCTAGCTAAAGATCTACTGGTAAAGTCACTACTCTAACACTTCATAACCTTCCTACTGCTCCATCCCCTCGAACTCAGCTAGTAGCTCTTCCTCTCCTTCTGTACTTGGCGTTGGGGACACCATGCCCACAAAAGTAACACCGTGAGTAGTAAAATTACACTCAATAGGACACCAAAACTACTTATTTATGAAAGTATGCTTATGCAGCAGTAAAAACACATGGGACATTATTATGACCTCAAACCGGTCACAAACACTTTCGTAAGCCCAAATCGGTCATTGACACTCACGTGACCCCAAACTGGTCATAGGCACTTTCGTGACCCCGAACTGATCACAGACACTTTCATGACCCCGAACTGGTCATAGACACTTTGGTCATTCCAAACAGTCATGTCTCGGTGGTAGCCATAAGTTTGACACATAATTTTATCCCAATGTTGTCAAATTTCAAGTTGTCAAATTATCAAATTTGTCAAAGTCGTAAAATTGTCAAAGATTTTCAAATTTATCAAATACGGTAGAGTAGCACTGTGAGTGGTAAAATTACACTCAATAGAACACCAAAACTACTTCTTTATGAAAGTATACTTATGCAGCAGTAAAAACACATGGGACATTATTATGACCTCAAACCAGTCACAAACACTTTCGTGAGCCCAAATCGGTCATTGACACTCACGTGACCCCAAACTGGTCACAGGCACTTTCGTGACCCCGAACTGATCACAGACACTTTCATGACCCCGAACTGGTCATAGACACTTTAGTCATTCCAAACAGTCATGTCTAGGTGGTAGCCATAAGTTTGACACATAATTTTATCCCAATATTGTCAAATTATCGAATCTGTAAAGTCGTTAAAATTGTCAAAGATTTTCAAATTTATCAAATACGGTAGTTGAACACCCCGTTTAATGTCAAACACGTTGGCTTATGCCTCATTGAATGTCAAGTGGCGATGGACTTTACGCCTAGTGAAATGTCGAGCGGTGGTGGATTTTACGCCCCATGGTATGTCAAGCAGAGGTGGATTTCATGCCTCGTTAATTATCAAAACAATTGCGTACTTTAAGCCCCGTTAGATTTCAAGCAGTAGCGGACTTTACAGCCTGTTAGATGTCAAGCTGTGGCGGACTTCACGCCCTGTGGAATTGTCAAGCAACAGTGGACTTCACGCCCCATGGAATTGTCAAGAGGCAGCTGACCCCACGCCCCGTTAATTGTCAAGCAGTGGCAGACTTTATGACTCATGGAATGTCAAGCGGAAGTGGACTTCACGCCCCGTTAATTGTGAGCAACCAATGCGAGACTAAACGCCACCTACCCCCAAACTTAGGGTATTACATCTTAGACATATAACATACCATGTAAGAGACTACTAGTACCTTGGGCTTGAGCATTTTGGCCGTGTGGTGTGTCTTGTGATCAAATCAAGGTACTGGGCTACTGTTCTACATGGGCGTTACAAATAGTATCAGATCCCCACCCTGGTCCAAATGGTGGGTAAGATGCGCTCTGCCACCATGGACACCAGGGGAGGTTGCTAGGACTATGCAACGAGGAAGTTGCATCCTTAAGGGGGGAAGATTGTAATACCTCAAGTTTGGGGGTAGATGATGCTTAGTCCCACATTGGTTGTTTACATGAGTGATCTTGTACATATAACAAACCATGTAAAAGACAACTAGTGTCTTAGGTTTAAGTAGTTTGGGCTATGTGGTGTGGCTTATGAATTAAATCATGGTACTGGGCTAGTGGTCTGTATGGGGTGTTACATAAGATCATTCATGTAAACAACCAATGTGGGACTAAACATTATCTAACACCAAACCTGGGATATTACATGTCAAGCGGAGGCGGACCTGACACCTTGTTAATTGTCAAGCAGCGGCGGACTTTGTGCCCCGTTAACTGTCAAGCGGTGGAGGACTTTGTGCCCTGTTGAATGTCAAGCGGCGGCGGAATTTACACCTCGTTAAATAATGATTTCAGCTTTCAGGTGCCAATTCAGAATTTTTCGAACACCATCTTTCAGGTATCGTTTGAAAAACTTTTTGCGTAATAATAAAAATTAAAGTTTTTCCAAATCAAAATTGTATTTGCCCAACCAAACTACGCCAGTCTGATCCTTACAATAGGATACGTAGGCAGCTCAATGAGCGCGACCCAATCATTTAAACATTTATTCAAATTTTCTGACAATTTTCCAAGATCGAAAACGTAGAGATGCATAAATTGGATGTCTCAATTCTTTGATGTCACTCATACCAACTAATGGTAACCGAGTTCCATCAAAGAGGGGTAACGTGTCCCTTACCCCTTGAAATCTACCTCCATGTTTTAGGGACCCATTTGGGACTTTTCAACCTTTGTAAACCCTTGTTTTTGAACCCCCTTAGCCTATACCCTTCTCCTACTACGTCTCTCCTTAGCTTACCCTTATGCCCAAAAATATCCAAGTTTTAAAGCCATGAAAATGTTCTAACGCTACTTCCCTCATCATCTCTTGTCAACTTACATTTCTAAAACCTTCTGAAAACTATACATCCAATTACCAACATCCATTTACACCCAAACATCTCTCATCTTCAAAAGTTCAAGTTCAAGAAAGGAGATTTCAAGCATTTCCAAGGTAAAAATGGTGATCTGCCTTAGGATCAATATTTGATCTTTGAAGGGACTTAATTAAACATATTTTTATCTTTTGTATTTAATTTCTGTTCAAAACAAGGTTTACGTCAAGTCAAAAAAAAAAATTACCAAAATCAACTTGGAGGAGCATTTGTGTACCCTAATACTATTAGTGTGCGCAAGTGCTCCCCTGAGGTCCATTGTCTAAAATAAAAGGATTAATCTCTCCACAGATTTTTATTGAGGTTTTGTGGTTTCAAAATTTATTTTACTTGTTGAATTTATTAACGTTATAGGAGGGAAAATAATTTTGGTTAAAAACAGGATTTCATGTTGTTAGAGCAAATTTTTAAAATTAGGCCTGGAGGAGCACTTATGCGCCCAAATACTATTGGTGCGCACAAGTGCAGCCCATAGTCTATTTTCCTAAATTTATTTTGTTCATCATTTTGCAAAATTCCATAATTTCTACTTTGGTTTATTTGACACTTTTATGTTCAAAATTTTCTAGTAGTTAAGAATTGAAGTTTGGTTCTAATTAAGTTCTCCTTTTTAATGCATTTCATACACATTTACATGCATTTTCTATTTATTCATCTGTGTTCGAATTTATTCTGGCTTCATTTTATTTCGTTACATGCAATATCCCAAATTTTTAAATCTAAAAATTTGTGATATTTAAACTAATTTTTCCTAATAATATTTGTAAAACCAATTTTGACTTTTTAAATTGTAGACTAATCTAATTTTGAGTTACATTGACCTAGTCCTAGTTGATTTTGACTTCACATTTCTAGGCCAACCGCACATGACTAACACAAAATAAGGTTAGTTCCTAGACTATATACATATGGGGGCCAGTTCCAGAGACACATAAAAAGACACTCCATCTAAGCCATTGAAATCAATGGCTGAGATCAAAATTTAACACAACTAACTCCTCTCTCCCAAAACATGCAGACACCCTACAATTGCTAACCCAAAATCTCTCTCCTCTCCCCTATCCCAGCACGACGGCAACACCATATCAGCCTCCTCTGTCTCTAGCAATCCCATCTCCGGCAAATAGAATTAACCAGGATTGATCAATAATCCATAAATAGAAAAATTCATGAGCTGCAATAGATTTTTCTTTTTTCATAGATCCCAAAACAAATCAGGAATTACCCACAGTTTTTTTTTTTGCACGACAAAAATGATTTATTAATCTTTGAAAACGGATTACAAAGTTAAAGGGAACCATGGGAGATAGCATCATATGCCACCACAGACCCGAAAGGGAAATAACAAAGGCAAACGATGGGTCCACCCAGACAAGGAAGACAAACTAGCCCAAAATGAGATACAAATACACTTATGGAAACAAAAGGGAGATTGATATAGTAGCTTCCACCGTAGAGCAGCTACAAATCAACTCCGAAATCTAGATCAACAGCAGCAGCAATATTTCATAACAATTCTCCAATTTGGACTCCAGAAAAGCCAACATGATGAAGCTCGGATGGAGCATAGATAGCCAGACAGTCATAGCAACTCCAACACTATCACATTATATCGATTGAATCCAGAAAAAATACCACCAAATTAGCATCATGTTTAAAAAGACGAGTTTGAATCTAGGAAAGATGTTAACTTATCCAAATGAAACTCTAGATAAACCGAAACCAATGATGAATACACCCCGATATCAATTCCATACTAGCAAATACAATAAGCTTCTTGAATCCATGCTACCACCACATTATTCTCATGAATCACATCAGTATTCTCATTAATCTAATCAACAACCATGTCAACCAGAGCATGGTTAGACAAGTCATCACTTGAAAATCAGAGAAGAATATTTTCATTCATAATAATTCTGTATCTTTACATGTACATATTTATAGAGATCGTAGAGATCCTACAATCAAGCTATTCTTATAATTACAAGGAAAGAATATAATCCTATCATTATAAGGAAAGAATATCTCTAAATTAGGAAAGAATATAATCCTATCATTACAAGGAAAGAATATCTCTAAACTAGGAAAGAATATAATAGGAAAGAATTACAATAGAGAATCTTTGACTCTTAATTCAATATCGCAACACTCCCCCTCAAGTTGGTGCATAGATGTCACACATGCCCAACTTGCCCAAAAACTTTGAGAATACTCGACTTGAAACAGCTTTGGTGAGGATATCAGCCAATTGATCTTCGGATCGAATCTTAGGCAACTCGACAATTTTCTCATCCAATTTCTCCTTAATGAAGAACTTGTCTACCTCCACATGCTTTGTACGATCATGTTGGACTGGATTATGAGCAATATCACATGCTGCTTTATTGTCACAATAAAGCCGAATCGGTTGCCTAGGCAGATAGCCCAAATCCATCAAGAGAAGTCTTAGCCACAATGTTTCACATATTCCAAGTGCCATACCCCTAAATTCAGCCTCTGCGCTCAAACGTGCAACAACATTCTGCTTCTTGCTTCTCCATGTAACGAGATTACCACCTACAAATGTGAAATATCCCGAAGTAGATCGTCTATCATCTATCGCTCTAGCCCAGTCAGCATCACTATATGCATCCACACTTTGACAATCTTCATTTTTAGTGAACAAAATGCCCTTTCCAGGAGCGGACTTCAGATACTTTAAAATGCGCATAACTGCATTCATATGTTGTTCTCCAAGATTATGCATAAACTGGCTAACAATACTCAATGCATAGGTAAGATCTGGCCTAGTGTGGGCTAAGTACATCAATCTTCCAACGAGCCTCTGATATCTCCCTTTATCAACAGAAAACACCATTAATCTCAACACATAACTTCAATCCTTCTTCTCTTTGGTGTATCACCGGTTGACATCTTGACATACCGGTTCAAGAATAAATCTAAAGCATATTTTCTTTGAGACAAGAAAATTCCTTTATCAGATCGAGACACTTCGATCCCAAGAAAATATTTCAAGGGACCGAGGTCTTTCATTTCGAATTCGCTTGACAAATAACTTTGTAGAGCTTTCCTTTCATCAGGGTCATTTCCTGTAACCACCATGTCATCAACATACACAATAAGGGTAGTGATCTTACCATGCTGTTTTTTCAAGAATAAAGTGTGGTCTGAATTACTCTGATGGTAGCCAAAAGACCTCATGGACTTTGTGAACCTTCCAAACCATGCTCTCAGAGATTGTTTTAGCCTATACAACGATTTCTTTAATTTGCACACTTTCCGACAATGCACTTCTGGTATCATGCACCCTGGTGGCAAATCCATGTATACTTCTTGCATAACTCGCCATGCAGAAAGGCATTTTTCACGTCAAATTGTTGCAATGGCCAATCCAGGTTCGCAGCTAGAGACAATAAGACTCGAACTGTGTTGATTTAGCTACAAGTGCAAATGTATCAGTATAATCAATTCCATAGGTTTGGGTGTACCCTTTTGCCACCAGTCTCACTTTAAAACGTTCAATTGTACCATCTGCTTTGTGCTTCACAGTATAAACCCATCGACATCCAACTGGTTTCTTCCCTGGAGGACGATCAACAAGTTTCCATGTTTCAACTTTCCACCTGGGGTCAGCTAAGGCTTCCTGCACACTGTTAGGAATAGATACAGTAGATAATTGATTTACAAATGACTTATTTGATTCAGACAAGCGATGGTTAGACACATAATGACTCATGGGATATTTAGCTTTACTAGAAAGTTCGGGTTCATATGTGGGTTTGGGGATACCTCTGGTTTGACGCGGTGGTAGTTGTTTTCTTGGTGGTTCAGACACTACAGCAGGACCATCCTCAGCAGGCGATTGGTTTGGTGTATCAGTTGCCTGTGGTGCGAGAGATTCAGATGGAGGTTGATCCACAACTTCATTTTCGTAGGGCGAAACAAGATATCATCCGGACTCCGCAATTAAATCTCCATTTCCCAATTCCCAGCTTTCCTTTCATGGCATTGATTTGAATAATCAATGCGTTGTCCACCAACATAAACAAATGAATTGTTTATTCCCATATTGGCAAAGTTTTGGTCTGGGAATGGTGATTCGGATGGTGTGCTAGAAAAATGATCCAGTGCTACTTGCTCACGTGCCATGCAATTCTCTTGATTTAAGGTCAAATGTGGTAACCTGTCCCCGGAACCTAAAATCACAAAAACACAATAAAAGACATTAAATAATAATAATAAAGCACATAACAAATGTATATTAGGCAGCCTAAATTTATACATTTCGGCACTTATCACCTTCATAAATGAATCTCTCCTATCGTAACTTGCCAAACATACCTACAGATTTCTCCTTCCAACCCATAGACCATTAGTTTTTGCAAGTGCATGTGTAGCATCTCCTTTGTTCTTCAAGCGAATAAACCCAAAATGATTACCTGTCTTCTTGCTTCTCTTATTTGGGATATATGCCTCTGTAACATAGCCAAAGTTGGAGAAGAGTTTTTTGAACCAGGGTATTTCAGTTCTATTTAGGTTGTCAACAAACAGTGTCGAAGAAGACCTATCCAAATTTGAGAAGAACCCAGCTGATTGAAAACCTCTTTTCTTATGTTGAAAATCCCAGTACCTCTCGCGTTCATTAATCCTCATCTTAAATAGACCGAATGATACAAATAAGTAACACCGGATTGAACTCAATCACTGACCCAAATCAGAAAATGCCTCACAGTTTTTTTCTTGATCTGCAGGAAGCCAGGAATCACCCACAATTGAAACACCTAAATGATTTGACAGTCCAATATCCATACAAGTATTCAAAACAAATCCCTTTCTCTTCCATTGAAGTACTGCAATTAAAGAAACCCATGGTTCTCAAATTTTTGATGCGAGACGTACAATTTCTCCAATGTCAATTAAGATGAAGCTTTTTTTTCGAAAAATAAAAATTAGATGAAGCTTCTTTTGGAAAAATAAAAATCGGATCAGATCGTTTTCTCCGTTGTCAACTAATTAAAGCCGTTGCTTTTTTTTTTTTTCATTCCTTCCGTTGCTACGAACAGCAGAGCCGAACTGATGGCGCAATGGTAGTTGGTTGTAACGGATTTTCAAACCGAAGAAGTGAGGGGAGAAGAAGAGGAAATGGAAGAGAGGATAGAAGGGTTAGGGTGGTGGTCGCAGCCAAAGATGGCTTTGTTGGGATGGGAGGGGACTTGCAAGGTAGAAGAGAGGATAGAAGGGCGATAGTAATCATTATTCAAACTTTGACCCATTTGGACTAGCATGTTACCAATTTCACTAATGCTTAGTTCATCATCCTCATAGTAACTAAAATAACCAAAGCTACCCCACGTAATTTGTACCCTTAACCGTACCACCACAATGCATTCTTATAGTGAAATGGGGAAAACTTCTATCTGTAGACATTCACAAGCACCAACACATGAAGAAGAAGAAAAAAATTCTTAGTCAATGCATATACTATTGAACAACATCAAATGAAACAATAAAAAAACACAGTAAAGCAACAAACTCTAGAAATTTTGATTAGGCTTATCTATTGTTTTGGTCCCTGAAATATGCCACAAATTTCAAAATCGTCCTTTTAAGAATTCTGGTTTTAATTTCATCCTTGTAAAACTTTGACAATTTCAATGATGTCCTTTCCGTCCAATGAGTGATGGAAAAAACTTACATGGACTAATAGAATCCCAGTCAATTGTATATGTACCTTTCTTAATGACATGTACCTTTCTCTCCAAGTGCCAACAAGCCAAATTTCTTTATATTAATTCATTCCTTTATTTAATTTTTTTAATTATTTCTTTATCTTTTTTTCCTTATATCTTTTCTCTCTTATATTTTTTCAATATTCTCTATTTCTTTTTTCTCTTTCATTTATTTAATATTCTTTATTTAACTAAATTACTTTTTTTATTTAATTTCTTAATTCTTTTATCTTATTAATTTAAGTCATTTATTTAATTATTTATTTATCTACTTTTCTTTATATCTTTATTTTATTTTTTTAATATTCCCTATATATTTTTTCTGTTTAAAGTAGATAAAATATGTTAAGACTGTATAATATTTTACTTATACATATTCGTTATTATTTTTTTTTTTATAGATTTTAGCAAGTAAAGAAGATATATAAACTTGAGTGCGGAAAGTTGGTCTCTAAAATGGTATTGTAAGACCGGATAATGTGTATTGTAATATTTCCCTAAAAGTTACTTTGAGTTTTTTTAATATAAAATTTACGAGACACTTAAAAATGTCACGATTACCATGAGGTGGAACAATATAGACCATACAATAGGTGCATATAGCACTAGAGGGACCCGGTTCCCATTTTTCCATTACCATCTTCTTTCTTTTAGAGAAGGAAAATTGCTAAACAAATGAATAAACACCTTTCTTGCACAATCCAGTAAATTCAACAATCAAATGTAGAGACTTTTCCCTTTTTCCTTTTGCCTTTTTCTCGGTCCAAATACAAACAATCAAATTGATCCCAAAATAAAATAAAATACAAACAATCAAATGTAAAGAGAGAAACGTACCGGTGCATTTACATGGAAAACCCTCTTTTGTATCATAATTTGTGTGGACCAAATACGTATGAGTTAAATCTTAATTACAATAGTTTTGTTTTTAACTAGAACACCGTGCCAATTCTCTTCCTTTATTTGTTGAAAAAAAAATGAACTTCTCATGTAACGACAAAATGAAGAAAATTCTCATTTTCCAATTTGCAATGACTGTACTAGGAGGTCAATCCTTTTTAAAATAGTTAACTATTTTTATTTTTAACTATAGGGAGTGTTTGGTTAATTGGTTTGGAAACTAAAAGGGGAGAGAGAGAAGGATGACAGGGACCCACCATTGGTTTTGTTTGTGGAATGGTACATGTCATAGGATGACTGGGCTTCTATTAGTACATGAAAGCCTTTTCCGTTTTCCATTGGACAGAAGGATAACATTGAAATTGTCAAAGTTTTACAAGGATGAAATTGAAACCAGAATTCTTAAAAGGACGATTTTGAAATTTGCGGCATACTTCGGGGACCAAACAACAGATAAGCCTTTCGATTAAACAATGAAATTCCTTGTTAATGTAATTTTAAACTCATTAAGCCTAAACCTTTTCAAACCCTTGTGATTATAAAATAGCTTTTATAACATATTTGTTCGATTTCAAAGAAAGAGAAAACTTTCACCCGCCACAGATAGGAGGACCACCACCATCAGTGGGTCTCACATGCCAACCCATGTTCAATGAAGATTGATGAAGACTGTAATGGCTTCGAGTTGTCATATATTACCTTTAATCTTAGTAATGGAGCCCTATGGATCTTCATTCTTTGTCTTTTTCTCCTTTGGGGAGACCACCAGAAGTGAAAAGTGAAGAGGAAAAGGTGATTTTTGGGTTACGAGGAGCAAGTATGGGCGTGTGATACTCACACATTGTAGACACCCCAAACGAGATGTTCACGTACATTTTAATCCCTGATGATGAAAAGAAATGCCCGGAAAGCCTCTCGGATTGAAACTCTTCAAGTCAACTCAGTCAACATACCATACGGTACTCATCTCTCACGCACGATACAGCCTCAGTCACGTATGGATGCCTTTTGAACCTTGGTAGTGGAAGTGTGTTGCACGGAACTGTCATTTGTCACACAACTTTTGCAGAGTTCCTAATAGCTCAAAATGTTGATGAATGCTTCCTCTGATCATCATGGTTTCGTGCAAGGCTTCAAGGCTGCCCTAGAGTCATGATTTCTTTGTGTAAGGATGAAGTAAAATTGATGGCCAAGTTCACCCTACGGCTATAAAATCCCGACTAATTTTGGAGAAAAAAAAAAGGAGATCGAGAAAAAAAATGAGAAAAAAACATGAATTCCCACCGCTAAACCCGATCAAAAACTCTATCTCTATTACAAACTATCCTCATTGTTACTAACAAACTCCAGAGCCAAGTAAAGAAAATGTATGCTCTGGAGAACCCACCAAAGCAACCAGAGCCAAGTAAAGAAGCGAAGCCAGAAGAACCAAGTCAGGAATACTCCCTCAACAAATCCAACAACCGAGTCAAATCAAGAATCAACAACAAGCTAGTTGTTAGCAGATCTGGCCTACAGGGCCCTTTTAAGACTGTCAAGTCTATCTTTTTAGCTCAAGTCAGTTTGAGCTTTATCGAGTCTGTACTTTGCTTTATTGAGTCAATTTGTAATTTTCTTTATGTCAGATGAGTCAGTTTGTACTTTAGTTATTTCCCATTGTTTGAGGGAGAAAGCTAGTAGTAGTCCCGAACTACGTCACGACTTGATTCCTCCAAAATGAGGATACGTAGGCAACCACTAGAAGGGTTCGGCCCTTGTTTTGCAAAAACCTTTCAGGAATTCAGATACATTCAACAGAGCACTAAAAATTGGGGCAATCCTTTCCAAAGCTATGGTTTCTGTAAATATTGCATTGCATTTTATGCATCATTCTTTCATCTGTACATAAATCCCTCTTTTAAAAGCATGCACATAGCATTTTCGCACCAGTCACTAAATTCATTTTGTTTTCCACTATCAAGTTTCAATCATTGGTAAGAGCGAGAAGAGCACCGTACCTAGTTGGACTAGAACTCCCAAACAACGATTAATTCAAACTGAGTCAAAAGCGGTATAGTCAGATTCAGCAGATCCTACAAATATGTCAAACAAAAATGAGATCGAGGCTCTCAAGTAGCCTTGGAAGAATAATGGGAACACTGTGATAGTCAGATGGCTGAATTATTGCTCTTGATACAAGAAATAACTCTTCAGAATAGGCCACCAGGAGGTCCAGGAGAGTAGCCAACTCCGCAAGAGAATTCGAATTTGGAAGCAATGATGGCAAAAATTGCTAAACTTGAGGAATTAGTCCAGAAACAAGAAAATGTAGCTACCACAGGTGTTGATATGGACAAGTTGTGTCTATTTCCCGGCACCAAACTCCCAGAAGGATTCAAGCCTATAACTTGGGAAAAGTTTGATGGAAGTGGAGATCCAAAAGCTCATCTACAAACATATGTGGGCACTCTGTCCATGTATAACATTGAAAAGAACGCCATGGGTTAGATGTTTCAATAGACTCTGACGGGGCCAGCACTGCGATGGTTTCTGAATCTTGACATTTCAAGGAAAGGAAGTTGGGAAGATGTTGGGGCAGCCTTCATGGCTCAATACAATTACAACATTTAACTCGAGATGACCATTCAAGAACTGGATGCAACCAAGATGGGAGCAAACGAGTCATTTGCTGACTTCATCAAAAGATGGAGAGGAAAAGCATCTTAGATGATAGATCGACCCTCAGAGAAAAGACAGATGAGAATTATCACGAAGAACTTAGCGCCCGATTTTGCAAAGCACCTGGTAGTTTTTCAAACCACCGCCGACTTCAGGACTTTTTATGAAGCTGGTCTTGCAGTTGAAGATGCGCTCAGAACTGGTATATTTGAGAAAGGAGAATTTGCCAAGCCCAAATGAATTTACTCTGGCAATAGTAATACCCTATTCAGAACCAACCAATACAACCATGCCCAGGTCAGCTCCTCAAACTCCAAGCTAACCAAAGCTGAGCCCATTAACCAGAAAACAGCCCAACCAACCAGGCAAATGAGAAATTTTTACCAATTCCCTTTTCCTTTGACCACAGTCTACAAAAAGCTCCCCAAAAAAGATTCCATCAAACCACTTGAACCTCGTGAGCCACCCAAGGTACTTCCTCCAAACCATAACCCGAATGCCTTTTGTTCCTACTACCAAATGCCCGGTCATCATAACAATAATTGTATCCGTCTCAAGCACAAAGTCCAAGACCTCATTAAAGATGGAACACTTCCGCTTCCCCTAAAAAAGTCAAACATTGTCTTAAACCCTATGCCGGAACACAAGCCCAATACCCAAATCAACCAAATCTCCCTCAATTCCACTACAAATAACCCAAACTCCACTAAATTTAACCCTAGCCTATACATCATACCAGTCACCGAACCTAAACCCCTTGTCCCTGTACTAGAGGATCTTGAAGTCTGCTTCCCTAAAAGCATTAAACCAGAACAGAAACCTAGATGGGCAGATATCACCGAAAGTGAAGAATGGGCCATGAATGATCGAGATTGGGAAGAACTTCGCCAAGAGTGGGACCCAAGCTAGTTTATTATCTTGGATTCTCATACCAAGCTGGTAATTTCTATACCAACGGATTCCCGTATTTGTAGGATCGACAACGTTGTGTGCATCGTCGGCATGGTGCATACTCTTGAATATATTGAACCAAATGAACATGAAGATTGGCGAGAAAGGTGGGAGGCGATTTATGCTGATCCTCTTGACGCAATTTCACTCCCTGCATTGTTTGAAGAACCTAGAGATATATGGAATCAGACACTCGGTGAAGTTTATCATTGGGTCCCTAACAACAATCCTCTGAATAATTTGTTGCCATCTCCACTTCCAGGGATTGAAGAACATTCTGTCATAGAAACTGTTTTGGTGATCATGACTGGTTTCCTCAAGCCTACATTATTGGGGAATCTCTGGCTCGACCATCCGTGATGTTTCCTCCATAACCAGATGTTTCGGTTCTAATTGCAGATTCATTTTGGAGCAAAGAAGATGTGATTGATATCTAATTTGACAACGATGAAGTATGGACTGTCAACAGAGCCATGTTGGATGATTCATTTTGGCATGACCAAGCAGTAGAACATCTGGGGAAAAAGATGGAGAACATCAAGATCGAGAAACGAAAAGTCAAGGATAGCCTTGCAAGTTTTTGGTCCAAGTATTTTGACACTAAACATAAATTGGAATCCATCAAGGCTGGAAAGCGAAAGGTCGATGAATTTTTAGACTTTTAGGATAAAGAGTCACCATCAGTCATCCAAGTAACAAGAAGCGGACAAATTTATCAACCTCCTAACCTCCACAGAGGCAACACCTCTAACAATGCTTAGGCTGGGGCATTTGCTTAGGACGATCCCATCCAAGACAATTCAATCCCAAGTAGTCTAGAAGAAGTCACTCAGACACCAGAAGTTCTCACCCAACCATCGCAAAGAAATCCTATGCCGGTGGAAGACCCCGTCTTGAAGAAACTTGAAAGAACTCCAGCATCAGTATCCATCTGGGGGCTACTTTCCTCATCTAGGGAGCACCGTCAAAAACTTATCAAAACTTTGTCTAACATGGAAGCGCCGCCTGACACTCCCCCTGAAGCACTAGTAGCCTTTCTTGCACCAAACCAGGTAAAACATGTTGTGACATTCACTGAGAAATATTTGCCGCCAGAAGGAGCCGGTCACAACAAGCCACTACACATCACCATGAAATGTATGGGGAAATGGGTCCCCGTCATTCTCCTAGACAATGGATCTGCTTTGAATGTTTGCCCACTACGCATAGCCTACTGTCTGGGATTTACGATTAAAGATTTCCAACCATCAAAAGTTGGAGTGCGTGCTTATGATAATACGCATAGGGATGTAGTCAGAGTTGTTCAATTGGAAATAACAGTCGAAGATTTCAAGTCTAACGTCGAGTTTCATGTACTCGACATTCCTTCGTCTTTCAACTTGTTGCTGGGAAGGCAATGGCTTCACCACCCGGACATTATGGCAGTACCGTCTTCTCTACATTAGAAAGTTCAGCTTGGTCTTAACACGGGAACACTAACTATCTATGGAGAGTTTGGGATTCGTCCTCATATCTCTAATAATGCCCCTGTGCTGGAGATTACAATGGAGAAGAAGACATCGCTCTTGGAGGATTCTCTTTTGACACCGCTAGGGTCGTTCTCACTATCAAGATGGATTAAGATTTCTTGATTAGCTCTACGGTTATTGAAATGATTAGGAAAATGGCTTACATGCTTGGCTTAGGTTTGGGCCTCAACAATCAAGGAGTGGCTGAATTCCCAGATTTCCCTATGAACAATCACCGCTTCAGCCTTGGTTATCAACCCAACGAGGATGAGCTTAGAAGTGGATGGAAAGCTCGAGCCCGTGCTCAGCCAAAGAAAGGCCCCATTCGTTTCGTCAAAGGAAAGGAGGCTATCTACCAAGGAGAGCTAGAACCATTTTGGGACATAGAGAAAAGAACCAAACTACTAGGGTTTGAAATCTTCGCCAATGACACATGGGACAGTGATGATGAATCAGAGAAGCTGGAAGACTTGATCAAGCAATGCAAATCTGACTGGATTGAAGTTTTTGACTCAGGGAATCTGATATCGTTGTTTGGGATAAAAGTCCAATAGGTATGGTCAAGGACGGGCCTACTGCAATAATGATTGATTTGGAGCTTGTTAGAGACATGGAGCTAATGATGCTAGGCCGAGAAGTCCCTGAAGATGTTACATCACTCATTATGGATGCTAAAGGAATTTATAAAAATTGCACTTTTGTACCCAAAATTATTTACACTGGCACTGAAATTGAGTCAGAGTCAGAGTCTAGCATTGAGTCTGAGTTTAGCACTGAGTTTAAGTCCACTTCTGAGTTAGAACATGTGTCTGTTAGTCCTCCACCTCATTGTTTCTCTTTTGAGTTTGAGTCCACTCCCATGCATCATGCCCCTAGGGCCACCTCTTTTGCAATGAATGAAATCAACTTTGCTTATCTTGGTATATTTGAAATAAATTGTGTTGACCCTAGCGATGATGGGATTGAGTTTGAGGAAGAAATTCAAAAAGAACTCCGATCCCTAATTGAACGAGAAATTGAAAGGCATGCTCAACCTATAAAAGAAGAAGTAATTTCAATAAACTTGAGGGATGAGAGTGATACACGAATAGTTCAAATCGGTTATGGGTTATCCCTGGAGGAATTTAAGGCTCACTCGGATCTTTTAAAAGAATTTCAAGATGTTTTTGCATGGTCTCAAGCGGACATGCTCGGAATTGATCCTGAAATTGTGGAGCATTGAATCCTACTTTGTCCAGATGTGAAACCTGTCAAAAAGAAATTGAGGAAAATGAGGCCTGACTGGGTGCTGGAAATCAAGAAGGGAATTCAGAAACAGATAGATGCAAGGTACTTAATGGTAACAGAATACCCTTAGTGGGTTGCCAACATTGTGCATGTCCCCCAAAAGAAGGGAAAGAACAGAGTTTGCATGGATTTCAGAAATTTGAACAAAGCCAGCCCTAAGGATGACTTTCCGCTACCACATATCGATGTACACATAGACAACACTGCAAGGCACGCATTTCTTTCTTTCATGGATGGTTTTTCTGGCTACAATCAGATTCTCATGCCCCCGAAGACCGAGAGAAGACTTCTTTCACCACAGAGTGGGGGACTTACTGTTACAGGGTTATGTCGTTTGGGTTAAAGAATGCCGGATCTACTTACCAGAGGGCTGCTACAACTTTGCTGCATGATATGATCGACAAAGAAGTCGAAGTATACGTGGATGACATGATTGTCAAGTCCAAGGAAAGAGAAGGGCACTTACACGCTCTTAGAAAGTTCTTCAAAAGATTTCGCAAGTACAGGTTGTGTCACAATCCCAAAAAATGCACATTCGGAGTTACAGCCGAAAAGATGCTTGGTTTCATTCTTGAAATGGATCGCCACAAATGGAGAAAGAAGTACGGAGTTTCCTCGGCAAGATTCAATTCATCAACAGATTCATCGCCAAGTTAACCTCAACTTGCGAGCTGATGTTTCATCTTTTTAAGAAAGGTGTGCCATTCAAATGGGACAACAGGTGTCAGAGAGCCTTTGAAACAATCAAGAAATACCTGCAAAACCCTCCAGTTCTAATGCCACCTGTGCCAAGGCGACCTCTGATTCTGCATTTGTCAATCACTCCATCAGCTATGGGATGCTTGCTAGCACAAGAAGGAGAAGGCGGATATGAGAAAGTTGTTTATTGCATAAGTAAGAAGATGGTCAGATACGAAGAACGATACACTTCTCTGGAAAAGACTTGTTGGGCTTTGGTCTAGGCTTCCAAGAAGTTGAGACATTATATGTCGGCCTATTCTATAACGCTAATTTCTCAAATGGACCCTCTTAAATACTTGTTTGAAAAACCTGCGCTTACAAGTAAGATATCACGATGGTTGCTTTTGCTTGTAGAATTCAACATCAAGTAAGTTACCAGGAAGTCAATAAAAGGAAGAGCCATCGCCGAATTTATAGCCGATCACCTAGTGGAAGGATCAAAAGATGTGGAGTTTGAATTCCCAGATGAAAATGTGATGGCAGCCACCAATGATGTTTGGATGCTGTATTTCGATGGGCCAACCAATCAGAAAGGATTTGGGATCGGGGTACTGTTAATTTCCCTAGAAGGATCACACATCCCTCTTGCTTTCAAGCTAAACTTCGAAGTCACCAATAACCAATCAGAATATGAAGCATGCATTGTAGGGATGGAAGACGTCCTAGAAATTGGGGTCAAAAGACTGGAAGTGGTAGGAGACTCGAACTTAGTTGTGTCACAAGCAAACGGTAATTGGAAGGTCAGGGAAGACAAGTTGAAGCCCTATCATCAAGACTTGGATGATCTGATCCAACAATTTCAGATGGTCACTTTCACACATGTGTCGAGATTGAAGAATTGGTTTACCGATGCCCTCACAATGCTAGCATCCATGGTTGAGATACCGAACAGAGTTAGACTCAGGCCAATTGTAATTGAACAAAGAGACAAACCTGTCTATAAGTATGTCAAGGTCATTAACGAGCCGGACGATGGCTTGCCATGGTATCACAACATTTGGAACTTCATTGAGAAAGGCGAGTATCTAGCTGGAACCGATAAAAAAGACCAAGTTGCCCTTCGGAGATTGGCATCTCAGTACATCATTTGCGGAGGAAAACTATATTGGAGGTCTCATTGTGGAATGCACAAACTATGTGTGCAAGGAGAAGAAGCTAACCAGATCATGGAAGAAGTACATAAAGGAGTTTGTGGCCCTCATATGAATGACATGATGCTCGCCAAGAAAATCTTAAGGCAAGGTTATTATTAGTCAACCATGGAGAGTAAATGTGTTGGATACGTGAGACAATGCCACAAATGTTAGATTCATGCCAATCTTATGCATGTCCCACCATCAAAATTGCATTCCATGACTTCTCCTTGGCCCTTTTCCGTCTGGGGCATAGATGTTATCGGTAGAATCACACCAACAGCGACAAACAGGCACAAGTTCATCCTGGTCGTAATTGATTATTTCACCAAGTGGGTTGAAGCCGCTTCCTATATGACTCTCGCAGCAATTCAGGTCGCTCACTTCATCAAGCAAAATTATCTACAGGTATTGGGTCCCTTAGGCTTTTGTATCAGCTAACGGGGTTCATTTCAAAGGAAGAGTAGTAGAAACTCTTGAAGAATTCGGGATTCAAGTTCATAAATCGATTGTCTACCGATCGCAAACCAATGGGGCTGTGGAAGCAGCCAACAAAACCATCAAGTCTATACTGGAGAAAACCATTGAGTCTGCACGGGATTGCCACGAGCAACTGCCTTTAGCATTATGGGTGCACCGGACATCTATCCGAAATCCAACAAGAGCAGCACCCTACTCTTTGGTCTGGCATGGAGGTTGTTCTTCCCATCGAACTTGAAATCCCGTCTTTAAGGATCATGGCAGAATCGGGAATTGATGAAGTAGAATGGCAAAACACAAGGTTCGAAGAACTCATATTATTCGATGAAAGGTGACTTAAGGCCTTGTATCATGTTCAAAGATATCAACGCCGAATAGTCCGTGCTTTTAACAAGAAGGTAAAATCCAGGAATCTACAGGAAGGTGGCATGGTTTTGAAAGAGATTCGAGCTTCGGTTTTTTATCTGCGTGGGAAGTTTCGACCAAAATGGGTCGGGCCTTATATTATCAAGAAGATCTTATTCGGGGGCGCAGCACAACTCGTCGATCTCGATGGTAACGAATTTTCTACTTTGGTCAACCTGGATCAGCTTAAGAGATATTACCCCTGAGAGAAGCTCACTGGACTGAAAACCGCAAGGTCGGGCAGTTCCAGGCAAAAATTAGAGCAAAAGCCTAGGCAAAAGATAAGGCTAAATAAATCAAAGCTCGCTAGACTGAAAACCTGAAAAGGCGGTATTAGTTAAAATTCAGAGCACAAAAGGAAAGTGTAAATAACCAAATGAACCCTAGCCAACCACTTGTAGTCCTGAACTA
Organism: Vaccinium macrocarpon; assembly: GCA_022606695.1. NCBI lineage: Eukaryota > Viridiplantae > Streptophyta > Magnoliopsida > Ericales > Ericaceae > Vaccinium > Vaccinium macrocarpon. The sequence goes on from CM040174.1 coordinate 15,825,629, forward strand.
CGTCATAACCTGATTCCTTTTTTACAAGGGATACGTAGGCAGCCTCATCCTGAGGTTCGGTCACAATCTTCTGAGTTGATTCCAAGTCATTGTGCGCATTTTAGATTTCACAGACAAAGTCGGTAAGAATCAAGAGCGGAAAATTCTCAAAACTCAAGTTTTATCCAAACAAACTTTTTTGATTACATGGTTGAGCATGAAACTTTCAAAAAGAAACAAACAACAACATCTATGACATTGGGTACATAACTTATTTCAAAATACAGTAAGATTGAGTCAAAAGTTTGTCTTAGTTTCCATTTGATCTTGCTTCGATATCTCTTGTCAACCATCTCTTGTAACGTGCCGGAAGGAGAACACTGGGATATGGATCTCTCGGAATGGTCATGTGCTCCCTCCAATTGTTCTGATAAGCTCTGAATGAGGCAACATTGAAATTTGGCATGACAAAGTTCTCGGGACCCGCAGGCGGCAATACTTGATGAGCACCAAGTTGATGGAGGATACGGTTTGGAATGTAGAAAGTCCATCGAGTCAAACCTGCCAAAACCACTCGCTGATGCCCCATGTTGCTTATAGCCATGTTAGGAAGCTCAAGCCAAGTCAAACGCCAAGAAATCACCTCCTCTGTCAGATGGGAGAGAATCTAAACCCAACCTCCCGCATCATCAAAAACTTCCTTGAAGTCCCTGATAACAAACCCTTGTGTTTCATGGACCCGATTTCTCAGCACAGGCTCCAGCAGATTAGGCTGGTCACATAACCACAACTGTGTGAAAGAGAGAAAACAAGAAAGAAAACCTTAGAAAGCCTTAAGCTGAGAGTCGAGGTAAAATGAGAACGAGATAAAAACCATAAAAAGGAGAGTTGAGTGAGAAACCAACCTGTAAAAGCAGAGGACTACCCTCGAAGACGCTGGTTCGACCAACATGAACTCCATCTAAACCCATCAAAGCTTCAGCCAAAACCATGGGAGCCACGTCTTTGCGCTCCTCAATTTGAATGGCCACACCAACCAAGGAAGAGCTTGCCTGACCATCAGATTGCACAAACAAGATCAATTGGCATTCCCAAAGGAGTATTGATGATCGGACACCTTAAAGGACAAGAAACATCAAAAAAGCATTTCATTCATTTGACAACGGCAATGCCGACATGTGTACACCACAAGTGTTGTCCCATTGTACTTGTAAATTCAAAAGCTTGATTCTTTTCCTGGAGGCATGAGAGTCGTAATTACACATACGTGTCAGTTTCCCACTCCCAGTCAAAGTTAACATTCGATGTTCTTAATTCAATTGTTTTAACTAAGTACTCATGTGCAAAATTTGATTTTTCAAATTCATAGCTAATGTGAATAAAAACAAATCAAGGTGCGAGTTTTTTATAAAACCAAACGTGAATATCAACATCATAAGCTTGATCATGTCCAGGGGCAAAACATGTCCCAATGCTAAAGTCTACTACCATGGCTCACAGGCCATCTATACAGAAGGGCTAAACAGGCACCCAAATCAAAACGAGGCATGCAAGCCCCACCTAATGCTACTACTAACAATTGTCTTAGGTACGAGGAAGTTTGGGTGGCACGAATCCTAAGTCTCTATACTCTTCCGGCGTAGGAGGATGGCTCTTAGTACTAATGCTCTTTGCAGACTCCTCTCTCTGTGCACTCTCCCTCTGTCTCTCCTTGACTGCAGAAGAATGAAGGACTCGGCCTGAAGCTGGAACAGCTAAAGTAGCTCGAGGCGCTGAACGCCTGACATTCTGGGATCCAGATGCTCCCTGCACAAGCAACAAAGACTGTCAAGCACAATGTGAAGAGTGAATGATCAATAGAGAGGAAAGGCAAGTCTGATATATACCTCAGCAGCTCCGCTACTAGGAGTGGCCCTGCGACTAGCCCCTCTCTCACTGCTGGTACCTGCTCCACGGCTACTCTGTCTCAGCCTACGAGTACCACAACCTGTCTCTCTACCTCTGCTAGTCTCTCTAGCGCCTCGGCCTAAGTCTCTGCCTACCTCCCTTATACCTCGAGCTGGTGTCCGACTCCTCCTACGAGTACCACAACTCCTGGTTTAGCTCGCAGGCATACCTCTGGAGCCATACCCATCACAAACTAATGGACCATAGCCTGCAAGTCTTGCACCAACTGGTATGATGCTGCCGCCCATTCAGCAGGAATATGAAATACAAAGATACATCAGTAATGCATGGGATATTGATATGAGAAGATAATTAAAGCAAGTACAACAATCAAAAGTCACCTCTGTCCTGGAAAGAGTGACTGCAGGAGTAATAAGAGGCACCGTCACTACCCCAAGCACTCCATCAACAGTCACTACCTTAATCTCTCTCCTCAACTCTGGTAAAGCAGGAGCAGCTCTCAAGTGATTCTCCATATTTAGGTCATATGCCAAGTGAGTACTAAGTAGCCCTCATAATCAATCGAAGGACTGAAGATCACCTCTGTTGGCACTATATGTCTCTCTATCTCTGCTCGAGTATACTCATCAGTCCTCTGAACAAGTGGAGGAAGGGGTGAAGGCACTCTGAAATGGTCAATCCCAAGAGATTGACAAGACACTCTGTCACCCAAGTACCATCGCCAACTGTATGGACACTCCAACAGCAATCAACTCCCTGTCCACTCCCTGCTCTTGATCAGATAATCCTTGTGCAACCTATCCCAAACATTTCACCTCACCTGCAAGGGAAAGGTTTGTCATTTTTCAACAAAAGGCAAGAGAACATGAAAAGTGTATTACAAAAGAGGCTTACACTATCTCCCGTGGTAGAATCAAGAATAGTCTAAAGCTCTTCAAATCTCCCTTATGGGCACCTGCTCCTGTAAACTCTAACCCCCATTTCTCAGTGCGCGAAAGCACATTCTCATTGTTATGTGAATTGGCTGGGGCAAATACTCCCAGTACCTCATAAGCCCACACATGCATGTTTGGAAACCAATCAAGTCAAGGAATATGGCTACGACATTATCATGATTTTGCACGATGGGGAAATGCTAGCAAAGTTTTACCTCTAGTACTCTCCAATAGCCACCAAGGCTCATGCCTACTCCACGACAAACGCAACCCAAGAAGCAGTACACAGTGCACAAGCCAGCACCACCCCAATCAAATCTCCCCGCAATCTCCAAGTTCTCCAGCGCCGGTAGCCAACCCAAGTGTACCATGCCTTGCCTGTTCAGAAACAGGGAAGCACCAAAGAGATATAACAAGTAAGCCCTCGCCATCTATCTAGCCTACTCTTCTGACTCCGGCTCGTGGTCCCAGAAATCTACCAATACGATATATCTCACCCCCAGCTCGATACCTCCAGGCCTCCTCCCCAAGTAATGCTATATGGCAACAGTGTCCAGATACAGCTCTGAATCAAATGGAATGGGCTCACCTCCAACTCTCAGGCCGGTGATAGCACCAAAGTCAAGAGGAGTAATGGTCATCTCCCCAAACCTGAGATGAAAGGTATTACTGGTATCCCACCACCACTCCATCAGAGCTTGTATCAACTTCTGATCTGTCCTAGTCATTGTCAAGAGTTGAATGAAGATGGTAAAACCTGTTGTATCAACCAAAGCCCTCACGCTTGACGACAACACATGGTAATATGCCAGAGAACTCGTAGAACCTCCATAACCACCCATGGATCTCTGAGTCTGTCAACAAAGGAACGACACAATTTCTATTAGTCATTATTAAAAAGGGAATGCATAGCAAACAGGTACAAGCAGTAAAGAATAAACAAGATGCATACCAAGGGACTTCTGTAAGCAATATGGGTCGAGCAATCAAGCACAACATTTGTATCCAAATATGCAGGCAGCATCTGGGTATATGTGTCACATCCCTGAGGAACAAAGAAGTGAACCCGTGGCACGTACATGAGAGGCGTAAAGGGAACCCTGTGCTCCAACGCCAACTCGACCTCTCGGACTATTCATACACTCCTCCCCAGCGGCTACCTCAACCTCTTTCTGCCTTTCCTCCAGCTCAAAATCCCTGACATGAGATGGCGCACCCTCCTAAATCAGAATATTCTCAAAGTTGCTACAATATCCTCATCTCTCGCCCTCTCCAAGGTTTCTGCTAAAGTCAAGCCTGACCTACGGGAATAACCAATTGTAGGAACAAACAATGGGGGCTCTGAAACCTCTGCCTCTCTATCAGCACTTTCTTCTGGCATTCTAGCAGTACCAATTGCAATGACCGGACCCGGAGCAATACATCTCACCGAAGGTATCTCCCCACTATCAGTGCTACTCCCTCCTGCAACATCCTCCACCTGAACATCTCTATCACCGGGACCTCCCTGAATCACCAGTATGTCAGTCACAACCTGCTCACCGCCTATAATGATCTCACTCACAAAAGTAGCCTCCAGAACGTCACTCGGAACAACCCCAGTCTAAGACCCATTCTCCTGAGCACGAATTTTCTCTACAACAACGTCAATCCCACCAAGATTTATTGCAATATCATAAAGAGGAGTATATGTACCTGAAGGATCGATCTCCATAGCCTCCGAACCCTCGTGAACAATTGGAGGGCTCACCCCAGTACTCTGATCAATGGCTGCAATGCTCTCAGTATGCTGCGCGACACTTTGATCAATAGGCACATCACTCTCAGTGTGCCGTATAGCACTTGGGTCATCACCAATGGTACCACCACTGCCCACAGTACTCGAATCCACTGGCACGGTATTTCCATCATCACGCATGGCACTCTGAGTATGTCGTGCGGCACTTTGGTCTTCACCAACATTACCGCCACCCATCACCATGGCACCACCGGTACCCCATACCTCCACCAGCGTGAATGCCTCAGCCCCTATCGGCGCCGTCTGAGAAACTTCCTGAACCGGGTCTGTAGCCATTGAACCGACATCTGCCGAAATACTCATGGATGAGTCATCGGACACTGTACTTCCCTCCTTAAATGCCGATGATGTCGTATTAGTAGCGGACGCGGTAGAGCCACTCTGTTCCTCGCCGAAATTTGCCATGGCAGGTGTATCTCGGAAGAGAGAAGTTGGTTTTGGATGTGATTAAATCAAGAAGTTGAAAGAAATTTTAGGGGAAATGAGGGAGAAAAAGAAGAATGAGGAGGAATATGATTTTCAGGCTCCTACTCTCCCAAAATAACCGACCAAGAAATTTGAATGTTTTAAAACCACTTGTGCCATACGGCACACCAACTCTGTCGCACGGTACACAAGTTATGTCATACGATACACTTCCTCTACCATATAGTGCATATATTCTGAATTTTGCCGCACGTTGTTCATACTATACTGCACGACACACCTTATATGCCACACGACACACCTCTGAAAGTTTTGGCATCATGAGCATTGGCTTTCCGGCCACCAACAATGAAGCCGAGTACGAGGCTTTCATCGTGAAACTCCGACTTGCCTTGAACTTGGGCATAGAAGAGATGCAGGTCTACAGCGATTCCATGCTGGTGATCAGCCAGCTCAACAGCGATTATGACTTCGGCAACAACCGAATGCTCAAATATCTCAGCCATGTCTTGAAGTTGCAAGAAGATTTCAAAAAGGTAGACTTTTGGCACATCGACCGAGCCCACAACGCCCAAGCCGATGCTTTCGCTGCCCTTGGCTCTGCGTGCTCTAATATCGAGGGCTCCTGGACAATCATCTTGGGGACATCCCTAGCCCGAGCTTCGAGCCTGGACAAGAAGATGTCATGTGTATCGCCCCTACGAGCACCAGTTGGATGGACCCCCTGGTTGCCTATCTATGGGATGAAAGACTCCCCATAGATAAAAAGGCGGCCCACCCGGTTCAGTGCCAAGTGGCCTCGTACTTCCTCTCAGCAACTAGCCAGCTCTACAGGCGCACCTACACTGGCCCAGACTTGTGAGTGCTCCACAAGGAGGAGATCCTGCAGGTCCTACACAAACTTCACAAGGGTGGTAGTGGCTACCACTCGGAGGACAGTCCTTGGCTGAGCGCGCCGTAACCCAGGGCTATTGGTGTCCCAACATGAGGAAGTCTGCCGAGGAATATGTGTGAAAATGTGAAGCTTACTAGAAGCACTCTCCCCTCCTCCATTAGCCCACCCTTTCTCTCAACCCCATCACCAGTCCATGGCCTTTCGTGCAATGGGGACTTGACATCGTGGGTATTCTCTCCACTGCCTTCGGTGGATTCAAGAACCTTATCACTACCACAGACTACTTCACAAAGTGGGTTGAAGCAGAACCCCTCATCCACATTAATGCGACCGAGGTGGAGCACTTCATCTGGAAGAACATCATCTTCAAGTTTGGCATTTTGTAAGCTATCATCTCATATAACGGTACCCAGTTTGTGGCTGAGGCCATAAAAACACTATGCAAGGAGAAGAACATCCGCGTCTACAATTCAATGGTGGTGTATTCTCAAGGGAATAGGCCGAGGCCTCAAATAAGTCTATCTTAGTCGGTCTTAAACAGAGGTTGACCAACAAAAAGGGAAAATGGGTCGAGGAACTCCCTAAAGTCCTCTAGGGCTATCGTACCACCCCAAGGTGAGGTACTAGCCGAGCGCCCTTCTTGATGACCTACGGAATGGAAGTTGTCCTCCCTCTCGCTGCAATGGCACCAACGGACAGCACCGAGGTCTTTCACCCCTTCAACTAACGAAGAGCACATTCATCCGAGCTCAACCATATTGAGGACCTTCGTGATGAAGCAAATATTAGGTACGTAGCCTACCAACAATAGGTTGTTCGGGGGGTACAACAAGAACATTCAGATGCGGCCCTTTAATGTTTGATTACCTCGTCCTCCGAGAAGTGGTCCAAAAGAATAATAAGAAAAAGTTCATGGCCAACTGGGAAGGCCCATTCAAAATCACGGCCAAGGCCGGCTATGGGGCTTACAAACTTGTCGAAAATGGATGGCATGGTTGTGAGCAGTCCATGGAACGCCTCCAAGCTTAGGAAGTTTTACAGGTAGCCTTTCATTATTTATGTTCAAGCTTTGCCCTCGGTAAATCTTTGTAAACCAAGCGGGCTCAATTTCAATCAACAGATTCTTACAAATTCCTAGTGTTATCGTTGTTCTATACACTGAGTACCCTTCATGTTCAGTTAAACACTATTCATGTTCGGTGGAACAGTGTTCGATGGAGCACTCCTTGTACGATGAAAACCTGTGTTCTATGGAACACTATTCCATTTGGTAGAACCACTTGTGCTCGGTGGAGTACACGGTAGACCGTTTGGTCTTGGATGAGCTACAGTGCTAAGGGCCTTGGGTTGAACCACTAGGCCCCGTTAGCATCCAACCCCAGCCCAAAGCAAGGACATGTAAATACGAGCTCGGGGGATATGAACACTGGTTAGTGTTTGGCTAAAGGCCACCCCAGCTTAGGTCCTAAATCAGGTTATTTCGACATAATCCCCAACCTAAGCCAGGAATTTTTTCAAACACTCATCTTCGGCAAAAAGAAAAAGTAATTTACTTTCCCCCGAAGAGGGGCTATTTACAAAGAGCTTGGCTCAACTACGCTTGGTACAAACCATTCGTGCTCGGAGTTAGAAAAATTAACCATACAAAGTTGACTATAAAAGAAAAGCAGCATTCATTCATCCATATCAAAAATTGAGGGCTCGGCGATGGTGCATCATTCGATGCCGACCCCCGGGATACCTATGTTAGGATTACAAAATTTGAGATATGGCATTTTGCCCTAACAATTCGGCGCCAATCCCAATAATTAACAAATCAAAGAAAAAATAAAAAGAAACTAAACGTCCTGAGCAAAGGAGAGGTCATAGGCCTACTCCTCCTTGCCGTCAACCTCTTCATCCTCATCATCCATCGGCAGCTCAGGGACTTTGGGCTCGGGGATCTCAAGGATGGTCCTATCCTTGGCATTAAGAGGGGCAAAAAAGGCGTCAACTCTCTATATATAAGCCATCGGAAGCAGTCCTTGTAACCGAGGTAGTACCCTTTTTTTTCAAAGGCCTTGACCCCAATTACTTCAGATTCCTTCAGGTACTGCTTCCCAGCCTCCCGCTCCCCCTCTTGAAGCCATTCTCGTCCACCGCGGCTACCTTTTGCTCCTATAGAGTTTGGAGCTCTCAGAGCTTGTCCTCGGCAGCCTTTGCTCTATCTTTGGCAACCTTTCCTTTGTCTTCATCAGCCTTGGCTCACTCCTCAACCCTCCAGGCGTCCAACTCAGCAAAAGAAGCCTTGTCCTCGGCCGACTTGATCTGCCCTTCAACGCCCTGCTTCTCAAGGCTGAGATCCTCTATCTTCTTCCCGAGGATCTCCATGTCCTTCTTGAGCTGGGTCGCAGACTGACGCTCTTTTCAGAGTTTGACCTCAGCGGCCTTGGTCACCTTAGCCATTGCCACTACCTTCTTTTGAGTGGCGTTCGAGGCTTGGCTCACTTCAAAAGGAAAAGAGAGTCAATATCGAGCGAGTTGACCTCAGGGAAAATGGAGATTTCAGGAAAGAAAATGAGCTATGGAGATACCTTGACTAGGTTATTGTGGAGCTCAAGAAAGTTGTCATCAATGGAGGAGGCATCAAGCGCAGACATGTCCATCGAGAGTGCCAGCCCCTTCATTAAGACGTTGGCCAGGAAGGGGTCCCTCTGAACGTTGTTAGCTTCAGTAAGGATCACCCCGCCGCGACCTGAGTAGGTAGGGGCCCACACTGGGGGGAGGGGCGACCTCAGATCTGTTTCTCACCTTGCGGTGGGCAGTGATTGGCCTCCAAGGAATGGACTGAACAATGGTCGTGGTAGCTAGTGTGGTTTGGGCAAATGGAAACGGTGGGATTTCTTCTGTCCTCGGGGGAGATCGGAGAGGTTGGCTCTCGTATTCCGCAGACCTTTTCAAGGCCTGGTCCTCACCACCGACCGGTTGCTCTTCCTTTCGTCTCCTCTATCTGGTGTGTTGGCAGGCCAAACCGCCTCAGGCCTAGCGCCTCACCGTAGCCCTTAGTTGTTGCAAGGTGGGCCTCTCCGCGCTTGCTGCCATCTCTCCTCTCGACTGCCTCTCCTTGCCCCACAACTGCGCTAACTCTTCGTTGGGGAAGGTTGTTCTCCTCCTCCTTCGGTGGTTCTACGAGGTAGGTGACTTGTTCCTATGCAAGTACCCATGATAGCTCGACAGGTATTTGAGCAGAAGATGATCCTGCTACTGGCCGTGGGCGAACAAAGCCTGGATCATGCTATCGTCCGAGAGCTCAAGCAACCTCTTGTTGACTGCATTGGTGTCAGCAATGAAGGAAAAAAAGAAAGCTCATAAGTCCTCGGCAAGAACAACACATAAAATGACAACAAAAAGCAAGAATGAATGTGTAGGTAAAAGGGAAAGGCCTCAACTTACTGGGTTCCCTGCGGTGGTGGTTGAGGGGCCAGGTGCCCGTGTGTAGTTCCCCCTCACCATCACGTAGTTGTATTGATGCTCCTTGGAATCATAAAGGTCCCTGATTAGGTGGTCGTACTTGCACTTGACCGAGAAGTAATACCTTCGGTATTTTGGACTTAGGATCGGAATGTTATGCCTTTCAGCCAGCTTCAAAACTGAGAACAGCACTCAGTACACTTTCACCCCCACCTAACGAGGATCAAGGTTATAGTAGTAGAGGAACTGTCGAACCAGCTTCGGGAAAGGAAACCGTAGGCCCCCCTTGGTGATGGCCATCAGAGGGACTGTGATGAAGTCGTCCCTATTGTTGATCTAACCCGAAAGTGAAGTTCAATCTCTTTGCGTCCTCGAGGATGTGGTAACTCTCCTGAAACGTCAGTAGATGCTCGGGAAAGTCGTGGTCAAACTCCATGATGTAGGGGCATTCATTGAGCCCAATTTTTAGAGGAGTGACCTCCTCCCGTCGTCATCGAGGGCGAGGGTAGGCATCTTGGCACATTGAGCCCTTGGGGCAGGCTCCTCCCTTAGGCAGATTAGCCTCTAGTGTGCTGCTCTGGGTTGCCTCGTCACCATAACTTATGTCGACGACCACCAGGGCTTGACAACTAGTTCGAAGATCTCTAACTCGGTCGATTTAGCCCTCAAGAAGTCCAGATGCTCAACGGCTTAAGATGTGGAAGTCCCCACGTCAGGGTTCATTCTATCTCCCTCCATTCTATGATACCCTTCTGGATAGATAGTTTGGAGGGGAGGGATGTTAAGTGCGCTCAGGGGTCGATTCCACTATCAATTATTGAGCTCCCTAATTCATTCTATGATACCCTCCATTCTATGATACCCTTCTGGATAGATAGTTTGGAGGGGAGGGATGTTAAGTGCGCTCAGGGGTCGATTCCACTATCAATTATTGAGCTCCCTAATACATGTTATGTCCTCCTCGTTGAGTTCCTCGTCATTGTCGAAAATGATGAAGGGCTCGTTGTTCATCCAACTGAAAACCTAAAACAGTGCACGGAGAAACCCATCAACTATATGCATGGGGTACGGGTGCGAGATGCAAATTCCTATGTGGAATATGCTTGGCTAATCGAGGGGACCTACCCACTCAGTCGTCTCTCAGCTGGACCTAAGGTGAAGTGTGTGCACTTGAGAAGAAGTCGTGGCCCTCAGTCATGGTACCACGGGCCATCGAAAGAACATGTTGAATATTCAACCTATGTTTGGAAGAACACGTTGAATACTCAACTTGCGTAGAAAATGGCAACCGTAAGCCGCCGTACAACTTGTCGGAAAACTCAAACAAAAGCACGGGCAGACCCCAAAACTAAAAAAAATCACCCCAAAAGCATGAAAAAGCGAGGAAAATGCACAAAATGCTTAGAAATGGAAGGAAAATGTGGTTTACCTCGAGTTTTCGCAAAGAGAAGTGACTGAGAACAAGATCTGGGTAGCAAAGGACGTGAATCAACGGTGGCGGCATGAGTTCTCCAACAAGAGGCAAAAATGGCAGAGTAACAGGGACCTTCCTCTCTCCCCTCATTGTATTTATAGGGGGAGGGGGAAGGGCTCAACAATCGCCATCAATAGGCGTAATGATGACCAAGATTTGGGGAACGATATGGCGGCTTCGCCGAGCCAATCAGGGCTTGACATCTGTCCCCACCATTTAAACCATTTGGTGCTAATCCCAAGCAACGGTCCTCTAACCAATCCCAAGCTGACACATAGCAGATGACATCATGCCACGTCCCAGAATCTCTGACACCCGATAACCCAACAATCACCACTAGAACGACGTCACATCGCGTCCTTTCAGATTCAAAATGACGTGACGTTTCGAGCAGATAAGCATTGTCCTCGGTTGGAATTAGGGAATCCTCACGGCCGCTCGGATTGGTCAAGTCCCCCAATCACAAAGGCACTGATTGAGGAAGTTAATGGGCTATTGTAGCGACCGGGGACCCAGGGGTTCGTTGTTCACGGCTGCAACCCCCACCCCCCGCCAAGGGGGTGGGTGTCTAAGGGACTACCCTCACCGAGTGGAGGCTAGGCAGAACCCCTCTCCTTGGGAGCCTGCACCTGGATGGAAGATTCACTACAGGTCTCGGGGAGCCTCAGGACCTCAGTTGGGCCCCCCCTCGAGAGCCAACGCTAGAAGGTTCCAGATGAATAACCTCGGGAGACTGTTCTTGAACGCTGCCCGGACCGAGTCGATTGACCTCGGTGCCGGGAGGTCGCATCAGATGCCAGGGGCTCTATTGAGGTACACCTAACAGTCTGAGCGGCTCATTAATGGGCTCAACCACCCAGCCTGCATTGCATTTATGGCGAGCCACCAACCCTGTAGGAGCAGCCTGCAGGGATACTTGATTGATGGGAATATCTACGTGATATGTGACCCAGGTAGCGGCCGAGGTGTCGCTTGAGAAACAAACATCAATCCATGCATTTAATACGATGGTAAGGACAGAGCGCGTGAGGCCCCCGAGGAGCTTGCGGGACATGCTCCTCCTTGCCTATAAATACTGGCCCCACCCTCCTCATTCGGGATCGATCTCTCTCACTCTCTACATTAAACTTTCAACTGCACTTCATCTCTCTAGAACTCTCCACTAAACTCCTCCCTCCATTGCTAACTTCGCCATCGGAGTGCCTTCCCGAACCACCACCGTCCGGGCTAGGCACTAATGTGGTTACTCCCTTGTGTATGTCCTCGTCCGATGTACCCCAAGAGTTCCCGCCTTCTTCTCCGATGAATCCCTAGGGCTCTAGTGTGGTTCAACCCAGCTCCTCGATCTCCATGTAGTACCAAACAGCAAAGAGATCATTCTGGTGAAATGCCCTCCACACATGGCATATTAATCACACAAATTAAACAACTTTTTAAATCTCCAACTAAAAGACATTTGGTAAAAAGGAAATGTCTAAAATGTATGTTGCCTGAATGCACTCAATCCCATGGTTGGTTACGACATAATCCAACTATCTCACAGAAAATTAATACTATTGACAACCAAACCACAGTGAAAAAAAAAAGTTTTTGTACTCTTTTGCCTCCATGAAATTAGAGACCACAAAAGTAATATCCAAATACCCAATTTCCTTTTCCACTCAGTGGTGATGTATCGATGGCCAAGCTATATTTGAGAGAGAAAACCTAGCTAAATATATGTTGTAGACATTTAGGCTACTGCGAGTAACATGGATTGTTTGTTGTACTTGCCACACACTTGAACAATCCTTTCTTAGTTTTCAGTATATTTGGAGGTAATTTGTTTTGGATCGAAGTGGCCTTTCACTTAGGTTTACTTCGTGCCTTCAGGTACGGGTATTCACTAGTACTTTTCTAAAAAGTAGATTGGATAAAGCACTACATTTGATTGGTGTTGAAACTCTTTCTTCATCTTTACTTCTCGAATTTATAGGCCCTCAATTTATGTGTCGTGTTTGTGCATATAACTTCCATCCATTACAAAATGGGATCATGGGGCCAATCCATAAACTACTTTTTCCTCTTTTCTTGGTATGTCCAAACTCCAAATAATGGGGACATTCTGACCAAGTCAAATGGTCTAAAAAATTCTTATAGAAAGTATACCATTTAGCAGGAGCCAAATGAAAGCAACCAAAGCAAAACCCAAAAAGTGATGCAATCCTTACTAAAAAAGTGTATTGCGAAGGTCGGACCCACACCATTTCAACCACTAGGAGGAAGGGTAATGTTTACTCTTTTTAAGGAGGGTGGAAAAAAAATGCAAGGGGGTTAATTAGATAGTTATACAACTTGTCGTTTTGCTCACTTCAATAGTATTGTAGGAACAATTAATGTTTTTTTTTATCAGCGAAAGAAAACCTCACTATCATAAACATAAAAAGTATGCTTGAGGAATACTTCCAGCGCAACCAAAAACAAATGAACCGGTGACTGCAACAAAGGTTCTGTAGGAGGGGTCAGTGCGAGACCCCGGTTCACTAGAGTCAATGTTGACCCACCGTTGAGATCATGACAAGTGTCACCCAGGTGGCACAATGTCCACACGGAGGGGCCACTGACGCGAGCACAAGTCTCCACACGGCGGGGGGGGGGCATTGCTGGTACAGGACCCTCTCACGCAAGGTGCCTCCACGGCGCGCACCCTAAGCCTAGTAAGAGCGATGCTTGGGCAACCATGAGCCATCCGAACAGGAGAATAGCCCATGGCCCAGATGACTAGTGCGGCCCAGAACATGGGCAAGAATGTGAGAAGCTAGTCTAACTTAGCCTAGATAATTATACCTGCTGCGATCTGAAGGCAGAATCCCAGGGGCCCCTGAGGCTTGGTTGCGGTATAGCCACGACCAAACAGGTCATGACCTTGCCCTTACGAGAATAAGGGAGATTTAGTGGGTTGGTGGCTATAAAGAACAAAAGGATTGCTACGCGGGGGAATGGCTCGTCACCGTGCAGATCAGCTGCACAGTGATGACATCACCCGTATGATCAAGGTGTACAGAAAGGACATGTGTTATCATATTATAGGGGAATAGCCTGGCACCTGATCATTGGTCCATGGTGCCTATAAATATGGGACATTCCCTTTCAATGCTTAGAGGTTGGTGAAATCTTGGCAGAGGCATATGCCATTCTAGAAAGAAAAGGGTAATCACTGAATGAAAGGAGAACATCCTCTTTAGTGAAATTCTTGCCCCATCTCCTAGGTCACAAAGGGTATCACGAATTAGACTGAGAGCAATCCACTGCCTTAGTTCTTTCTGTGCACACCTGCTCTATTCTTCACCCGTCATCTAGACCACCCTATTCTCTTCCTTACTGTGTCTTTACTATTGACTATCCACACCTCTCTAGCTCATCATATTTGGCTATAATAAGAACCATCACCTACATTCAAGTAACTCTGCTAGGGAGGTTGTTTAGTTAATGGTAAACATGAGAAATGGTCTACAAACTTCAGGTATGGCAGCACCGACAAATCACACCAACCTCGTTTTTGACAGTCCACCACTGATAGAAGATGCTATGTCCAACCAGGTGGGAAATGAAGCTAGAGGAAACCAGGGAGCTCTAGCCATGGAGGTAATCCACACCATGCAAGCTGGAATCACACAAATGTAAACCACTCAGACACAATTACTCGCCGCCATAGGGGGCCTCACAGAGGTCATCACAGCTGTCTTACCTAGAGCCCAACCAATGATGGTGACTCAGCAGATCCATGCTGAGGGGGGAGTCCAACCATTTGTGCTTCCACGGGCTGAACAGACTCATGGAACTCAAAGGGTGGCACCTTTAGTTGGTGGCCTTAGTACCCAAGCCCTTGTTCAACTAGTGATTCATGTTCATCTTGCCTTGCTAGAGAACCCTGGTTTGCAAACCACAGGAACAGGTTTCGTACACCAAAAAGCAGAACTGGGAGAGAACGTCGGGCCATAGGCAGTGACCTTAGAAGAAGTGCAAGCTCTGCTACAAAGAGAAAAGACGAAAACAACATTTCCCTCCCTCCCAAGCCAAAATATTCAACCACCATACCCCATGGCCATCCTTCAAATGCCATATCCAGAAAGGTACACCCCACCAAAGTTCACCAAATTCGATGGCAAAAGGGGAACACATAGGAACATGTGGTGCGGTTTCTTGAAACTCTAGGGGCCTTCTCTGGAGACACAAATCTCAGGTTAAGAGAATTTTCTAAATCTCTAACCAATAAGGCATATACATGGTATGCCAACCTCACCCTTACTCCATAATATAGTGGGATGACATGGTGAGTCGCTTCTACACCAGTCTATCCATCGTTAAAGAAACTCAGGGCCCTAGTGAAAATATCATTGACTACATCAAGCGGTTCCAAGATCGCGCAGTTGATTTCCTTGAGCCAGTAGAGGAAAAGTATCCGGTGGAAATCTATACAGCAGGACTCTTACGTGAGTATCATCCATTATTGGTTAATGTTAAGATTCATACAATTGTTGCGTTATTAGAAGCAGCATACAAGCTGCGCCATACCGTAAAGCCACTCGTGCGAGAAGGCTGGAAGCCTAGAAAGTCACACTCCGTTGCCGCATCTGCAACTTCTGCTCTGCCTTCACGCAAGTTGCAAGGGGGAGAAGGCAACAACGGACGTGGTGGATGGAACGGAAATGGTAACAGGCGCGGTGATTGGAAGAAGCAAAAAGTGTACAAGTAGGGCATAGGGGCTCTCGAATACTCTGCGCAGTATCAAGGAGGTGAATGCACTGGTAAAAGAATGGATCACAGATGGCGGTCTCGCACTACTAGATATCGAGGTCGCGCCCTCGCACGCAGACAGAGAAAGTCCTAACTATTGCATGTTCCACCGACACACCAAGCATCCCACTAGTGAATGTTGGACCTTGAGAAGGGTTTTCAAAAAGAGGGTGGATAACAACGAGTTGAGAATCACCACTAAAGCACAAGACGTTCGCACGCATCCCTATCCTAAGCACAGGACAACCAACATGGCTAAATGTTTCGAATTCGTATGCAAAATAGAGGAGGATGATTATGGTTGTGACTATGATAATGATTATGATTATGATGATGATTACAATTACGAGGAAGTGTATATGACATCTTTCTACGATGAGCTTAATGATATTGCAGGATATGATACTTCGATGGTGGCCACTCCCGATCCAGAGAGTGGAGTCAAAATCTTACAAAACAGCACAAAGTTCAGATAGTTCTATGATGGAATGGGGTTCACGCCCAATACAAGGTTCCTAATGACAAAGGCTATTTTGGCTATCGCACAAAAAGGCCACCAAGCGTGCACCACATAGGGAGGATCCCTCCTTAGAATGATTAAAGACAAGTCGAATGCAATCTCATTCTCTGACTCTGATAGAAGAGTTCTGCACCCACACAATAGGCCCCTATATGTCACGGCACGAGCCAATTGTGTGGAACTAAAGCGAGCTTTCATGGATGGAGGAGCATCCATCAACATCATGCTGATGTCCACCTTGCAAAAGGTAGGAATCCCGGAGGACCGGATAGTGAAGTTGCTGATAAGGATCACTAGGTTCCAAGGAGACAAGAAGGAACCCCTGGGATATGTCATCGTTGGTCTCGCAATCGGACCTATCTGCACTGCTACTAAATTCTACATTATTGACGCAAAAACAAACTACCACATAATATTGGGCCGCAGTTGGATGCATCGCTTTGCAGTCATCCCATCCAGCTATCATCAGTGCCTAAAGGCGATTTTGGGTTGGAAAGAAAATCACTGTTGCAGCGTCCGATAGGCCATTTGAAGTAAACAAAGCTCACCTGTCTAATTCAGTATACTTCACCGAGATGGAAGAAACGCTGAGCGGGACGGTTGTAAAACCGTTCGGAGTCAAATTTCCCAAATGGGAAGACATCAAAGATGAAGGGGAGGTCTCCACGAATAAGCGGGAACCATTCACAGAAGTGCTTCAGAGCCAAGGAAGATTACCAAAGTCAAGGAAGGAGGAAAGACCATGTACTGCTTGTGACGAGGCGGCGAGCCGGATGTCTCAACAAAGGCGTCTGACCCGTGGTGCCTAAAGGCAATACGAGCAGAAAAAGATGAGATTGTTAAACCTGAGCCAGCCCTAGAATGTATGCAGGATATCCCTAAACCGTAGCCTAAGGTGTTGGAAGAAGTCAACCTCAGAGAAGGAGAGGGCACTTCAAGGCCTGTCTTCATCAGCGCGACACTTGAAAACGGAATGAAAAAGAGACTCATTCAACTATTGTAGCAATACAACGATGTATTCGCTTGGCACTATGAGAAAATGCCAGGGCTAGACACCGAGTTGGTGGCACACCATCTGAATGTCTTGCCAAATTCCAAGCCGGTCAAACAAGTTGAGCGCAAATACCAGCCGGAGTTGGAAGAGATGATCAACGAAGAAGTTGAGAAATTAAAGAGAGCCAGATTCATCCAACCTATACAATATCCGCTGTGGCTGGTGAACATCGTACCAATGAAGAAGAAGAAGAACGGCCAGATACGTGTGTGTGTCGATTTTCGCGACCTCAACAAGGCATGCCCGAAGGATGAGTTTCCTTTGCTACATATCGATACTTTGGTTGACTCCATGTTGAGACACCATAAGTTCTCCTTTATGGACGGTTTTAGTGGTTATAATCAGATTAAAATGGAGGCAGAGGACGCGAAGAAGGCGGCTTTCAGAATACCGTTAGGCAACTTCCATTACACAGTTATGCCCTTTGGCCTCAAGAATGTGGTGCAATATACTAGCGCACGATGATGGCAATCTTTCACGATATGCTACATCACATTGTAGAAGACTATGTTGATGACCTCGTTGTAAAGTCAAAGTAGAAGTTTGATCACTTGGATCACTTGGAAACAGTGTTTACAAGGTGTAGGAAATTCAACATGAGAATGAACCCACTAAAATGTGCCTCGGTGTAGTGTCAGGGAAGTTCATGGGATTCTTGGTCCACAAGCACGGGATAGAGGCGGATGATGCAAAGATAAAGTCCATTGTTGGAATGCCGCCCTTACACTTTCAGTGAACACTCAAGAAATTCCTAGGGTGGGTTTCTTACCTATACAGGTTTATCCCCGCTCTGGAAGAAATATCAACACCATTTAGTGATCTGCTGAAGGGAAGAGCAAAATTCGAATGGCGCGCAAAGCACCGGTGTGCCTTTGAAAGAATCCAAACTGTGTTGACCTCCCCGCAGATCATGATCGCACCGCACAAGGGCAAACCCCTTGTCTTGTACCTGACGTCCACCTCAAGATCCATTAGGGCCCTAATCGTACAAGAAATCAATGCCACGGAAAGGCCGGTTTACTACATAAGCCAAAAAGTGCAGGGGCGAGGGAGCATTACATGCTAGTAGAGCGGCATTGCCTAGCGTTGATTTTTACCGTGCAAAAGCTACGTCACTACTTCTTGTCCTTCAAAATCCACCTTGTTACAACGGCGACCTTTTTCCGCTATCTGCTATCCCGACCAACCCTCACAGGGAGAGTGGCCCGTTGGCTTTTAGCTCTGACTGAATTCAAAATATCATCGTCACTCCTAGGGGCGATTAAGTGTCAAGCACTTGCTGATCTACTAGCACAATTCCTTAGTGGACGATGCGAACTGGTCCAAGAAGAGTTACTAAAAGATGGTTTCAAAGCATTAGCGGCCGGGTTAGTCATTTGGACGCTAGTCTTCGACAAGTCTGAAGGAGGTGGCGCGAGAGGTGCCGAAATAGTCCTCACTAGCACAGACGGCTAGCACGAATACCTCGCATACAAGCTATCTTTCCAATGTTCAAACAATAAAGCAGAATACAAGGCCTTGATCCGGGGGCTCCTAGCAGCCATTGCAAAAGAAACAAACCCTCAAAATTGTGGGGGATTCAAAGTTAGTAATTTTACAAATAGAGGGCGTTTACGCACTTAAAGATACTACTCTTGCTCCATACAAGGCCACGGTACAGAGGCTGATGCGGCATTTTGATAAAGTGGAAATCATTCACAAACCCAGATCAAATAACAGGTTCCCTGATGCACTTGACACGCTGGGAGCGAAAGTTAAGTTCAATGAAGAAAAAATAGCCATAAAAGTCGTTAAGAAGACAGAGCCATCAATCGTCGATGAAGTGAACAAGGAGCAAGCCATTGAGGAGTGGCAAGAAAAGTTGATGAAACAGTTAGCTATCGGGCAAGGCGACGTCCCCTTGTCAGAATTGGCACAATTTGCCACAATTGGAAAGAAGTTATATTTTCGCAGCCCTCAGGGGTGGCTCGCACGGTGCATTGCGCTTCAAGAGGCCAAGACCAGGCTGTGTCAGATCCATGGTGCAACTTATGGAGAAAATGTCATTTCTCTTTACCGAAGGGTTCAGAGACAAGGCTATTATTGGCCTAGCATGATGGCGGATGCTGCAGATGTATTAAGGAATTGCAAGAGCTGCACCCTAGCCATCCCAGTGCAGAAATGTTGTTTCTTAGTGGAACAGGATTGGAGGCACAAATATATCGACTTCCTACAAGAGGGCGCGCTACATGTGGAGAGAGAATATAGAAGACAAGTTAAGATGTCCTCTAATCGCTTCTCCATTAAAAATGAAAGTCTATACAGGAGAGCCTTAGACCACATCCCTTTGCGGTGTTTGTCCAATGAGAAGGCTAAGGAAGTGTTGTACAAAGTTCATGAGCTGGAGCATTAGGGCGAACGAAAATTATATGAGCATATCATCCATTTAGGATATTACTGGCCGCAAATGGAGTCTGATGCCAAAGTGCACGTACTCCGATTTTATGCGTGCCAAAAGTTTGGAAATCTAGTCCATGCGCCAGCAGTGGAAGTTCACGCAATCTCCGCCCCATACCCCTTCCATACTTGGGCAATGGACCTTGTTGGACCCACCTCCCCACAATCATGCAAGCATTAGTGGATTCTAGCAGCCGCTAAAGTTAGCACTAAGTGGGTGAGGCAGTGTCGTTAAAGAAGGCGACCAGCGCGGTAGTCACCCGGTTCATCAAAGAAAACATCATATACAGGTTTGGCATTCCTAACATGATCCTGTCAAACAATGGGACCCCGTTTATCAACAAAGATGTGGGTGAGCTACTCCAATCGTATTTTGTGGAACACCAGACTTCAATGCCGTACTACCCCCAGGGGAATGGCTAAGCTGAAGCCACAAATAAGTCCTTGGTGCGGATCTTGAGTAAATTGCTGGATGAGAAGGGTGGAACATGGTCCGACCACATAATCACGACACTATGGGCATACCACACAGTAAAGAGAAAGAAGACGCACACAAGCCCCTTCAACTTGGTCTATGGGGAGGAGACTGTACTCCCAATTGAGTTAAATGTATCGTCCGCGCAGATGGTCCTATCAATAGAGGTCACCGTTGCAGAGAGGCACGCAGATCTGGAAGCCCTGGACGAAAGGCAAGAACTTGCCGCAAAGCATCAGGCCAAGTATTGGGAGTCGGTGTCAAAGTTTTACGACAAGAGTGTGGTCCTGCGAGAATTCAAGGTTGGAGATCTGGTCTGGAAATCAACCACAGATGTGATGAGGAATGTCAAGCTCCCCAAATTCACTCCGAGATGGGAAGGACCATATTAGGTTATCAATGCGGGGACGAGTGGTCATTACAGGCTGTCCAGAGTCTCGGATGGATTTCTAACGGGACCAATCAATATCAAGTTTATGAAAAAATATTACCCTTGAATGAAAGGATGTTTTGTTTGGGTACTCAAGGACTACTTTTTCAATTTTGTAATCTCTTTCTACTATTTCAAAAAGATAATGACATGCTTTGTTACTCGTGAAAGATTATGAGAAGAAATTCCATTTCGTGCAATCATAAGTTATAGCGAATGGATTATTTAGAGAAATTAACCATAAAAGCATATGCATGGAAAACAATCAAGAAGGAATGTATCATAACCAAAAAAATCCTCTTGTATTCAAGTCACTCCCATTAAAATAAAATAAAATAAAAGAGAAAAAAATTATTGCGGCGGCTAGGGAACAAACCTTGGAGACAGGGTCATTCTTCCCAAGTATCTCTCCGTCTATAGCATCAAACTCCACCTTCTCACGCAAAATGGCCCCCAGCTCAGCTTGTCTCTCTCTCAACTTTGTTTCCCTTTGAGCAAGGGCAATGCGCGTAAAGTCCACTCTTTTCTGGGCCCACTCAACCTCTCTCTGCTTCGCTTCAACCCGAAGTGGAATCTTGAAGGCCCGGCGAGAGCTATGCATACGCTCCATATGGGCAATGAGCCAACCAACCTCCAGTCCTCCCAAATTCTGAAGGTCCATAAGCACCCCCCTGCCATCTTGCAATGAAACATCGCCAAACTTCTTCAGAGGAATGACCTCCAAGGAAGTGATAATCGTGGCCAAGCTATCCAAAAGCATGCCACTATCTAAAGGGCTCTATGCCCAGAAGTTGGCAAAGGTCTTTGGATGAGTCCGTTGAATAGCCTCCAGGATAGGCAAGTTTGTATTAGCAACACGGAATGATAGGAATGGTGCCACAGTGGCAGGCATGGCGGGAGGGACATGCTCCTGACAACGAGAATCGATGTACTCAGAATCAGACTCCTGCGGCACACTGGGCTCTGCCCCCTCTGCTCCCTCTGATTCGTCTAAGATATCATCAATAGTTATGGTCTCTTTCTAAAAAATGACCATCTGCCCAACACCATCTTGAGGAGCGCTGCACTCCACCTCGCTTTTATCCTCTCCCTCAGGCTCATCCCCCTCATTAATGGCGGCCAGCCATTCCTGCTGTGTCTCTCCTTAAAGCTCGGCCAAAGGCCCTTCTTGTTCTGAGACAAACTGGTGGAGGGCAGCATGCATCTCCTGCACTCTTCCCTGAGGATCCTCGGTGCCTTCCAATTCTTAAAAGTCATCTTTGAACAATTCATGAATGTCACCCCTATATTCTAGAAGGTGCTCGAGGAATCAGGGTGATTACCTTTCTCAACGGATGACGCGCGCTGAGGGGCAAACTCAGTTAGTGCATGAGAGCAAACGGAAGGCTGACTTGTTTCAGCAACAGTGTGAGGGCTCTACTCATTTTCACTATCAAAGTAGGGTTGCGAAAACTCCTGTTCAAAACCCCCGTCAAAGCCTTCAATAGTGCTTTCTGAGCTCTTCTCCGGTTGAGGCCTCGCGGCGCGACGTCCCGCAGAATGAATCTCTTTTACTTCCTTCTCTCTTGAACCACTCGCACCACGCAAACCAAATACCTCGGCAATTAAGGGGCTAACTCGAACCTCTAATTGCATTATTCCAAGAATGCATGCCTTTCTGATGCCTACGGGTGCGAGATGGATTCTTCATCAAATTCTTAGGGCTGAGCGGTTAGGGAAGGGGCACGGGTGACCTCCGCACATTGATCGAACTCTAGCCCACTAGCCACAACCTTTTCACACCGTCGGCTAAGGACGGTGCTGATCAGGAGCTGATCACCATTGCTATCACTATCCCCTACGAACTGTTGGGCCAAGATGGGGGGGACCTATGGCTTGACCCTGAGTCAGCACTGTAGCATGAGCCCTCAAAGGCATGTCATCCGTATCAAAGGCTGGGTCTAAGCTGTCGGTTTATGGGAAAGCTGTACGCTCTGGCGATCCTCTGACATGCTCACCAGTCGCCGCCTAAAACAGAATAAGAAGGAAAAACGGTGAGTAGAAGTCAGTATCACAATCAACATAATGGACAGATCGAGCAAGAATATGTTACATACCCTATGTAGCCTACGATGAACAGGTGGCCGCACGGCTTTTTCCTCATCTACAGAAGACATCTAGGCCCTTACACAAGACCTGGTAACGCGGACGGCAAATAGCAATGCCACGACCCTAGCCTCTGAGGGAGCTGCAGTAGTACCCTCCTTCAAAGCCCAGTGACTCTGTACGCCTCGCCAATCTTCGGATTGAGGCTTGGGTGAGGGGAGAGTGAAGTCTGAACATGACGCGTGGAGTGGCTGCACAAAGGCGAAAAAAGAGTCCAGATTCCTATGCCAATGCAAATGGAACTAGGTGGAGGCAAGGGGAGGACGGATGGACTTTGAAAAATGCCAACGGCCAACATTGTCCAAATGTATATCCATACAAGAGACAAGAAATTGATTGTAAGCAACTTGAAACTCTAGAGGCTCTGGCCCGGCCGTGGGTACCACCAAATCATACCCCAACTGGGCGCCACCCCTGTCTGGCATGTACACCATTGTCCGCAAGTTCTCAACTCCGAGTGCGGGTGGGTAGGCCGGGCGACTCGTACAGTAAATGCTAACCAGAAAGTTACGCTGCGGAAGACTAGCATCAGAAAAATCAACCTCCCCTGGGGTGCTCGGGTTATAGTTACAAATAACATCCAAGGTTTGGGTGTAGGGGTGCGGATAGAAATGAGACTCATCATACATTGTGGCCCTGTTGTTCCAGCTGAGGATAATAGGCCATGCTGGACCCTCAAGAGTGTACCTCTGGCGACCGTCATCTTCCCTGACTGGACGACCCCTACTGTCTAAGACTGGCTTGGACACCTACGCGGGAAACTTCTTGGGCTTTGGAGCAACAACAAGAAAATGCCCATACACCAGTGTTAGGAATTGAGTATGCACCATGGAAATAATGTTGTAGCGGCCCACGGAGTGCTCAAAGTCCACAGACAAACGATCCAGCTGCTAGTATAAGTGCCCAAGAAACAGAGGGCCCAGCGAAAATCTGTCCCCTCGCGCAATCCTCACCTCAAGATAAAAACAAACTCACTCGGCGCATCGATGGGAAAATCTGGAAATGGAAAGAATGAAAGAAAGAACACAACAAAGGTGGGCAGGTATAGATCACCTTTGTACTCTAGGCCGTCAATGGCCTGGCGCTCCGCGCCCCCAAACAGCGCAAGCTGAAGATCCTTGAAGAAGTACCTTATCCAAGAAACCCAAGAAGTCTTCTTTGGGTCTGTCATGGCCCTCCTATGCCCGCTCCTATCCCACTGCGAACCCCTGTGGCCCGCGGTCTTGTAAGCCAACCTTAGCCTGCCTGTTAACTCCTGATCTGCGTAGTTAGCCTTGGCGGGCTCAAACTCCTTTTTGCCACAAGAAGAGAGGTGTAGGAGTGCACTGATATCCTGGAGAGTGGGGTCAAACTCTCCCCACAGGAATACAAAAGTATGAGTATCTGTACTCCATTGTGACACCAGAAAGTCAATGTTTTCATTCCTCCGGTTCAACGCCAAAACCTGGGAAATCTTGATAGGCTCCAGTATGTGAGAGCGCCCCAAGACCTTCTTGTAAGCAACGTCCCCAGTTACGTCGTTCACCCACTCACTCCAGCTAGTAGGGGGTGCAGAGAGAGAAGAATACTGGGTCGAAGAGAAAGGGAAGTCCCCCATCTCTAGACGAAGACGAAGAACAGAGGAGGGTGGCACCATGTCTCCATCCTCAAACGGCACCTCCGGATGAATGCACAACATGTCGTCTAGCTCGCTACCCACTGGGTTGTATGACTCCACCTTCTGCTAGAACGGGTCACCCTTACCACAGAAATAAGGAGGCCTACGCCACTAGTTTGACAAAGGCACCGGACCACCTTGAACAGTGGGTCTCCCTCCTGTCATTTGCTCACCATGGGTCATCTTCGTGTGAAGGTAGTTTTATAAGAGATGAAGAAGAAGAGTTGCAGCATAGAGGACTCGTAGAGAAAATGAAATTACAGAAGAAGGGGCTTAAGAGCTCTGAGTTTAACAGAAAGAAACAAAAGTGAAGAAATGGAGGAGAGGGGGATATTTATAAGGAGAATAGGGGAGTCTGAAGCAATCAACCATCATGTCGAAAACAGAACATCAGCAATAATGATGACCTCAAACAGCCGAAAAGTCGCCCCCAGAACGGTCGCGTTAATCAGCCAAAAAGGTGTCAGGAAATAGATAATGTGCTAACATCACGCACGCGTGGGAAAGCGTGTGGAAAGACACGCCACACGCCTACGTGTTCGACACACGTGTGGGGGCCATTGTAGGAGGGGTCAGGGCCAGACCCCCTTTGACCAGAGTCAACGTTGACCCATCATTGAGATCATGACAAGTGTCACTTAGGTGGCGCGATGTTCGCGCAACACGTTGCACTCTCCGTAGAGGGATCCGCGCAGGGGGGCACTGACACCGGCACAAGTCTCTGCACGGGGGGGACCACATGTACGGGACCCTCTCGTGCAAGGCGCCTCCACGGCGCGCACCCCAAGCCTAGTAAAGGCGGTGCTTGGGCAACCATGAGCCATCCGAACAGGAGAACAGCCCATGGCCCAGATGACTAGTGCAGCCCAGAACATGGGCAAGAATGTGAGAAGCTTGTCTAACTTAGCCTAGATAATTATACCTGCTGCGGTCTAAAGGTAGGATCCCAGGGGCCCCTGAGGCTTGGTTGCGGTATAGCCACGACCAAACAGGTCATGACCTTGCCCTTATGAGATAAGGGAGATTTAGTGCGTTGGTGGCTATAAAGAATAAAAGGATTGCTACGTGGGGGAATGGCTCGTCACCGCGCGGATCAGCTACAGGGTGATGACATCACCCATACGATCAGGTTGTACGAAAAGGACACGTGTTATCATATTATAGGGGAATAGCCTGGCTCCTGATCATTGGTCCATGGTGCCTATAAATATGGAACGTTCCCTTTCAATGCCCCAAAGGTTGGTGAAATCTTGGCAGAGGCATATGTCATTCTAGAGAGAGAAAAGAGTATTCACTGAATGCAAGGAAAACATCCTCTCTAGTGAAATTCTTGCCCTATCTCCTAGGTCACCAAGGATATCACGAATTAGACTGAGAGCAATTCACTGCCTTAGTTCTTTCTGTGCACACCTGCTCTGTTCTTCACCCCTTCCTCTAGACAACCCTATTCTCTTTCTTATTGTGTCTTTACTACTGACTATTCACACCTCTCAAGTCCGTCATATTTGGCTATAACAAGAACCATCACCTACAAGTTGCGAGAAGAATAACAGCCGTGGTGGTGGTGGTGGTGCTGGTGCTGGTGGTGCTGGTGGTGGTGTTAGAAGAGGAAGAAAAAGAATGTTCACTTGCCGCTAGCTCAGAGCTATCATTAGAATTAATATTTTCATGGCCATTCCCACCAACATTGTCAAGCCTTCCTTCCATAAACAGAGGCCTCGTTTCTTCCATTGTGAGATATCCTCCTTAAAAAAAAAAAAAAGGATTGGAGAGAGAGAGAGAGAGAGAGAGAGAGAGAGAGAGAGAATTTGTGTGTAGTGGAGAGTGAGTTAGGTGTTCCCTATTCCAACATATTACTCCCTCAGTCCCAATTTTACAGTCTCTCATTCTATCCCAACCGGATAAAAAAACGATTATATCTTTCAATCAGTAATACATTTTATGTGCAATATGGATCTTATTTGATAAATCTTGATTTAATTTAATAAATAAAGTGTTCAAAATTACCTAAAACATTATAGATCTTAAGATATAACACTTTAAAAAGTGACACAAACTCTCAAAATAGACTATAAAATTGTGACGGAAGGAGTACATGTTATAAACCGCGTGATTACTTGAGTTCGTACCAAACTCATTTGACTGAGTGATAAGAAATATAATTGGTTGGAGGGTACCATTCAACACTTATTGTCACCTGTTCTTTTTGTCCCCCTTCACTTCATCATCCAATTATTCTAATTTTTAGCCAAGGCTGATGTCAGCAAAGAACTAAAGCTTGGTCGACATTTCTAGTTTGAAAAAGCATGAAATGGAAATTGCTTGACCGATTTGGTGGTAAGAGAATCTCCGCTGGTTTTAGTCATTTTTTAAAAGTACAGTTATTTTTTTACTTGTTACAATGTTATTTAACTAAAATTTGATAAAAGTATTTCAATGGTGCACAAGTCGTTATTTACTGGGAGTCATGAGGCAATTCATTACACCCACTGGTCTTAGTTCAAGTCACTGGTGGGGCCTTTTGGCAAAAGTGGAGTAAATTTTTTTTGGATCCGACTAATCTGCCTTTTGCTAGTAAACTGCATTGAGCAGTCCAGCTCAGCCTTAGGAAGAAATATAGGGCCTGGGGCAACACTTTGCACATTTGTTTTCAAGTGATACGGTGTAGTTTTGAAAACTAATGGGAAAACAAATGAGCCGGCGTCAAAATTCCATGTTTCTTTGTCAGCCAAAAATAAATAGTAAATTCTTTATTTCTTTGAAAAAGATCGTGTAAAGGACATTAGAAATGGACGCGATGCAAAATTGAAGAGATAAAGCCCATGCTTCTCACTTCCATACACCCATTGAATACATGAGCATTAAGTACCATAATAGTAATAGTACTCCAGTTTTAATTTGAACAGCAAAAGACGTAGAAATTGAGCACTACAATAGTAAGTGCACTGTTTGAGGCGAAATTCTCTTTCAAATGGTCTATGGTTTCCCAATCCCGCAAAAATACAAATATGGAAAAGGAAAAGGGTTCCCTAATTATTGATCCGGTTTGCTCACCATGTGTGGTTTCTAACCATTAACAATCTACGGAACTCCCTAATCCTAACGGAATTAGGATCGCTACACTTGTTGGACCCGATAAGTGCCAACCTCACCCATAACCCGCGATCCAAGCATCCTAATCCTAGTAGAACTCCACCTCTGTTTCCTGTAAAAACACCTCTCTATTCACTTCACCTACTAAGGTATGAAATCTGTGTCTAGAGAAACCAACTAAAATTTTGTTTGTTTCCAGTTGCTTATTGTTGTCATGTCATACCATGTACGTCCCTTTTTTATAATCCAAGAACTTTCCTTTAATAAGTGTGTTTTAAAAAATTAATACGTAAAAATTTGTACACCTATTATTTTACCCTTTTGAAAAGTTAGTGAGTAAAGATTTAATCAGTAAAAGTTGAGGATAATTTGAAAAAGTGGAGAAAGAAGTTAATGTGAAATATGTATAAATCTATAATAAGTTGAATTTATGAAGCAACACACTTAAAAAGGGTCAATGAGACTATGAGTTTCTGCATGGTTCAGCTCGGTGAAAAATAGAAGAAAAAAAAGGATAGGATTTCCAATTTACTCCCAATGCAAAAGAAATAAAATAAATAAATAAAAAAAAGAAAAGAAAAAGAGACCATGCAGTTTTTTTTTTTTTTTTTTTTGGGAACCCTAGCCAAATGCATGAGTATATTGTGCCCATCACTTGGTTAACACTCCACTTGCAACCCTGAAGAAAATAAGGAATTCTGAAACGAAAAATTACAAGATTTTAAACCTCAACTTTCAACTCATGCGTCATGATAATACAATTGAAAGGAAACAGAAACCAGTCCTCATTGATTAATGAAAGAAAACTGTCAGTACCAATATGGGTTCTCCACTTTCAGAGAACCCATATGGGTACATTAAGATGATTCAATCAAATACATAATGTGGTAGCTCTGCACTTTTCTTCAATTAACAAGGCGATTATTACCAATTTAAATATACATCTTCATGTGAAAAGGGTAAGTGATGCTTGTATTTCCTCTAGAGTTCGGCCCTTGGTTTCGGGCACCATTTTCGCAACAAACACGACAGTTGAAGCACAAATTGCAGCAAGGATGAAAAATGCTCCTGAATAATGACAACAAAACACAAGATCTCATCAACTTTTAATGACAAGTATAAGTGTAACATTCCAACAATTTGGGGTGTGTGTGTGTGTGTGTGTGTGTGTGTGTGTGTGAGAGAGAGAGAGAGAGAGAGAGAGAGAGAGGACCTGCTGGGCTCCAGTCAAGGACGAAGATATAACCATATGAAACAATCCAAGCACTAACCCAGTTGGCAAAAGTAATAAGGCTTCCAGCTAAACCCTTTATGTCCATAGGAAGAAACTGAGATGTACAAAAACCACCCACTTTCAAATGTAAGATAAGCAATGAAGTTTATTATCAGTGTTAGGCAATGATTAACATATTGAGATTACAAATAAGGAGGTCGTGATCTCTCACAAATGTGGGAGGCCCCATACCGTGCGTTTGTGCAGGCCTTACCATATTTGCGTGAGAGTTGATAGCTTACACGGGGCTACAATTACTGTGAAGTTAAATATCACCCATAGTCAACGTACCTCTGACACGACCACCCACGGTGTAGAAGACATTCCAGCTGAATATGTTGCCACAAATAACTGTAAATTGCACCAAAAGAAAATGAATGAGAATAAATTAACTAGCGCAAACAATCAAGAAGTAGGAGGCTCAATTTTACCCATTGACAGGTTCAAATTTGGCACAAACACAACAATAGACACAATAGACATTTTAATTACAACAAACCTCCCTGAGCTTCACACGATAATTGCACTGACCTCCCTTAGGTTATGCGATTTCTGGAAGCCCCTATCTCACTTGCAAAAGTATACCGGCAATCCCAATCTGTCAATTAGGTTTGTCTCACAATATGGAAAACCCTAATTTCTCCAAAATGCGTACGCAGAAAGAGTGACTCAGATAAAAATACAATGGCTATAACGTGAGACTGAGGAACTACCCAGGGGTCAAACACACAAAAACTGATTAAAACTCCCATTTTAGTGACCAAATTGCTCAATTGTTTCTTAATATTGTCATAGTATCGTTACTGATAATCATTATGCAGTGAAACTTTCTTGTAGTTGGGTGAACAAATTTCTCATGTTTTTTTTGTCATTTCATTGCTACCAACACCATTTGGGAAGCCACATAACTTGTCCAAAATTTGGTACACAGAGCAGCGCAACTCCCAAAGGCGAATGTGAAGTTCCTTCAATTATGAAGAAAGAAAATGCTAACATCCACCCAATAGGTGGAGGATAATGCGTAAAAAGTGTATCGATATCCGAGAAAAATGTACTAATATCCGTGAAAGTTTATTATTATCCGTGAAATGTGCATGTTCGGTTTTGAATTAGAGATGTTCGAAATGCTGAATCACCGTTGTAAAACCCTACAAGGTGGAATTAGGTTTTAACTCTCTTCCGTAAACAATAACACTAGACTGATTTAATATAGGTTTGATTGATACCATTTGATTACCTTCGTCTGAACTCAAACAACTCTAGTATCTTCTAGCATTTGAGCATGGGCTCCAAACGCAGCCTCTGAGTCTCTTTTGTGTGCTATAACAATCTGTAAAAACCTAGAGAACATAACGACATATATGTAAGGCTATGCTAGGACCCGAGGATAAATATGCACCGGGCTCCTTGTGCAAATAAGAAACCCTAATCCTCCACTGATTATATCTCTTTTAACCTAAGAAGCACAGACACGTCTATGGGCCTCCCGTATCCGTGTCAGACACCTGTCGATGACGGACAAGACACGACACTCTCCGGATGCATGTAGGACATGCTTAAATACTTGTCTAATTTTTTTATTGTATTTGTATTCAAACACATGGTAGATGTGACAAACTAAAGAATAGAAGAACTGATATACTACTGATAATCGGAATACGAAACAATGAAACTAATACATGTTTAAATAAAGAAAAGCAATACCTAAAAAAGGAAAAGATTACAAGATTTGATCACAATACGATTCCGATTTGATGTGATTTCGATATACTGCCTAATATAGAGGATTCCACATGGATACTTTCACACCCCCACTCAAACTCATGATGCGAGCCTGGAGAGCATTGTGAGTTTGCCAAGGAAGCAAGCCAACTCTGATAAAGTGTGTTCATAATGCTGAAAATGCCAAGCACCAACCAAAAGTCAAACCGATACAAGTAGAAGAAGAATGTAAATAGAGACTAGAACATATGCAAATAGGAGGAAGAACCGATGCTGAACAGATTTTGGCTGCAGATAGAAGGACAAACAGATTTTGGCTATAGATAGGAGGAACAATGGATGCCGAACAGATTTTTGCTGCAGATAGGAGGATGAGCAGATTTTGGCTGTAGGTTTCAGATTGATTGAGAGAGACCAAAAAATAGACAGATTGATTGCATAACTGATTGTAGAAACAGATTTCCTATAGAAGAGAGGAAAGATGCAGATTTCAGATTTCGTTGAAGGGCTGGACTTACTTGCTGGAGATTCATCAATCTCCAACAAGGGTCGCCAGAGGTGCTATAGCTGTTGTGTTGTTGCGGCTATGAATTGTTGTTGCTGATGCTACATGCTGATGAAGGTGCGACTTAGGGAAATTTGAAGCAGAGATGGAGATAGACCTGGCTTCTGATTGGCCAAGTTGCCAGTTGCTACAGTACCAGGTAGCGCTATTGGTTCAGATTAGAGCGGAGAGCAGGGAACAGATTACTGATTGTGCAGATGCAGAGCAGAGACAACAGATTGCTGAGTTCTAGGGTTTGAGGGATTTGCTGCAAACGAGAGCGAAGGAGAGGGATATGCAACTGGGTACTGAGAGAACACAGACTAGAGGAGATGAAAATTTTTGATGCAGATTCATAGTGCCCAGCAAACAGCAGTGAGGATTAGGCCGCTCGCAGGAGAATGGATTCCGATAGGCCTAGAACTTACGCTTTGATACCATGTCACAAACTAAAGAAGAGAAGAACTGATATATTATTGATAATCGGAATACGAAACAATGAAACTAAGACATGTTTAAATAAAGAAAAGCAACGCCTAAAAAAGGAAAAGATTACAGAATTTGATCACAATACAATCCCGATTTGATAATGATATGATCCCGATTTGATGTGATTTCGATAAACTGCCTTAAAATAGAGGATTCCACTTCGATACTTTCACAGTAGATGCTCTAGGACACGTTGGCAAAACTCTTAAAACATGCTAAGGACACGTAAAAGGTTAAAATCTAATTTTTAAAACTCGGCCATAAGTGAAAATTTCCACCGATATATAGTTCATGTATACTTATATGCATACTGCTAATTTATCTTTGTTGTATTGTTCTTAAATTAGATAGAAATAAAGATTTCGTCATTCATATGAATTCATCACATACCTCTATAATACAAAATATATATATATATATATATATATATATATATATATATATATATATATATATATATATATATATATATATATATATATATATAGGCAAAGCTTCTCCTCTAGACTCCAGGAAAAAAAAAATACCGGGAAGGGCTTGATCCAAGTAGTTTTCACAAAACTATAAAAGGACCCTTGAAATCACCTTCCAAACACATTGGACGGCTTGGATCGCCAAAATATATAGGCAAAGCTTCTCCTCTAGACTCCAGGAGTCTGGACCTCCATGATCCAAGCATTTTTTTGACGATCCAAGCCGTCCAATGTGTTTGGAAGGTGATTTCAAGGGTCCTTTTATAGTTTTGTGAAAACTACTTGGATCAAGCCTTTCCCGGTATTTTTTTTTTTTGAAGATTTCCTGTGTGGACTTTTGAAAACACCTTTTGAACACATTGAACGGCTCGGATTTTCCAAAAAAAATTTGTAAAACAAAAAAAAAATAATTTTTTCCTTATCCCACGGTTCCATTCAGGGATCCTAACTGGAAGAAAATGGGTGTTTTTTTTTGTGTTGCAAATTGTTTTGGGAAAATCCGAGTCATCCAGTGTGTTCAAAAGATGTTTTCCAAAGTGTACGCAGGAAATCTTCAAAAAAAAAAAACTGACAAAGGCTTGATCCAAGCAGTTTTTCGCAAAAACTATAAATACAGTTTTTGCGAAAAACTGCTTGGATCAAGCCTTTCTTGGTTTTTTTTTTTTTTTTGAAGATTTCATGTGTGGACCCTTGAAAACACCTTTTGAACACATTGAATGGCTCAGATCGTCAAAAAAAATGCTCGGATCATGGAGGTCCGGATCCCGGACTAGAATATATATATACGGGGCGGTTACATAGACACAACAATAATCGGAGCCCCACGCTTACAATCGGAGCCATTCAAGTTGTTTAAAGCATGTTTTTAAGATTGCCCATAAAAAATCAACTCATTTGGATATTGGTAAAGGCTTGATCGGTTCATTCAAACTTATCCTGTAAAATTTGACAAGAATCAACTAAATGAACTGATCAAACCCTTACCGATATTCAAATGAGTTTATTTTTTCCAGATAATCTTAAAAACATTTTAAATAAATTGAAGGACTCCGATCATTCGCATGGGATTTACAAAAAAAAAAATTGTGTCAAATGTTGTGTTATTCGTTGTGTTAACGGAACCGCTCCCATATATATACATATATGTGTGTGTATTTGTGACATATCCCCGATGAGCCTGTGTCATAATTTTACGTGTCCACATGTCGGTATTGTGGCGTGTCCATATCCCGTATCCATGTTTGTGCTTCTTAGCTTATAGCAGAAATTATAATTCATCCCACTATGGAATTACAATTGCACTCCTGTCCCTATCTCAAATTAATTTCGAGCTCCATATTATTACATACTTAAACATCTCCCCACGTTAAGATTACAAATACCCATTGATTAAATTAAATTACTGATAATTTGTTAAGTTGTGGGTGTTTGTATAATTTGTGTATCTTAATTCACTTATATAAATAGGTTAGGAGATAAGGGCTCGTAGTGTATTTTCCTTTTTTCATCTCTTGAATAAGTTAACGTAATGAGAATGAAAACCTTACTTTTACCTCTCAATCGATTTGTGTGAGTTTACATAATTTTATTTAATCAACATCTTATAAAATACCTCGAGACTTTCCCCTTAACTTACTTGATATGTGAGACACAAAAATACTCGGTTTGACATAATCGAAACCTATAAGCTTACTAACGGGGGTATCATCAATCCTACCAGGATGTGGATTTCATTAATAATTAACAATTGTCATACATGTAATGTTGCGACCCAACTCACCAAGACTATTGAACCTAAAGAGTATCTCACCCTCTAATGAATCAAAGTCAACAACATTAAATATATAAAGTTGTCAATTATCTTTGAATTAAGAGAATAAGCATTCATAATAACTATAAGGTTCTAATTGTTTAATACTGATGACAATTACTTTAAAGCAGTCATGTTCAATACACATAAAATAAATGTAGTAACACAATGAGTTGGAACTAGAACCATTACCCATAGTCAAGAAAGACCTACTAAAACATTACACTACAATCCTACTCATGGCGTGTCAAATTCCATCTAAGACTGTGAACTCTTATATGCCACAGAGCCCGATTATCCAATCTTTCGTGTGCCCTAAGCTGTACTCTACACACTAGATTATCCATTGTGTAGAATGAAAGACACATTTGCACAACATATAATAATAATATAATATCATGCAAATATTGCCCATAAAAGATTCTCATCGTAAAGGGATAAAATTGATTAATAAATGATTAATCTATTATATAAAAGCATGGCTTTTAGTATAAATTCACAATACTTTCAGTTGCATCGATAGATATGCCATTCAATTATGGCTACACGTTTGCAGCGTCCCAAACGCAAAGGTCAAAGCCTTACTTAGCACATGCACTCCTTCAGCAGATGTTATGTGATACAAATAAGGCCACCAAGTAGATCATTCAGCTACATATTCTTTTATCAATATAAAGAACAGAGGGAAAAGGTAGTATGAATTTATTACAAGATTAACTCATTAATTACCTGTATCCCAGCGAACACCAATATTGCGGTGAGCTCCTCTTCATGTTTAAGATTCTGCTCAAGGCAATGCAAAAATGATCATGTTTTATTAATTGCAAACGTCACAAATTTTCAAAATCAATTTGATTCGATATTCTCAAAGCTACCTGAAAGAGGAATCCCAATCCTATGAGAAAGTTTGCCAGACATGTTCCAGCTGCAGAAATCTGCAAATAGCCCAAATTCCAGTATATCGTTCTGTCGTTGAACTCTCAAATTTTACTGAATATAATAGGCTCCTCAACATTCTCACCATCCAGAGTGGTCGTCGTCCAACTTTATCCATCAAAAGCAAACCCATAACAGAAAACGGGATCTGCAGAAGCAAACAGTAGCTAGTATTTTTGTCATTTATAGAATTTTTCGCTGCAAACAACTTTTTTAGGAATTTTACATACCAGTGCTACTTGTTCTCTAACTTTGATTCCAGTACTGATTACTTTCTTCCTTCAAGTATCGAGTTTTGATCCAACAATTTTCCAAAATTCCCCCAGGATCTTTTTGGATGGATGTGAATTTGAGAGAGAGAGAGAGAGAATGCTCAATTCTAAACAAGAAAAGAGGATCAGCCACAGGTGGCTTGTGAAATACGAAGCACCGACACCTCTAGGGGTCCCCGTATCACAGTGTCCTGACACGCCACGTGGATGGGCACACGGCTAATTTGAATTTTTGAGGGGAACGCAGATGGGACATGGCAGGGGTCAAACTCAAATTTTTTAAAACTTTTTGGGGTAAATTTATAATTAATCAACACTTGGGGTAAAAGAGTGTAATTTCTTCATATAATTTCTGTCATATATATAGAAGTTTTTCTCCTCTTGTTTTGTTTATATTTTCTTTAAAAAAATTATATATTATATTACACCAAACTTCCGGTTCAAACTCCCGCAACTAATTAAGTTCCGGACCTCCACTTTTTGGACTAAATTTTGATGATCCGAACCGTTAGATGTGTTTAAAACGTGTTTTTAAGGTCCCTCTCAAGGATTTGGCAAAAAAAAATACCCGGAAGGGCTTGATCGGAGCAGTTTTTCATAAAAATGCTATTGTATAGCATTTTTATGAAAAACTGCTCCGATCAAGCCCTTCCGGGTATTTTTTTTTGCCAAATCCTCAATGGGGACCTTAAAAACACGTTTTGAACACATCTAACGGTTCGGATAGTCAAAATTTGGTCCAGAAAGTGAGGTCCGGACGGTAGATCCACATTTTGTGGTTTGGATAGGAAGGAGACTCTATTATATTATATATTAATAAATATACAAGTGGCGTATCTCCTGCCGTGTCCGTATCTCCATGTTTTTAGAATTCCCTTGTACGCGTGTCCGTGTCCGCATCATATCTTGTGAAACTAGAGGGAAAGATGGATAAGAGGCAAAAGAGATGAATTTATTAAGTTCATTGTATAACTAGAGTATCTAAAGTAAAAAAAATTAAAATACTTCCAATAGAAATTTATTTGTTGTTTGTCAAAAAAATTTAGATCGTTAAAAGTTGTTCTTGAAGTTGAAATCAAACTCCTGAAGCAACAATTCGATTCTTATCATTTCAATTTTTAAGCAGCTTTCATAGCTCTTCGTTTTTGGGTTGCCTTGAAGAAGTTTGCCAACATATTCCAAGCCAGAAGCAGCAATTGAGAGCTAAAAGCTATTGCAAGATGCACTAAATTGCTATTACAAATCTATCATGATAAAGCTCTCAAATTGGGTCTTAAAATCCAGGTGAAAACTAGCAAATCTTAATTCGAGATATTCTCGCTGAATAGTAATGTCACATCCATAGCATAGGCCTTCATTTACAATCAACATCTATCCAAACAGAGACTTATCTTTCTTGTGGATTCAAGGTTCTATTTTGTAAATTTGAGGTTCTTTTGCTCATCTACTAGAATGATATCAAATTCTGTCATGTTCAGCCATCAAAGAAAAGTCTCAATGAAAAAATAATGGGGGTGGAAAATTCATTACCTGAACAATAGCCGTCGTGGTAGTGCCTACGCTGACCGAGCAACCTATATCGTAGATTCAGATAGTTATATCATTAAATTCCAATAATTCTAGGCTGCATTTGGATGATGGATATGTGGGCTATGTGAAGAAAAGAGAAAGTAGTAGGAAGTGAAAGAGCTAATTTATGTCTTTGACTTCCATCCTCTTTTTCTTTCTTGGTAAATCTTTTCACAACCTATGATCCATACACATCCTTAGCAAATTGATGAAATGAAAGACTAATTAAAGCTCTTCGTTTACCAGCAGCCTCATAAATGGAACTTGCATAGTAGGATATCCCAACGGTACCTCCAAAAATTGCTAGTAACATCATACCAAATCCAATCTATTGCAATTAATTTAGTTTTGCCCATAAGAAGCAGATGAAAATCATGTAATCAGACAAAATCCTACACTTGTGTTTGGATCTTGAGTTTATAGAGACAGATGCTTAGAAAAAAGAAAGGAAAACATTAGCTTCACAAATCCCTTCTTTTCCCATTGCAAAATCCCAACTGAAAGTTCAAAATCCAAACACAAACTTAAGGTCAATGGCAAAGCCTACCGTAAGTGCATGCGCATATTTTCTCTGAAACAAATCTAGAAATCTAGGTTTTGGAAGCTGTTGAACAATTTCCATATAATCCTGCCAAACAACCAGATTTAGACAGAAGATAATATCCAATAATATTACTACCTCAACTCTAGTCAAAAGTGAATGTTTGTTAATAACAAATGGAATTGTCATATTACTCTGATTTCAGCAGCTTCTTGAGAAACATCAGCATGCTTTCCCCTAAGGCGCTTTAGAGTCGGAACTAAATCCTTTTCTTTTCCAATCTTTACCTGCATATAGTTTCTCATCAACTGAGCATTCTGAGAGAATTTCCTTTTTTAAACCCTATTCTGCAGTATTAGCTCCATAAAATTAAG
This sequence comes from Vaccinium macrocarpon, assembly GCA_022606695.1. Lineage (NCBI taxonomy): Eukaryota > Viridiplantae > Streptophyta > Magnoliopsida > Ericales > Ericaceae > Vaccinium > Vaccinium macrocarpon. Next base: position 15,863,083 of record CM040174.1, read on the forward strand.
GAGAAGATGAAATCGAAACCATTTTCTCCACTCTTAGTCCTATCAAAATTGGTTCCAACATGTTTTTGCTTCCCAATTCACAATTGAGGGAAAGTAAATCTCTCTTTCAGTTTCTTCTTGCTTCTAAAAATTTTGGCTGTTCAAATCTGAATGCCATGTAATCAGAAAAATTCCTCGGATAAGCACCCATAGAACAAGTGTACGTATAGAGTGAAATCAACTGACATGTGTTGTAGAACCATAGAGAATGATTTTGGTCCACAATCCGTATATTTGATACAATTTTCACTGTGGTGTGGGTCAATGAATTTGATTCTCATGTTTTGAACTCAAGATACTTTTCGGCGTACCATTTTTTTGCCTATATAGCATTGCTGCTGCTCAACTATCAACAAGTACACAAGTACTTTAACAAATTTAGAAGCGAACTCACCAACCATCTTGGAGACTCTGGTATGAAGAATATGCCAACCACCTCCACCACACATGGTATAATTCCTGGAACCGCAATGAACATATATTAGCAGTTCATAAACTTTTGGAGCATAACTAGTTTGGCATAGAACAAACTAAACAAGAAGGCAGCATGTTACCAATAATGGCCAAGGTGCGCCAAGTGACAAGGTTCCCAATGAAAAACACCACCGATAAGCCACAGCAGTTCATTAACTGCAGAGGTACCAATGATTTGTACATGAAGAAGGACCAAACAGCAAGCTTAGCATCATTTTCAATACTTATTTAAGATTCTGGGAAATACAAAATTCGTGGCAAACTGTTTAGTTTTTTTAAACAAATCACTTTCGAAAAACACCTAAAAGTTGTATCGCTTTATAAGCAAAAAACCCAATCTACTTTTCAAGCTTTTCACTGTCTCTTTTTTATTTGGTTTATTGCCGTTATTGTGAAAATACAAAGCGAAAAATGTTCACATTCTAGCTGAAACTGAATAGTTTCAATTACTACCTGATTGGCTGCAGTAAATCCTCCTCGGGTATTTTTCGGAGAGATTTCACCAACATATGCAGGTGCCTGATTGGCATTTGCAGTGTTAGTACCATTAATATGCATTCCACAGTGCCAACCAGATCAAATAAGAAATATTGTGTATCCAGCAAGGGCCCTACCACATGGCTGTGTGCACACCCAATACGACGAAACATGACCATCTTGTCTAGAAACAGGAGACAAAATGTTCATGTGTCAAGTTTCTATTTGAAGGGCACACCATGCCACCACGTTTGTTTTTTTACCGACGAGATAACTTGTCATGAACAATTAGGAACTGTATTGCAATTACCACGTAAGCTTGGAAGGCAATCCCAAATCCCAGTACAATTCTTCCAATGTCAAGCATCCAAGCGCCCTTTTAACAAACAAAGAACGTTGAAATTAATCATGCAACAAAATCAGAATAACAAATGCAAAAAAAAGTCTGAGAGAAATTGATGCAAAGAGGTCCAGTTGGATTGTTAATTTCCGTTTTCTTTTCTTATGTCCTTCCTTTTCAGGATTTATCACTCTTGAGAAAGATGTATGCTGGGGAAACTTTTAACATAATAGAAGGATTACACCAAACACTTATACCCATAATCCCACTGTCCCCTTTTAATCCTCCTTTACTCGAATTGTTATTGAACATAAAAGTTGTTCTCAAGTTTCAACACAAGTAAAGTAAGTTTATATGCACATACAACATACATTAGCTTTATAAAAGTTATTCATAAACATAAATTAGCTTTATAAAATTATCAGAAATTCTTTCCTCTAGATGTCGCTTCCAAGGGAGGGCAACACTATTATAGGAGCATCTACAGCAGTGTCATGCAGAGATGTAGAAGTGCTTAAATCCTACACTACAGCAAATCATAATCACTCCAAGAGCACAGGGCAATAGAGTCCAAATTGAACCATTGTAACAAATTACATGGCATGGTAATTACAAAATGCAGAAAGTCCATATACATCTGCTAACAACAAAACTGTGTATGGTGTAGTCTATCAACAACAAAAAAAAAACCCAGTCTGACTATTGGTAACTTTGCACAAAAGTTTTTATTCCTTCAATTCAATAATACAAGATAAGATCATGCACAGTATGACGACCAGCTTTCCCAGAGAGAGAGAGTGATGCAAACCTAGTCCTAGTATAACCATTTTGGTTTGTGTCATCATGTCATTTAAAAATGTGGCACACCCAAATTATGCGCATAATAAGTCTAGTTAATGGTAATTTGGTAGATGAAAAAGGAAACTTCAAATTAGAACCATAAGTTAAGTAGCATTCAAAATATCCCTATTATTAGATTCTAATTCTTAGTCTGCAAAACTAGTAGACAACTCATTTCACAAGTTTGGCAAAGTTTTTGGAAGCCAGTTTTTCTATTATGTCTAATTTTACCCACATAAGTCTTAAGCATCTCAAATTCGTTCCTGTTCCTATCTATTTCCGAATTGATCGCATGTTTTCTGAATTTGCACAAGGGCAAGTATCAAACCCGATTGAGAATGGCACTTTGAAGTACACTAGAACAAAATGTAGACCAGAGCTTAGTCAATTTGGGAACATCATACTATTATCGATGAAAAAACAGGAATAACGTTTTATTTAAACCTCACTATTATACAAAGAAACTCATTTCCAACATTCCATGAAGTTACAGAACAGCTCCTTGATTCAATAATTTAAAGCACCCTTTTGCACAACTTAACGCGCTATTCTTAAGTCATATACCCTTTCCCAGCATTGTCATTGAATTATCTGCAATTATTGAAATTGGTAACACACCGAGTCCAATGATTTACAAGGAAGATAACCGGGACTCAGATCTCCTACTAGTTTCAATTATGATCAAAACAAAAATGGTTTTAAGATTTGGGTTTTTCCTATAACCAAGTAAGGTAAACTCAATTCTTACTCGCCTGGGATTTGGGCAATGGGATGATCAGCACCTCAAGCTAGAAATTCAGTACAAAAATCCTTGGTTGGTGGACGAAAAGACAGTCACACCACATTAATGACTCGTAAATTCACCATTCGTTCTGGCGATAGGACAATAGTGACGAGCTGGGTTTGGACTAAATTATTTTTTGGAAAAAACAGTCAGTATTATAACTTTGATCTATATTTGTATACTTTTCAAATCCCTCTTGTCGAGACGAATGATATAACATAAATATGTGACCGAATATAGTAGAGACTAAGGCCTGTTTTGGCTACAAAAAATAAGCCAATTATTGGCTTATTTTATTGGCTGAATCCAAAAGCCAAATTAAATTAGCATACTTTTTCAACCATTTTTAGCCAATAAGCCCAAACTTCAAGGATTATTGCTTCTCAATAAGCCAATAACCTTGTCTTATTTTTTTTGATATTGATTTCATAAAGTTCCACCAGCTCAGACTTAAAACCTCACAACATAAACTAGTGCATCTGTGGAAACAATATACATGTCATGTATCTGTATATCACGTTCCATGAAGCATCAAATCTCTTAAAACACAATGATAATCAAAATTGAACACATTCTACTGATAACACCACAGACATCCATAAAATAAAAAGGAACAACAGATTTATACGTACTCTGCGAAGCAGATATTGTCTAAGGTAAAACGAAAAGGGCGGAGATAACATGCGGACAATGTGGGTTCTCTTTTTCAGTCGATGAACTTGCTATTCGCCATGGTGGAGTTGGTATCTAGGGCTTTCTCAAGTCTAGTATGAATCAGAAAACCAAAACCAGCGTACGCTAAATATACACCACCTGTGTGGGGAATGAAAGAGTATTTTAAATTAATTGAACCGCTATTCAATTACTATTCTAAAATTGAACGGCTATACAATTACTATTACCATATGTTTCGATAACCAGAATCTTGACTATGAGTAAGAATATGATTATTAGAATAAAACTTTTGAGAATTTTCTTGGATAGGAATAACAATATGATTAATGGAAATCAAATTCCTAGGAATTAGATATGTAGAGTAATTTCATTTCGGTGGTTGGATTAATTCAGTAATTATATGTGGGAAACATTTCATTTTCTTAATAAATGAGCCAAGAATCTGGGATTCCCATGGGATAAGGAATGAGATTCTCATTCATTTTGGGAATGAGAGTCTCATTCAGGCTCCGTTGCTGTAAAATATTTTATTTATTTTCCAGTGTTTGGTTGTACAAATCATATTTTTTACTTATTTTCCCATATTTGTATACTATTTTCGGTGTTTGGATCATTTTTTCTTGTAAAATGTTTTTGGGTTATTGTGGTAAATTGACTTATGGTAATAAATCCCAAAAGTCATTTTACTTGTGCGCATGCATTAGTAGCTATCTTCCCAATTCCCACCGCTTTGTGTGATTTGGTCCATCTTTCATTCTCTCTCCTCAAACTTGAAATCAATTCCAGCATGCACTTTGCCACCAATTGTTCATGAGACACCATTAATCAAAAAAAGCGTTATGTAATCTCTCCCTGCAGACATTGACAACAGTTGCACTCCTCAAGATAAAAAAAATAGGGAAAAAAATCTCACCCTGCAGTAATATCTCATTACCAACCAAATACCTAAAAATAAAAATGGAAAAAATTGTTTTCGATGAAATAATTTTACATGAAAAATATTTTACCATAAAAAATATTTTACTTCGAAACAAATGTTGGAATCATAGAGAGAAGGCATCACATTCTCATCCCCTGAGATCACTACCATCCAAATTGAACATTAACACGAGGCTCCAAAATAGGCACTGATAAGGTACTCTCTGATTCCTCAGAAATGATCTAAGTTGATCATTAATTTTAAATTTTTTTTTGTCAGTAATTTAATGGAATCAACAGGTATCTATAATCTTAATGTGGAAAGATTAATAAGTATTTAATAATGTGGAGCTCGAAATATAATCGAGATAAAGATGGGAGCACAATTATAATTCTTTAGTGGTGTGAATTATAATTTGTGAAATAAGAATAGAATTCGGGTGGGATTAGGTTTTCTTAGTTACACAAGGAGTCCAAATTTATTTCTCCTCAGGTCCTTACTCTAGCCCTATAAATATATCATTATGTTCTCTAGGTCTTATAACAGTCATTCAGAAAATTAGAATAGAGACTGTGAGAGAGAGAGAATAAAGAAATCGCGTAGAAGTTCACACTTGGCTACATGGTCGAGATATAAGAGAATATGGCAGAAGATCATGAGGCACTGTCGAAAAAAGTTTGTTGCATACAATAATCCATTTGTCAAGTTCTAAAATAAACAAGTCAACCAACGCTCGTGTCTACGAATGAGAGGTAAACCTTAATCCTACCTCATAGGGTTTTTATTTTTATTTTTATTGTTTAATCTGTACACATAATTATTGGGTTCTGAGATTTGTTTCCCAACAGTGGTATCAGAGCAGGCTGTAATCATGCGTATGGATTAAAAAAACAATGTTGTCCGTAAAACATAGATATAGAACTGTGCTAACCATTGTTTTGTAGAGTTCTAGTTTGTTCTAACATTAGTTTTGCAGAATTGATTATCCCACTATTATGGTAACGCATGTTTTTGATTGTGTGATTGGATCTCACGCTTTTTAATTATTTTATGCGTGGTTACTATTACTGTTTTTTTTTATTACAAGTTTAGCTTTGTAATCTATAATAGTAGTATGTAGGAGGCATAAGTTTTTTTATGTAATCTTTGTTTCTTCAGTTGTATCGTTTTAGATATATAGATCTATTGTAAGATTACAGATTCTATAATGGGGCATACGATACAGAGAAAACAACATTTTTTTACAAGAAGATAAGCTTTGTCAAGAAAAAATAATGTTTGGCTCGCAGCAGAATTTTTCTAGATTTTAAAGGTCAGATTGCAAGGCTGTTTTGACCCAGTAAATATCAAAATTGGAAAATCTGTTCTTCACGGAAGTTGTAGATAATTGAATTTCGAATCCAACCCAATTGGAATCAGTTCAATCAAGTTCGAATGAGGGAGAAAATTCCAAAATACCAAAGGCTGTGTAGTTTACTCGGGAAAAAATTCAAATCCTATTTTTCTTGGCTAAGTATGGTTAGATTTTGGTTTCCTTGATTGATTCAAAGTATCTAAGTCTTCTCAATAAGTATTGCTCAAGGATTTCAAGTTTTGAAGGATTCCTTATTGCTTAACGATTTTAAGACTCGAAGGATTCCTGATTGCTCAAGGATTTCAAGACTAGAAGGATTCCTTATTCCTCAAAAATTGCATCTTTGACCATAATAGTTGGGATACATATTATTTATGTTTCCTTGTTTATGAATATTTGTATATTCATATTGTTTGCATGTATGATAATTTACCATATGTGGACAACATGGTAATATTTGACCTTTGACTTAGACCATGTTTTTTAAAAACTTGTTAATTTTGATAACCCTCACAAAAAATTTAAATAACTAAGTGAGAGAGGGAGTTTATTTTGTATAAATCATATGGTTTTCATTACCAGTATGTAGATGATATAATTAAATTTTGTGTGTTTGTTTTAGTACCTTCTTCCCATTGGACAAAATTAATTATGGCATCATCGGTACTTACTTCCTTAGAGGATAGCTCCAAGATAATTGTTGTGTAGACTGCTCCTCCATCTGGGGTAGTTCATTACGGAGTAATGGATCTTGAGGCTAGGTAATAACAAGTATCCTCTCCATCTAAGTCACTACTTTTATTTATAGGACCGAAGCAAATTAGCTATTTAATTTTATTGGGCACGGTTTAGTGTCTAGATAGTAAAATTAAAAGGTTGTGTCTATCTACACAAATGATGAAGAGTAGTGGACCTGCCCATCAAGGCATACTCTTCACGATGTGTATGGTTGCTAATATTTTTCTTTTAATAGACTAGTTGAGGGAACCAATTTAATAGAAATACAAAAAAAATTAATTGTCCTTCATAATTGTTGTTATGTGATTCTCAGATTCGAAAATTAGTCTCTTTCAATCCACTTATTGTCATTGTCATATAAATTTATTGGTCTTAATTATATTGACTAGAAAAGAATCTTGATATTGTGTTGACTGCTTAAGGGACCAAATTTGTGTTCTCTGAGGTGTGCTCTATCAAACCCACTGAAATTGCAACAAAACCTGAAATCCAGTATATAAGGATTGGGTTACAACTGATGAGGTTGTGCAGTGTTACATTTTAGCTTCTATGTCGAATGCATTGCAACATCAGCATCAGTTTTTAGAAACTGCATATGACATGATGCATAACCTAAAATAAATGTATGGGGTGCGGCTAGGCAAGTTGCAATGCGGGATTTGGGGACTATAACCATAGGTGAATGAACCCAAGTAAGTGTCCTTCCTTCTATACTAGTAGATCCTGCACCGAGAACACTTGGTTAGTGTCACTTGGGCCTCTTGCCCAAGGTCACTCTGACGATCAAGTTAGTATAGAGAAGGAAAGAGTTCCAAGAGTAACAGATTTGAGATTGTGTGTCTACCTCTAAGGTTTATCCTTTGGTATTTATAGATACCTCTGTACTTGCTCTCCAAGTCATGTGACGTCGCCCATCACGTATGCGGTCACGTGACTCGGCCTATAGCAAAACGCCACGTGGTCATCTAAAGGCTTCTACAAGCCTCTTCCATAGCACCAAGTGTCCTTTGGCACGTGCCCCTTGTAACCGCCATACTGACCTAATCGGATAAGCTCATGGGTTGGGCTCTAACTGCCCACCCATACACTGTTTGACCCGATAGGCTCATTCCTTGTTCCAGAGACATACCATTATTCCATTCGGCCCTAACGGAGCATATAAGTCACCGTCAGTCACATGAGATTATCGACCTTAACAGGCCCAAAATTCCATGATCTATTGTAGGTATGGCCTTATAGTTAATCCAGCCCAATACATGTGTATTTGGCCCCCACAAAGGGGATTATGTTCTGAAAATAACAGGTCTTCTGAATGAACTAGAAATCCCAGGAGCTGAAATCAATGGAGAAATCCAAGTTGATATTGTGCTCTAGTTGCTTACTAAGCCTTTTTAATAGTGCCGCCTGAATTACAATGTGAACAAAATGCATTATTGTTTGACGAAACTGTTGAAAGAGCGTTAAATTAACCAAAAGAACCTTGGCTAATTATCTTAATAAATTGAATAACCAAGGAAAAAAAATTTCATTAGTAGTTGAATCATGTTTAGCGGTGTTATCTACCAATACCTGGTGTGTAGATATGGGTGCCAATAGCAAAGGTTCCAGGAAACCAGGAGACTTAGTGATGAAGAGATTTATCTACATATAGGAGTGCTACAAAAGTAGCAGCAGTTGCAGTAGGCGTTTAATTTCAAGAGATTGACTTTATGATCATTAAATTAGGAGAAACTTAGTTTCAATTTCTAATTTGGTTGTAAATGAATATTTGATTTATTTTTAATAACTCTGTGGTTATTAAGTTAAATAAACATTTTATCTGTTCTGGTTCATTAGACGACAGTCTCTACGTTATTAATGTTATCGTTCGTACAATGCAACTAAATGAATTAAATAAGACTAATAGATTGCCATATAAGAGAAAGGAGCCTTATAAGTTGAACCAAACGTATCTTTGGCACTTACGCCTAGGTCATATTAATCTAAATAGAATTTCTAGACTGGTTAGAAATGGATTTTGGGTTCATTAGAAGTGCAGACACTTCCGGTCTGTGAATCCTATTTGGAAGGTAAAATGACCAAGATGCCATTTTCAAGGAAAATGGAGAGCCAATGAAATGTTGAAATTGGTTCGCTTTAATCTGTGTGTACCTATGAACATCTGAGATAGAGGTGGTTTTGAGTATTTCAATACTTTTATTGATGATTACTCAAGACATGGTTACATTTATTTGATACACCGTAAGTCCAAATGCTTAGAGAAATTCAAGGAGCATAGACCGGAAACGGGAAAGCGTCTGGATAAATGTATCAAGACACTGCAATCTCATCATGGTGGCGAATACCTCTTGGAAGAATTTAGGAACTTGTGGCAACAGAAGGGATTACATCCCATTTGTCTGCGCTAGGTATGCCACAGCATAATGGTGTAGCAGAAAGAAGGAAATGACTCTTATGGATATGGTAAGATCAGTGATGACTTGTTCAAATTTACTAAATTCGTTTTGGAGACATGCACTAGAAATAATAGCGTACATTCTTAACTTGGTACCATTTAAGTTAGTACCAACTGCACCCGCAGAAATGTGGACTGGGAGCAAAACTAGCCTATAGCATGTTCAAAATTGGGGTAGTCTAGCACATGTGCTAAAAGGGAAAGCAGATAAATTGGAATCAAGGACAAATGTTTGTTTGTTTTTGTGGGGTACCCTAGAGAAACGAAAGTTTCTCTATTTTATAATACTAAGAATCATAATGTCATTGTTAGCACCAGTGTTTGACACTTAGAGGAAAACTATGTCATAGATCACAAGCCCAATAGTTAGATTGTTCTAGAAGAGTTGAGAAAAAATCGACCAGCACAGACTTCTTCAACACCAATAGTACAAGAGGCTGCATCACATGAAATTGTTGTTAACATACCAATACGTTGTCGTAGTGGGAGAGTTATTGTTTCACCCAATCGGTATACGTTGTTGGGAGAATCTTGTGATATGATCACTGAAGAACAACATGTCAAACCTTAAAACTACAAAGAGGCACTACAAGATAAAGATGCGGAACTTTGGCAAAAGATCAAAAGCACATGATGTGCTAGCTTAAGAAGTCCATTTGTGGACTTAAGAAGGCATCTAGATCTTGGAACATCCGTTTTGATCAAGTAATCAAATCTTTTGATTTTGATCAATATCTAGATAAGTCGTTTGTGTATAAGAAGCACAATGAAAATGTGGTGGTGTTTGTATTGCTATATGTGGATGATATCTTGTTCATCGGAAATGATGTCAGAGTGTTATCTTCGGTATAGTTGTGGTCATCTAGCAAGTTCGACATAAAGGATTTAGAAGTAGTTGGTCACATCCTTGGGATTAAATTTTTGCAAGATCAAGCAAAGGATGTTGGGGTTCTCAAACTTCCTATATCGATGCGATCCTTGCTCGGCATGCAGGATTCCAAGAAAGGATTCTTTTCTTTCAGATACGGAGTTAGTATTGCTATATGTGGATGATATCTTGTTCATCGGAAACGATGTCAAAGTGTTATCTTTGGTATGGTTGTGGCTATCCAGCAAGTTCGATATGAAGGATTTTGGAGTATCCGGTCACCTCTTTGGGATTAAATTTTTGCAAGATCAAGTAAAGGATGTTAGGCTTCTGAAGCTTCCTATATTGATGTGATCCTTGCTCGACTTAACATGCGGGATTCCAAGAAAGAATTCTTCCCTTTCAGTTACTGAGTTAATTTATCCAAGGATCAGTGTTTTAAGACATCCAAAGAGATGAGGAAAATAAAGGCAATTTTTTATGCTTCAGCAGTAGGAAGTTTCATGTATGCTATGATGTGAACTAGACTTGATATTTGCTTTGCTCTTAGCTTGGTTAGCATATTTCAATCTAACCCTGGGCAAGAAGATTGGACTAGTATATACATATACTCAAGTATCTGAAAAGGACTAGGGATTATATGTTGGTTTACCAGTCAGACAGTCTTGTGCCTTGTGGGTACATAGATTAAGACTTTATGTTAGATAAGAGTTCCAGAAAGTCAAGATCAAGATATGTGTTTACCCTAGGGGGTGGAGCCATAAGTTGGAGGAGTATCAAGTGATCGTGTATCGCTGATTCCACTATGGTGGCTGTAAGGACCCATGTAAAAAAAAAAATTGGAAAAGTTTCGATTTGGCCGATAAAAAGTCCCGGTATTTGTTCCTTGAATTTTTCTAATCATAATGGTATAATTGGAAATTATTTTTTAGTAAGGCAAAGTTATCTTTAGCCTATTTTATTCGGAGAAAAACCTGTTGTTTTTCAGTTTTGTACTAAAAGTGAGGGATGAGATTTCGACGTGATTAGAATTTCAAAATTTTGAAAATGCAATTGTTTCCAAATGAGGAGTACTTTCTTATTTTCATAAATAAATTAAAGTAAAGAAAACTCAAAATTATCGTCTTTACTTAAGTTTGGTTTCTAAAAATAAGTATAGTGCTGGAACATGCCTTGCTAGCACAATGTGTAAGGACCCGTAATTTTACATAATTTTTCTGAAATAATATTGGGTTAATGTGAGGAATTGAATTTTGACTTAAGGGGTCAATGAGAGAGCATTGAATTGCATTAGGGTCTTTTTAAAACACATTTGAAAGTTTAGGAGTGCAAGTGTAAAGAGGTGTGAGTATATAAGACATGTTAGTCTTTTATTGGGCAAGAAAATCACTCCCCTCTCTCCTCTACCACCCAACCTCTCTCTCTCTCTTCTCCGTCTCAAATTTTCTCTGCTCTCTCCCTAAAAATTCACTCCCCTCACTCAATCTCTTCAAGATTCAACCCAAGAAACTTCTTCTACGCGTGATATGGAGTCTGGGGTTCGTTGGTTTCGCGTGGGAAGGGAGCATTTTGGGTTGGGAGCTTCTAAACCTAGGGTTTCCATTTCTTTTCACATTTGGAGCTTAACCCATGAAGTAGGAAGACAAATTCTACTCCCTCTAGTTGTATCTATGTGATGTATAACATATATCTTGTTCTAGTTCTTAAATTCCATCAAATCCATGAAATTCTTCCATAGTGGGTTTGTTTGAGCTTGATTTTGTGACCTATGATTTGAGTACTTGTTTGAAGCAATTGTTGGTTGAATTACCCTCCCATGATGTCCATTTGTTGCTCTACATATCTAATTTTTAGCCAAAAATATCACACTTGCATTTGGGTTAAAATTTCACACATTTTATGGTGAAAACTGTCATTTTCTGGACAGTGTAGTTGATGCCCCTGTTTTTCAGCCGTTGTCCCCTGTTTTTGGGGTGGTTTTTGGCCACCCTTTGACGCCCGTTTGATCCCTGATCGTCTATTCCTTCGTGTATTTCACCCATACCATTATTTTGAATACTGAATTCACTTTAAATTCATAAATTTGACCCTAGGACATGTGATTTAACAATTTTCTTAGTTTTATGAATTAGATATGCATCGGTTGACATTTCTTGGCGAAAACAGTGAACTTTTGGAATAAATGGGACATTTGGGAACTTTTGAAAGACAAATGGTTTTGAATTGATGTTATTGGATAAAATGAATCATAGGATTCACCCGTTTGGTGTCCCTAGCCATGGGTGCACGGAGCCCACGAAATCCGGCAGGGGTGCACGGAACCTATGAAATCCGGCAAAGAGATACTTCCCTAATAAAATTGATGAATATTTTCTTATGAAATGTCGGTTTTGATGTAGTTGGGTTAACTTGGCTTATTTGGCAAAAATTGACTTTCGGTATGCGAAAATGAGAATTTTGGTAATTACTTGGACTTTGGTTGGATACTTAAAATTATTTTGGAACACTTTGACACATCTTGGACACTTGGATACATTTTGGTTACTTCGTGGTCGAATTATAGCCTTCCGTTCATTTTAACCTTGTACATTGGTCGTGTTCATCCCCATACTCATTTATTATGCATGTATCATGTTTATACACCTTGCGTTAGTAGAATAGTTTTTCCTACTGGGCTAGTGAGCTCAACCTATCAATTTTCGTACTCTCGGCATGGAGTATGAGATGTGTTGCTTGTGAAGTGATGCATACATGGGGTTTGTACATGCACAAAGCTATTTTCCCATCCTTGTCTAATAATTTTGAAAGATGGTTTTGCAACTTCTATATGTTAATCCTTTTGACTATTTGGGCCAATGCAATAACTTTTAAACTTGGTATTTATGCATTTTGGCTATGATCGCTAGTAGTTAGAACCCGTTTATTCGTATTGGTGAGAATGTATTTGTTGACTTTGACTATTCAAAGAGAAATTGTAAGACTTTTGACTTGTTCCACGTGGATATTTTTTTATATTTAGTGTATTAAATTTGAGGGCGTGACAGTGGCTGAGTATGTGGTAGTTTTTTAAGTAGCCAAGAAGCCGTTTGGCCCAAGAACTTCTTGATGGATCTACAAGTAGTACCTTTGGTGCAATTGGCAATTTTAATCTATTGTGACAATAGTGGTGCAGTTGCTAACTCGAAGGAACCAGAGATTCATAAGAAGGGAAAACACATCGAGCGTAAGTATCACCTAATTCAAGAGATCGTACAGAAATGTGACAGCTGTGACACAGAAATGTGAAATAGTTGTGACCAAGATTGCATCAGCAAACAACCTAGTAGATCATTTTACGAATGGCTTACATGCCAAGATTTTTTATAGTCACTAAAGGGAATGGAAGTAAGATGCATGACAGCATGGTTTTTAGTCTAAGTAGGAGATTGTTAAAAACTTATACTAAAAGATACTCCCTCCGTCCCTTTTTAAGTGAGTACTTTGGGAAACGTGTATTTTTGTGGACATTAAAAAAATGTACTTTCGTATAATATTTTTTAAATTTTTTTGCACCAAATTAAAGTACTCAATGAGCACTTTAATTGGTATAAAGAAAATTAAAAAATTATATAGGGAAATATGTTTTTTAGGGATTTGAAATTGCACGTATTCCTAAGGTACGCACTTAAAAAGGGACGGAGGGAGTATGTTTTTATGTAATGGATTAATATTTAATTAGTTAATTATTAATCATGTTTATCCCTTTTTTATGAGAATCTATTATAGGCAATGTTTGCATGATATTATTGTATGTTGTGCATGTGTCTTTTATTCTACATAGTAGATGATCCAGTGTGTAGAGTACGGCTTACACACAGAAGATTGGAACATCGGTTCTTGTGGTATATAAGTTTTGGTTCACAATCTTAGATGAATTTTGACACATCATAAGTAGGATTGTAGTACAGTGTTTTAGTAGGTTTGTTTGACTACAGGGAACGGTTCTAGTTTCAATTCATTGTGCTAGTACATTTTTTGTGTGTATTGAATAAAACCGCTTTAAGGTAATTGTCTTAGTACTGACATTTTAAGACATTTAGAACCTTATAGTTATTAAGAATACTTATGCTCTTAATACAAATATAATTAATACATATATACATTTAATGTTGTTGACTTTGATTTATTATAAAGTGAGATTTTTTTTACGGTCAATAATCTTGGTGAGTTAGGTCATGACATTATATGCATGAAATATATGGATATTAATTATTGATGGAATCCACGTCCTGTTAAGGATTGGTGATACCCCCTTGAGTAAGTTTATAAGTTTCGATTATGTCAAACCTTGCAGGTAGATTTTTGTATCAACATATTGAATGATTTAAGTGGAAAGTCTCAAGGTATTTTAGAAGACGTTGATTAGTGGGAGATTGTCAGTAATTTAATGGAATCAACGGATATCTGTAATCTTAACGTAAGGAAATTAATAATTATTTAATAACATGGAGCGAAATATAATCGAGAGAAAAATGGGAGTACAATTATAATTCTTTAGTGATGTAAATTATAATTTGTGAAATAAAAATAGAATCTTAGTAGGATTAGGTTTTCTTATTTACACAAGGAGCTCAGATTTATTCTACATAAGATAAATCTGGTAGGATTATGTTTTTTTCCAATTGAATGATACTTATTTTTTTAGTGTCTGACACTCCGTATTCTCAACCTTCATTATTTTGGTTGACTTATTAAGCAGATTACTTATTAAAAAATCATCAAATATTATTAGATGCAGGGCAGAAGTACTGTAGAGTGTAGAGTAATATAGAAAATGAAGAGAATTAAATTAGAAGAACCTGTGCAAAAATTATTGCAAGCCACCCCAATATGTAAAATGCTCCTGACAGCCACATGGTCTGCATCACAATTTTCAACCAAATATGAGAATAGCTTTTAGAAACTCGGCCTTAAATCGGCCAAGATAAAATCTAGGAACCGGTACTTTTCACACGCATAAAAAAAAAAGAAACAAAAACCTAGGAATTGGTCTTTTGCGTAGAGCTTCGGGACATTGGATTGGAACCGAATTAAAACTCACGCGCTTGAACTAGATGGTGCAGTCCAAAATACCATTCGGAAATAGCTCTTGTGGTTAATTTTTCAAATGTAAATGTATTTGATTGGATCTTTCATCGAGCTGTTTTTTTTTTTTTAAAGACTTTACAATTCTAACAAACTAAATGTATGATAAAGTAAAAAATTCTAACAGCCACGTGGTACCCAAGACATTCCAGCACACTACGTTTTCTTGGATCCAAAACGAAGCGTTATAAATGCGTATGGCTAGAATTATCCAGAGCACCACTTAACTGTGCTCGGAACTATTGAATAAGTACTTATTTAGATCGACTTACAAATCTTCGGCCAATGAGATCTGCTAATTTGCCAACCACTATTGCACCTACCATTCCTCCAATTGTCAACATTGAACCGAACAGAGAGTACTGCACAAAAAAGAATGATGGTTTAATTAAGGGGGTAATCTGCAATTAAACTAGAAAAAGCTAACTCCTCACCGCCGCTAAACAAGCAAGTTTAGTCCTTGGAGATAATTCGGTCACACTTAAGTCACAAAAATTTTGTACTTTGCTTTATTGTTTCCCACTTGGGTTATTAACATATTTTCTCAATATTTTCATTTCGATAGAATGGAGAATCGTATTTGAGTTTTATCTATTTTGAGATTTTCCCGCATATTTCGCCCAAAAAAAGAGAGAGGTATATGACTTCGTGTAACCTAGCCGTATTTTGCGGGTTTTATTTTTGTGTGCTAAACAATTGATTTACGACTCAGTTATGAACCGCTACTCCCTTGTGTTATAAGCAATGATTCAGATTAGAAGAAATAGAAAATATAAGAGAAACCAAAGGGATGAACTTGTCATTTGGGTGATGGACTGTGAAAAGATTTAGGGAGACAATAAAATAAATAAATTTATAGCTTATTTGCTTTATTATCTTCTCTACCTGTTTTTCTTTTTCTTCTACTTCATCTTCATGGATTTTTCTGCAAAGTTATGATCCATATTTATAAAAAAAGAAAAGAAAAGAAAAGCTTCCTTTCATCTCCTATGTTACCTAACTTCAAACCTTCACAAAGAAAGGCTGGCCGGACAATATAAGTGTTAAATTATTTAGGAAAATGCTAACTGTGCCTAATAGTCACACGTTTAGATTGAAAAAATGTATCAAAATGTGTGACAAATATATAAGGATATGTGAAAGAGTATTCAAAAGTATAAAAAATATATTACGGTGTGTATTTTTTTAGTATATGTTTGTGTGCTTATTGTGCGCTCATTGAGCACACGTTAGCAAAACCCAATTATTTAGGCTCTGTTTGGATCTTAGGGAAAGCCATGGAAAGGAAGAGAAATTTTTTAAATTTTCCATTCCTTTGTTTGGTACTAAAAAAAGAGGATGAAAAATACTCCCTCCGTCCCAATTTTATGGTCCCTCATTCTATTCTAACCGGATAAAAAAACGATTATTTCTTTCAATCGGTAATACATTTTATATGCAATGTGGATCTTGTTTGATAAATCTTGATTTAATCTAATAAACATGTTCAAAATCACCTAAAAACATTATAGATTATAAGATATAATACTTTGAAAAATTGCACGAACTCTCAAACGAGACTATAAAATAGAAACAGAGGGAATATTCAATTTTCTCTCTAATTTTCCTCTTAATTATTATTATTATTTTTTCTTTTCTTTCCTTAAGTTCCAGATAGAGCCTTAATGTCAAAAAAACTTATCCCATCCTAGCTTCTTTTCAGCTGTCAGAGATGTCGAGACAAAGACAAATTAACAGACACCTCAACTAAGGCTTGCTTTGGCTAAATTGAAAAAATTAGTTTTTTGGTTTTTTAATTTTGTCCTTATTCAATTTTTTTTGCATTCGTTGGTTTTTGAACGATTTTTTGTGGTTTCTTGGCTTGTCTTGACGAGAGGAATCTAAAAAGTATAAAATTATTAGCCAAACTTAAAGTTTTGTGAATAAAGACGAAAAATAGTTTATTGGCTTGTCTCGACGAGAGGAATCTAAAAAGTATAAAATTATTAGTCAAACTTAAAGTTTTGTGAATAAAGACGAAAAATAAGATACAAGCCAAGAAACTATTTTTCGTCTTTATTCACAAAACTTTAAATTTGGCTAATAATTTTATACTTTTTAGATTCCTCTCGTCGAGACAAGCCAAGAAACCACAAAAAATCGTTCAAAAACCAACAAATGCAAAAAAAATTTGAATAAGGAAAAAATCAAAAAACCAAAAAACTATTTTTTTCAATTTAACCAAACCAAGCCTAAATCTTCACAGCTATCCAAAAAAAAAAAACTAAATCTTCACAGATCCGATCATCCAGAAATAGAAAATTCACGACAGAATTCCCAAAGCCGGGGCCCACTGCCGAATTTTCCTCCTTTCTTTCTTTTCTTTCCATTATCGAGCCAAATATTAGGAACCCAATATCAACCACTCACACAGTAGTTCTCCCGTGCAAGGCAGATCAACCATCATTATCAAATTTTATTTTCGGAGAAAATTGTGTTGCACTATCATATCTTCCGAAAAAAGAATACTGATAAGAGACAAATACTAAACTCCCACCTTGAAGGCAGAGGCTAATGTATAAAATATATATTGATTACCAAAAAATATATTTAACATCTGAAAAAATATATGATTAGCTGTGAAATATGTATTAAAATTCAATTCATTTATTTTTTATGTTTATATTATCTTTCATCCAATAACAAGCGTAGGTTAACAAGACCCAAAAAAATAAAACCAATCAATTACAATCAAAACCAAAACCAAAACCAAAACCAAGTACTAGACCTGTCTAATTCGGCCTTGAAGAGTTGAAGTTTGTTTTGTAGGCCCCCCAATGCAACCTACAACAGTTGTATTGTTTTGACTTTTAAAAAAAATTATATTTCTAGGAATATTTTCTTGTTCTTTTTTAAACCTTTCAAAAGTAATCAGTGAGATCTGTTGAACGGCGTAAAAAAAATTAAAATTTAATTTAAGAACTAATTTATTTTTTGAGGTGAAAGTTCTTTCATCTAAAATAGAACGGAAGGAATAAGTATTATTTTTTGAGGAGAAAATGACATGAATTTGCGTGATTACGAATTTGTTTGTACAAATGGTAGTAGTATAAGGACAAGAAAAGTTTACATTAGGCCAATCCCAAATACGGTGCCCACAAAGTGTCCTCCCCATGTGGTCCAATCTATATAGGGGCCTACTCCAACCTCCACTAAGCGACCCACAATTAACATTGTTCTTTTTAGCTCATTAAAAGGAAGGATATGTTTAGTTCTACTAAAAAAATTGGTGAATCGTGAATCTAGTATGGATTGAATTGACCTGTATGTGAATTAATAGTCCAGACACGTATTCAAAAAAATAAAAATTCGTGACTCGCGGTCCGAACACGAATTTTAATTTTGAAACTGTAGATTAACTGATCCGGACCGTGAGATTTTTATTATCTATAATTTTATCACTTTTATAGATATTGTTACTCCCTCTGTCCTATAAAGTTTGATCACTATGAAACAATGTGCAATTTTTAAACTAAAAAAATAATGTATTTTCCAAAATAATTTTTGAATTTTTTTTTTGCATCGTATAAAAGTTCTTGATGAGATCTATTAAACAAGATTCATATAGACTAAAAAATTATTTTCATAAGCATGTTATTTTTTAGCTTGAAAATTTCACGTAATTTCATAGTGATCAAACTTTATGGGATGGAGGGAGTAATTTCATTTTTTTATATGAAGAGTTATATTGTTATCTTGTATAAAATTTAGGAGGTAAAATGTTATATAAAAGTGCTAATATATGTGCTCCTTCCACTTTCTCACTTTTATAGATATTGTTAATTTGGTTTCTATTTCTTCTAGTGCATAGTGTCTTTGTTTGTGCCTTTGTGAGTGAACTGGAACTATCTATGTACTAATATAAATTTGTAATCCTGATTGGTTTCTAACTTTCTATTTTTGCTAGTGCATCTGCTAGACTGCTATTTGATTTTCTTCATGTCGGGTACAAACAGAGGCAATCATAATTTGAAATTGAGTTGATATATTTTTTTTCCCGAATAAGATGAAAATTCGTGGATTAATCCAGAACCGATCCGTGACTCGCGGTTCGGATTGGAACTGAACCATGAGACTTTTGGATTAGACACAGATTGTATTTTTTTTAAATCGTGACTCACAGATTAGGATTGAATTTATGCCAATTCGGACCAATCTGAACTGCGAGCACCCCTAGATATGTTAATATAATAAAATCTTTTTAGTTTTTGTCTATCATTGCTGTAACATGTACGTGATAAGAGAAAAAGAAAGTAATGCACAATAACTTACAGCTGCAGTAGACAGGCCTAGGTCACTTCTTATGCCAGCTTCAGCCTGAGATGAAAATCCAGCCTGCCAAAAAAAAAAAAGAAGTTATAATTAAATTAAACCACATAATTAGTCAAAATCAATTATTTTAAAGCATGTAGATGCCTCGATGGTTAATTTTTCCCAGCATATACAAGTTGGATTCATGAATATTTTACATTTTCTGGTCTTTGCTTAGAGTCCATACGCCTAACCTTATGCATATCTTATTGCCTAACTTGTTTATGGGTCCACCCACCAGGTTAGCTGGCTAAAAAAATTGAGGGTGAGTTTCTCAAAAATGCTAGAAGCGCTAAGAGAATCACAAAATAATTAATTTATGTGAGCAGAATTACATATCTCAAAATTCACATTCAGCTCTTTTAGCGCTTTTAGGCGGTTTAGGGAACTCCTCAGCCCCGGTCAAGAAGTTTTGTACTTTCGTGTAATTTTTGCAATAACTGGACGAAGTTAAATTATATGCCAATTGTCAAAGTACTTTATTCTTCCCCTTTTTTTTTCTTTTTTTTTTTGTAATGGGTCTTTTTATTGACTCAATAGGCTAATAAAATGACAAACAACCCACATTACCCAACACAGTTTTTACACTGTTAACTAAAATTTTCACTCTCTAGCAGATTTTTTGCACATATGAGATGTGGCTAGTAGCCTGTCCGGTTATATCTGATGCATGTCTGGAGGTCTGAGGTTCGAGTCTATGAAGAGAAATCGAACCTCCTTAATTTGGCGGTTTAACCCACTTACTAGAGGGGTGTTTTACTAACAAAAAATTACTTTTTATAAACATCGAGACATGTCATTTTCTCACAATACATCACATAAAAAAAATCATTCAAAACCAATTATTTCAAACAACTGGGTTAGTAGAACACCCATTAAATTTCTCACTAACTCCCATTGATGTATATCATATAACAACGAACCTTAAAAAAAAAAAAAAAAAGTACTCTATACTCCTTTCGTCCCAAGAAAGTCATAAATATAAAAAACAAGAAAGAAAAAAAAAAGAAGGTAACCAACGGAGATAGGCAACTGGTCCAACCGCATTTTCATTGGTTCATGTATGCGTAATATATTGCAAGTAAAGCTTACAGCGAACCCATAGCCAAAGGAGCCCACGACAGAGACGGAGGTGCTGAAAACAACCGCAGCGGTCACGGAGGAGGATCCACGGTCCCCCGCCTTGGAGCCGTCGCCTCCATCTGGATCTTCAAGGTTTTCTTCCGGAAGCAAACGTCTATTTACTTGCTCATCGTCCATTCTCTCTCTCTCTCTCTCTCTCTCTCTCTCTCTCTCTCTCCCCGTGTGGGTATGACTCTGTCTCCTTTGATGAAAGAAGGATCAGCTAAAAGTAGGAGCAAGTAGCATGTTTCGACCATGTACTCCGTTCCTTAAGTAATCATTATTACAATAGACCATCGGTAGTTGATTGAGTTGCAGTTGTGGGTTAAATAAAGGTGTTGTCTCTGATGCTACTGTTGGGGATATTTTAAGTTATGTGTGATTGGTAGTTGAGCCCCTCCTCTCTCAGGAAATTCAGAGAATGTTAGGAGATTGTATTACTCTATGATTGTGTCATTGTTTTTACTCTCTCCGTCCCAATTTGATTGCCGCTTTTGGAGAAGTAAATTTTTAAGTGGTGTGAAAATTTTGTATTGACTTTTCTATTTTACTCATAAATTCAATCAATATTACTGTGACCAAATTTGTGAGGCTAATTTATTATATGAAAGTCAAAACATATTCAATATGGATTTTGTTTGATAAATATCAATTAGTTTTATTATACAAAATTTTCAAAATCATAAAAACCGTTATAAAATAAAATATAATAGACTTGTCAATTAATAAGGGAAAAATACTTTTTAAGGGTAAAATTGGAAAGTAACCTAGTTTTGATGGATGTTTTTAGAAGTGAGACAAATATTTTGGGACATCCCAAAATGGAAAGAAGGACCAAGAAATTGAGACGGATGGAGTACCATTTTTCTAAGGAAAATGTTCCTTAATGATTGTGTCATTATTTTTACCATTTTTCTAAGGGAAATGTTCCTTAATGTTGAAAAAGTATATAGATTAAAATATGTAAAAAATGTATAGAGATTTATAAGAGCTTATTTAGAAGTGCAAACAATATAATGCAATATTATATTCTTTATGTTCTTTTCAGTTATTTTTTTTGAACTTGTATTGTGGTGGATGAAATTCTCTTTGTCACTCCTACGGAAATGATGAAGGGATGAAAGTTTTGCTCCGTCACGAGCTTTGCTCTTGCACATTGAGCAAACTCATTAGCACCAACCCGGACTGTGGAGTCCGGAATGATACTCCGACGATCAAGTCAATAACTCGAAGAAAAAGGAATAAAAGCTCAGATCTAGGGGCAGTGTTCTGTTGGGAGTTTTGGGCCGGTTTTGGCCCTATTTTGGTTTTGCTTACATCATCATTTCCCTCATTTCTCTTTCTATCTCTCTCTACTTTTTACACCTGCTTACATCGTCAAAACTAAACTAAACTAAACTAAACCTACTAACCAAACAAGGCCAGGGTAATTTGAGAGGGGTATCTCTTTTGCACGGTCATGCTTTGTATTTATAGGTAGGGCTTGGCTTGATTCTCAAGGCCCGTATACTCTATGCGCGATAACTGCTTCGGGTGACAACATCACATATGTGACCAAGCCTCATTACATTAGCACATGCACCCAATTAGGTCATGACACGTGTCCATTCTGTTACAACGGAGTTTCTCATGTCCTTTGTTGAATCTGGGTTGAACGAATGAGCCGAACCGCTTTTACTCGGGTTGCTCAGATTTTACCCGTACCCGATCCTCTCGGATAACAAGCCTAGTCACTTGGGAAAGCCTTTAGGCATGAGAGCCCTTCGGGAACCAGGCCTGGGGTAATCCCAATTGGGTCGTATCTTTGTTTGATAGTAATTGAGTCCATCGGCCCACATACTTAGATGGACTTGGCCTACTTGAGTTATTTAGGCCCAAACAATAGCCCTCAACTCTCTTCAATCTTCATTTAGAATGATTGGGGGAAGTTGATCCGAGCGATTACCGATCCATAGGACTGAGTGCCCCCCCCGGAGTGAACGGATCTTTTTCTTGAAGTATTTACTTGAAAAGCTTTGTCTTGTCTGCATTGTTTGCCACGTGGCGAGATAGGGTTCCCCGATTGTTCATGAAAAGATGCAATGACTGCGGGCATTAATTACCGTGGTATGCGCTTGTTGGGATGAGACACTTGTCCCATGTTTTTACCGGTCACGCCGCTTTGCCTTTGGTTGTAACGTTTCCACAGGACCTCTATAAAAAGGATGAGGGCTAAGTAAAAAAAAATTTACTTTTGCTCTCATCGCCATTGTTGCTGCTAGCGCTGTTCAGAGCTTTTTCGCCGCCAACTTCTGCATCTTCAAACACCTTTCAAGGCACAAAACTCCAAGTATTTCACGCTCTCTGTTACTTGTTCTTTGATTTTGTCATTTGTTTGCATGTTTTTCATGCGTAGATTGCATCTTTTCGTTGGTTTATCTTCGATGAGAATAGTGAAAATGTTGTCACATCATTCAACCTGTTATTCCTGGGAGCCATTATTCATGGCCTCTTTGGCCCAGAAAAGCCTACTCGACTACAGTAGTTGTCCTTTGCCTTTGTAGCTAACTATTTTTTACCCTTGCAAGTGGCTAGGGTTCGAAAAAATGGCCATCAGTGTCTCCTCAAGTGACAGCTCGGGAGCCCCGATTCGCTTCCTCGGGGAGGCGGATTGCCAACTGATAGAAAATCTGCGAAATAAACACTACCATACGTTAGATGTAAAACTTTCATTTGAAGCTGATAGTCCCTCTAATTCTTCCAACAATTCAGTTAACATGTCTGCAAGAGTTGAAGGTGATGGTCCAAGCAACGCCTAAGCAGATGATATGCTTGGGGATGAGGGGGGTGTCCCGAATCCCACACATACCGAAGCCGAGGGTGAGGGTGATGCCAACACTGAGGCTAACTTGGATGTATTTAACCCCTACCTCCACTATTTTGATGGGACCCCCGAGTCATATGCTGACTTCTGCGAGGTACAGGATCCTGGACGACGTTTGGGTTGAGTTGATCACAGATCCACACAACATGGTCTTTAAGGAGGGTAGGATTAACCTCCCCCTATATGCCATTACCGAAGGAGGCATCCAGTTCCTCCTTGACCCTTTCTTCCGGTTGGTTTTGGCCACCCTTGATCTGACCACTTCTTAACTCTCCAGCAATATGTTATGGATCATCATGGGCATTGTTGAGCTTCGCAATTGGTATAATCTAATCTTTGGTATGACCGAGCTCTTCAAAATCTACAACCTCTCCTACAATGCTGGCTCGGGAAGGCGTTTCTTCTCGATGAGGGACAAGTATGACCATTTGGTGCACACTCTCCCCGACTCTGACCCCTACATCAATGACATTGTGACATTGTAATAGTGATGGGCAAATTCATGTATGGCCCAGATGAAGCCGAGGTCAATTCCATTCGATTCACCGTAGGGAACACCGATCAGTGCATTTTTAATTCATTCATTCATTCCTCCATTCATTTCATTCCATTCCTCAGATGTGTTTTTCTTATATTTGTCATTTTGTTTCAGCCCTTGTCATCGTCTCTCACTTGAGGAAGCTTGCCAAGCCGAAGAAGATCAAGGCCACTTTTGCCATTCTTTATGTGCAGAGGAACGTTTGGTTGCTCTTGGACTACACTTTCAGCTACAATTATTTTTTTGAGGAAACAACCAAAGGAGGGAAAAGGGGAGCCATCCAAGCCAAGGAGAAGGCAACCGAAGGATAAAAGGGTTGAAGCTCCTCGTCACACGTCGAGGAAGAGATAGGAGCAGACCGAAGAGCCCAACCAAATCGGCCCAGGAATCGAGCGCTTGCCCATTGACCGTGCCACCCCTGAGCCATACCCATGATACAATAAGGAAACCATGGTGGTAGCTCAGAAGAAGGTGAAAAACTTAAGGAGATTGACAGGTGGGAAGGAAAAGCCCATTATGGAAGGCCCCAATGTTCCTTAAAGGAGTGAATCCCCAGAGAGGAAAAGGAAACTGGTCGAGAAGGCGGTGGCAGACATACTGAGGAAGGAATCCTCTACGGTTTCTATAAAATGGCCCGCAGGCCAGGAAGATGTTCTTTCCGGTTCGGGGACCTTTGTCTTGGGTTCTGCCAGACTCAAGCCTTACCATTCCGTCCTTTGTACTGATGGAGGGAAGCTGTTAACTGATGTTGACTGAGCCTCGCAGGATTCAGAGGTGGCCATGGCTCTGCTGTACGGCTTGGCACTTCCAGAAGATATGAAAGATGTCTCTAAGGATTGTAGGCTCGTCTTCTCTGGCCTTTCCCAACACGTCATTCAGGTAAGTCGAGCACAATTTTGTTTTACTTTCCACGTTTATTATATCATACTTATTCGAATAATTTTCAGGCGAGCCAGCATATTCTAATGATGCACCAGCTCTATACCGAGGAGTTAGTGTGGTCAAATTCGTTGAAGGCCCAATTGAAGGAGGGTGAGAAGAATGCTAATGTTGCTCGGACCGGTTGCTCGAAAGCTATCAACAGAAGGAAGGCCGACGCTATCCAAGTGAAGGAGCTAGAGAAGGAGCTTACTGAGGCAAGCCAGGTTGAGTCAAATAGGATGGAGGTGGAGAAGAAAACCTCTTACAATGAAGGTTTTGAGGCGGCCAAAGCAGCATCTGAGAAGCAGGTCGAGGGCATCTTTCGAGACTGCAAGAAGATCTACTTGAATGGGATAGGCGAGGCTTTCAAGCTCAGCTACATTAGTTGTCTTGATGCTCTATTTGTGGGCCCTGAAGACCCACATAGGTCTTCTGTCCCAGATGTTCCAGCTAACAAGCTTGAGATGCCAAACCTCATAGAGGAAGAGGAAGAAGCCCCGACTGAGGAAGAAGATGTGGGCAAAGAGCCATGAAGAAGATTCCCCTTCCCTCCTTTTTTTAAATGTTTGAAACACTCATACTTTTTTCTTATTTTTGTTGGATTTTTGACCGAATGGCTCCAGACATTTTAAGGAGTTTGCCGTTTCAAAGGGTCGTAATTAATTTTTTTATGGCGACTGATGCCGAACAATATGCTAGAACTAGTTCGTAGGAATTCTGAACAGATCATCCCGAACACAGGATGAAATGTTGTACTGCTTCGGGAAGAAGTGGTGAAAGAATTTTCGAATATTAATTTTATGGTGAACCTTATTTTTGTTTGAATGTTCTTTTGACTGGAACTTTACCTAATCATGGTTGCCCCTGCTTCGGTAGGAACTGAGTGGCTGCGGGTTTGCATCCGAAGCATATGATTAGGAACAGTAATGAGAAATATCTTAGAGAAGACTTCGTGCTTTTCTTAGTTGTGTTTGGTCCCGAGTGTTAGTAGGAACGCTGAAGACCAGGAGGCACCAAAGGCCTTTTATTATGCCGAGTGATAGAAACTTAAATGCATGAATAAGCAAGTTTGCTTGAACAAGAAATGTTTTGAATATCGGCTTAGAGTGCCGAGTGATTATAAAAGTTAGAACAATACAACCATCGTTAAAAATATAACTTTTATCAACCAGAGTGAGACGAAAGCGGCTATTCAACAATTGAGCCAAAATAGGCTATTAAATAGGAACAGATGAAATAATCCAAGTGATCAAAATTTAAGTATAAAATTTCCTCAGCTTTTGAGCATTCCAGGGGTTTCCGACATGGGTTCTGTCGATCTCTACAAGTTTGTACGAGTCGTGCCCCACTTTCTTGATGATTTGGAAAAGGCCCTCCCAAATAGGCATAAACTTAGCCTTGTCAGATTTTTGCACCACTGTGCGTAGGACCAAGTCATCAACTTGGAAAGTTCTTTGCCGAACATGCTTGTTGTATGTCTGGGCAATTTCTTGCTGATAGGAAGCGAGCCGAAGATTGGCCTCATCCTTCTGATCTTCTCATCGTTCGTTGGGATAGCAAAATTTTATGTCCGAGCAATTGCTAGCTGTTTGGCCAAAGGGAGGACGACTTCCATTCCATACGTTAGGGAATAAGGCTTTCGCCTGTCGATCTTCGCGGTGTGGTTCGGTATCCCCATAGTAACTTCGAAAGCTCTTCAACCCACTTTCTTCTCTTAACAGTTAATATTCACTTCATGCTCAAAGTGATTACTTTATTGGATGCCTTAGCTTGACTGTTGCCTTGTGGATAAACGATGGTGGAGTTATATATAGTGATGTTATGCTTCTTACAAAGGGATTTGATGGCTTCGGCTACAAACTGATGTGGATGGTTGGGGTCCACGCGGCTCTTCGGCTCTTGTTTTTTAAGAGTGAACACGAAAAATGATGAGTCGCCACCTGGGTGTAGACACCCCAATCCAGACCCTCGGAATTCTGGAACGTCCCCAAGGATGAAAATGCATACGTGAGAGCATACAAGGTTTGATTAAAGACTTAAGGACCCCACCAATAATTTCCCAAAAATTTACCAAAACATCCCTTGAACCCCCTAGAATGGCCCAAAACCTTAAAACACATGCACCTGGATTGCTCTTTCAAGCACCTAGATTGGCCAAATCCAGGCGCCTGGAATTGCACAATCCAGGTGCCTGGATATCAGTCCAGGTTGAGTGTAGTTTAAGTTGATAATGGACGAGAACGATATCTTAGGGGATTTTCTTGCAGAGTTCAATTGGAGGGAGAGTGGGGGGATGATTAGCTCTATGTTTCTAGGTGATCCCTCAACCTTCCCAAGGGTTCAAGTGGCCCACTTTGAACCCTTATTTGCCTATAAAGCTACCCCCTCTCCTTCATTTTCAGGGGCTGAGAAATCTGATTACTCTTTTGCTGTTACTCTGCCAAAACTCTTCCAGAAATTTAGCTCCTACTACCCTCTCTCTAAACCCATCACCCAAACCCATCCTCATACCATCTACATTTCTGATAATCACCCTTTTCTCCATTGAATCTCTTTCAAAATCCAAGTACATTGTCTTTTACTTACTCTATAAACTCAAGTCCAGTACCCCTTTGACAAAAAATCCACACAAGATTTAATCTCAAACCCTTTTGATCAAACCAAAAAGGTAGTTTTTCTACCAATATGCTCAAGTAGGCCCTGAGGGGAACTCAATCAAGTCCTCACTGGTCTTCTATACCAGTAGAGGGTTTGAGAGAGGTTTGAAAGATCATCAAGAAAGAAATGAGTTTGTGTATTAGTACTCAATCCAGGCGCCTGGATCATCACATTCCAGGCGCCTACATTGAGTCCAGGCACCTGGATTCACTCTATGCAGGTGCCTGGATTCCATTCCTCTGATCATGTTTTCTATTTCCTTTTGCATTTTAATCAATCTTCGGTGTATCATTTGCATGCATTGATCTATGGTCGTCCATGTTTCATGTTTTGATCCTTGCTACTATGATCATTTAAAATATTTTGAAGTTGCAATCATACTTTGAAAAGAGTGTACATAAGAAAGTAGTGTTCATATAGGCTTATGTGACATTTTTATGTTTCAATCACTAAGTTTTTTGAAGATCTTAAGATGAACTCTCATGTTACTTAAACATACCCTATTGTAGGTGTCTAAAATGAGCATTATCATTGCATTATTGTTGCATTTTAGTATCATTTCATTGTATTTGAGTTAAATTTAAAGTTTCATGCTTGCTATTGTATTGCTACATATCATCTAGAATGCATGTGAGTTAATCAAAACATTGCATTTGATCTCTATTGTGAGAAATGAGATTTTAGAGTTTCTGTCTAGAAGGTCATCCAAGTGCCTGGATGGACCCTTTCCAGGCGCCTGGATCTGTCTAATCCAGGCGCCCAGATTGTAGTCTAGGTGTGATGTTTTGAATGTATGCGATCAATTTGTAGGGCATCTAAAGGCAGTTTAGGGGTTATTTAGTGAAATTTTAACATCTTGTGTATATGAATCATCCATTCATAACCCTTTGCACAAGCATTCACTCATATCTCATTGATCTTCTTGATGCATTTGTCACGCTTTCACATGAATTTGAGTTTGAAGTCTATTTAAACAACATTTTCAAAATTCTTTAAACATTTAGTAGAGGCCGGTGGTTACACCAGGCGCGAGGGGTGCTTTAAATTCCTTTCCCTCGCGTAACCTAGCTCCCGGACTCAAGAAATCTCATTTTACGAGACCAATATATTGTTTTCTATTCAAAGGGCAAAAGAGTCCTTTTTCAAAAAGGTTTCTCGGGTATAGTCCTCAAATTCGGGTGGCAACTCCATTCAACCAATCAAAACCATTTTTCAAATCAACAACCGTTTTCGTGGACTTACCTCCGCAGGGTGTTCACACTGGGATTTATTTAAAAAATAATTTTTGGTACCCGAGAAACCAGTGAAAAGAATGACTCTTGTGCTATTTTGAAAAGGGTTTGGTCTGCGAAAAGATTCTTTTGAATTCTGAAGCCAAGTTACGATCGGGGAAGGTTTTGTTAAAAAAAAAGCACCCTGCTCGACGGGACAAATTCCGGTCTCTACTAAATATTTGTCGGATTTCTTTAGAAAATATGTTATTACAAAACTTTAACAAAAAAGTATCAAACACAAGTAACAATAATAAACAAGTAGTTTATAGAAACATAACGGGAATAAAACGAAGTATATGAACTTGACAGTAAATAAACAGAACCTGAGGGGAAACGGCGTAATATCAGCAGCTTAAAACAAGAAAACACGAAAATAGAGCATGATTATGTTTGAAGTAGGGGAGGGACCCATTCTTCCAAAAATTAGTCGCACGACCATCTCAGGTTAGCCACACGGCCAAATATGTTAGCCGCCAGGCCAACTTTCCTCTGTTTTTTGGAAAATTTTATAAACTGGAAGAACGCCTTGAAAACCTTTCTTTCGGAAGGAAACCATTTCCTTTGAGTTTGGAATAAACTTGAGAAGTAGATTTTGAGAAAGTTGTACCCCTGGTGAGGTCGTACTGTGCGATAATGGAGTATATCGCCTGATACAGAGCCGTAGGGATAAGTTTTGCTTGAAATAAGATTACCCGAACCCTGGGGATGATTATGGGAATCATCTCGAGTCTGGAATAACTCCCCTCAGAATGCTGGATGAACAATTAAACGAGCAACATTGTACCTTTTTGGAATGGAGCGATCGAGCTACACGGAAGTTTTCGATTTCTTTGTATTGGGAGGAAGAACTTCTGGTGAAGTATTTTGGTTGGCTATTGGGGGAATGAGTAGAGGAGAATTGGTAGTAGTCGAAGGTTTAAAAAGAGGTGGTTTGACAGTGTTTCGAAACGCAGAGTAACGAATTTTTGTTTCTGGTCTTGTGTGTGTCTCTGTTTCTGTTCAGGGTTTGAGCGAAGGCCAGAGGAGGGTTTTTATAGCCGTGGAGGAGGAGCTTTAATGATGAAAAAAATCTTTTCGGAGTTCTTCGCGATGATGATATCCCCTGCGCCAGGGAATATATTCGCCTGCGAAGAATCCTTACAGAAGCAAGCTAGCCAATTTCGGCCAATCATGTTAGCCGCACAGCTAGAAAAAATTAGCCGCCTTGCCAGCATGAAGGCAAGTAGACCGCTCGGCTATCTAACTAGACCGCCTGGCCAAAAACTGGTCATTTTATTGATTTTTGTGAGCTCTGATCGATCATTCTAAGGTAATTATGCATGTTCCTTTCGTCATAGGGGATGCACTAGGATTAAAATTAGGGTGTCTACAACTGAGTACCATTATCGAAAACGATCACGTATGGTACTCCGAATCGTGAAATGCTGTTTCTCCAGATGAACTTTTCGACCTCTGTGGCAGTGGTGTGGACTATTGGTTCTACCTTGACCCATTTGGTGTAGTAGTCCATGTTGTGATCAAGTGCTTAAATCCTCTTAGGGCGATCAGTAGGACACCCACCAAATCCATGCCCCATTGGCCAAAGGGCCAAGGGCTTGTGACTGGTTGCAACTGCTCAACTGGTTGATGCAAAATTGTAGCATGCTTTTGGCACGAAACACACTTCTTGACATACGCTTTGATGGTTTTGTACATCTTGGGCCACCAATATCCTTGAGTGACTGCTCGGTGAGGCAGAGAGTGCCC
Organism: Vaccinium macrocarpon; assembly: GCA_022606695.1. Lineage (NCBI taxonomy): Eukaryota > Viridiplantae > Streptophyta > Magnoliopsida > Ericales > Ericaceae > Vaccinium > Vaccinium macrocarpon. The sequence continues at coordinate 15,893,642 of CM040174.1, forward strand.
ACCCGAGTGATACCCATAACTTCTTTCATGTAATTCCTTTAGGATGTCCTGAATTCGTGAGTCGTGCAACACTCTGAGATCTGGCTTAGTACATAACATCGTTCGGAGCAAGATAGTAATAAGCTGCTCGACAGTGTACCTTGTGTGCTTCTTTTCTATCTTGTGGCAACTTCTCGTGCTTTAAGTATGCAAAAAATCTTGTCCATCCAACTCGGTCCTAACGACCGAGAGGACCTCATCATGCCCATCATCATAGGCTGCTTTGGTGGAGGTTAGCGCAGTGAGAGCGTCAGCGTGAGATGTAGTGAATCCAATTATGAGAGCTGTTTCATAGACCGTTCCTCCAGGGGATAGAAGGACAATCCTAGCCACGACCCCTCGGTTGTTGGATGCTCCATCTACATGTAAATACCAAATGTCCTAGTCAAATACTTGCCACATTTTGTGTTCCTCTTTGGGGGCATTTGGCTTTTCCACTATGATGACAAAGTCAATTTCACAGGGCTGCAGGTTGGGTTAGGAGGGCTCGCTTGGCTCTTTCTCGGTGGGTGTTTCCTTCGTAGGTTGCTCGGGTAGAGTCTTCAGCCTCGCAGGGTCTTCGTCTTTCGGTCTGGGAGTAAGTTCAGAAATGAAATCTGCCAAGACTTGTCCCTTAATCGCCGTTCAAGGCTGGTACTTGATGTCAAAATTGGCCAACTCCATAGCCCATTGCAAAATTCTGTTGGACAAGCTGACTTTCTTCAAAGTGGCTTTGAGGGGGTGCTCGGTGACCACGATTATGGTGTGTACTTGGAAGTATGGTAGAAGTTTCCTTTTTGCGGTGACTAAGGCCAGTGCCAGCTTCTCGAGGGCCAAGTATCTTGTTTCAGCTGGGAGTAGAGTTTTGCTAGAGTAATAAATTGGCTGATGCTTTGATCCTTCTTGCCGTACAAGGACCAAGCTAACAACTTTATCCGAAATTGAGAGATAGAGATACAAGCCTCCTTGTCCGATTGGTGTGACCAAGAGGGGGGGCGAAGAAAGGTAAGACTCTAATTCGTCTAGTGCTCAATCACACTGCTCGGTCCATTGGAATTTTCGCTTTCTTGTCTTGATGGAATAAAAAAAAGGGTGGCACAAATCAGATGATCGACTAATAAACCTATTTAGTGCCGCGGCCATTCCTGTTAGGTGCCAAACTTCCTTGATCGTGGTTGGGGTCCAAAGGTTCTGGATCGCTAGAAGTTGCTTCGGATCAGCTTCCATGCCTCACTACGTAACGAGATATTCGAGGAACTTCCCAGAGCCTACCCCTAATGACACTTTTCAGCATTAAGGTACAATTTGTGCTTGCTTAATATAGTGAGAACTTCGGTAAAGTGGTCCAAATGGTCTGAGTCGTGCCGACTTTTCACCACCATATTATCAATGTATGCTTCTATCGTGTCCCCGAGTTGATGCTTTAACATCTTTGTAACCATCCTTTGATAAGTTGCCCCGACGTTTTTGAGGCCAAAGGGCATAACCTTGTAGCAATACGTCCCTCAGGGAGATATGAAGGTAGTTGTCTCCTAGTCCTCGACAGCCATAGCGATTTGGTGATATCCGCAGCATGCATCCATGAAACTTAGTCGTTCATGCCCGGAGATTGTATCAACCAATTGCTCGATTCGGGGAAGAGGAAAACAATCCTTCAGGCATGCATCATTAAGGCTGGTGTAGTCAACGCAGACGCGCATTTTGTTGTTCTTCTTCAGAACCACCACAGTGTTAGCAAGCCAGGTCGGATATTGAACTTCCCAAATAACATCTGCTTCCAACAATCGTCCAACTTCTTCAATCACTGCATCCGCATGTGAAGGAGTGCGTCTTGGGTGCTGCACAACTGGGATCCGATTAGTAGTGTATAGAATCTGAACTTGTACAATCTATATTCCATTTAGTTAGTCATTTTGTTTGTTTCATTTTTCTTTTATAGGTTAGTCTCTTTTTGGCGTGTCCCAGTTGTATTGCTTTTGGACTCAGGTGAGTGGTTAAGTATGTTACGTACTTTTGAAACTTTCCGTGTCCTTTAAATTATTCTTTGAGAAATTTAGAATTGTTAATTGGAAAAGCTAATTATTTATATTTGATTCTTGAAATTGGCGCGTGATAAAAAGTATTCGTTTTGGTGAGAACTTTATGGATATTATTGGAAACTTTTATTATTGGAAGTCCAGGGAAATTATTCCTTTGTGTAGGTGACCCTGTCCATTAGGGAAGAGACCCGAGTTACGCCGGTGACTCTTTTTCTCAACAACTGCCTTTTTGCTGGATCGACTTAGGGGAAAGTACCATGGGCTGCTGACACCTGGTGATTCTAAGTTTGATGTTGGATCCAATTTTGAGATTATTATTTTGTTGGCCATGGTACTTGTAATATCCCAATTTTTTTTAAAAAAAAAAATTTGTGATATTTGTATATACTAATTTTACTAATTTAATTTTACTCAATTTTGACTTTTGTTGACCAATTGCGGGTCTCCTGGCGAGCGCATTGTAATGCGTGTTCTACTTTCAAGATTTTTTCCAAACGATTCTAAGCACACGGTGACGTTGCCCACGATTTTCCAAGTTCGCATGAATATTTTGGTAATTTTCTAAGACCGAAACCCGGACAATTCGAACACTGCTCGGAGTAAATTGTACTGCATTGTGCTACATCGCGTGCCGCGGGGCCCCCTCCAAATTACTCCCACACTCCACCAACCACACTTCCCTCCACCACTCATCCCACCTACTCCCACACTTCACATAACACTCCCCTCCACCACTCATCCCACCTACCACCACCCCATTACCCCTTCATAAACACATCACCCCTTTCCCTCATAATTTTCGGCGGAGAAATAGGGAGAGATTGAGAAATTCTGGAAAAAAGAGGAAGAAAGGAGGAGGAGAAGAGAAAAAGAAGGAAGAAGACACCCACACATTTTCGTCCATATCACGTACACGTTTTTACAGCCACTTTGCTCATAGTTACAGTCGTTTTTAGGATTAGGTTTCTTCATAGAAGTTGTAAAGGGCGTCGAGAACTTCGATTTCGACACAAGAATCATCCAGATCGGTTGAGTTTTGAGTGAGTTATAGCCATCCAAAGTTCAGTAAAAATCTCGGGTACCATTTTCCAGACAGCTTTCTGTTCTTCGGTAAATCTCCATTTTTCTTCTCGTTAAAGTGGATTTCGGATTTAGGTTCCTTCACGAAGATTGTAGATCACTTCAAGATCTTCGTTTTACATTCAAGAATCACTCAAAACGGTTGAGAAATGACCACGTTATTGCGGCCCAAAGTTTCTGGTCTAGTCAAACCGAGTAGTTCACTGAACCTCTACAAATCTTCATTTTTCTCATTGTTAGAGTACGTTTTAGGCTTAGATATCTTCATCAACATTGTAGAGAACTTCGAGAGCTTCGTTTTAGACACAAGAATTGCTGGAAACGGATGAGGTTTGAACCAGATATCGCAGCCCAAAAATTCTGTTGCCACTCGAATACCACCGGACTTTACCGTCGAGCTTTTCGTCCGGACCAAAGGTAGAAACTCGTACCCACCCTATTCCAAGCTTTTGAATGTGTTATAATGGTCTAGGAGTAATTTAGAGTTGATGGGTTAAAGCCCCAATTCAAGGGTTTCACGAAACCCGAGCCAAAACGCAATGTACGCGAAACTTTATTTTCGTACTTAGTAAACTCTAGATCCATCGTGGTTAATGTTGTTAATTATTCCAAGCATGTTTAATACTTTAATAACTGTTTATATGAGTTTCTCCATAAAATTATTGTGCTTAATCTTGTTCTTGATTGTTGTGTTAAAGTTAGATGTTTAAAGTGTAATTTTGTGAAATTTGGCGTGCGTACTTGTGTGTCAATTACGAAACCTATTTTTATAACCTAAATGTCACTATTGGAATTTTAGGAGTTTAACGAAATGACTGAATGCCCTTCTTCGTGTAAAATGACCATTTTGCCCTTGTGTGTGTAAATTGCATAATGTGTAGTTTTGTACTTAATAATAAAATCAAGGAATTGCGTTTTGTGACAAGTTAGGACTTTATTAACCAAAATAAAGAATTTTTACGTATTTACCCTTGTCGGTGGCAAAATGTAATTTTGCCCTTGTATTATGTTATTTTACAAAAGGCCCCCAGAGTTTGTAAAATTACACTAAGGACCCTAAAGTCGTGAAATTATGTTGGGCACCCTTGTACTTACTTAAAATGACGTTGGCCTACATTTTGACCCCAATAGTTTAGTAAATTTCGTTTTGGCCCCTGTAGATTGAATTTATTACGTTTAGACCCCTGGTTTTCGATTACTTGAATTTCGTGAACTTGTGAATTGAGATATTTGTTTGTGACCCTTGAGATATTGTTATCGCTTTGCTTCTGCTGTTAAGTGCACTTTCCACAAACGTGTTGAATGTTAGAATGGACAACTAGGTTCCCGGGTTGGGTGATCGTACACGGATATCACATAGACGATAAGGTTAATGGAAAAGTGAAATGAAATCAATTATGGGGAGTCACCCCAAGATTTTTTGAATGGCAGTCAGCCAAGTGATGAATCGATTATGGGGAGTCACCCCAAGATTTGTTGAGTGGCAGTCAGCCAAGTGATGAATCGATTATGGGGAGTCACCCCAAGATTTGTTGAATGGCAGTCAGCCAAGTGATGAATTGATTATGGGGAGTCACCCCGAGATTTGTTGAATGACAGTCAGCCAAGTGATTTTGTTTTGGAGGAATATTTGGCAGACTGCCAGGATTTCGAAACCCTAGGGTATGACACTCTGTGATTTGCTTCATTTGAATTCTGAGGCGTTAAAAGGATGGATGTATTATAGACCGAGTCATGGCTATATACCTACAGGAGCTTACAGTTGTCACTCGTAGCCCAGTGGTACAGTCAGTCCCTGGGAAATTCATCCTTGTGAGGCGACTGACGATTGGATTAAGTAAGTAACTTATACCTTCCCGGCCGGGGCTCCCGGTCGTGGGGGCAAGCAAGGGAGTATATCACGCTTTGGTCATATTCCTTAGTGGTTAACGGGGGAGGAAAGTTCTCTAGGTTGAGAACTTAGATGAACATGTAAGTTAATGGCTAGTAAATCTAAATCACTATGTGTTTAATTTCTGTTCTACGATTTATCTCCTGTTTAATTCCTTTAATTACTGTTTTTCAATCATATATGTTGTACGTGTATGTTAAGCAAGGGTTGAGTGGGTTAGAGTAGCTATTGAGTGATTTATCACTCACGGTGTTACACTTCGTGTGACCCTGGTATAATACTATGATGTTGTTTTGCGACTCGGACGTATTATGCTAGACTTTGGAGATGAACAGGAGAAGCACTACAGTTTGGAGGTCTACGGAGCTAAGGAGGACACCACCAGAGTTGACGATCATGCCACAGAGTAGAGATAACCCTAGCATACCTAGTAGTGAATAATTGTACTTGACAAAGAGATTAATGTATTTTTACTTGGTGAAATATTGTTGTAAAACTTTATTATTTCTTTTAATAAATTTAACGTACCCAAAAATCGGGGTCGTTACAGTACTATTTGGTTGTGGTTCCCTTATCATCTTATGATCACCATTAAGATTTATTATTGTTTTATGCTTCATCGTGTATGCCAAATTATGTTCACATGGTAATTTATTTTTATCCCTGTTTTAGAACTTATTTAATATACATGTTTTTGCCATTCACTGAGCTTGTCATCTGACGAATTTATTCCAACATCATTTTCAGGAAAATAAAGTCAATAGGTGAGGACTCTTGGCGGCATCTTGGGGATTTATTGTGTCAACCTCCATAGGATGTTGCATTCTAGTTTTCCAATTTTATTATCGCTTCCGCATTTTGCTGAACCTTTTTGATAGAGATCAAAAACCTTTTTCTATTGGTGATATATTCTTATCATTATGGTTTATGGGATGTGATAGGTGCATGGAAAGCATGCTTTTGAGCACTTAAGTAGGGTAATCTAGCATGTTAGACGTGCAGTTTAAGCCTCATTTTCCATTTAATGCGTGCACGTGGTTGGATTTTGTGCTTGTGCTTAAGTGCAGGAATTTGAGGTGTTTTGGCGCCAATCAGACTTGTTGAGAGGGCATGCACGTAGACCGAGGGTGAGAAAAGCTGAGGAGGTTAAAGCATGGAGTTGTTTTTGCATGGAACTGATCATAATCCGTCGGGAGCGCTATCCTATTTCTCTGGAGCGCTCAAGATTGGACACAAAAGGGCTCAGTATATGAATAGAAGGTTTTGCAGTGCTACACCTAAAGTGGTGTAGTGCTACCGATATGGTCCATGGTCAACGGTCAACAGACTACGTTGTACAGAGCAGAGGGGATAGCAAAGCGGTAGCGCTATCGAGGCCCTTTCAATGGCTACCAAACGATAGCGTTTCAGCCTTCGCGTCAGAGTTTTGGCGTTTTAATTAAAACTACGGGGATTAGTATAAATACTTATCTTCTAACTTGAATTAGGGTTCTAGACATTAGACTTAGGTTTTGTTCTTTCTAAATTTTGGTTGTAGATTTGAATTCAATTTCAGCATTCAAGTTAATTCAGATCTTCAAATTTCTAGTTGTTGGATTGGTGTTATCGCGTGATATCCAAGTCCAATTTCTTCGCACGATCAGTTGTATTGTTCTCTACTCTATTTTAATTATCAAAAGTATGTCTAGATCTAGGATTAATATAATTTCTGCAATTATTATAATCATGAGGGAGTAGTCGTATAGAGTGCGGTTGTGGGGCAAAGGGGCTTCGCAGCTAGACTAGTCGATGTTCTACCTTGGGGGGCCGAATTAACTTGATTTTTGAGCAATTTTAGGAAACGAAAACTCTCTTAACAAACAAAACCCAGGTATCGCCAGAATTCGAATGTGCACAGAATCTAGTGACAGGTGGTGCGCATTTGTTAGGGATCTTTTTTCTTATTCTAAAATCAGTAAAAAAGTAATTGTGGCCCGAGTAAACATTGATTAGGTTAGTCACGGACACTGGGTTCCCTCAGTTGTACTCTCATTTTTAATCTGAATTCAGTAAATTAGTTAGTAAGTTAGTCAATCAATCTCATTGAACAAGGGGTGGCTACCTAAGAGCCAGGTTAAACTATAACTCCGCACTTTTGAGTCAAACACCATCAGTCATCTCTGTGGTTCGACTCCGGTACTTCCGGATATTGTGCTGCACTGGTCAAGAGTCCTACGCTTGGGACGCGTCTTCAATTTTAGTCACTTGGTCGGTCAAGCAGGATGGTTGTGCCCCATGGATTTGATTTGGGATCTATTTGGCTTTGGTTGGTTTGATAATAAAAAAAAAGAATAATTTGATGTCTGATGACTTATATTATTTTAGGCTACGTGTTTCACGAGTTGAGGCCTCATTGTTCACGGCTAGTCACTTCTCATTTTTGGGGTGTGACATATGGCTTTTGTGGCAGACCTGCTCACTGCTCGCATGGTCTTTCGCCGGGTAGGTTCCCTGAGCACGTTCAGAAATCGAATGGTAGACCTCCTGTCCATTGCGGTTGTACTCCATGTGTGCAGTTGAGCGTTAGCTATTCACTGAGGGGTTTGATCCTCTTGCTATTGTTCGGTCTCGTCCAGATTGTTGCTTGAGGGAGGGGTTTATTGCCCAAAAACAATTGCTCTCCCTATCGGATCCACCCCCAACGGTGGATTCGTTAACCAAGCATGAGTTGAGAGCCTTCCAGTGTGCCTCGTCTGGGCATCCATTTGGTGCTTCGCCTTGTGGTGCCTTCGTCCTACCTGAGAGGTGGAGGTCCTTGGTGACTTGGGGATGTTCTTCACCATCAACTTCAGGTGAGCCCTCATATTGGCCACCTAAGCCTCCATCCTCTAAAAGGATTGTTGAGGCACAGTGGGACTTGGGGTCAAAGTTCCTAGTGGAATTGAGACGTTGGTGCGTGGCGTTGGCGATATGTTAGGCTGAGTGGAGGTGTTAATGCCGTTAGTTGCTCTGTGGTTTCCTACGCCACCCATTTCGGTGTGAAAGAGATCTGAGTTGATGGTAGGGGAATGATCGTAGGAGAGACAGAACCACCGAGATTGATGTCACATCCCAAAATGAGAAGCAACCGGCCGTGAACCACGAGGCCTCAACTTGTGAAGCATGTAGCCTAAAATAAAATAAAGTCGTCCGATATCAAATTATCCAATTTTTTTTTTTTTTATATTTATCAAAACAACCAAAGCCAAATAGGTCCAAATCATATCCATAGGGCACAACCATCCCATAAACCATAATGATAGGAATATATCACCAATAGAAAAAAGGATTTTCGATTTCTATCAAAAGGTTTAGCAAAATGCGGAAGCGTTAATAAATTTATGAACTAGAATGTGACAATTCTATGGAGGTCGACATAGTAACTCCCCAAGACGTTGCCAGAGTCCTCACCTATCGACTCATTTTTCCTGAAAATGATGTTGGAATAAATCCGTTAGCTGACAAGCTCAGTGAGTGACTGATAGGCGCGCAATGTCACAGATATAAGCGCCTAAGTAGGGCGAATTAGCGCGTTAGAGACGTGATTTTTTCCATTTTCCACTTGATGCGGTGTTGTCTTTTGTTTTTGGTGTTTTGCTTGGTTTTGTAGGCAACGGGCCAAAGGAGCACGTGAAGTGAACATGGAATAGCGGGCATGTTAGAAGCTGGTGAGACCCGTAGGGACGACCAAACAAGCTGAAAGTCAATTTAGAGGGGTCGGTATCGATACAGGTAGAGCCCTGTATCGATACCTAGGCGTCAGGAAGCAAACAGAATGTATGGGTATCGATACAGTGATTCCCCTGTATCGATACCGAGAGCCCTAAAATCAGTGTTTGACTTTGCCACGTTTTTTGACTTCAGGAAAGGGATAAATACCTCGTTTTTGTTCTGAATTAGGGTTCGAATTTTATTTTCTTTGTTTCCAATTAGCAGCTAATTATTTTCCTTTGGAGATTCTACTATCTGGAGGTACTCGCATTGGAGTTTTTGAAGTTTTGTTCGCAAATTCGAGTATTGCTTTGGTAACTTTCTATTTGTTTACGTTAATCACGATTCACGGGAGTTTGTCCATGTTTTTGCTTTCGAATCTTTGCTTTAATTCATATTCGAGTATATATCAGCATGCTTTATTTCAGGTTCTTGGTAATTGTTCAAGTTAATATGAATGAGTAGTCCCATAGGTATGGTCGCAGGGTGACTAACACTCCGTGGCCAGGATTGGGTGTGTTTTTACTCCTATCTTTCACATGATAAATGGAAAAGCAATTTTAGGTTATCAAACTACTTCTGTTGGATAAATCCGGGCATTGTCGGAGCCCTTGTAATGTGGGGAAAGGGGGACCAAAACTCGTTCTTCGTTGTACATGGGTGAACGAAAACCACGAGGATTCACATCTTTCGGAGTATCTTTCTTTCTAAAATCAAACGTTCTTTTTGGAACACTGAAGGGAGCGGAATTGTCCAAACCTGGTCACTAGTGTTATGAACCCTACGACCGTACTTTCTTTTAAATCGTTTAAGCAAAACCAAAATTCTCTTAGCTTAGTTAATTTTCCCATCAAATCATAAAGGGTGGCTACCTAAGAGCTGTTTTAAACCTTTCTACCCAAGTTTCTAGTTAAGCACTCTCCACCTTCTCTGTGGATTCGATTCTAGTCTTACCTGGTTTTGTGCTACACCGGTCTCAACCCTACGCTTGGGGCAACCCATTAATTTAGGTCAATGATTTTGGTCAAGCATTTTTGGCGCCGTTGCCGGGGAAGGCAAGAGGTGTTAAAAATTCGGGTTGTTAGTGTCTTGTGAATTTTAGTTTTAATTTTATCTTTCTTAAAAAATAATAATAAAAAAAATTTAATTAAAAAGAAATTTTAGGAAATTTTTTAGTTGATTATTTTTAGAATTGAGTCAAAATAGGTAAAACTAGTCAAGTCCCACATAAACCTGACCCTCTCTATTATCACGATCGTACTAATCGTCTGGTTAGGATAGAGCACAGGTCTAGTCAGTCGGAGTTGTCTAGTTCATCGTCTGAGTCAGTAGGAGTCCAGTTTGAGTCTTTCGTAGGTCAACCTGAATCCATTCCCATAGATGACCTGTTCATAGAATTTCCCAATCCATTGTTTGTCTTAGAAAGTGAGCCACCGATGGCGGAACAGAGAACTATGCACGATTATATGCATCCCACGAGGACTACCCCTCATGGCCCAATAGTTCTGCCAACTGAGACTGTGGAGGCACGCAACGCTTTCACTGTGAAACTGGGAACCCATAATGCTCTTCCTCTCTTTTATGGGATGGAAAATGAGGACCCGCATGAGCATGTCCACCATTTTGAGGGATTGGTGCGCACCCTGGCCACCACTACCCAGTGGGAAAACGCTTGCCTTAAGCTTTTCCCTGCTTCTCTGAAAGATGGTGCGGATAAGTGTCTCAGAATGCAAAAGGAGCAATCTCTCATGACATGGTCAGCTGTTAGGGAGTTATTCTATTGGAAATATTTCTCCGAAAGTAAGTCACAGCACCTGACTCACCAAATCTAGTCGTTCAGACAAAAAGAGGACGAGTCATTTTTGAGGTGTTGGGAGAGGTTTAAGGAATTGTTGTTGTCTCTACCCCACCACGGGTATGAGAAATACCAGTTGGTGACATTTTTCCAGCTGGGCCTAAATATTGCGACGGCCCAGCAGATTGAGTATCTAATGTAGAGAGGGAGATTTCCTAGATAAGGCCCCAGATGAGGCATGGGATTTTCTAGAGGAGTTGGCCAAAAAACATCGAAGTTGGGAACCTTCCGACCTCGCTGACAGGGCCATAGCTACACAAGGACCCAGTGGGTCTGGTATTTTCCCCCTTAGTGTTAGAGAACACACTATCAAGTCTCAGCTGGATAAATTGTCTAAGCAGATGGAGGACTTGCGGCTGAAGCAAGTCCAACAGGTGAATGATGTGAGAGTTTAGGAGGTGTGCATGCTTTGCGAGTGTTTGGGGCATTCGGTGACTGTCTGGCCTGCTTTTCCGATGGTTAAAGAGGCATACCAAAGCAACTAGGCTGAGGTGAATGCGGTGAACCAACGTTGGGATCTGTTCTCAAACACCTATAATCCAGGCTGGGCTCATCACCCAGCCCTGAGTTGGAGAGATCCTAAAGTACCAGTGCCACCCCAGGCACCACCTCAGCAACAGATGCAACCATACTGGCCTCTCAAGGCCAAATGTCCCAATACCGTTATCCGCCCAGAATCAGCAAGGGTTTGGTCCTTCATTTTCTGGACCACCCCCAGGCATAAATCATCCAACTAGGGATATAGGCAGACTGATGAGATGTTGAAGGCTCTGATGCAGTCTCAACTGAGTTTTACTGAGCAGACTAAGAAAGCCATAGGAGACATTAGGTCGTAATTGACTCAGTTGACGGTAGCAGTTGGGCAGACCCAACAAGAGAGGGGAAGATTTCCCTCTCAACCTCACACTAATGCAGTCGGTACCAATTTTCTGGGAGATGGTTCAGGCCCAAGTAATTCGAACCCCAGTCCGGAGGAAGCTAAAGCAATACCCACTCTCAGAAGTGGGAAGGTGATTGATAAGACGATCCCTCTGAAGCAAAAATCGGTCCCACCTCCGGAGCCGGTTGTTGCACCAGTAGTTACCCCTGCTGTGGGGAAGTGTATTGAGGAAGAGAGAGACTCGGAGTCACCTGAGGTGGTGGTGCTCGCACCTGCGGCCCCCACGACTCCATTGCCACCCATTGCCCCATATCCCCATTGCTTGGTGGCAAAACCGAACGTCAATGTGAACTTCTAGATTCTTGAGTTATTCAAGAAGGTTCAGTTTACTATTTCTCTAATGGAAGCCATTGACGCTATTCCTCAGTTTGCTACGGTGCTGAAAGAGTTGTGCACATCGAAACGGAGAACTAAGAGTCAGTGCAATGTGCTTCTGACGGAGCACGTGAGCTCCATTCTCCAAGCTGATATTCTGATTAAGCGGAAAGATCCAGGTTGTCCCACCATCCCCATAGCTATTGCGGGTCAGAGTTTTGATAAGGCCTTACTAGATTTGGAAGCAAGTGTCAACTTGCTCCCATACTCGGTATACTTGAGATTAGGCATAGGTGATATTAAGGTCACGCTACAGCTGGCTGAACGGAGTGTGAGAATTCCTAAGGGGTTAGTGGAGGATGTGTTAATTCAGGTGGGGGAGTTTTTGTTTCCCGTAGACTTCATTGTTTTGGACACGTGTCCAATTCCAGAAGTACTTGAGAAGACTCCCATTATTCTCGACCGTCCATTTTTAGCCACCTCTAGTGCTGTAATGAATTGCAAAACTAGACAAGTCTAATTATCATTTGGGGACTTGAAGATGGAGGTGAATGTTTTCAACGTGGATAGCCGATTAGAGGACGATGAGGAGGTCTATGAGGTGAGTCTGATCGACATGCTAGTGCAAGAGCATGTCAAAAATATTTTGTATAAGGATCCTCTAGAGATAGCGCTGACCGCCACTGAGGCGTTATTTTTAGATTCTCCAGAGGTCGGGAGTTTGATGGAGATGCTAGCAGTTGAGGATGTATGTGGCGCCGTTTGGGACCCAGTTCTCAAACTGTTGGGCGCCCCATTGTCTAAAGCTCTCCCACCATCGGTCCAGCCACTGAAACCTGAGTTGAAGCCTCTACCAGATACGTTGAAATATGCCTTCCTTAAAGGTAATGATATGTTTCTAGTGGTGATCTCCTCCTTGGGGCAGATCAAAGGCTAAATTACTTGCCTTGCTGAGAGAGCATATCAGGACAATTGGCTAGACGATAGCTGACTTAAAGGGTATTAGTCCTATGGTGTGTACACACCGCATTTTTCTGGATGAGGATGTGAAGCCTTCTCGGCAACCTCAGCGGCGTCTAAACCCCAATATGAAGGAGGTGGTTCGAACGGAAGTGCTTAAGTTGTTAGATGTGGGTATCATTTACCCGATTGCCCATAGTGAGTGGGTAAGTCTCAATCAGGTTGTGCCTAAGAAGGCAGGAGTGACTGTTGTGAGGAATGAGGAGGGAGAGTTAGTGCCAACCCGTGTGCAGTTCGGGTGGCGTGTTTGCATTGACTACCAGAAGCTCAACGCGAGCACCCAGAAGGATCATTTTCCCCTCCCATTTATTGACCAAATTTTGGAGAGAGTTGCTGGCAGAGCGTTCTATTGTTTCCTGGATGGATACTCTGGCTACAATCAGATTGAGGTAGCCATGGAGGACCAGGAAAAGATCACATTTACGTGCCCATATGGTACTTTTGCCTACCGTCGCATGCCGTTTGGCTTGTGCAATGCTCCCGGCACCTTTTCCAGGTGTATGATGGGAATTTTCAGCGACATGGTAGAGAAGATAGTGGAGGTATTCATGGATGACTTTTCAGTTTTTGGGGATTTGTTTGACAGATGTCTCGAGAATTTAGGAAAAGTCTTGACTAGGTGTGAGGAGAAGCGCCTTGTGCTCAATTGGGAGAAGTGCCACTTCATGGTGACCCAATGAATTGTTTTGGGACATATTGTCTCATCTAAGGGTATTGAGGTGGATAAGGCGAAGATAGACTTAATTGCGAATCTTCCACTCCAAAAACTGTCAAGGATGTTCGGTCTTTCCTAGGTCATGCTGGTTTTTACCGGCGATTTATTAAGGACTTTAGCGCCATCTCCCGGCCATTGTATCAGTTGTTAACGAAAGACACACCCTTTGTGTGGTCCGACGCTTGTGAGGGGGCCTTTCAGAAGTTGAAGCGGAGTATCACTACTCCGCCAATCGTTCAGCCCCCAGATTGGAGTTTGCCTTTTGAGTTGATGTGTGACGCATCCGACTATGCAGTCAAAGCGGTTTTAGGTCAGAGGCGAGGGAAAGATCCCTGTGTTATTTATTATGCGAGCAAGACGCTGAATGAGGCACAACTTAATTACACCACCACTAAGAAGGAATTGTTAGTGGTGGTGTTTGCCTTAGATAAGTTCCCGTCCTACTTGGCGGTTCGCAAATTGTGGTATATACCGATCATGCGGCCTTGAGGTATTTGATGACCAAGCAGAATGCGAAGGCTCGCCTTATCCGGTGGATTCTTTTGCTGCAAGAATTTCACTTCATCATTTAGGATAAGAAAGGGGTTGAGAATGTTGTGGTTGATCATCTATCTCGTTTGGAGTTTGAGAACCCCACCTCTTATCTCCCTATCGCAGATTCTTTTCCTGACGAGCAGTTGTTTACTACAAATACGTGCCCGTGGTTTGCTGATATCGCCAATTATTTGGTGACTGGGCAAATTCCACCCCATTGGACTACTCCTGAAAAGCAGCGATTCTTAAGAGAGGTCCGGTAGTACCTTTTTGATGATCCATATGTGTTTAAGTACTGCGCGGACCAGATAGTGCGCCGTTGTGTCTCTGAGGTTGATCAGAGGGAAATTTTAGAGTTTTGTCATTCAGAGGCGTGTGGTGGTCATTTTTTCGCCAAAAAAACCACCGCCAAGGTTTTACAGTGTGGCTTCTTTTGGCCAAGTCTATTTAAGGATGCCTATGTTTTCTATAAGTTGTGTGACTGTTGCCAAAAGCTAGGCAAAGTCGGCCTGCAAAATATGATGCCCCTCCACAATATTTATGTGTTGGAGGTCTTTGATTGTTGGGGCATTGATTTCATGGGCCCATTTCCAATGTCACATGGTTTCGAGTACATCCTCCTGGCGGTGGATTATGTGTCGAAGTGGGTAGAGGCGATTCCTACTAGGACCAGTGATTCAAAGGTGGTGATTGAGTTTTTGAAAAATAATGTTTTATCGCGATTTGGCATGCCACGTGCCATTATCTCGGATCAGGGCACCCACTTTTGTAATCGGTCCTTTGAGCCATTGATGAGGAAATATGGCATCTCTCACAAGGTGTCTATGGCCTATCACCCTCAGACCAATGGCCAGGCTGAGCTGGCCAATCGGGAAATTAAGGGGATCTTAGAGAAAACGGTTAACCCGAGTAGGAAGGATTGGTCCTTGCGGTTGATTGATGCGTTGTGGGCCTACCGCACTGCTTACAAGACTGTATTGGGTGCTTCACCCTATCGGCTTGTTTACGGTAAGCCTGTCACCTGCCCGTGGAGATGGAGCATAAAGCCCATTGGGCCATTTAGACAGTGAACGCAAGTTTGCCAGAGGCAGGTGCCCATAGGAAGCTCCAGCTGTGTGAGCTTGAGGAAATTAGGAATGATGCGTATGAAAGCACTAGCATTTACAAAGCTAAGGTTAATGCGTACCACGATAGGAATATCCAGCGCAAAACCTTTAGTGTTGGACGGGGAGTTTTACTATATAATTCACGCATTCACTTATTTCCTGGGAAGTTGAGGTCTCGCTGGGATGGGCTGTATATAGTCCATAAGGTTTACCCGAACGGTTCGATAGATGTCTGCGATCCTAAGAATAATAATATTTTCAAAGTCAATGGGCAGCGTCTTAAACCATTTTTAGACATAATGGACGTAGTTGAACCTGAGGAGGACTTAGTTGATTCCATTTACTCGGATACATCTGTTGTCTAGCCATGGGGCTGTGTTTTGACGGGTTGCTCACGCGTACCATGCTCTTCGTTGAGTGTGGACCCGACTCCTAACAATAGGGGTACCCACCATTGACTTGGGTATTTATAGCTTCGCACGCCGTTATTAAAATAAGGATCGTGCGCCCAGCTCCGATTAGTAATCCCCGTAACTGTTTTAAATTTTTCAAAAAAAAAACTATGGTCCGGTATAGCCACCTAATTTCTAGCCTTACATTTGTGTATCTGGGTTTCTAACAATCTTATTGCCGTGTCTCGGATAGTCATAAAAGGCAATTGGCTCTAATTTTTTTAAGGAAAAACCTTGAGTGATTTAACCTGTTGAGTCACAACTTACCCGGGATTGTTATGATGGCCTTCTTTACACAAATGTAAGTGAGAAACTTAGGGAGAAAAGTAGTACCCATGCCTTTCACGTGATGAAAGTGGTGGTGTATGTTATTTTTTTTTATGCTCCTTTGTTTTCTCTGTGTACACCTGGATACCACGTGTCGGGCTGGACTGATTTTTTTTTTTGCAGGGTGCGCAGCGATAGTACCCGAAATTCCTCATACATCGGTCGAGATCATGGTGGTTGGCTACCACCCAAAGGTCCATTTCTTTCCCTTTTAATTTTCTTTTGTTTGTCTCCATGCTCTGGGGACATAGCATGCTTTTAGTTGGGGGAAGGGTGTACTTTGTACGTGTTTGCATTGCGTTGCTAGTTAGGTTTATGGGGATACGGGTGTTATGCAGTCTGTAATTATCATCGAGCGAATGAGATCTAGCTAATTTAGTATGCCTGTTAACTTGAATTCATGCATATATTTGGCTATCTAATTGAGCATATTGCACGGTAAAGCACGTGAATAGGTGTCCCCACATTGATAATAGCATATTTTGAAAAACATTCCTATGTTCTTTGTCTTCCTTTCTGCAATTGCATAAAATAGTAGGCTTTTGTTCTGCAATTAAGAAACTAGTTATTTTTCATGCATTTGCGAGAGTAAATTATGTGCATAGGGGATGAAACAAGGCAATTTTTGCATGATTAAACCACATACGAGTTCCCTTGACCCATCTTAAACCAGTCCGAGTCAATTCCTGTGTCTAACTTAGGAAATCAGTGTTTGGTTGGATTGAAGTTGGGGGGGAAGTTAAGCTCCGTGCGCCATGAGTGTTGTATTGTTGTGGGAAATTTTGTGAAGCAATATGTTTTGAGAGAGTAATGCGTGAAGAGATTTGATTGGGTGTCATGTCTTGGAAGCTTTAACCTAAGCCGGAAAAAAAAGCCTATCGGTATCGATACAGTGAAATTGCCATATCGATACCGGTTACCCCATGGCTGGATAGAATGTATAGGTATCGATACTAGCAAAAGGCTGTATCGATACCAAGGTCGTTATACGAAAAAATTAAAAGGTCCGGCCGGTCACCTTTCCACTCTTCATCTTCTTCTTCCCTAACCTTCTCTCTCTCTCTCTCTAACCCTAACCCACGAAAATCCTCCATAACCAACATTGTTATCCCCTCCAAACCTCTAAAACTCCACCAAATCCCACCCAAATTCCTCCAAACTCCACCAAAACACTCCTTTCCTTCATCTTTACCACATATATCTCTCAAATCCTTTCAGAAATTCCTAAACTTCCAGATCTGAAAATCCTAAATTTCCAAACCCAAAGAACTTCCAAACATGGCACCCAGGAAGACTACCGCTAGTGCAAATGGTAAAGGAGTGGCTTCCTCTAGCATTCCTCCAGAGCAAGAAGAAGGGGGAAGCCCGATTCAAGGCCGAGGTAGAAGGAGGACCCGGGATTAGATTGCCCGGGATGAATAGGAGGCATGGGATGGTTCTATTCAAGAAAGGAGCGTCAAGAATGAGCACCACATTATCCGGGACGGGTTCCCTGCAAATCAAAACGCCATCCAAGCCATTGTGGAGCAAGGTTTGTCTTTCTGGTTTGAGCCAAACCGCGGGTATAATTTAGAACTTGTTAGAGAATTTTATAAAAATGTTCAAGTACCAGAGTCCGGGACTACATTTAGTTTTGGGACTCAGATCACCTCGCGAGTGGCTAGGTTGCCCATTGTGGTCACACCCGATGTTATTGCTGCAAACTTGCAGTACAGGAGGCCAACTGGGCCTATTAACTATCCTTGTCCTGCTACGGATTTTGACCCGAACATGGTGAATGAGGTTTTATATGAGAACCGTAGAGATGCCCGTATTCCTCACCGGTCGGACAAGTTTAGGCCAGCATTTCGATTTTTTAACTAGGTAGTGTGTTATAACCTGGAGCCGGGGGCAACTGAGAATAAACCTTCTGAAAATACTGGGTATTTAATGACAGCTTTTATGGAGTCGGGCACTGTGTGTGACTGGGCACTGCTCATTTATGCTAAGATTATCGACGTTCGAGATGCCAAGACGAGACTGCCATTCCCTTGTCTGATTACGTCCATTGCTAGACAGTCTGGGTTGACAGGGGCTAAGTGGTTTAAGAATGATGTACCGAGTCCTGGGCCGATTGATAGCACTATTCTCACTAAGAGCATAGCCTAGTCCGTGGTGTTTGAGGCGGAGCCTTTTTGACTACCGAACGTCCCCCCAGCGCACCTACTACTTCTTGGCTGCGGAAGATCTTTTGCCAGGGTGTTGCTACCATTCGGAGTCAGCAGAAGATTAAGAGGGAGGTGCGACAGATTGCAAAAGCTCAGTAGCAAATGGATCACAGGCAGGAATGGCTGGTAGGTCGGGTTGAGGGTTCGACTTCGGCTCCATATGTTCCTCTATAGTTGCCCGAGTTGGAGGTCAGTGATGACTTTGCTGATGATGTAGGCGGGGATGAGTCGGATTGAGCTAAGGCACTTGTGTTGCATGGAGCTAGCTTCTGGGTAGGTAGTGATGATGGTTGGAGGTGTCATTTCATGTTTAGTATTTGTTATTTTATGTGATACTTATGTCTGTTTTTCATTTGGGTCTGTAATATAACTGTCATGGATGTTTGGTTTTCATTTTGTTGACTTGGTTTGGGTGGCGCCAGTGGGCACATTGGCAGGTAGTTAGACATGACAGGTGCGGCCAGTTAAAGTAGTTAACCTTGCGCTTCTATAGGCCGCCACCTGATTTTGTAGTTCCTCTTTGTTCTAACCGAGGTCGTTATAATCCAAAAAGTCCTTAGTAGATCTTGTGCACGTGGTTGATCTCTCACTTACGCATGATTAATAATGATGTCACTTATGTTTTGGAATCATATTTAGACAGACTATGCGGTTATTTCTTGCTGAGCGTTAATCTTGATTGGCACGGGGCAACCAGTTGTTCGGTTCCACGTAATTCGCCAAGCGCTTATATGGGATGTTGAGTGTTCTAGCGAGAGAGTGTAATGTGTTTGTCTTTGTGCGGGTATTTATCCTCACGTGTGGAGTGATGCTAACCGTGTTCAATTTTCTGTCAAGGCATGCATGTATTTGAGTTACAGGCATATTAAGGGGCATATATCTGACACTGTGACTAATTATTTCTATAGGTGGCATAACCACCGTACCCTCGTTGGTGTCTTCTAGTTTCCTTTTATTAGTTGTATTTCGTTCGTTCCTAGGGACTAACAACGCTTAAGTTGGGGGGTGTGATAGGCGCGCAATGTCACAGATATAAGCGCCTAAGTAGGGCGAATTAGCGCATTAGAGGCGCGATTTATTCCATTTTCCACTTGATGCGGTGTTGTCTTTTGTTTTTGGTGTTTTGCTTGGTTTTGTAGGCAACGGGCCAAAGGAGCACGTGAAGTGAACATGGAATAGCGGGCATGTTAGAAGCTGGTGAGACCTAAGTAGGGACGACCAAACAAGCTGAAAGTCAATTTAGAGGGGTCGTTATCGATACAGGTAAAGCCCTGTATCGATAACCAGGCGTCAGGAAGTGAACAGAATGTATGGGTATCGATACAGTGATTCCCCTGTATTGATACCGAGAGCCCTAAAAATGTTTGACTTTGCCACGTGTTTTGACTTCGGGAAAAGGATACATACCTCATTTTTTTTTTCTGAATTAGGGTTCGAATTTTGTTTTCTTTATTTCCAATTAGCAGCCGATTATTTTCCTTTGGAGATTCTACTGTCTGGAGGTAATCGCATTGGAGTTTTGAAGTTTTGTTCGTAGATTCGAGTATTGCTTTGGTAACTTTCTATTTGTTTACGTTAATCACAGTTCACGGGAGTTTGTCCGTGTTTTTGCTTTCGAATCTTTGCTTTAATTCATATTCGAGTATATCAGCATGCTTTATTTCAAGATCTTGGTGATTGTTCAAGTTAATATTAGTGAGTAGTCCCATAGGTATGATCGCAGGGTGACTAACACTCCGTGGCTAGGAGTGGGTGTGTTCTCACTCCTATCTTTCACATGATAAACGGAAAAGCAATTTTAGGTTATCAAAGTACTTCCGTTGGACGAATCCGGGCATTGTCGGAGCCCTTGTAACGCGGGGAACGGGGGACCAAAACTCGTTCTTCGTTGCACATAGGTGAAAGACAACCACGAGAATTCGCATCTTTCGGAGTATCTTTCTCTCTCTAAAATCAAACGTTCTTTTTGGAATAGTGAAGGGAGTGGAATTGTCCGGACCTGGTCACTGGTGTTATGAACCCTACGACTGTACTTTCTTTTAAATCATTTAAGCAAAACCAAAATTCTCTTAGCTTAGTTAATTTTTCCACCAAATCACAAAGGGTGGCTACCTAAGAGTCGTTTTAAACCTTTCTACCCGAGTTTCTAGCTAAGCACTCTCCACCTTCTCTGTGGATTCGATTCTGGTCTTACCGGGTTTTGTGCTACACCGATCTCAGCCCTACGCTTGGGGCAACCCATTAATTTAGGTCTAGGATTTCGGTCAAGCAGTGACAAACATGTATATTAAATAAAGTTCTAAAGCAGAGATTAAATTAAATTACCATATCATCATAATTTTGCACACACAATGTAAGATTAAAACAATAATGAATCTTAATGGTGGTCACAAAATGATATCCAATAACAATGGGGAACCACAACCAAATAGTGCCATGGCCAACAAAATAATAATCTCAAAATTGGATCCAGTATTGGACTTAGAGTCACTAGGTGTTGGCAGACCGTGGTACTCCTCCCTAAGTCGATCTGGCGAAAAAACAGTCGTTGAGCAAAAGGGTCACCAGCTTAACCCGGGTCTCTTCCCTAATGGCCAGGGTCACCTATACAAAGGAATAATTTCCCTGGACTTCCAATAATAAATGTTTCCAATAATATCCATAAAGTTCTCACTAAAAAGAACACTATTTATCGCATGCCAATTTAAAGAACCAAATAAAAATAATTTTTCTTTTCCAATTAACAATTCTATTTGCCTTTAAAGAACAATTTAGAGGACACGGGAAGTTTCGAAAATACGTAACATGCTTAACCACTCACCTGCGTCCAAAGGTAATGCAACTCGAATACGCAAAGAAAGATAGGCTAACTTGAACAAAAAGAACCATATGCAATGTGACTAACTAGTTCAAGTATAAATTATGTAAGCTAGGAAATAACATTTGCTATTAAAATACCTAAGGCTACCTTAATTCACCAACCCACCAGTTGCCAACAAATCATCCCTTCAAGAATTTTGAATCCCTGGAAGCAGATCACCATCCTAACCCAGCCGCCCAATTTTGTTTATGTTCGAGTGATAAAATACTACTGGTACCCTCCAAACCATAGCCAATCCAAACTTCCAAAGCCATTACACTTTGAGACTTCAAACGTAAATTATCAATGTTAACTCTAAAGGAGACAAATACTTGCTACCTTGTTAATCTTGAGGATATCAATCCTCCACCCTAATGTGCACCCCAATTCACCAAATTCACACACGCAGAAACCGACACTCGGTCCAACTCCATCCTACACAAATCACCCAAGCACACATTCATCCTCTCTCTCTCTCTCTCTCTCATCAGACCTGATCATAAAAGAGAACAACCAAGAGCAATACAAAACTTACCCGAGATCAAGATTGAGTATGAGATTGGAACCCTCGAACTGTGGTTGCTGCTCCCTCTACCTCTCTCAAACGTTCTCTTAATAATAACCCTAACCAATCAATGACTGAGTATATATCTATTTATGTGGAACAGTAACCACCCATTGAAAACGTGATATACCGTAAATTATAGCAAAGTAGTTAATTAGAATATTTAAAATAATATACAAATCAATTATAATAATAGCCCAAATAAATATATTCCAATAAAATTAGGTTTGCATCCTCAAACTGTAGTAATGCCAATTAAACACGTACCAAAGCGCTAAAATAATTTAATAGGACATGATCATAAAATCTAAATTTCTATGCAACCAATTGTAATTATGAAAAGAAAATTTAGGGCTGTTACAATAGAGATGCTGGTTGAGGTCCCTAGCGGAGTCGCCAATTGTGGTGGATGGAATTCTCTCTGTCACGAGCTTTGCTCTTGCACACTGAGCAAACTCATTGGCACCAACCCGGACCGTGGAGTTTAGAATGGTACTCTAACGATCAAGTTAGTAACTCGAAGAAGAAGGAATGAAAGCTCAGATATAGGATAATTTGGGAGGGGTGAAGTGAGAACGTACCTCGTTTGCATAGTCATGTTTTGTATATATAGGTAGGGCTTGGCTTGATTCTCAAGGCCCGTATACTCTACGCTCGATAACTGCTTCGGGTGACATCATCACATACGTAACCAAACATCATTACACTAGCACATGCACCCAATCAGGTCATGACACGTGTCCATTCTGTAACAACGGAGTTTGTCGTGTCCTCTGTTGAATTTGGGTTGAACGAATGACCCAAACCGCTTTTACTCGGGTTGCACGATCCTCTCGGATAACGAGCCTAGTCACTCGGGAAGGCCTTCGGGCATGAAAGCCCTTCGGGAACCAGGCTTGGGGTAATCCAATTGGGTCGTATCTTCGTCCGACGGTAACTGGGCCCTTCAGCCCACATACTTAGATGGACTGGGCCTACTTGAGTTATTTGGGCCCACATAAGTATATTGACAGCCCAGTAAACAAAAAAACTGTTCTAATAAGAGGAGATATGCTACGTACAAAGATTGGCGAGATTCACATGTTAATTTATTAAAGTAAACGCTCATACATCCAGTTAAAAAAAAATAAAGAGAACGCTCGTTCATAGTGTAACAATATACGTACAAAAAAAAAAGTGTTTAAGATTCTAGTCACGATCCAAATTCGTAAATTAAGGCCTGGCCAACTGGCCACTGAGTGCCAACGCACTAAGATCTACTAAACATTTTAATCTTGGAGATTGTCACAAAAATTTGATAAATGAAGGTCATATCAGAGAGCTGTCTACGTGTACTAATTAATTATTGCATTCTCAAAGGTAAATAAAGAATTAAATTACAAGACTGTAATCTGAAGGCTCTAAAAAAAATTTACTACGACATTACTCTGGTCTGAATTTTAATCATTCCAGTTAGACTTTCGAATTGCTAAATTAGAGGTTTTCGAAGATATTATTGAATCTTTAATATTAAATTAAGAACTCTTTACGCACAAAGATTTATAACTCACAATCAAAACGCATAGCTTTGATACGGATGGCACTTTCATATCTATTGATTGCCCATGAATCCGTTTAAAATATCCTTTCACAAAGCTTGCCATAAACTTCTCATAACCTTTTTGTATCGACTTCAATAATGAGAGAGTTTCAATGTCTTTACCAATCTTCAACAGGAAATGACTCCAATCTCCAACATAAACCACTACTACAAAAATCTTAAATTATGATAGTCAATCAAGTCCGGCCTTAAAAATTCGGGGTCATAGACAAACTTATAAACGAGGGCCCTACATATTTTATTATATAAAATTTCAAGATATAATATTCTTTTTAAATATTACAATAAGATTACATGATGTAACATATGTTTTTCTTTATTCAATGTGTTTAGCCAAAATTTAGTACCAAAGACTCGGCTTAATTATTTCAACAACACTAAAAAGGAATTAAAGTCTAAAAAAACTTAAAACTTAGTACAATAAACACAGTAAACGAAATTCAAACAATGAGGGCTGTGGAGTCTCAAACCCTGTACAAAAAGGTCCAAGAGGTGGTGCTTTTACACTATGGATAAACCTACAGGTACAGAATTTTTTGTACAGAAATTGTACAAATTGCTCTCGGGGACCCACTTTTGGGTCCTACACAGTGATCCTAACCGTTCATTACTCTTAGAACATTTTTCCTAGGGGCCCCACAAAATTTCAGCTCAACTAGGCGATTAGAAGTGCTTGAACCAAAGTCCCACACGGTTAGAAGTGATTGAAACGGTGGGACTTTGGTTCAAGCACTTCTAACTGTCCGATTAAGCTGAAATTTTGTGGGGCCCCTCGGAAAAATGTTCTAAGAATAATAAACGGTTCAAAGGTATATCTTTGGATGTGATATTAAAAGTCTAGATTTGTATAATTTTTGTACAAAAAATTCTGTACTCATAGCAGGGTCCTTTCCACTATACTATTACTAGCATTCCTTTTGCAATATAATGCGCTGCATTTACTATATAACACAACTTCAAAGGAATATCTTTGGATGTGATATTAAAAGTCTAGATTTGTTATGACAGTAAAAAAACTTTATTGAAACATATAAGATGATGGTGCAAACCTTCATCTTTGCGAAACCGTCATCTTATCTATCCTCCATTCCAAAATTTTTTTTTAAAAAAATCCCATTTTAGTTTAAACATGTGGCTCTCCTATGGCCGCCCAGTGGAACTCACGTGGCGCTTACGTAGCGCACTTGTGTGGCGAGCTAATATTTACTTACCCCATGATTCAAACTCAAGACCTTGAGATCCTCACGTACGCGTGTTACCAATTGAGCTAGCACCCTTTTTGTTGATGTAACGACCCTAATTTTCGTAAATAAAAAATTTTGTTTATAAATCCAATTAATTAATCTAAATTGGGATTAATTGAAATATTTTCCTATTAAATATTAATTAAATTCTTTTGATTTGAATAAATTATAACCTAGCCATGTTTACACGCGTGCGAGGCTGAGTAACACATTCGATATACTACCGCCACACCCAGGGACCGAGTTTAATCCCCGAAACCTATCCAACTACCGTTCCTACCCTAACTAAACACCTTGATACCATCTAGTCCCTCTATCTCTCAACCCTAGGACCTTATACTAACTAAGTTAGAGAGGGTTTTAGAGAGAGAGTTCGGTAGAGAGAGAGAGAGAGAGGCCAAGAGAGAGAGAGAGAGAGAGAGAGAGAGAGAGAGAGAGAGAGAGTGAGTTGGAGTGTGTAAGTGTACATAAATACACTTGCATATGCAAGATTCTTTGGTTGGCTACTTGCACAAGCAAGTTAGGGGATTTGGAAGATTCCCACCTAGCCTACATTTTATACCCAACTAGTTAGAATAAGCCTTGTTGTTTTGATAGTAGCTCATACATAACCTCACCATACAAGCATTTTGTGTATATCTAACACTACAAACACCCTATAACTAAGGTTACCACACAAAACCTACACAACTAGGAGCATATATTCCCCACTATACTTTCCCAACCTCACATCAATGTACTCACCCAAGATTCTCACCTTGCTTGCAAGAAACTACCTAAACCTAGCCCTAAACCTAGAGAATCTCCTAGGGTACTTGCCATGTGCATGGCAAGCATAATTTTCTTCCCCCACCCATCAAAAATTTCGGCCCTATGTGTGTGTGTGTGTGTGTGTGTACCGAAAATTTTAGAGGGAGAGAGAGGTCTCTCACTTGCTATAAATAGCCCACCTATTGTGCCTTGTATCACCTTTGCACTTTCTTCTTTTGTATTGCCTTCCTATCTCCTAACAAACCACCTACTACTACTACTCTCTAGCCAACCTCTTTGAGTCCTAATTAGCTTCTTGTTAAGCTAATTAGTGAGCAAGTTAGGAGTCTCTCAACCAAGGATTAGCTTTTCGGCTTCCAGTTTACACCCGGAAACTAAGGTAGTTTACTAGACTAACCTTCTATTGAGTTATTTCTAGAATAATTATGATGTTCTAATTAGTTTTCCAAACATGATTTTAAAGTTTGGTTGAGTAATTTATATACACAATAAGTGAATAAGCATGTTACTTAATGTTTAAGAAAGAGGATTTCATGTTGAAAAATAAATAAGAATGTTAATAAGATACTAATTTGAATAGTTCTTCATGAAATTAAAAATGAAATTAGTAAGATTGAAGTGATTAGAAGTGTTAGAAAAGAAGTATGTGATTAATGGATTTTTGAAAAGTGATTAGAAGTTGATTTGAAGTTGTATAATTTTCTAGACAAGTGGCTAGCATGATTAAGTTAGCCTTTCATGGAAAGATTAAATATTCATTAATTATTCAATAAATGGTTATTGTTAAAATGATTTTTCCTAAATAAAGTGTGAGAAAATTGTTAGAAAGAAATAATAAATACACTATGAAGAGTTTTTGTAAGAAAGTATGATAACTTAAATGAATAAATGTGAAGAGAGAAAAGTTTTATAAAAGTTTACTAGAAATGTTATTGTGAACAAAATTATGGTCTTGATAAGAGTAAAGGAATAAGTAGAGAGAAAGTTGGTGAGATTTCTAGAAAGAAAATTTTTACTAAATAAAGAAGGAGATGATTTGAAATAAGATTATTGGAGGAAAAGTTTCGTAGAAATTAAAGAATAAAATTTTGGAAGGAATGAAATATTTTGAAAGCTCAAAATTAATGGAGTTAAATTTTGACAAGGGATTTTTAGAAAAGAAGTATGTGATTAATGGATTTTTGAAAAGTGGATAGACTAACTTTATTTCCTCGGAGAGGATAAAAAGAAAGATGGAAAATGAAGTTGATGAGAAAAGAAATTGAGAGATTTGAAATATTGTTTTAGAAGAAAGTTAGTGAAATAAAAGTGTGATTTTATGTGAGAAAATATTGCATTTTAGAGAAAGGGTGAAATTAGTTGTATGATTTTATGTGGCAAAATGTCTAAGTGAAAGATAGGAAAATTGGAAGAAATTATGAAATATTGCATGAGCATGATTTTGCATGTGGCGTTGAGAGCGTACGCAATACGATTATGACACCAAACTTGAAAATATCGAATAACGTTTTGAGGGAAATTAGAGATGAGAACAAAAATGGATTTTTGAAATGGGAAATTGAGATTTTCGGGAAATGAAATGATATGTGATGAGATGAAGTGATACCACCTCAAGTTCGCGGAGAGAACTTGGAGGAATGGTCGTGATGTGGTAGTGCAGCGAGAGCGCCACTTCCAGTTCGCGGAGAGAACTTGGATGTTTGGGATAAGCGTGCACAACACACGGTGAACGGACCTCATAAACAGGCTGGTTAAGTTCAGTGATATGAGATGGCCGGGACTGTGTCGTGTGAGTCGCGGGGTGGATGGACCGTGCAAACAGGCTGTTAAGATTGGTGATGCACGACGGCTGGGACCTCAAGCGAAAAGGTTGGTGTCGTCAGCTGAAAGGAGGCGTAAACGGAATAGCTTTCGAGTGATGTGAGATATATGAAATTTGAAGAAGAATGCTGAAAGAGGAACTGATTTTAGAAAAATAGATTTTTGAGAAATTAACGATAAACGAGACGAAACGAGAAAAATGATTGAGATTGACGCGAGAAACGACACGTGGTTAACCTTGAGATACTGAGACAAGATATTGTTTTCTGCGCACGTTTACTCTGATCCGCATTGATAGCATGAGGCATTGCATGGTTTTCCATACATAAGTTATATGCATGGTTTCATAACATATTGTTCTAGAATTGCTACTTAGAAGTTTAGTGTAGTGAACTTCTGGGCTTTGCTCACGGTATTGCATTCGTGTGACCCTGGCATAATACCATGATGTTGCCTGTTCGACTCAGACGTATTATGACAGATTATCTAGATGAACAGGAACACTATCGTGGAGACTGGTCCGTTGGAGCGGGGCTTGCTGTCAGCATGGGGAATGACCTGGCGCAGGGATAGGCATCGCCCTAGGACTACCCCAGTTACTATTTATAGTTATTTTGGATATTGTAAATTGGATTTAAGTTAGAGATTTGACTTAATGATGGTTGTAACAACACTATTAACGTGTCCAAATCTTGGGGGTGTTACTGTTGACAAAAGACCAAAGATATTTATACTATATTTTTTGAAAATATTTAAGTTGAGCAGTTTTAATGTCAATTTTGGATTTAAACTGTTACCTTAGACATTGAAAACATAAGATGACAGTTCTAATTAAAACTGACACTAAAAGAGCTTAATTTTAATGTCGCTTTTAAAGAAAATTGACATTAAAAGGTGTAGGGGAAGTCAGCGCGATATAGTCTGTTGACCAGAGTCAACATTGACTGGCCAATGAAATCATAACGAGTGTCATCCAGGTGGCGCGGCGTCCGTGTGACACGTGGCACCTTCCGCGCAAGCTTCTTTGCAAAGGGGGTTCACTGACGCGGGAATGAGTATTCGCGCGTGGGGGCCACTATAGCGGGACCCTCTTGCGCAAGGCGCCCCAGCAGCGCGCACCACATGCCCGCTTAGGGCAGTGCTCGAGCGGTCATGGGTCATTCGAGCTGGAGAATAACCCATGGCCCAAGTGATTGGCGCGGCTCAGAACATGAGCAAGAACGCTAAAAGCCAGCACCGCTTAGCCCAGGTAATAATACTTGCTGAGGTCTAAAGGCAGGACCCCGGGGGCCCCTTGAGGCTTGGCTACAGCATAGGCGCGACCGAACAGTTCACGACCTTGCCCTTACAGGAATAAGGGAGATCTAGTGGATTGGTGGCTAAGAACAAGAGGATCGCTGCGCGGGGGAATGGCTCGCCGCCGCGTGCGTTAGCTGCGCGGTGGTGACGTCACCTGTACGGTCAGGTTGTACGGAAAGGACACGTGTTATCATATTATAGGATGACAGCCTGACACATTATGATTGGTCCCAGGTGCCTATAAATATGTGACATTCCCTTTCATACCCAGAGGTTGGTGAAATCTTGGCAGAAGCATATGTCATTCTAGAGAGAGAAAAGGGCAATCATTGGGTGAGAGAAGAACATTCCCTCTGATTGATTCTAGCCCCATCTCCTAGATCACCAAGGGTTCTTTCACGGATTAGACTGAGAGCAATCCACTGCCTTAGTTCTTTCTGTGCACACCAGATCTGTTCTTCACCCTTTCTCTAGACCACCTCATTCTCTTCTTTTTGTGTCTTTATTATTTACTATCCATACCTCTCCATCTCATCACGACAGCAAGAACCATCACTTACATTCAGGCGACTCTGTTGGGGAGGTTGCTTAGTTGATGGTAAACACGAGAAGTGGTCTACAAACCTCAGGCATGGCAGCACCGACAAACTCGAACAACCTTCTCCTTGATGGTCCACCACTGGTAGAAGACGCCACGTCTAGCCACAGAGGGAATGAAGGGGGAGGAAACCAAGGAGCTCCGGCCATGGAAATGATCCACGCCATGCAAGCCGGAATCACACAGTTGCAGACAACCCAAACACAACTACTTGCTGCCATAGCTGGTCTTACAGAGGTCATCACTACTTTGCTTCTACCTGGGGCCAACCAACAGGTGGCGCACCCAGCCAGATCCATGCCGGGAGTCCACCCATCTGTGCTTCCACGGGCTGCACAGGCTCATGGGACTTAGGGGATGACACCCTTAGCTGGTGGCCCAGCGCCGCCAAGCCACTTTTTCGCCAAAGGATCCCCTGCTCACCCCGCTTTGCTAAAAACCCTAGCCCGCAAAACCACGTGAACCGGGTTCTCAGAAACAAGAGAGCAACATTAGGGGAACATGCCGGGCCACATACGGTGACCCTAGTAGAGGTACAAGCCCTCTTGCAAAGGGAGAAAACCAAAACAACTTTCCCCTCGCTCCCTAGCCCAGACATTCAGCCACCATACCCAATGGCTATTCTCCAGATGCCATATCCCGAAGGATACACACCACCAAAGTTCACCAAGTTTGATGGCAAAGAGGGTAACGCACAGGAGCATGTGGTGCGGTTCGTCGAGACCCTGGGGAATTTTCTGGAGACACAAACCTCAGGTTAAAAGAGTTTTCCAAATCTCTGACCAACAGAGCCTACACTTGGTATGTCAATCTCGCTCCTTATTCAGTGTCGTCATGGGAAGATATGGTTGGCCGCTTCTATGCAAAATTCTTCCAAACATGCGAGAAGATCACCAGTCTGTCCCTTGTCAAGGAAACGCAAGGCCCCAGTGAGGACATTATCGATTACATTAAGCGGTTTCAGGACCGCGCAGTCGATTGCCTCGAACCAGTGGATGAAGAGTACTTGGTGGAAATATGCACGTCTGAGCTCCTGCGTGATTATCAGCCATTTTTGGTTAATGTCAAGATCCAGACATTCGCGGCCCTACTCGAGGCAGCATATGAGCTGCGCCACATTGTACAACCATCTGCGCGGGACAACTGGAAGTCTAGAAAGTCACACTCCGTCGCTGCAGCTGCAACTTCCGCTTCTCCATCGCGCAAGTCGTAGGGGGGAAGAGGTAGCGGCGGATGGGGCGGAAACAATAATGGTCGTGGCGATTGGAAGAAGCAAAAAGTGTATAAAGAGAGCTCAGGGCCCCCGGATTACCCCTACAGTATAGAAGAAGTAAAAGCATTGGTGAAGGAATGGATAGCCGATGGTGGTCTCACGTTGCCAGATATCGAGGTCGTGCCCTCACACGCAGACAGAGAGAGCCCTAACTATTGTATGTTTCATAGGTACACCAAGCATCCCACCAGCGACTGCTGGACTTTGAAAAGAATTTTCAAAAGGAAGTTGGATAACAATGAGTTGAGAATCCCCACCAAGGCCAAGACGTGCGCACACACCCTTACCCAGATCATGGGACGGCCAATGATAAGCCCCAAAAACTGTATATATGCGGTCTTATCTCGCTCTTTGTGATCACACACACGTGCATTTTGTGCCTTTATACGATTGATTTTGCGCGAGTTGTGTTTTTGATAATTTTCAGAAAATCGGAGCTAAAAGGCGTGTCCAAAGCTCCAAATAATCCCCGGTTGTACCCGGAGGTATCCAAGGCCCCGCAATGCCATGGAGGACAATCGTCGAAGCTTAGAAGTCGATTCAAAGAGCTCTGGAAGGTTCAAGGAAGGCCCGGAACAAAGGAACAAGAAGTGTAGAGTTATGAGGCTCAAGGAAATCCGACCAACCGATAGAAAAAGGCTCATATCTCCCATTCTACAAAGGCCATGAAGATGAGGTTAATTGGGTTTGAAAGTAGACTCATAGAGCTTTCCAATGGTTCAAGAATCGCCTCATTCCGAGTTTGGACGAAGCCGGGGCGTGCCCACGAAGTTGGGGCAAAAATCTGTCTGAACAGACGCTGATGGATCGATCCATCACTTTCCATGGATCGATCCAAGCTTCAAAATTTCCCAATAGAAGCCCTTGGATCGATCCAAGGTGAGTGATGGATCGATCCAATGAAGAAAAATGGCCAAAAATTAGACCTTGGATCGATCCAAGGTGTTGATGGATCGATCCAAACACCTTCTGACAACATTTTGAGCAACTTGACTTTCCTTTTATGGAAAATTTTCCATTAATAGTATGTTTTGGATATTTTGAGAGAGAAAGAGGATTTTGTGTATAAGTATCACTCTCCCCTCTCTTCTCTCCTACCTCACCTCACCACACCTCACCTCAGCCCTCATTAGTTTAGTTTCACTTTAAGTCATTTCCCTCCATTGTTGTCTTCAAGCTTTTAGTGTAATTTTCTTCAAGAACCTTGGTAAGTATTTATGGTATTTTATTTTCTTCTTCATTAATAGTTCTTGTAATTGTTGGCTCTACATATAAATCTAGTTTATTTGCATTTCTACCGGTTAAATCTTATTCTTGTTTTTCCATCTTCTTCCTTAAGAAACACTAGTTTAAATTTGTTGTTTGTTAACTTCTCAAGGCTTAAAAGTATAGGGAAGCTTAGGTTCAATATCAATATCAAGTTTAATCATGAATTTTATTTCCTTCAAATTTCTAATTAGGATTAGCTTAAGCATAATTAGTGAGTAGTTAAATGGGCTCGGTCATGGGGTGATTAGCACTCCATGACTTAGGTTTAATTCGTTCTTCTCGCCAAATTGCAAACACTTCTTGTTTAATAAAGTCACGGGTTCATCTTTATGTATCAAAATTGGTTCAGAAACCCCTTTGATCGCACGTCGCCCGGGGCATGACCACTTGGTACGTGCGATGCTTAGGGATAGGGTGACTCAAATGTTTGTCTAATTGACACAAGAATCCTAAACTTTATCGAACATCATTTATAGTTCAAAGAGTTAGGATCGATTTTATGTATCAAAGTCTAGGTTTGTTAATCTTTTTGATCTCTCGTAGTTAAGGGTTGATTCTCCTTTTCACGTGTGATGCTTGGAGCGATGTCAACTTAGATGTTTGTCAAATGGTTACAAGAATCCTAATCTCAACAAGAGAGGAACGAATTAGCCTAAGTTTTGGTTGTTAAAATCCCTTAGACTTTGCCTTAGTTTAATTTGTCGTTTTTAATCTTCTGAGTCATTCTAGAAGTAGGAAGAGAACCACCAAACAAAACCACCTCGTAAGTTGGCCGTCTTAACGCCAAAACTCTCATCGCAAGTTAAACTCTCACGCCGGGTGCATTCGGTCCCTGTGGATTCGACCCGGTCTTACCTGTTATTATGCTACCTCCGACCTAGCCCTACGCTTGGGGCAACACTTTCTACGACACAATCCAAGGTCGCAAGCATTTCTGGCTATACGTTGCCGGGGGTCAAGCATTTTTGGCGCCGTTGCCGGGAATCAAGCAGCCAACATGGCTGAGTGTTTTGAGTTTGTACGTGAAATAGAGGAAGAAGACTACGGTTGTGAATATGACTACGACTACAATTATGACAGCAACCACGATTACAATTTTGAAGAAGCATATATGATGTCATTTTACGATGAGCTTGACGATATCGCAGGGTATGACGCTCTAGCAGTGGCCGCTTCGGATCCAGAGAGTGGGGTCAAACTTTTACAAAATAGTACGAAGTTCAAGCAGTTCTATGATGGAATGGGGTTCACACCCAATGCAAGGTTCTTAATGACGAAGGCTATCATGGCCATTGCGCAAGAGGGCCATGAGGCCTGCGTGGCGCAAGGGGGGTCCCTCCCTAGGACCATTAAAGACGAGTCAAACGCGATCTCATTCTCTGATTCTGATAGAAAGGTTCTGCACCCGCACAATAGACCCCTATACGTCACCGCGCATGTCAACGGCGTAGAGCTGAAGCGAGCCTTCATGGATGGAGGAGCATCCATCAACATCATGCCGATGTCGACTTTGCTAAAGGTGGGAATCCCAGAGGAGCGGATTGTGGAGTCCCGATAGGGATAATGGGGTTCCAAGGAGATAAGAAGGAATCCGTAGGGTATGTTATTGTCGACCTGGCGGTTGGGCCTATTCGCACTACCACCAAGTTCCACATCATTGATGCTCAGACGAATTACCACATAATCTTGGGGTGTAGCTGGATGCACCGCTTCGCGGTCATCCCGTCCAACTATCACCGGTGCCTAAAGACGATTTGGGCTGGAAAGAAAGTGACGGTTGCAGCGTCAGAAAGGCCATTTGAAGTGAGCAAAGCACACTTATCAGACTCGGTATACTTCATCGAGATGGAGGAGACATTGAGTGCAGCGGTTGCAAGGCCGTCCGGCGTAAAACTGCCCAAATGGGAAGACATCAAAGATGAAGGAGAGGTTTTCGCGAGTAAGAGGGAACCAGTTACTGAAAGCGCCTCAGGCCCGAGGAAAATTACCAAGGTCAAAGAAGGTGGGAAAACCGTGTACTGCCTATGACGGGGTGGCGGGCCAGGTACCCCAATACATGCATCTAACCCGCGGTGCTTAGAGGCAATGGGAATTGAAGTGGACGAGATGGTTAAGCCGGAACCAGCGCCAGAATGCATGCAGGACAGACCAAAACCACAACCAGAAGTATTAGAGGAAGTTGACCTTAGAGAAGGAGAAGACACCCCGCGGCCCGTCTTCATGAGTGCAGCACTCGAGAGTGGGATGAAAAAGAGACTCATTCATCTGTTGCGACGGTACAGCAATGTATTTGCTTGGCATTATGAGGAAATGCTCGGACTAGATACCGAATTGGTGGCACATCATTTGAACACTTTCCCGAATTCTAGGCTGGTCAAGCAGGGCGCTCGCAAGTACTAGCCAAAGTCAGAAGAAAAGATCAAGGAATAGGTCGAAAAATTGAGAAAGGCTGGATTCATTCAGCCTATACAATACCCTCTCTGGCTGGCCAACATTGTGCCAGTAAAAAAGAAGAACGGACAAATACGTGTGTGTGTCGATTTTCGCAACCTCAACAAAGCCTGCCCTAAAGACGAGTTTCCTTTGCCGCACATTGACATGCTGGTCGATTCCACGTCGGGGCACCAGCTGTTTTCATTCATGGATGGATTTAGCGGATACAATCAGATTAAGATGGGGACCGAGGACGCAAAAAAGACCGCCTTCCAGACACCGCTAGGTAACTTCTACTATACTGTTATGCCTTTCGGCCTAAAAAATGCAGGCGCGACATACCAGCGCGTGATGACAACAATCTTTCATGATATGCTGCATCATATCGTAGAAGACTACATAGATGGCCTGGTTGTGAAGTCAAAAGAGAAGCTCGATCACTTGGATCACTTAGAGACGGTGTTCGAGAGGTGTAGGAAGTTCAATATGAGGATGAACCCACTCAAATGCGCGTTCGGTGTCACGTCAGGGAAATTCTTGGGATTCCTAGTTCATAGACATGGGATAGAAGCAGACAACGCAAAGATAAAATCCATCAAAGAAATGCCTCCTCCGCACTCCCAGCGGACGCTCAAGAAGTTTTTGGGGTGAGTATTGTATTTACGCCGGTTCATTCCGGCTCTCGTGGAGG
The DNA here is from genome assembly GCA_022606695.1 of Vaccinium macrocarpon. Classification (NCBI taxonomy): domain Eukaryota; kingdom Viridiplantae; phylum Streptophyta; class Magnoliopsida; order Ericales; family Ericaceae; genus Vaccinium; species Vaccinium macrocarpon. Next base: position 15,928,294 of record CM040174.1, read on the forward strand.
TCTCAACACCCTTTAGCAACCTGCTAAAAGAAAAGGCAAAATTTGAATGGCGCATAGAGCACCAGTACGCGTTTGAAAGAATCAAGGCTATCCTGACCTCGCCTCAGACCATGATCGCACCCCAGAAGGGCAAACCCCTAATTCTTTACCTGACGTCCACCTCGAGATCCATTGGGGCCCTACTTGTACAGGAAGTGGATGGCGCGAAGAGGCCAGTATACTACATCAGCAGAGGAGCAGTACACGCCGGTAGAGCGACATTGCCTAGCTTTGGTGTTCACAGCACAAAACTTACGTCATTACTTCCTGTCATTTAAGATCCTCCTCGTGACAAGGAGTGATCCAGTGCGCTACTTGCTATCAAGACTAGCTCTCTCAGGGAGAGTGGCCTGTTGGCTTTTAGCCCTGACAGAATTTGAGATATCGTGTGTCATTCCCAAGGCGATTAAATGTCAGGCGCTAGCAGACCTACTCGCACAATTTCGTAGCGGGCAATATGAGCTGGTCCTGGAGGAACTGCCAGGGGATGGTTTCGAAGCATTAACGGCCACGTCAGTCGCATGGATGTTAAACTTCGATGGGGCCGCTGGAGGTGGCGTGGGCGGCGCTAGAATTGTTCTTGCCAGCACGGACGGCCAGCGCGAGTGCCTCGCATATAAATTAACTTTCCAGTGTTCAAACAACGAGGCAGAGTACGAGGCCTTGATCCTGGGACTCTTACCAGCCATCGCCAAGGACATAAAGACCCTAAAAATTGTGGGGGATCCAAAGCTCGTAATTCTTCAGACGGAAGGTGTCTACGCACTTAAATAGCCTACTCTCGCCCCGTACAGGGCTATAGTACAAAAGCTGATGCAACATTTCGATAAGGTGGAAATTATTCACAAGCCCAGATCAGACAACAGGTTTCCTAATGCGCTTGCCACAGTGGGAGAGAAAGTCAAATTCAGCGAAGAGAAGATAGCCATAGAGATTGTCAAAAGGACAGACCCATCAGTCGCTGATGAAGTAACCAAGGAACAAGCTGCAGAAGGGTGGCAAGAAAAGATAATGAAGCAATTGGCAACAAGGCGAGGGGATGTTCCCTTGGCAGAATTGGCACAATTCACCATGATTGGCAAGAGGTTATACTACCGCGGTCCTTAGGGGTGGCTCGCGCGGTGCATCGGGTCACAAGAAGCCAAGAACAGGTTGTGTTAGATCCATGACGCAACTTGCGGAGAAAACAATGTCTCTCTGTACCGAAGGGTTCAAAGACAAGGCTATTATTGGCCTAGCATGAAGGCCGACGCCGCAGAGGTAGTAAGGAACTGTGAAAGATGCCTAGCCACGTCAGCGCAAGAATGCTGTTTCTCGGTGGAGCAGGATTGGAGACAGAAATACATCGATTACCTAAATGAGGGCGCACTACCCGTGGAGAGGGAATACAGGAGACAAGTCAAAATGTCCGCAGGACGGTTCTTTCTGAAGGACGGAAGCCTCTATAGAAGAGCTCTGGATAGCATCCCTTTACGATGTCTTTCCGATGAAGAAGCTGAGGAAGTGCTATACAAGGCCCACGAGCTTGAACATCAGGGCGGACGCAAATTGTATGAACACGTCATCCACTTGGGATACTACTGGCCACGAATGGAGTCCGACGCTAAAGCGCATGTGCGCCGATGCCACGCGTGCCAAAAATTTGGAAATTTGGTCCATGCGCCCGCCGTGGAGCTGCACGCGATTCGCGCGCCTCATCCCTTCCATACTTGGGCAATGGACCTTGTTGGGCCCATCTCACCGCACTCGCATAAGCACCAATGGATTTTAGCCTCCACGGAGGTCAGCACAAAGTGGGTGGAAGCAGTGCCACTGAAGAAGGCAACAGGCGCGGCAGTAGCCCAGTTCATCAAAGAAAACATTATCTATAGATTTAGTATACTAAAGGTCGTCTTGTCTGACAACGGGACCCCTTTCATCAACAAGGACGTGGGTACATTGCTCCAATCTTACTTTATAGAGCACCTGACTTCAACTCCATATTACCCTCAAGGGAATGGCCAGGCTGAGGCCACGAACAAGTCACTAGTACGCATCCTGAGCAAATTGCTGGATGAAAAGGGTGGGACGTGGTCAGACCATCTGGTCACCGCCCTCTGGGCTTACCGCACAGCCAAGAGAAAGGCCACGCGGACTAGTCCATTCAACTTGGTATACAGTGCGGAGACAGTACTCCCCGTTGAGTTGAGTGTTCCCTCTGCGTGGCTGGCCCTGTCTGCAGAGGCCATTACCGCGGAGAGGCACGCAGACTTGGAAGCATTAGAGGAAAGGCGAGAGCTTGCTGCAGAGCACCAAGCCAAATATTGGGAATCGGTATCGAGATTTTACAACAAGAGCGTGATCCTGCGGGAGTTCAGAGTTGGAGATCTGGTCTGGAAGTCGACCACTGATGTAATGAGGAATGTCAAGCTCCCCAAATTCACCCCAAGGTGGGAAGGGCCGTACCAAGTCATTAACGCGGGGACAAGCGATCACTACAGACTTTCCAGAGTCTCCGATGGGTTCTTAATGGGGCCAATCAACATTAAGTTTATGAAAAAGTACTATCCCTGAAGAAAGATGTTAGGTTCGGATAGTCCAATTTTCCATTTCTTTACTTTGTAAGGGAACTTCTGTTACGATGAATGGTCAATGAAATCGTAAACTAAGAAACATGTACAAACGAGCCAAGGGGTTAAATCGTAAACTAAAATCCAAATCTATTCAGTTGTGATCAAGTCAGTTACAAAAAAAAAAAAAAAAAAAAAAAAAGTCAAGGTAGAGGCTCAGGGAACAGGCCCTTAGTCATAGGGTCATCCCTCTCAAAGATATCACCGCCAGCAGCTTCATACTCTTCCTTCTCACGCAGGAGGGCCTCCAATTCGGCTCTACGGTCTCATTGTTCCGCCTGGCCCTGGGCAAGCCTCGCCCGCGCAACGTCTACTTTCTCCTGGGCTTGGTTGATCTCCCTCTTCTTTGCTTCCACTTGGAGAGGGAACTTGAAAGCTCGGCGAGAGTTATGCATGCGCTACAAATGGGCAACGAGCCAGCCAACCTCCAAACCTCCCATACTCTGAAGATCAAGAAGGGCTCCCTTCGAGTCCTGCAAAGACATCTCACCAAATTTTTTCAGTAGAACGTTCTGCAGAGTATCAATGATATCAGCTAGGCAGTCCAGGAGCATCCCACCCCCTAGAGCACCCTTTGCCCGAATGTTTGCGAAGGTCTCCGGATGAGTTTGAAGAACGGTTTCCAAGGTGGGGAGATTGTTACTGGCGATACGGAATGATAAGAATGGCTTCATAAACTCAGGAACGACGGAGGGCACCTCCACGTGACACTAAGAGTCGCTGTAATCGGAGGGGGACTAGCGCTGTTGTTGTTGTTGTTGTTGTGGTGGTGTAGTTGACCCTGCTCCCTCTGAACCCTCCGCGTCATCGTCTATATCAATGGGTTCTTGCTGCACTATAGCCCTCGACCCAACATCCCCCTGTGGAGCGCTCAACTCTTCACTCCCGTCTCCTCTCTCAGACACATTGCCCTCAGGAATAGCGGACAGTCGCTCTGGCTATAGCTCACCCTGCGGTCCTTGCTGCCCTGGCGGTGGCTCGTGATGAAGGGCTTCCTGCACCGCCCTCATACTCCCCCGGGGGTCCACAACAGCTTCCAATTATGCAAAGTTATCTTTGAACAGTTCATGAATAATGGGATCGACCGAAGTCGGAACAAATTCTCCTATACTATGGATGGTGCGCGGCCCGGAGCTTGGCCCCACGTGAATGTCATCTCCTACATTCTGAAAAGTGCTGGAAGAGTCGGGGTGATTACCTTTCTCCGCAGATGACGTGCGTTGATGGTGAACCAGAGGCTGGGAGTCTTGGTCACCGTCGCTATCGACGTAGGGTTGCATAAGGTCTTGCTCAAAACCCCCTCCAAAACCTTCAGAGGAGCCTTCTGAACTCCTCTCCCCCTGTGGTTCTTTTCCAGGTCGCCCCCCGGAACGCACTTCCCTTGCTTCACCTTCGAAGACGCTCACAGCGCGCGGACCCAACAAGTCAATTATTGGGGGACTCACCCACTCCCCAGAGTCAATAATCTCCAGAAACCCCTACCTCTCCACCGCCTACGGATGCGACCCTTCAGCAACAGTCGCAGGCTGGATGGGCACGGGGGGAGCATGGACAGCCTGTCTAGGCGGACTAAGCTCCTGCCTACCTGATGCGGCACCGCTACGCCTCCTTCCTAAGGTAGTGCTAATGGGAAGATCGTCACCATTGCTATCACTGTCCGTGACCCGCTGCTACACCAAGGCAGAAGGTCCTGTGGTGTGGCCCTGGTTCAGAGTCCCGATGCGAGCCCTCAAAGGCTCATGATCTGTGTCAGAGTCTTGGCTTGGTTCACTGGGCTCTGGAGAAGACCTGACGCGCTCGCCAGTAACCGCCTGAAAAGAGTAATAAGGGCAAGCGAATCAATAAAAGAAAAAGACGCAGATAACGAAATAGATAAATTGAATAAAAATGAACTGCATACCCTGCGCAGCCTGCAACGCGTAAGCGGCCGAGCAGCCTCCTCCTCACCCCCTGACGCTCGGGCCCTTGCTTGAGATCTAGTGACGCGCACGGCAGCCAGCGGCACCACGACTGAAGGCTCTGAGGGGGATGCGGTGATACCCTCTTTCAAGGCCCAACAACTCCGCACACCACGCCACTCTGAAGGTTGCGGCTTGGGAGAATGTAACGTGAAGTCCGGCTTGAAAATGACACGAGCAGGGGCCTTGACTGCCTCACCTTGAACGTAGGCAAAGAAAGAATCCAGATTTCTGCGCCAGTGGAGGCGAAACTGCGTAGAGACAAGTGGAGGGCCTAGGGACTTTGGAAGCGCCAAGGGCCAACCCCGGCCAATATGATGTCTGTGTACGAATGCAGAAATTGGTTGTAAGCTTCCTGGAATTCCAGCGGCTCAGGCCCCGCCATGGGCACCACCAGATCATACCCCAATTGGCGCGCCATCTTGTCTGGCCTGTAAACCATGTTTCCCATTTCTCAACGCCAAGTGCGGGCAAGTAGGCTGGGCGACACATGCAGTACATACCGACGAGGAGGTTTCGCTTACGTAGGTCACCACGGGAGAAGTCAACCTCCCCTGGAATATCTAGGACGTAGTTGCAAACACAATCCAAAGTCTGCGTGTACGAGGTGCGGGTAGAAGTGACGCTCGTCATCCAAGTACTCATCCCAGAGCTTTGCTGTGGACGTGTTGTTCCAACGAAGAATAATGGGCCACAGGGGCCCCTGAAGAATAAACCGCAGACGCCCGTCATCCTCTCTCACCTGGCGCCCTCTGCTGTCCAAAACTGGAACGGATGCTTGCGCGGTAAACTTCCTGGCTTTAGGGGCCACCACTGGGAAATGCTCATACACCAGCACGGTTAGGAACTGGGTATGAACCATGGAGATTATGTCATAGCGATCGACGGAGCGCTCAAAATCCGCGGAAAGGCGGTCCAGCTGTTGATACAGATGACCGAGAAATAAAGGACCCAAAGGGAGTCTGTCTCCCTGAGCCATCCGCACTGCGAGATAGAATGTGAAATCACTGGGTGCGTCGATGGGGAAGTCTGGAAGTACGAAGAACGAAAGGAAAAACGCAATGAAAGTGGACAAGTACATATCACCTTTGTATTCCAGACCCTCGATGGCCTGGCGCGCCGCGCTCCCAGCTGGTGCAGGCTGGAGGTCCTTGAAGAAATGCCGTATCCAAGAGCCCCAAGAGGTCTTCTTCAGGTTGGTGATGGCTCTGTGGTTCCCATTTCTGTCCCACTGTGAGCCTCGATGGCCCGCAGGTTTATAGGCCAACTTGATTCTGGCCACTAACTCTTGGTCTACGCGACCCGCCTTCATGGGTTCAAGCTCTTGTCTGCCGCATAAGGAAAGATGCAGAAGCACGTTGGTGTCTTGGAGGGTGGGCCCAAACTCCCCCCATGGGAACACAAAGGTGTGAGTGTCGCTACTCCACCTCGACATCGAAAAATCAAGGTTCTCATTCCTCTGGCTCAAAGTAAGGACTTGGGAAATCTTGATGGGTTCCAGGAGATGCGTACGCTCCAGGATCTGCTTGTGGGAGGCATCCTCAATCACCTCAGTGACCCATTCACTCCAACCAGTGGGAGGGGCAGAAAGGGAGGAGTACTGAACAGCAGAAAAGGGGAAATCCCCCCTCTCCAGTCGAAGGCGGAGAATGGAGGACGGCGGCACCATGTCCCCATCTTCAAGCGGTGCCTCTGGACGAATGCACAAGACGTTGTCCAACTCACTACCCACTGGATTGTAGGACTCTATCTTCTGCCAGAAGGGGTCACCCTTGCCGTGAAAGTAAAGAGCCCTATGCCATTGATCCACTGGAGGAATGGGACCACCTGGAACCATGGCTCTCCCACCTACCACTTGCTCGCCACGAGTCATCCTGATGAAGAGGAAGTGTTGCTTCGAGTATGGAAGAACGAGAGAGAGTTACAGAGAAAAAAGGCCTGAGGACTCTGAATTCGGGAGAGTAAAGAGGAGAAGTTTTAGAGAGAGAGACTCTGAAGAATTCGAAAACAATTAAAGAGACGAAATGGGGGGTGGTGATATATTTATAAGGAGAGGATGAGTCCCAATAAATACAATCTAGCCACACACGCTATCGGAAACGCCATTCTAATGATGACCTCGATAATCGAAAAGGGCGCCCTAAATGGTCACATCGACACCGAAAAGTTGTCCTAAAACGGATAAGTTGCCGACGCCATGCGCGCGCGGGAAAGCGCGGCGGAACATCCCACCACGCACCACGGTCCCACACACGCGCCAGGCCATTGTAGGGGAAGTCGGGGCCATACGCCCGTTGACTGCAGTCAACATTGATCCGCCAATGAAATCATAACGAAGTGTCATCCGTGGCGCTGGCGTCCGCGGCGACACGGGCACCTTCCGCGCAAGCTTTTTTTGCAAAGGGGGGCCACCGACGCTGAATGAGTATTCGCGGGGCCACTATAGGGACCCCTCAAGCGCATGGCGCCCGGAACGCCAAGCACTACATGCTCGCTTAGGGCGGTGCTCGAGCGGTTGTGGGTCATCCGAGCTGGAGAATAACCCATGGCCCAAGTGATTGGCGTGGCTCAGAACATGAGCAAGAACGCTAAAAGCCAACACCACTTAGCCCAGGTAATAATACTTGCTGCGGTCTAAAGGAAGGACTCTGGGGGCCCCCTGAGGCTTGACTGCGGCATAGGCGTGACCGAACAGGTCACGACCTTGCCCTTACGGGAATAAGGGAGATCTAGTGGCTTGGTGGCTAAGAACAAGAGGATCGCTGCGCGGGGGAATGGCTTGCCACTGCACGCGTCAGCTGCGCGGTGGTGACGTCACCCGTACGGTCAGGTTGTACGGAAAGGACACGTGTTATCATATTATAGGATGACAGCCTAGCACCTTATGATTGGTCCCAGGTGCCTATAAATATGTGACATTCCCTTTCATACCCGGAGGTTGATGAAATCTTGGCAGAAGCATATGTCATTCTAGAGAGAGAAAATAGCAATCATTGGGTGAGAGAAGAACATTCCCTTTGATTGATTCTAGCCCCATCTCCTAGATCACCAAGGGTTCTTTCACGGATTAGACTGAGAGCAATCCATTGCCTTAGTTCTTTCTGTGCACACCTGCTCTGTTCTTCACCCTTTCTCTAGACCACCTCATTCTCTTCTTTCTGTGTCTTTACTATTGACTATCCATACCTCTCCAGCTCATCACGACAGCAAGAACCATCACTTACAAAAGGTTTTCATATGGGCTTCTGGAAGCGCCTTGTTTTAATGCCGATTTTAAGCAAAAATTGACATTAAAGAAAGAGATAATAATGTCACTTTTATTCCAAACCGTCATCTTATAGCGCAAAAATGACAGTTTTTAGGATAGACTGACACTAAAACTCTACCCTCATATTTCTTCCAATTTTTGGTGTGTAATCTTTAACCATTTTTGTAGCAATGGACTTTGGAAACCCTTGGATCAACTGGTGGTAGTCCCTGCCGTCTCCTATTTTCCCTAGCGGCCAACATCTTAAAAATGACAAATCATGAAATTAGGCATGACAAAAATATTTTCATTTCTAAACTTCTTCTGAATATTCCATGGTTTTGTTATTGACATTATAAACATAACTTTTGAAACGGCTTAAACATAAATTTAGTATCTTTGTTTTTAATCTGCAAAAGAAAACATCATTATCCAAAAGATAAAAAATAAATGCTTGGAGAGAACTTCGAAGAGACCAAAATCCTCCTAGTGCCGTTACTCGCTAAAACTTGACCTACCTTTCAGCCTCTCTATTTTTAATATAAAAAACGACAATACAAAAGACCATTAAACATAGAAAACAAAAGCTAATAAGAGCATTATCAATGGCTTAACCAAAATTGCATAACCAAAAGTTGACACATCCATTTTTCGTTATTCATTTAGATGTTGCCAAAATTAACCCCGCAATCACTTTTTCAAATTTGGACAACCAAAACTTGTCACATTACTTTTTCAAAACTACAAAAAATAGTTTTAAAAAAAAACATTTTTGAAGAATAGTTTTTTGAGAAATAATTTTTGAATAACAGTTTTAAAAAAACTTTTTCCAAACAAAAACAGTTATTTAGAAAAAAAATAGTTTTTCTTTTCAAGGTTTATGGGCAAAAACAGTTTTTGTGAAAAACATCTTTTCAAAAACCAGTATTTTTTCTTTATAAAAAAACCATTTTTTCAAATAGTTTTAGGAAAACAATTTTTAAAAACCAGCTTTTACAAAGAAAAATTAAAACGATTTTTTTGAAAAAATTCTAATAATCAGCTTTTGAAAAAAAAATTTAATTTTTTTTTGAAAAACATTGTTGAAAGTTGAAGAGAGAGAGGAAGAAAGAGAGAGAGGTTTTTTTTTTTTTGTTATTTTGTGCAGTGGTGAACGTACTTGATTGAGGAGATGTAGGGTCCACTCAATTTGGTTATTAGCAAAAGGTTATTAGTTTTGGTTATCCAAGGGCCAAAATTTGGCTAATTGCTCCGGGCAACAAAATTTAACATTTTACTTAAAGATCTTCTGAGTCTTCTATACTCATTTTTACTTCCCCCTTTTAAATAATTCTTTCATCTTTAGAGCTGAGATGAGTCGGCTCATTCTTTCCCACCAAGCTTCTAAATAGCAATCCATTTCCTGATGGCTGAATCTCAATGGTATGAACTTTTTCTTGTTGTGCTTCTTGAATCTTTACATTCCTCTCTTGCCCTTGTTTGCTAGACTTAGCTGTAGCAATCGAGGTCCTTGGGCCTCAGAGACCTCGGTTGCACCCCCTCCCGAAGGGGTGGAGGGTCCAGGGGACTACCTTCACGAAAGTAGCTCAAGGAGGCCAGGCTCCCTGGGCCCCACCGAATGGTCTCCCAGAGAAAGGCTGCGAGTAGCAAGACGATGGCTTCCCAGTTGCCGGATGTGGAGATCTGACCTTGGGAAACCTTGGTGACCTCGGATGATCTCTTCCCCTTGGGAAGCTGCGCCCGAACGAAAAGATCTGTATAGCGCGCGGTAGGCTGTGGGACCTTGTTCTCGAGCACTATCTGAACCGAGTCGATTGACCACGATGTCAGAGGGTCACACCAGATGTTAGAACCTTGATCGAGGCACACCTGACAATCTGAGCAGCTTACTAATGGGCTCAACCACCCCGCATGCAATGCATTAATGGCATGCCACCTACCCTGCAGGCGTAGCCTACAAGAGTACTTGATGGACAGGGGGGATATCAGCACGACAGGTGACGTCTCTGGGAGGACAACGGTCGAGGCGTTGCTTGAGGTACAGAAGTCTATTGGTGCATTTAATGTGATGGTAATGACGACACGCGTGAGGACCCCGTAGAGCGTGTGGGACACGCTCCTCCACGCCTATTAAATATGGCCCTCACCTACCTCACTATGGATTGATCGCTCTCTTGGAATTCAATACCCTTACAATAGGACATGTCCACCGGAAGGGCCAACCCTTTCAACAGGATGTTAGTTGTGTTGGGGTCCCTCCGGACGCTGTCGGCCACTGTGAGGACCACAATGCCGCGACCGGAGAAGGTAGGGGCCTAAGTTTTGGGGGGAGGGGCGACGATGGATCCACCCACCACCTCTCGGTTGGCCATGGTCTGCCTATGGACGGGCCCTTGGAGTTGGGCCTGCTCTTGGCCTTGGAGAGTGGTCTGGATGACAGTGGTGGCAGCCAAACTTGTTTCAGCGAGATGGGGCGGAGGCACATCGGCTGTCCTCGAAGAAGAGGGATAAGGCTGGGTCTCGCCCTCCCGAAGCCTTTCGGAGGCTTGGTCATCCCCGCTGCTCGACTGCTCTTCCCTCCCCCTCCTTTGGCCTAAGAGCTGAGTCACCGAGCCTCTTGGTGATTGCGCCTCTCTGCAGCCTTCAATTGCTGAAGAGTTGGCTTACCTCCTAAATCTCCCGCCATATCTTCCCTCGAAAGTCTTTCTCAGCCCTTAAGCTGCTTTAACTCTTCGTCTGGTAGCTCCGTCCTCGTCCGCCTAGGCCTTCTCCTCGCCATGGGTGACTTCTTCCTGTGTAGGTGTCTAGCATAGCTCGTAATTGAGTGGGCTTACTATTAGCCGAGAGCAAAACGGGCCTAGATCATGCTGTCATTTGAGAGGTCTAGCAGCATCCTGTTGACAGTGCTACAATCTGCAAACAAGCAAATGAATTCATTAGTCCTCGGCAAGAAAAGCACATACAACAAATACGTAAATAAAAATAAGGGAGAGAGCTTGACTTACTTGACTCTCCTTGAGAGGCCAGGTGTGGGGCTCAATGGGGGCCCACATGTAATTCCCCCTCACAACCACGTAGTTGTACTGGTGCTCCTCAGAATCGTAGAGATCTTAGATCAGGTGGTCATACTCATTTCGGACGGGGAAGTAATACCATCAGTACTTTGGATTGTGGGCCTTAAGATAAATACTGAGCACGTCGTACACCATCATCGGGATGTTGTGCATCTCTGCCAATTTAATTACCGAGCATAGCACCAAGTACACGTTCACCATCACCTGGTGGGGAGTGAGGTCATAATAGTAAAGAAGTTGACGGACGAGCCTGGTGAAGGGGGACCGAAGAACCCCTTCAGTGATGGCCATCAGGGGAACCGTAATGTAGTCATCCCCGCAGTGGATCCGGTCCCCAAAGTGGAGCTCAATTTCTACGTCCTCGAGAATCTGGTACTGTTGACGAAACTCCATGAGGCGTTGGGGGAAATCAGGGTCAAACTTCTCTATGTATGGGCACGCGTCAGGACCAGACTTCAGAAGAGGGACCTCCTCCCAGTGTTCTCTGAAGGCTAGCATGGGAGCATCACCAACTCGATGAGGCCTTGGGGCACGCGTCAGGCCCAGACTTCAGAAGTGGGATTCGGTCTGGACGTGCTGCTCGGGGTTGCCTTTTCATCCCCGTTGCACAGGTCGATGATCTCAGGTTCAAATATCTCCACCTCGAGTGACTTGGGAACCCTCAGGGAGTTTGGGTGCTCAACTTGAGACGTAGATGGCTCAGTGTCTAGGTTGGCTCTTTCTCCCTCCATCCTGCCAAACCCTTCAGGATATATTGTCTAGAGCAGGGGGATGTTAAGTGCACTTGGGGGCTCTGTATTGACTATCGAGATCTCTGATGTACGCTACCTCCACCTCGTTGAGCTCTGAGTTGCTATCTGAGATAATGAAGGGCTCGTTGCTCATCCAGCCGAGAACCAAAAAATGTGCATGGGAAAACCCATCATTTATATGCATCAGGGTGCGAGTATAGGCGTAAAATGCAATTCCTACATGGAAAGCATTCGGCTAATTGAGGGGACCATCCCACTCAGTTGACTCTCGGCTGGACCTAAGGTGTAGTATGTGCGCTAGGGAAAGTAGTCGTGGTCCTTAGTATCATGAGACCTCGGAAGAATAGGTTGAATATTCAACTTGTGCTCGGGAGAACACGTTGAATATTCAACCCAGCCCAAAAACAGTAGCCGTGCACCACTGTGAATCATGTCTAAAAATTTAAACCAAAAGGGGCCAGTCCCCCAATCCCTGAAAATCACCCCTAAAAGCTAAAAAATGCATGAAGAAGTGAAGAAAAAGTGTGGAAATGAGGGGAAAACACAATTTACCTCGAGTTTTGGTGATGAAAGGTTCTTGGAAACAAGATTGGAGTGAGGAATCACGGTGGCGCGAAGTTTTTTGGTGAAGAGACAAAACGACAGAGTAACAGTGCCCCCCCTATCTCCCCCTTCGTTGTATTTATAGGGGTAGGGGGTAAGGGCCAACCATCATCAACAATACTTGCAATGATAATGGCAGTTTGGGAAACGAGACGACGGCTCAGCCGAGCCAATTAGGGTGTGACACATGTCCCCCCTTTTGAAACATTTTGGCGCGAATCCCTGGCAACGCTCCTCGGACAAACCCAGATGCGACAAGTGGCAGATGATGTCATGCCACATCACAGAATCTCTGACACCGGATAAGCCCAACCATCACCTTTGAAACAACGTCATATCACGCGTCCTTTGAGATTCAGAATGATGTGACGTCTAGAACGTAGCGCCCGAGAAAACTCCTTGGATACCAGCGAGAAGCGTCTTCGGTGGGAGTAGGGGGCTACTCTGGGCCACTCAGATTGATCAACTCCCCCAACTGCCGAGCACTGATTGGGGAAGTAAAGGGGCTATTGTAGCGGCTGCGGTCCTTGGGGCTCAGAGACCTCACCTGCACCCCTGAAGGGGTGAAGGGTCCAGGGGATTACCTTCACGAAAGCACCTCAAGGAGGCCAGGCTCCCTGGGCCCCATCGAACGGTCTTCTGGAGAAAGGCTGTGAGTAGCAAGACGATGGTTTCCTAGTCGCTTGATGTGGAGATCTGACCTCGGGAAACCTTGGTGACCTCAGATGGTCTCCTCCCCTCGAGAAGCTGTGCCTGGACGAAAAGATCCTTATAGCCCTCTGTAGGCCATGGGGCTTTGTACCTGAGCACTATCCAAGCCAAGTCAATTGACCTCAATGCCGGAGGGTCACCCCAGATGTTAGGAGCTCAATTGAGGCATGCCTGACAGTCTGAGCGGCTTATTAATTGGCTCAACCACCCCGCACGTAATGCATTAATGGCGAGCCACCTACCCTGCAGGAGTACTTGATGGACAGGGGGGATATCAACATGACATGTGACTTATCTGGGAGGATAGCGGCCGAGGCGCCGCTTGAGGGACAGACATCTATCGGTGCATTTAATGCGATGGTAACGACAGGGCGTGTAAGATCCTCGAGGAGCGTGTGGGACACGCTATGGCCCTCACCTACCTCAATCTAGATCAATCGCTCTCTCGACATTCAGTAGCCTCACAACTCTCTCTCTCCCTCTTTATCTCTCTCTCTCTCTCTAAGTTTCCATAGTAAACTTCTCACTTCGTTGCTGACTTATCCATTGGAGTGCCTTCCTTGACCACCATCGTCCGGGCTAGGCACTAACGCGGTTGCTCCCTTGAGCAGGTCCTCCTCCGGCATGCTCTTAGGGTCTCAGCTCTCTTCTTCGACGTGCTCCTGGACCACCGGTGGGATTCAGTCAGTCCTCCTCTCTTCGTACAGAAACAGACATCCAGAAAGGGTCATTCCGGTGAAGCGCCTCCCACATTAGCTAATCCTTTTCTCCTCCAGACTTCTTTACCTCTCTTTTACATAGGATATTTCAAGTGCTTGACTTTGAAGTTTTAAGGATGGGTTTTTTTTTTTTATGGTGGGACATTGTTATTCTTCTATTAGACCTCCTCTGATGTAGATCCGTTATATGCATGTTTAGCCTTTATGATAGCTGAGCTCTCCTATTTGATTCAAATGAGTGTCTTGAGTGTCTGAACTTATGTTGAAAACCTTGACATACGTATGAGTTATATATTCTGAAACTTTTTGCCATAGCTAACTTGTTTGGAGTCTTAATAATCCTCTTTTCTGAGAAATCTTGCATACTTGACCATTAATTTCTGATCCCACCACCAAGTACCATTTATATGTTGTCGATGGCTTCAGCTGCCTCACTGTTACTAATGAATTTGACAAAAATCTGAAGATCTACCAGTAATTTTGCACTTCTTGTTGGGGATTAAAATCTCTCAAATTTTGAAAACAGGTTCTAGGTCCATATTTTACAAATTTTGTTTGGTAGATTATCCACAAAAATCGTAGAGATGGGTTTTGTCTCTCTTCTTCTCTGGTCCTCTCATAGCTCCCTTTTTCCTTTGTCAAATAGATAGTATTGAGTGTGGAAAAAGATGTGGGTACGTAAAGTTAAAAAAAATGCACTATTCACTTGTATATTTTGCTCAAATTTTGCCTGTTCTGTTAGCTCTTAGCCTATTCTCTCACTAGAGTACAAAACTCCCAACATTATTCTAAATTTGCCAATCTTCTAAAATATTAGCCATCTCCAAAAATCAAGATGTCCCAATGGTTTTTTTAGCAATGCCTTGACAAACCTTTGGTATGCATTACGTCTATAACATGTTTTTTAGGTACAAAAACCTTACCCTCTAATTATATGCTGACCAACCTATTGCTGGAGCGTTAACAAACACGGAAAATGAATGAAATTTATGCTATGTAATTGAACAAACCAGATAAGAGAGGGAGAGAAAAAACAATCACAAATAACACAAAGATTTTATGTGCTTCGGCAATGATTACCTACTCCACGGACAATCAGATGATTGGGGGTTTCACCAATTAGAAGAGAATTAGATGCTCGAAGGCTACATATGAGCTCACATAATTTCTCTCTATTTGCCTCTCACAAAAAATCAGATGTGAAAGCAATCCCATACAAGAAAACCCTAAAAAAATATTTACAGGGATGCTACACGTCACCTAAGGTCTAAACCAAGCCCCCGGGGGTGCAGACCTCACCTTTCCAAGGCTAGGACCAACATTGCTCGAGGTAGAAAAATGCTCAAAATTGCTTGGTCTGGACCCGAGAATTCTTGGACTGAACTAGAGATGCTGGAAACATGGAAATCGAGCCAAAAACCAACAAATCTCCACCTTGGCGAGATTACCAACTGTTGAATCAGAACCTGTAATGCAACAACCAGAGGAACTGAACCCGAACACCAAAAAGCCAGATAACCAGATTACCCAACCAAATCGCTCTGAGTGCCATTAGAGTGCCCAATGACACATGCACACGAAGCTGCTCAGACTTGCTGCATTTGGACTAAGTCCATGCAACATTGGAACTTGACCCTAGAAACGACCTTAGTCACCATATCAGTCGGATTATCAGCAGTACCAATCTTCTCCAACAGAACATCCCCTTCATCAATGAATGCAAACATCAATATGTTTGGTTCGAACATGATGCACCTGATTCTTCACAAGATGAATTGCACTCTGACTGTCACAATGAACAATGACTTGATCCTGCTCAATGCCTTAATCAACCATCAACCCATGTAACCAGATGGCCTCCTTTATGGCTTCAATCACAGCCATATATTCAGCCCCAATAATGGATAGTGCAACTGTCGACTGCAAAATACATTGCCAACTAACAGGTCCTCCAGCCATGGTAAACACATACCTAGTTGTTGAACGACGCTTAGTCAAATCACCTGCATAATCCAAGTCCACAAAACCAAAAACCAGATCACCAACAGATGCACCTCTTGAACTTCAAACCTAAATTCACGGTACCTAGAAAATACCACAAAATCCACTTAGCCACTTGCCAATGCACCTTACCAGGGTTGTGCATGTAACGGCTAACCATATTGACGGCATGTGCTAGATTAGGCCTCGTGTAAACCATGGCATACATCAGACTTCCAACCAAGCTTACAGAAGGAACAGTCACCATGTAATTTCATTCTTCATTTGTAGTGGGAGATATAAAAGTACTAACATTTAAATGGGGAGCCAATGGTACACTCACCAATTTGAGCTACCATCAATTTCGAATGGCTCAAACACCTTCTTCAGATATTGGTGCTATGTTAGGTGAATGGTGCCCATGACCCTATCCCGAGTTATTTCCATCCCCAAAATCTTAGGTACCTCATCGAGGTCCTTCATCTTGAATTCCCGATCATCTCGAATTCCCGATTCAAGTGTGTATAGGAGAAAAATTAGGGTTTGCTATTTCCACGCCTCTAGGAGATCAAACACATGCCACCTCATCGGAACCCTAGAGCTTCAAAATAGAAAAAAAGGTTATAGCACCTTTGCCTCTCATTGCAAAGACCCTTTTATGCTTAAGTTAGTATCATGTACTAAAAGGAAACCATAAAACATTTAAATCATGTAAATACGAATTACCACGTACCTTTCTTCAAGGGTATTGCACCTAATTTATAGATACGGGATGCGTGTTGTCCAAAGATCCTATTCACATTAGAGTCCTTTCCCTTATGGGATTCGGCCCCATATGGCAATACAATCAAAATTCCCTTATTGTAAGGATTTTGTACCCATATTGGACTTCTTGCTCAATATGGAAGCTTAATGATAGTCCCTTAATTCTCAAGATTTACCTTTTATCACGTAAAAAGCTATTCTAGATCCTTCTAGAATGACCCGCAACCTTATCTCTTAGGTGTTTAACTCGACAGTCTCCTCGCCCATCCATATATGATGTTGCCGACCAGATACCTTGCTCGACACTAGCCTTGTGCACCTTCTTATGGTGTTGCCACCATCTCGTGGTGCTATCGTGGCTGCACATTTGCGCCACCTTGCTTGGCCATAACCTGGGGCACCTTCATGTGGTTCCCCTGAACTTAACCACCTTTACATGGTGTCCAAGCTAGCATGTCGTTCGTATGTGCTTGGGTATTTTTTTCATGTAATTGGATTTTACTTTTCCAAGGTGAATCTTCAACTTATCTATCTCTGCCTAACTCTTACATGCAATTAGCATATCATCAATATATAAGAGTAAATAAATAAAGGACTTATCTGCAAGCTGACTAAAATACACACAATGATCAAACTGGCTCATTGTGTATTTTTGACCCAACATGAAGCTATCGAAACGCTTATACCACTGATGTGGTGATTGCTTTAGAAAGACTTGTGTAACCGACAAACCAACTTATCTTTACCAAACTCTAAAACCATCAGGTTGAGACATAGAAATCTCATCCTCTAGGTCACCATGTAGGAACACAGTTTTAACATCCAATTGCGCCAACTCCAAATTAAATTGAGCTACCAAAGTTAACAGAATACTGATAGACAAATGTTTCACGATAGGAGAAAATATCTCATTGTAGTCAATTCCTTCCTTTTATACGTAGCCCTTGGCCACTGGCCTAGCTTTGTAGCAAATGCCATTCTTTCTTGTTGAATCCTCCTTTTTGTTGTAAACCCACTTGCAAACAATCTCCTTCTTACCTTTCGAAAGCGGTAGCAAATCCCATGTCTAATTCTGCTAAAAAGAAGTCATCTCCTTACCTATAGCTGTTTTCAACTCTTCAATTTCTAAACTAACGATAGCTTCTTTGAAAGTGGTTGGGATATCAGCTGTTGTTATCGGTAATGCATATGCAACCATATCAATATACCTAGTTAGTACTCGGATGGCCCATTTGGGTAGAGATGTTGCAATGGACTCTGTCTACTGCTTTAAAGAACTATCTGCTGGACTATCACCTAAATTTTCACCTTCAAACTTACCACTATCACCTGACTCAACCCCACTATCTTCTTCCTCTGACTAAACTGAGAACTAAGGAACCATAGAAGTATCTAGCTCCACTTGTTTCTAAGCAACCTTGTCACCTATAACCTGCACATGCGGTTTCAACATCTCCAATTCATTGAAGGTCACATCGCGGCTAGTGATTGCCTTATTTGAATCAAGACACCATAACTTATACCCCTTAACACATTCCACAAAACCCAAGAATAATGCTTTCTTGGCTTGCGGATCCAGCTTCGATTCCCTAACATGAAAATAAGTAGGGCAACCAAAAATGTTCAAGGAATCATAATTTGACGTAGGTTTACCTGACCATACCTCTAATGGCGTTTTACCTTCAAGTGCAGCTGGTGGCAAACAGTTGATTGAACCCTTAAGTGCAGCAGGTGGCAAACAGTTGACCAAATGACACGCATACATCACTGCATCAGCCTAAAACTATCTCCTTTAACCAAAAGTAGATAACATACACCGTACCTTGTTCAGTAAAGTACAATTCATCCTCTCTGCCACACCATTATGCTGTGGTGTGCCCCTCACTGTGAAGTGTCATGCTATACCATACTCCTTACAAATATCACAGAGAGGATCAGATTGGTACGCTCGCCCATTATCTCACCTAAGGCGCTTGATCTTTTTACCTATCTGGTTCTTAATCAGTTTCTTCAAATGAAGGAAAACATCACACACCTCATCCTTATGTTTCATGGTATAAAATCCAAACACAATGTGAGAAATTGTCAACAAATGAAACAAAATAGTACTTCCTAGCATTAGAAGCAACCCTAGCTGGACCCCACACATCTGAGTGGATGTAGTCAAGCATACCTTTTGTTTGGTAAATAGTAGTGTCGAACTTGACCCTAGTTTGCTTCCTTAGAATACAATGCTCACAGAAACCCAACTTGCAGGTCTTGGCCCCTTTCAACAAATCCTGTTTTCAGAAGTCCTTGCATGGCTTTCTCGCCAGAATGACCCAAACAAAAGTGTGAAAGTCTGGAAGTATCCGAATCATCCTCACCAACGTTGCTACAATCAGTGGTTGACCCACCCACAATCATACTACTCTGCAGGAAATACAAGTTATTTTGCTGAATGTCCTTCATCACAATCATAGCACCATTCACAACCTTTAGAACTCTACCTTCAATGGTAATCCGATAACCTTTAGAGTCCAAAGCACCCAGTGAAATTAAATTCTTCTTCAAATCCGAAATATACCAAACATCAGACAAAATACAGATGGACCCATCATGTAGCTTCAATCTGATCTTCCCCACCACGACTGTCTAACAAGCATGATCATTGCCCATAAGCACTGCTCCACCAGCAACCATGTCAATGCTGGAAAAACCAGTCCTTGGTAGAACACATATGATACGTACACCCAAAATCCAAGATCCATTAATCAGCCTCATAAGCCAATGATGAACCCAACAAAGCTAGATTATCTTCTTCCCGTGCTACATTGGGGTTATCACTACCCCCTTTTTAGGAGAGTCCTTCTTCCAATGCCTCTTCTCGTGACAATAGTTGCATTCATCCCTAGCAACTCTACTAGAAGTGGACGCACTCCTCCCTCTCCCTTTGGATTGGGAGCGCCCACGATTACCGCTATTTTTCTTTGTTTTAGACCTTCCCCTGACAGATAAAGCTTCTATCATAAAGCTTCTATTAAACCTAAACCTGAACTTGATGAATCTCCTAGGCTTGCATGTCTGTCATGCCCTCAATTTCAATAAGCCAAATACAAATAAAATCCACGTAGGATCGATCAAAGTCAAACAATTTTCCATTGAAAGTCAAAGTCAAAGTCCAATAAGCTTCTGCTCAAGGGTACCCGTACCTATGCAAAAATAACAAAAGTTTTAAAGTTATTACATAAGTTGAAATAGTCAAAAGCTTGGAGAAATTAAAGTTACAGGATCTGAAGATGAGGAAATAACTTCATGATCATAAAATCTTCATGGCGTGCATTCACACTCCAAGCATCTGATCTCATGCTCCATGCTGTGTACCTGGGAAAGATAGGGTGAGCTCACTAGCTCGTAGGAAACATTTCTACCAACTTTAAGGGTATCGAGAATGAAAGATGAACATGAATAAATAAGCTAAGATGGACCAAGATAAATGAACTCGATGACAAAGTGTATAGGAGATGCCTCAAAGATCTAATGAAACCAAAATATCCATAGGTTTTCTCATAACCATTACATTTTGTGTCATTTGTTCATTCCCCTCAAAACACAGTCATTTACACAAGCATTTCATTTCACAATACTTCACAAATACCCAAAACATCTAAAATAACCCAAGTATCCTTTACATTTATCATATGCATCTTATTCCTTTTAATCATTCATTTATTCTCCGGGCATGCCATATAGGCCCCGTGTCACTCCGGGCATACCCTTTCGGGCCCCGTGTCATGTATTTCACATTTACATTTCCACTTATCAATTAATAAGTTCAATTTAGTGTCCAAATCCAATTTACGTATTACAATACCCTTTCACAAGTGTCCAAAACATCCATGTAATTTGCTTAGTTCAAAAACTCGTAGTGTATCGGTTGTAGCAAAGTTAACAAGGGTCCAAGGATGTAAGAAACAAAGACAAATCATAAAAATGTACCACGATATGTTACCTGGAGTGGGTAAAATCTGATTACCCTACTGTTAGGCATATCACGTGTCTAATATGACCGCCACGAGAGGGCGATTAGCTCGGCATCACATAGGGAGTTCGTCAGTCCCTGTACCGAGCTGGATTGACCACGAATGGGGTTAGAAATCCAATTAAATTAATACATCATAATGCACTAGCTCGGCGTAAGGCATAAAGGGATGCCCTCGATATATCGAGCTAGGAAGGCTACGAATATAGTTCAAACGGCATTCTGGAATACATAAATCAGCTCGGCGTGATGAGCTGAGTTATCTACGGGTTATTCCGAGCTATGTAGAAGCTCGGCACCGCCACAAGAACGGTGGTGAGACATTCCAGAATATTCTACAAGCAGTTCCTTACGAGATAAGGAGCAATCCCGTCGTGTGGGGGATTAATATGAACATTCCTAATGTGGGAGAGAATAAACCCCATATAGGAATGAGTCCTACATGGAAAGAAAGACTACTGCTAGACGAGATCTAGCAATATATGGAAGTTGTACCTTGATAGGAAAGTCCTATTGAGAGAAGGACTCCTAAAGAGAATAGGAAACAGTGGCATGAGATGCCTAATGTGAATGACATCTACACCTATAAATACAAGGCAATAACCAAGACAAAAGGTACGAGAAACCTACAATAAATACAAGGAAATAGTGGCATGAGAAACCTACTTTCATACGCATTGTGATTTGAGCTCTCAAGTACGTAATACTAACTTAGGCATCGGAGGGCCTTTGCCAATGAGAGGCAAAGGTGCTCTAACCCTTTTTCTGTCTTGCAGATCCGGGGTTGATTCAAGGAAGCACGTGATCCAGGGTTACGCGGATTTATCCTTGTACAATTGGTGCCGTTTGTGGGAAACTTGGTCCCTCTCAACAGAGATCCACGATGGTGCATTCGGAGCCTCTTCTGTGCACTCCACGACGAAAGGATGTGGAAGACGATGGTACCACACTTGTGTATACTACGAGAAAGAGCACAAGAGTGGACAAAACTCCCCTGGTTCTCAGAGCACCACTGAAAAAACCAGCAACCAAGAGGTTTGACGTAGCACATATCCCAGAGATTACAAAATTTAGGGATACGCGCTTAATACTCCGCGATTCTCCAAGGAGGAGACGCTCAAAGACGCCACCAAGAGGTGGAGAGGCCTCCGCCCGACGTGAGCGGGGAATGAGTCCTCCAAGGAGGGATGGTCACAAGCATACGAGGAATCGCCAGAGGGAAGATAGCCTCGACAGAAAGGAGCAAGAGGCAGAGGAACAGGCCCGTGAGGTCACTTGACGAGAACGAGAGATTTGGGACCTAAAAAAGCAACTCCAGGAAAAAGAAAAAGACCTACGCTCTCGGACGAGATTCGTGCATCATGAGCAAAAAGAAAAGTCGTCATCACGACAACTCCTCCACTGACCGAGCAGTTTCTCCACGAAAAAGGAGAGATAGGAGCATTTCTGTTGAAAAAAGAGAAAGGAGGAAGCAAGCTAGGGACAGATATGAAAGATCTGGTTCGAACGAGCTTATTCCTGTGCAATATGAGAGAAAGAGGGACATTAACCGAACTGATCAAGGTCATAGAACTACACGAGAAGCAGCTAAAGAGGCCCTAGGTCAGATCTCCAAATCGCCTTTGGCCCACTAGATCAGTGCGGAGAAGACACCGAGCAAGGTAAAACACTCAGCGTTCATCCCTTACGAAACCAACACGGATCCTGTGGCCCACATTCAGCACTACCAGCAGGCCATGTTCATGCATGAGCAAGATGATACACTGCTGTGTAAAATGTTCCCGTCCAGCCTAGGGAAGGTAGCACTAAGCTGGTACCATAAACTCCCAGAGGGATCAATTTTATGTTGGACCCAACTGGCTGAGGAGTTCACTGCTCGGTTCCTAACAAGCCGAGCTGCTCCAAAAACTTTCGAGGCACTGATCTCTATGAGACAGAGGGACGACGAGACTCTGTGATAATACTCAAAACGTTATTGGGAAATTTTCAATGCGATTGAAAATTGCAGCGAAGAATATGCTTTGGCAACATTCAAGACAAGTTTGCCTGTGCATAGTAAGCTACGAGAATCCGGTAAAGACTGTAGCCAAACTAATGGAGAGAATTTAGGAACATGCACTGGTGGAGGATGACATCCTGCAAGCTGGAGGGAAGATCGTAGCTGGACAGCCACAACTCCTGGAGAGGAAGATGGTGGAGTCAAAGGTATACAAGAAGGACTTCACAATGGGAAGGAAGGATTACGCCCAGCAGAAGAAAGACAAAGCAGAACCAGACCCCAAATCATACTTCAGCGTTATGGCAACTTTTAACATCCCCATATATAAGATGTTATACAGGATCAAGAATGAACAGTGGTTCAGGAGGCCCCCGAAGAGGACTGGGAACCCAGAAAAAAAAAGGGCCACTAATCAGCACTACAGCTACCATAGGGATTGGGGGCACATGACTGAGGATTGTGTGGAATACAAGAAGTTCTTGGACGAGAAGGTGGCGGAGGGCCATCTAAAGGAATTCTTGACAAATAGCGAGAATGATGCCGAGCTAGTAGAAGAGATGGACTACGAGAAAGGTCCAAAAGGGACGATCCATATGATACATGGATTGGTTGCTCCTTACACGAACAACGAAATAAGGCACATCCAAAAGGTCAATGGGCAGGCAAAACAAGTCATGAAGCTCGGCATGAAGAGGACGAGGGCAGGAGAGGTCTTAGAGACCCCGATTACCTTCACCGAGGACGACCTGGAGGGGGTAACAGTACCCCATAATGATGCATTAGTTGTCACCCTACGAATAGGGGAGTACGACGTGGAAAAAATCCTAGTGGACCAGGGGGCCAGCACCGAAATCACGTACTACGACACCTTCAAGAAGATGGAACTCCCAATAAGCTCACTACAAAAGTGCCTTGTCCCCTTGGTTGGTTTCAACGCACAGACAGTATGGCCTATGGGAAAGGTCACACTACCTGTCCGAGCAGGATCAGTAGTACTAAAGACTGACTTCCTTGTGGTAGACATTCCTTCCTCCTATAACGTGATTATAGGGAGGACATGGATGCACAAAATGAGGGCGGTCTCTTCAACTTACTACCAGAAGATCAAATACCCTGGGGCAGACGGAATAGAATGCATCAAAGGTAACCAAAAGGTGGCCGATCAATGCTTCACCATGGTCCTGAGAAAATCCCCAAAGGCCGAGCTGGTGCAGACAGTTGAAGTTCTAGACCAACCAAATCTAGAGGACGTCGGAGGCGATCCCACCTAGAAGATGGTGAAAGGACTGAAGAAAATACAGATTCAAGAGGACGATACAGAGAGGTATTTCTTGATCGGCGAGACCCTCTCCGAGCTAAAGGAAAGAAATCTGGTCACCTTCCTAAAGGACCATCTCGATGTGTTTGCTTGGACTCCCCAGGAGATGCCTGGAATAAACCCAGAAGTTATTTGCCACCGTTTAAATGTGGATCCTCAGCACAAGCCAGTTGTGCAGAAGGCAAGGAGGTCGGCCCCACAGCACGCAGACGCTGTTATTGAGGAAGTAGAACGGCTACTAGAAGTGGATGCCATACGAGAGGTGAGCTATCCAGATTGGTTGGCCAACACAGTTGTAGTCAAAAAGAAAAATGGGAAGTGGAGGGTCTGCGTGGATTTCACCAGTCTCAACAAAGCATGCCCGAAGGACAGCTTTCCACTCCCCATGATCAATCAGCTAGTAGATGCCACGTCAGGCTATGAAAGGATGAGTTTCCTTGACGCATACCGAGGATACCATCAAATAGCCATGCATGAGCCAGACCAGGAGAAAACATCCTTCATCTCACCAAGAGGACTCTACTATTACAAAGTTATGCCATTTGGGCTAAGGAATGCTGGAGCAACCTACCAGAGGCTAGTTATTAAGATGTTCAAGGATTAGCTCGACAAAACTATGGAAGTCTACATTGACGACATGGTAGTCAAAAGCAAGTTGAAGCCTGATCACCTCGCTGACTTGAAGGTAACTTTCGACATTTTGAGAAGATACAAGCTAAAGTTAAACGCCTCAAAGTGCACCTTTGGAGTCAGCTCGGGGAAGTTTCTTGGGCACTTAGTGACTAAAAGGGGGATTGAGGCCAACCCGGATCAAATTACGGCTCTGCAAGGCCTTCAAAGCCCAAAGACCACGAAGGAGGTCCAAAGACTGACAGGAATGGTAGCAGCTCTTAATCGCTTCATCAGCAAGTCCTCAGACCGCTGCAGACCTTTTTTTCAACTTCTGAAGAAGAGAGAAGGCTATGAGTGGGGAGCCGAGTAGGAACGAGCTTTCCAAGAGTTAAAAAGCTACCTATCATCACCACCATTACTCTCTACTCCAGAAGCTGGAGAGCGGTTGATACTATACTTAGCAGTATCTGACCATGCGATCAGCTCGGTCCTCCTACGAATAAAGGGGACGGAGCAAGCTCTAGTTTATTTCGTGAGCAAAACATTGTTGGATGCTGAGACACGTTACCTACCACTAGAGAGGTTGGTGTACGCTCTTGTTGTGGCATCAAGAAAGTTGCCTCATTATTTCTTACAACATCCCATCACCATATTCACTGAATATCCACTAAGGGCCTTGCTTAGGAAGGCAGACTTCTCAGGAAGAATCTCCAAGTGGTCAATAGAACTGAGCCAGTTTAACCTCGATTATCAGCCTAGGACAGCAATCAAAGGGCAGATTTTAGCAGATTTTGTGGCTGAGTTCACTCCAATAGTGGCACCACCCCCACCAATCCTCCACGAGAAAGAACAAGTTGATAATCCGGAAGGGAGACTTTTCGTGGATGGGCCAATGAGATTGGTCGATCTGGAACCAGATGAATGGAGACTTTACGTGGATGGATCAGCTTGCAACAAAGGATCTGGAGCAGGTGTTGTGCTTTTCTCTCCAGAAGGATTGGTCCTGGAGCAAGCACTACGGCTAGGGTTTAGTGCTACCAACAATGTGGCAGAGTACGAAGCCCTGATAGCTGGATTGAAGAGTGCCCTAGAACTCAAGGTATACAAATTAAGAATATTTTGTGACTCACAGTTAGTTGTTAACCAACTTTCAGGGGAATATGCCACGAAGAGCGAGAAGATGGTCGCATATTCAGAGGCAGCCAAAGATTTGCTTAACAAATTTGACCTGTTCCACATCCAGCAAATCAGCTCAGGTCAGAATGCACACGCGGACTCATTGGCATGCCTGGGATCAGCAGTCAAAACAGAATATCACCGCACGGTGACAGTGGATTATTTGAGCGAACCGAGCATTGGTCGAGCGGTGGAAGTCGTGATGGAAACAAAGCTTGGGCCGAGCTGGATGGACCCGATAGTGGCATACCTACGAGATGGGACCTTGCCAAAGGACAAGAGAGAGGCACACAAAATCAAGACCAAATCAGTACGCTTTTGGCTCTCTCCAGAAGGCAAGCTTTACAGAAAGTCTTTCCTTGGTCCGTACCTATTATGTGTACACCCAGCTCTGGTCCAGAAATTCGTTCATGAAATTCATGCTGGAACTTGTGGGGGACACACTGGTGGGAGTTCCATAGCCCATCGAGCAATATCCCAGGGGTATTGGTGGCCATACATGCGAGGGATGTGAAGGCCTTTGTCAAAACTTGTGAAAAGTGTCAGAAGTTTTCCCCTCTGATCCAAGCACCAGCCAAGGATTTGCTACCTTTAACCAGTTTGTGGCCATTCGCCCAGTGGGAATTGGACATCGTGGGTCCTCTCCCTATGGCAACAGGGAAACAAAAGTTCCTACTTATTGGCACTGACTACTTCACAAAATGGATAGAGGGGGAAGCTCTTGCCAAAATCACAGAAGCAATGGTGTAAAGATTTGTGTGGAACAAGATAATCACAAGGTTTGGAGTACCCTACTCCATTATCTCGGATAACGGATCCCAGTTCGGCAAGAAATTCAAGGCCTTCTGTGCCCAGTATGGCATCAGGAATTACTATTCAACTCCCCTGTACTGCGAGAGTAAATCGACAAAAGCGTAAGCCTCAAAACAAAATGATCTTGAAGAGTCTCAAGAAAAGGTTGGAGAAGAAGAAAGGAAGGTGGCATGACGAGCTCCCAGCCGTACTTTGGGCATACAGGACTACCCCACGGCGATCTACGGGAGAGACGCCGTACTCCCTTGCTTATGAGACATAAGCAGTGATTCCTTTGGAAGTTGGTTTGCCAACCATTCGCACTACCCTTGTGGAATCAGGAGGCAACAATGAAGCCCTCGCCGAGCAGCTCAACCTTGCTGAGGAAAGGAGGGAGCGTGCACTCATCACCTTAGCAGCTTATCAGGAACAGCTACGAAGGAGCTACAACAAGAAGGTGCGGCCAAGGGAATTCAAAGTGGGGGATCTAGTCCTAAGGAAAGTCTTGGCCAACACCAAGGTAGCCACTGATGGGAAGCTTGCACCAAACTGGGAAGGCCCATACAAGACCGTGGGAATTGCTGGCATTGGGGCCTACCGGTTCTCCATCCAGGTCGACCAAGGGAATTCAAAGTGGGGGATCTAGTCCTAAGGAAAGTCTTGGCCAACACCAAGGTAGCCACTGATGGGAAGCTTGGACCAAACTGGGAAGTCCCATACAAGACCGTGGGAATTGCTGGCATTGGGGCCTACCGTTTGGCCGACCTAGATGGAGAACCAGTTCCACGGCCGTGGAATATCCAAAACCTTAGAAGATTCTTCCAGTAACATGTGTGCATGATTACGAATACAATCACACCTCTCTTTGGTGAATACGAATAAATTCACACTTGTTTTTAGTACCTAGTTGGAATTACGAATAAACTCACCAACGTTAGTTATTCAGATTTCTTTTGATATTTAATGAAATTTTACTTTTTTAGCATGATTAATATGAACCGAAATTTCTACTTCGCAATTTGGATTCCTATTGGGGAGCAGAGAGTATGAGTATTGCAAGAAAAAATTTCCTAAGTATGAAGAAACTTAGATTTGCAACGAGTATTGCAAAAATTTCCTAAGTACGAAGAAACTTAGATTTGCAATGAGTATTGCAAGAAATTCCTAAGTATGAAGAAACTTAGATGTGCAACGAACATTGCAAGAAATTCCTAAGTATGAAAACACTTAGATGTGCAACGAACATTGCAAAAACTAAGATGCGCAACAAAACCCTTACACTTAGCTATGTAACGAATATTTCAAGTAATCTCAAAGTAAAACTTAGAAACCAAAGTGCAACAGAAAATCAAAGTATTCAGAAGGCCACATCTGGCCGAGTCAAGACCACGCAGGGTCAAAGATTGAGATTCAAGTGCCAAAAGACAAAGCTGACAATAGGCGTCACGCCTCTTCACCGTCTTGCCGGACAAAGATCGCGACAAGGTTAGGGACGGATCATATCCCAAGACCATCAAAGATCATCACATCCCACAAATCGGTAAGATCGCGAATGGTTTCTTCCGGCCGATCCGCTCGGGCGAGAGATTCAGTTGGGCCTCGTGGTCGCCGAGCTCAAAGACTAGAGTTGTCTTGGGTAGCAACCACCTCACTAGGGAGCTCCATGTCAATCCAGTAAGGGGACGACGGGTCCACACCGAGCTTAGTAAGGCACCTCCGCCAGGCTGTACCCCAGACGACATCTTGAACAGTTGGCATCTGTGCCTTGTAGTTGTCCGTAATCACGTCAATAGCGCGATCATATTCAGCTTTGGCTTTGGCCTCTGCGTCAGTAAGTTGTTGCCGAAGTTCGCGCTCGACCTCCTCAGCCTTCCCCTTTAGCTCGGCATTAGCCCTCTGCAGGTCCTCGATCTCTTCCCGAGCATCTTTCAGTAACTGAGCATGTTGAGCAGTCTCTCTCTCAGCTCTCTCAGCCTTTTTTTGCTCCTTCTTTAGTTCTTTCTCAGCGTCCTTAGCTCTCTCTAGACCAACTGATGCCTTTTGCATGATCTACCAAGTAAGAAATGACCAATAAGTGGAAGAATATAAATGCAAGAAGCAAGTAGAAGGAAGACCCTTTTTACCTTAGCGCTCTGGATTGAAATATGGACTTCATAAGGCTGTTGTAGGAATTGCCCTTCTCCCTGTCCATGTCCAGAGGGAGAAGAGCAGCTCAGGAAATGCCGTAGGTGACATCAACGGAGGAGATTTTGTCGATCATGTTCACAGAGGTACCATCGGGGCGAGCAAGTATTGGGGCCCAGGGTTGTACCAATGGAGGAGAGTTGGAGAGGGGTCGGCTTGAGCTCACGTCCCCAGTCCTTCTCCTTTGCAGGGGGGTTGGGCGTGCTGAGGACTCTCCATCAGCCTCTTTTCTCTCTGATTTTCAGGGCGAGAGGGGGACGATGTTTGGGATGAAGGTTTGACGCGGGCAGCTGGTGGAGCACGGGGAGCTCCACCGAGGTTCACCTCATCTAGCAGGTTGATCGGCTGATGAGGCATCTCTCGACGATCTGGTGAAGGAGAATAACCTGGTGAGTCGTCCGAATCGGCTAACAGGGCGGATTGCTCGGCAAGAGAACGGATGATAGCACGATGATCGGGTTCACCTCTTCTTCTTGTCCCTTCTTCTAAGTCTTCTTCTTCCTCTTCAACTACAATCCTTCCAGAAGTGCTGGGCTCCTCGTCAGTACGGTTAAGGATAGGGATGGCCGCAAGATCTCGAACGCGTGGGCAATAATCTGCTGTCGGAGATCCGCTGAAGCTTCGAACGTTGGGATCCTCTCCTAGCTCGGCCTCCTCTGGCTTGGTTGGTCCTTGGTTCTCCAGGGGGGTGTGTGGCAACCAGGGGAGCGGCTGGAGGCCACGGATGTCTCGATCTTGGTTCACCGTTTTTTTTCGATACCACCCCAAAGACGATGGGGTGTAGTCCAAGAGCTTGTGAGCTGCACGGGCCGAAGTCCCACCGGGCGGGGTGGAAAACCGTCAAAATGTAGTGCCCAGGCTATTTCCTCATGGTGGAGTCTCCCGTGAACCAAACGACTGTTGTGGTTGAGGTTACCCGCTGCAAAAACGACAATGATGAAACGATAGTTAGTAATGTTTCTTCTGAGGAAACAAAGGAAAAAGGGAGAAATTAAAAGATACTAACGTAATTTGCCAGGTCTGGTGTGACAGGCAAACCCGATGGTCCTCCCCTCGACATCTCTGGGCTCCCAATTACCAGTGACTACGAGGTAGTCATCTGCCTCTCTCTTGGAGGAGTTAGGGAGGTCGGTGATAAGCTTCTGATTGGTATCCCTGGCTTTGAAGTAAAAAGTGTTGTCGATTGAAGGAACTACGCTGTAGAGGTAATGTAAGTCCCACCAGTCGAGATGAAGGCCGAGCTGCTCATTAAGGGCTACTGTGCCCATGACTACCCTAACAAAGTTGGGACAGAGTTGCATAGGGTTTAACTGGCATCTATTGCAAACTTCCCTAAAGAAGGGGTGTAAGGGGAACTTAAGGCCCCCCTCAACTATGAATATCAAGGGGATATGGATCTTGCTTTCATCCTGACCATATTCTTTCATATCACTGCGGTTATTTAGCCGGAATTGAACATCGGCGGGGATCTCATACTTCCTACGAAACGCTATCACTTTGTCTGGGGAATCTACAAGAGCCTTATGTTTACCCATTCTTTCACTAAGAAAATTAGGGTTTCACAGTTGAAACCCAGAAGACGAAAGATGAACAGACACAGGTGAAACAACGAAGAAGATGAAAACATGAGAACAGGAATGGAAATCCAGAGAGGTCACTTACATGGAAGGGATGGACCTAATGGGGTGGTCTCCAGCGTGAACGGAGGGAAATTTTCTGATGTAAAAATGGAGAAAAGGGCGTGGATGCAGGAAGCTTGAGGCAGCAACAATGGCGGATCAAGACCCTCTTCTCTTTCTTCTCTGTTTTTTGCAAAAACGGAGTAAAAGGGAAATGAAGAAATGTTTTGGGTTTAAGAGGGTTTTGGGGGAGGAGCAATGATTATCCCACCCGAAACCCCATAAAGGGGGGCGTGACGCACGAGAAACATCAGCGAAATCGTCCTTTGGGCTTATCTGAGGCACCAGAGGGTCACTTTGCATTTAATGCAAGAACGATGCTGCTTCCCATGTGGAGGGAAGGCGTGCAGAAGGATCATAAGGAGCCGTTGAAGCTCTGCACACTACTGACGAGTGACAGTAGCAGCAAAGCTGGGGAGCAATTGAAGTGGGTAAAATCTGATTACCCTACTGTTAGGCATAGCACGTGTCTAATATGACTGCCACAAGAGGGCGATTAGCTCGGCATCACATAGGGAGTTCATCAGTCCCTGTACCGAGCTGGATTGACCACGAATGGGGTTAGAAATCCAATTAAATTAATACATCATAATGCACTAGCTCGGCGTAAGGCATAAAGGGATGCCCTCGATATATCGAGCTAGGAAGGCTACGAATATAGTTCAAACGGCATTCTGGAATACATAAATCAGCTCGGCGTGATGAGCTGAGTTATCTACGGGTTATTCCGAGCTATGTAGAAGCTCGGCACCGCCACAAGAACGGTGGTGAGACATTCCAGAATATTCTACAAGCGGTTCCTTACGAGATAAGGAGCAATCCCGTCGTGTGGGGGATTAATATGAACATTCCTAATGTGGGAGAGAATAAACCCCATATAGGAATGAGTCCTACATGGAAAGAAAGACTACTGCTAGACGAGATCTAGCAATATATGGAAGTTGTACCTTGATAGGAAAGTCATATTGAGAGAAGGACTCCTAAAGAGAATAGGAAACAGTGGCATGAGATGCCTAATGTGAATGACATCTACACCTATAAATACAAGGCAATAACCAAGACAAAAGGTACGCTGTGA
Organism: Vaccinium macrocarpon; assembly: GCA_022606695.1. Classification (NCBI taxonomy): domain Eukaryota; kingdom Viridiplantae; phylum Streptophyta; class Magnoliopsida; order Ericales; family Ericaceae; genus Vaccinium; species Vaccinium macrocarpon. The sequence continues at coordinate 15,959,610 of CM040174.1, forward strand.
AACCTACTTTCATACGCATTGTGATTTGAGCTCTTAAGTACGTAATACTAACTTAGGCATCGGAGGGCCTTTGCCAATGAGAGGCAAAGGTGCTCTAACCCTTTTTCTGTCTTGCAGATCCGGGGTTGATTCAAGGAAGCACGTGATCCAGGGTTACGCGGATTTATCCTCGTACATTACCGAAGCTTAAAGGTCAATTTGAGGAGCCTTGGAAGGACCAATGAAGGCCCGGAGCAAAAGAACATGAAAATAGAACTATGAATCTCAAGAAAATCCGACATACCGATAGGAAAAAGCATATTTCTTCTCAAAATAAAAAGCATATGGACATGAGACCAATTGAGTTTGAAAGTAGATTCATAGAGCTTTCCAACGGTCCAAGAATTGCCTCAATTGGAGTTCGGACGAAGCCGGGGCGTGCCCGCGACAAATCAATAGGAGTCTGGATCGATCCAAGAAGGTGTTTGGATCGATCCAAAATGGTCTGGGAGCAAACAGAAGGTTTTGGATTGATCCGAAAAACTTTGGATTGATCCAAAGAGGTCCAAAACACCAACAGATTGTTATGGATCGATCCAAATGGGTTTTGAGCAAAAATTTGACAGCTTTGTTCCAAATGAATGGAGCTTCAATCCAAGGCAAAAATTGAGGTTCCAAAGCATAACAAAACATCATTTTAGCATGTCTAAACACCCAATCAAAGATCAATCTAACAAAGTATGGAGAATCAAGCTTATACAAGTTCAAACCCAATTTCCATGGAGGTATAAAAGTTATGTAGAAAATCAAGTAGAGATATGAACATCATGCATTAATTCAAACCATATACTCTTAGAGGAGGTGGAAATAGGTTCCCTACCTCTGTAAAGACCCAGAAAATTTAATTTAATTTTTTTTAAAAAAATCACTTTTTGGAGAAGTTTCGATTTGGTCGATAAAAAGTGTCAGTAATTGTTCCTTGGATTTTTCTAATCAAAATGGTATAATCGAAAGTTATTTTTGAGTAAGGCAAAGTCATCTTTCGCCCATTTTCCTTGAAGAAAAATGTGCCCATTTTCGGTTTTGTACTAAAAGTGGGGGGATGAGATTTGGATGTGATTAAAATTTTGTAAATGTCATTGTTTCCAAATGGGGGGTACTTCCTTATTTTCATAAATAAATTAAAGTAAAGAAAACTCCAAATTATAGTCTTTACTTAAGTTTGGTTTGTGAAAATAAGTATTGTGGTCACATATTATATACACAAGTCACATTTGGGTGTGTAGTGTAATAAGGAAATTATATTAGTAGTGTATGGGGGAAGATTTGCAAAATTAAAAAAACATTTCACTCTCACCTCTCTCTCCACCCGATCGGCTCTCCCTCTCTCTCTTCTCCTCCATTAACAACTCCTTCAAGCTCAAAACTCTCCCTCCTCACTCAACCACTTCAAGAACCAAAGCCATTTTCACGTTCTACGCGTCAATTGGAGTCGGGTTCACCATGGTTCTTCGTGGAGATCAAGCATTTCGGTTTGGGGGCTTCATAACCTAGGGTTTTGTATTTTCTACACATTTGGAGCTTAACCCATGAGGTAGAAAGACAAATTCTACTCCCTCTAGTTGTATTTAGGTGATATATAGCATATAACTTGCTCTTGATTCTCCAATCCTTAAATTTTATGCTTTGCTCCCATGGTTGTGTTGTTTGAGCAAAATTTTGTGATCTATGATTTGAGCACTTGTTTGTTGTAATTGATGATTGTTTGACACTCCCTTGAGGTCCATTAGTCACTCTACATATTCAATTTTTGGCCCTAAGCTTCAAATTCATGTTTGGGTTGAAATTCCACACCTAAAATGGTGAAAATCTGTCTATTTTCTGGGCAGTGAGCTGCTGCCCCTGTTTTTCAGAAACTGTCCCCTGTTTTGGGGTGGTTCTAGGCCACCCTTTGATGCTCATTTGGTCCCCGATCGTTCATATCTTTGTGTTGTTGACTCATACCACCATTTTGAACACTGAATTCACTTTGAATTCATAAAATTTACCCTTGGACACATGAATTAACAAATTAGATGTTTTATGTATCGGACACGCGTCAGTGGATACATTTTGGCGAAAATGGTGAACTTTTTTGAAAAGAAAATGAAAATTTTGGGACTTTTTGAAGGACAATGGTTTTAATATGACCTTATTGGATAAAATGAACTCTAGGGATCACCCGTTTGGTGTCCCTAGCCATGGGTGCACGGAGCCCGCGAAATCCGGCAGGGGTGCACGGAGCCCATGAAATCCGGCAGGGGTGCACGGAGCCCACGAAATCCGGCAGAGGGATACTTCCATATTGAAATTGATGAATGTTTTCTTATAAAATATCGGTTATGATGTATCTGGATTAAATTAGCGCGTGTTTTATTAAAAATCCGATTTCAATACGCTGTAAATGAGGATTTTGGTAGCTACTTGACTTTGATTGGATACTTAAAATTGTTTTGGGATAATTGGACGATTTTGAACACTTCGGATACACTTTGGTTACTTTGTGGTCAAATTATAGTCTTTTGTTCAGTTTAACCTTATATATTGGTTGTGTCCATCCCAACACTCATTCATTATGCATGTATCATGTTTATACACCTAGCATTAGTAGAATAGTTTTCCTACTGGGCTAGTGAGCTCAACCTATCAATTTTCAGGTACTCGGCATGGAGCATGAGATTGGATGCTTGTGAAGTGATACATACATGGAGCTTATACATGCATGAAGTTATTTTCTCATCTTAGTCTTATATTTTGAAAGATGGTTTTGTGACTTCTATTTGTCAATCTTTTGACGTTTTGGCCAATGTAATAACTTTTAAACTTGGTATTTATGCATTCGGGCTATGGTCGCTAGTAGTTCGAACCCGTTTATTTGTATTGGTGAGATTGCATTTGTAAACTTTGACTATTCAAAGAGGAATGGTAAAACTTTGACTTGTCCCACGTGGATATTTTCTATATTTGGTATATCAAATTTGAGGGCGTGACAACCTCAATGGTTTAGCTCCAAGGATGAGAGAGTGAAAGCCCTAGCTTGTTCTTGCAACTCCCAACCAAGAGAGGCCTCACCAAGGAATTCCAAAGAAACCCAGACTCCAAAACGCTTGTAGATGACGAATACGAAGGTAAATCTAGAAGTAATGAGGGTTGGAGATGTAAATTTTGTAGAGAGATGGAGGAAATTTGTGAGAAGAGTAGAGGGAGAAAGTGTCGTTGGGGGAAGGAGAAGAGAGTGTTTTGCTTGCTCCAAAAATCGGCCACACATAGCTATATGCACTCCCACAAATCACACTCACACCCCTCATGTTCATAATGTATCTCACAAAGACCCAAATGCAATAGTAACTTCACATTGACCCTATATTACTCTATTTTCATTTCCTCACACTTCCCCAACATTAATTTTAGAAAAATTATATAAAATTATGAGTCCTTACAATGTCCCTCTTGCGATACTCATTATTCGCAAGAGCATTGGAGACATCATCAAATTTAATTGAATCTTTGCCATACAATAAGGTGGTAGACAGATTATCATATTCTTTAACAGAAGGGCTTTATCCTCATCTAGAATTATAACATCTAGATTTAATAAATCCAAAAGTTTTTTGTTATAATTGTTCAAGTGCTCAAAGATAGTAATACCTTGATGCTACTGAAACTTGAACAGCTTCTTCTTTAGATCGAGACGGTTCTCTTTGCTCTTGGTTATGAATTTAGTCTTGAGCATTTTCCAAAGATCTTTCGCCCTTGTTTCCCACATAAGAAAATACTTCTAATCCTTCACAAGACACAACCTAATAAAACTCCACATCTGGCGGTTGATTCGATCCAATTCTTGCTTCTCACAGTTCTCAGGTTTGTCCCCCAAGGCAAAATCCAACTCGTGTTGGATCAAGACATCCATAACTTTGGACTGTCACATACCGAAGTTACTTTTGCCATCAAATTTTTTCACATCAAATTTAGCACCAGACATAATCAGCTGCGAAGCCCTAGGCCAAAAACTTAAAATAGGTTTGGAAGATGAAACATCACCATCCTTTGGACTTTTACGGTCCTTTGAATTTTTACCGGAGTCGTCGGACATTGTTCTTCAATAATGATAGCAAAAATACCAGAAGCAAACCCTAGGTTGAAAACTCAGAGCTTTAATAACAAATATAGAAAACTATGCAATTTATGCAATATAATTGAACAAACTAGATAATAGAGGGAGAGAAAAAACAATCACAAACACAGAGATTTTACGTAGGTTGGCAATGAATAGCTACTCCACGTATATATACGCTGATCTGTAATTATTGATCTATCTCTGTAACATCGATTTCATTCCATATTTCACATTTTGGTGTAAAATAGTAGCTAGAATTGTGCCAATAATTCCTTATGCATCAACGAGAATGCACCAACCACGTACTGACGGCATCGGGGACGCTGTTGTGGGTCCCAAACGATCTATCCGAGCTGTTCATCCTTCTCAAAATCGAATTCTGAGTGGGCTCATGTGGGAATCAAGGCAATCGGACAACTATATGAGCTTGATCCAAAATCACCCCATTTCATATAGCCATCCGATTGCCTCGATTTCCACATTGGCCCACTCGGAATTTAATTTTAAGAAGGATGAACAACTCGGATTGATCATTTGGGACCCACAACGGCGTCCTCGATGTTGTTGGTATGTGATCAGTGCATTCCCGTCGGTGCAAGTTGAAGGGTTCCTAGAATTGGAGGTACTAGAGAATATAGCTGGTCTTGAGTCTCTAGGTATTCTTGAGTAATACTTTCAAGTCTCAAAAATTTTGATTTGTTTTTAAATTTATTAGTTGAAACATATTTTTGTTTCCAACAATCAAATCCTCAATAAAAAAAGAAACGCAAAAAAGGTGAGAGAGAGTTTAGAGAGAGAAAGTGAGGAGAGGGTAAGCTCCCGGCGCCCATGGCCGCCCATGACCGCCCCCTTCCCCTTCCCCCTCCACCCCCTTCCACCTTCGTCCTCCTCCTCATCTCCTCCTCTGAACGCTTGTTTGGGTCACCAGAGTCTCCTCATGCCGGATCCGTTCCTCTCCGGTCCGGTGTGGGTGACCGCACCTTGATTTTTGGACCCGGGGGAGCCAGATCTGGGCTCAAATCCGGGCTTCTGACGATGGCGGCGGCGGCATCGGTTGGGTGACAGCACCGACGGCGGTGGCGTTTCTTCCTTTTCTTGTATTTTCCGGTTGTTTTTTTTCTTTTTTTCTTTTCCGGTTGTTTTCAGCTGGTTTTTTTTGGTGGTTTTGTGGCCGGTGGTTTTGTGGTTTGTACCCAGTTTTTTGTGGCCGGTTGTTTTGATATTAATATATTTTCTTTCTTTCCTCAAAAAAAAAAATTTCCTCAATAAAAAGGAAAAGAAGAACAAGTACTGCAACCTTACATGAGAACTAGCAAGAAACCCGTGCTATGCACGAAACAAATTCAAGTGCACTAAGTTTATGTGAATCTTGAAGTCAAAATATTATATGTTCGACTTAATTTTCAAAAAAAAAAAAAAATTCTCATCCCAATTGTTGGTATTTTTTGCTTTATACTAAAAAGTTGTGTCATTTTCAAATTAAAAAGTAAACTACACATTTTGAGAACGCAATTTATTTTAGTTTAAAGAAAAAGCTATTTGCGTACCCAAAATCACTAATTGTTTAACATATCTGTTTAAATTTAATTTTTCCAAATATTTCTGAATAATAAACTAACAATTAATATTGTCACCACAAACACCCTACCCTAGTAATCCTGTCATTCACAAAAAATTTGTACGTTGATGTAGAAATTAAAATATATATCAATTACTATACAAATTTTTTCCTGCTTCCTTTGAATCATAGATTACTATAGAAATTACTATAAAAATTACTAACAATTACTATAAAAATTTGTTCCAGAAGTATTTTGAATCATAGATTTATACTTAAAGATAAAATGAAAAAAAAAGATAAAAATATGACAAAATATATAGCTCGGTAATATTTTTCTTGCCTTGAATTGTAAAACAAAATAAGAATAGTATTAATCAGTAATCAACAACAAATAGAATGACTTTTAGAAAATCATACTAGTGGAGTTGAAAATGAGTAAGAGAAATGGATTGGTGCCAAGTGTAACTTTGATAGTGGTTTGCATAAACTATCCTCGCATACCTAAAACATAAAGTAAAAAAAGAGCAACACTATTGGTGTAAAACTCGATATAAAATTTGAATGCAATAATCCCAAATTTAGGAGAAGTTTTTTAGTGCCGAGTGGGTACCACGTGGTATCTTACATGGTACTCGTAAAGCCTTATCAGAGCCATCCAACAATGTTTATCAATGGTCCAAATGTGCCAATGGGTATGCCACGTGGTACTTGCTCAACACTGAACATTAATTTCTCCAAACCCAGAGCAAATTAATAAAATTACCAAAGATGAACAACAAATAGTATCATATGGCTATAATCATAATCGAAAGAGGATGTAGAATGCACCCAAATATATGGATTTTTTCTGATACCTAAACCAAATTACACCTACTGTTATGTGCACCAAAAAATGAAAGTTGATTCATAGATGCGTGGTTTAGTACTGTTGTACTAAGAGGCATCCAAAAGCAAGAGTTACTAACCAACCAAATCAGTACGTATATTCTGTTCTCTCGTTTGTTCCATATACAATGTAGTGGATGGATAGAGAAATTAAGAGGAAATAGAGGAATGATAGAGAAAGGTATAAACTAAAAATCGAGAAACTCCTACCATAAGTTCTCTAATTTGAGGAGAATTGGGCAAAATTTTAAGGCCTGGAGTAGATATAGTTAGTTTTGAATATGAAATAGAATGAGAAAGGAAATAAATACATATTTGTGAATTATGAAAAGAATGTTACCTAAACAATTGTACTTTTCTAAAATGAAGATATGGATTCCAATCTAGACAGTTTAAAAAATACTGGGCTTTGGCGAAACATAAATCTCGGCTAATTAGATTGGATTTGAATGGAAGGAGATAATTAACTTAGTATTACTTGGACATTGAGTAGAAGTAATTTTCGATTTGAGAAACGAAAATCATGGCATAGATATGGATTTTCTTCTTGTTTATTGGATTTGATAGAATCTTAACCATGTTCATTTCTTCTCCTTTTACAATTTTTTTAGGGGAATTTATTGATGCTAAATAGTGGAAATTATTTTGTATAAAATTAATTATCTTAAACCCAATCAAGCTTTGCCACTTGTTACACTGAGAGTCCTTGTCCTTCTCACGAAAAGTCATTCTGCAATACTAATATAGATAGAAATTTCCGTAACGTATGCGCAAAAGTCTTGATTTTCCGCATACAAACAATAGACTTATTCAAAAGCCTTATATGTTATCCATGCACAATACTCCAATAAAAATTAGTAGGGAAAATATATTAAATTAATACATCAAAAGTCTAACAACCCCTACAATTAACATTATATACAGAGGAAATGACCTAAATAAAACAGCAAAAATAGTTACGTATTAAAACAATGAATTGAAAACCTTAGGGAGTGTTTGGAAGCTTCATTTTCAACTTTTTGTCCTTTTGAATTATGGTTAGAATAGAATGTAATTTGAATATGGTAGGAGTATTTGGGAGTATTGTGCATAATGTATTTGAAACAAGAGTAGTATTATTTAGAGATATGTGTAGAACACATTTTGTAGATCTTTTTGTTAACTAAAATAAGAAAAGTAGAAAATGAGAAATCAAAAAGCTCATCTCCCGCTATTTTTGTCTTTTGCTCTACTTCATAAAAAACGAAAAATGCATTTTTTTAGAATCCAATTTGGGAGGGGATGGTCAAACAAGTTAAGTGAGAAAACTAGGAAATAAAAATGGGAAAAGGAAACTCTCAAACAAATCTACCACGTAATACCTGCGAGTCAAACATATCATCAACCTTATCTTAAAAGTTTCGCTAATTGTCTAAATGGAATAAACGGGCTAAAGCTAACCAAAAAACAAAATATATGGATTTTGAGACAAGTAATTCTCTTCACATACATCAATTAAAAATCCAAAGGTGAATTTCCCATCTTTGCTGAAAATGCTAAAATGAATTCAAGACAGATCATTCCACTTATGTACATCAACTATTTTTAGTACTTGCAGCCTATTTATCACTTTTAACAAAAATGGAAAACTGTCCCCAAATAGGAGAAACAATTTGCGTCTAAAGTCGATTATACGAGGTCTTTTATGGGAAAGTCACCCAACTTTTTTCGGGCTTTTCGATAGAGTCTTCTTTTCTTTTCTTTTTTTAATCTTAGCTTGTACTAGATTTGGATATAATTTTTATATCACATCGTTTGAGTGGAAGAGATAAATCGGAAAATTACTATAAAAATGTGGTGCAAAGTTAAACAAGAATTCATATAGGCCTAGCAATATAATGTAAAAATTTTGCCCGAATCTCCTTAAACTTAAACAACCAAAAAAAATCAAGTAAGCAAGCTCCCAAAAACTTAAGCAGGGAGAGTGCGTGTGAAAGTGACTACAGAAAATACAAAGTAAACACACCTATCGTTTTGACCTATATAGTAAGAGTGTCCAATTTTAAACACACCTTTGGTGAAGTTACTCTCTCAAAGAGGGGCCGGGTTACATTCAAACCCATGCATGTGGCCACGTGCTACATATCCTTGCAGCTGGCCCCTCAGCGGCAAAATTATTCTACAACGTTACGTAGTGCCTAAGTTTTTTTTCTCTATTATTGATTGTGGTGCGACAGAGAAAATAAGTATATGGACCGCAACAAAAAATGTGGTGTAAATGAATCCGGGAGCTCTGCTGTTCATCAAGGACGGCAACCCTATCAACCCATTCGGATTGTTTATGTCAACAATCAACAGTTTAGATTACAGATGTTTTCTAACCGGTAAGAAAAAACTGTAACCGATAAAAAACCAATAGCGAATCTAGACCGCTAATTGCAAAAATTGATGGTTGAAATTATGGTTGATAGTGCCGTCTCTTAAGGGACAGCTGAGCCCTAAGTTCATGTAAATGGTGCGCCAGCTACTACATGGTGATGTCGCAAGGACACTAATCTCTCGAATTGTGGAGCTATCCTAGTGCTACTAATTGAAGTATTCCTCATTGTACCCGTACGACCAAAAACAACCTATCATGTAACTCATGTTCAAACTAGTTGTACAACTTTACATTTTTGTTTGGTAGCTAGAATATAATTAATGCATGAAGAGATTTGGGGAATTTTTTTTTTTCGACCAAGAAAACATAAGATATCATTGCTAACAATGAATGATTACAGAGGTGATGACAAGCAAAATATGAGGAGACCTTACATTTTGCCAATTGACCTCGATGACACACAATCCAACAAGATCAAATACACACACACAACCCCAAATACAAGCAAGACAAACACAACCCGACATTAAAACACAAACCATTAGACCAAACATTAAAACACAAACCATTAGACCAAACAAGCCCCCAACGCCAACAAACAAACAACACCTGCAAATAAGATAAAAGGCACATAAGCACAAGTTAGTCAATGTAAAGCACGGCGTTGAGGGCCACAGAAGGTGTGAGGGTCGACGTAGCTTTCTTCAATGGCTCTCTCCCTTTTTTGCTTAAACCCATTGGTATGAGAGCCACCAACTTTAACCCTGTCAACCTTCTTCCCTTTTCGATTGCCGGGCTAAATTTCTGAATTGGGGCCACAAACCTCTAGTCAATACCGCCGTAAAGCTATAACCCTCTTAGATCGCATGTTTCGAATGCTTGCAACAGTGTCCTGTAAATCCTTTGCAACCCAACTAGATGAAACCTCTTCAGAACCAAAATGATGAGAATCAAGCGTTGAAACAATGGATACACAACTGGGAGGCGAACTTGAATCATCCTCCATCTGGAGGGGGTTGAGCGGCTGCCCCAACAACCATCGGCTCCACAACTACTTTCACAATTAGGGTATGCTCCCACCCAATGACGGGAGTATCAAAAGGATTAAGGTCCATAGGAGTATGCTCCTGCACTTTAATCACAACAACTAAGAGGCTCGATTTATGGAAGAATTGAAACCTCCAACCAAACTTCGATTCCCAAAGACAATTGCAGTAACAAGGAGAAAATGGCACCCCATAAGAACCTTTTTCTTGTGTTTCCCGTTCACTAGAGGACGAGACTCTTCACCTGACCATATGTACCCATCCCCTTTTCAACCTCCTAAAACTTCACAGACTCAAGAATGGAACCAGGCTCAACGGTGGATCCAGGATTGCCAGAAGTTGCACAACAAGCAATAGCTTCCTCATAGCGGTTTACATGCCTAACTTTCGAAGAGCTAACACCCCGAGACTCACAATCCACCCTCTTAGAAGTACCCAAAGACAAATCAATGACTCCATGATCATTCCAAGAAAAACCCGCACACACATCCTTTGCCTCTTGATCCTCAAGGTCCATCGAATCTGAATCTTCATGCACTTCTTCCCAATGGCTATAATTTGGACCAAAAAGGTCCCTTAGCTGATCTGTTGTCGCAACCTTGGCCCTAGAAAATCAAAAATCCGATCTCCATTCCCAATTAGACTCATCATAATCATCATAACACAAGTATCACATCCACTCCATAGCCATAGAAGAAGAGGGCCTAGCCACTCTCTTACCTCTGCCTCCTTGGAGAGGCGACCTGTGGATTGGCCTAACCTCAACCGAATACCCTTCACCATCACCAATACAGAAAGATAAACAACACATAGCAGGACTGAGACCCTAAGATCTATCTAAGCAAAGAAACTAAGCGAAATGATGAAAACACCAAAATAAGAACAAGGCAGACCCAAAAACTAACAACACACTAGTAGAAGTAGAAGTATTTGACAGATTACAAGTCCTCTGATTATGAATATATAAAAAGAAAACTAGAGGAAAACAAGAGGAAAAAAAGAGCCACAGAGTAACCGAAGCAGAAATAGGCGGAATAATAGGAAGGCAACTAAAAAAACAACTAGGAATCCCACCCAAAATCAGACAACCTAAGAGACCATTATGTTAGAACTTTTAATCACAATAAACATAAAACATCAAAATATAAGATATGATACAACACATGAAATTCATGAACACCATTAATCAAATATATTAGATAGTAGAGTTAGGAAAATAGCCTGTGAGATCGATGGAAGGCACGACAAGTCGCTGTCTTAAAGCCGTATTCGTCTCCCTTCGTGTAGGTTATGACAGTCGAATACCACTCCAAGATACAACCCAGAAATCTCACAGTATGTCTCCACGTTACACGATCCGCAGAAGAATGGGGTGCCAAGTCTTTCTCAAATTGCCCAGGGGATATATAAAATAAATAATGAGAGGAGAGAAGGGAATTTAAGATGTTAAGATGTTAAAAACTCTTGTAGGATAATTCTCTATTTATAGAACTCAAAGTGACTCTTCGGAAAAGTCATGTCCCTTAAAATGAAACGGCACAACCCATAAACGAACCTCTTTATTTAAATTTATAAAATTTAAAATCACAACAATCCCCCACAAGTTTTAAAATTTAAATAAGGCATAGAGCATATATAGTAAATAGAAAATAGAAAACATCTGGGCAACATGATACCATACAATGGGCGTAGGTGTCTTTTGGACTTGAACCTTGCTTAGTGTTGACAGTCTCATACTGAAGGAATCTCAGTGAACTAGGTCTTGAACTAGACCTCTTTGACCAGAATTCAACATGTCACACATATGGTATTGATACTGAACTTAGGCGCAGGTTAGCGCTATTAATGGCCCTGCGCTCATCTTGATACTCATGAGAGTTTTAGGGAATAGCCTTGATCCCACGATGGCTCTCACTTAGGTGAATCCTCCAAGGATAGAAGTGACGGAGGTCTATCCCGCGACAATATAAGCGCCTTGGATTCATTCAGGGTAAAACCCTTCCTAACCAATCACATTTCTTCAGCACCAATGTCTTTTAGGGATGAGGGGGAGAACATTTAAAAATTGCTCATGGCATGTCTCCGAATATATTAAGGGTGCTGATATTCAAGTCACGCAATGCAGATTGTTTCTACCACATTGAACTTCCTTCATGGGATCTCCAATCACAGAAGTTGGGTTACCTCCGTAGGTGACTTCCTATGGGCTAAAACTCATTCCTCTCAACATTTTTATTTTACATATAAAGAATCTAGCACGCGCTAGTCCAAAGGCAATTACACCTCTCAAGAGTTAAACAATTTACTCATATATATATGCCTAAGTAATTGGCTCCTCAAGCCTTATTCTCCTTTGAATTTAGGAGTTAGATCTTTAAGCGCTAGCTTTCACGCATTTTACTTGAGTACTATTTAAAAAGTGTCCACTCACACTCTATCTTGATTCATGCAGGCTTTATACAATGCACCTATCAAATTCTCAAACACAATTCTCCAATACAAAAATAATTAGTATAGATTTTTCTCAATAAGAGAAAGTTAAGCCATTCACATCACAAAATTATAAACAATTCTCTTACTCAGATATATGCATGATTTCTCAGATATGATGTTCCACTATTATAAACGAGCCATAGAGATGGTACACATCTACCCCCACATTACTCATTTTTCTTAATAAAATATATGTAACCCCACATAATTATTGTTCCTTAGAATTTAAATCATGCTTACACAAGCAAAACCTTATATAGGAATCAGAACCCCATTTTCTCTATTTCTCAAAATAAGATCACATGTCATATTTCATAACTGCATGATAATCAATTATCAAGGAAAATAGCCAAAATACTGTCGTTGGAAATTATAAGGATTACGTGTACTACTCCATATCACAGGAATTCTAGACCACAAAAATTGTCACAATCATCATGCTGAAATTATAATTACTCTTCTAGTCTCATATCACTTTCAAGCCAATAGAAATGAAAAATATAAAGTTTTGAAGCTTTCTTGAAAACAGTAATCATCCATATTCCCCCTAAGATTCAAAACTTGATAAGTAGTTATTCCAACTTTCCCTTTCAAAATGGTTTCGTCATGATAAACCAGCACGGCAAAGATTATCTAAATTGACTGTTCGAGAAGTCACTATCCAAATGAAACAGCTTATGCACAAAATTTGTTCTTCCCAAACAGTAGATATAATGCAGGCCAACTTAATGCAAACAGTTCTTACGGTGGCAACCAAAATAGAATAATTGCCTTCAAAGATTAGCAGTACAATTTTTTTTAAAAAAACATTGCTCAACGCTAATAATTAAAGATCGATCAGTGGCAAACTTTTATATACAAGTCACAATTTTCCCTATTAACGAACACTGAGAGAGGTTATTAAAACTAACCTGACTAACTAATTATCACGCTTTATATGTAGAACCTTAAGAGCCGCTGGACATGGAACTTTTTTCCGGGCTGTTCGCTTAAAAATCGGACCATGAAATGAAGTTCGCATACAACCATTCCAACTGCGTTGTGGTTATGGCCCTTTTCGTGACTAGCCTCTACACGCTTTATTACATCTTCATCAATTTCGGCATGGGCTGTCCTATTTATTTCATCTAGTTTGGAATCCTCTAAATCACTTTCTCCTAATTCTTCGGATGGATATGAAACGACGACGTTCCTAAATCCCGTTGTCGGAATAGATTGCTCTATCAAACTCACACCGTGTCTTGGGCTTCTCACAATTGCAACAGATTCTTCCGAAGCCTCCAAATCTTGAATATAATCTTTGAATTCGCTAGGAGTTGACTCTACAGAATTTTCAATGTTCAACGCATGACGATTACTGCCAAACGTTGCGGCTTGTGAAGAATTTAAGAAACGTTCCCAAAACCTTTGTTCAGTATCGAACTTTCCTTCCTTGTAAATCAGACAACGCTTCGGCATCTGAAAGTCCACCGACTGTGATTTCCAAAAACTTTTGATCCAGCCTTGCAATTTTCTTGTGGTAATTGTATAGGGCTACTGAATTTGCGAGTCTTTTACTTTGACGATTGATAGTTTTCACGATTTCTAATAGAAGGTGTATTGAACTGCTATGGTCATCTTCACGATTGGTTTCCATGTTTGTGTGAAGTTTTACAATTTTTCCCAAAAGATACTGATACGCCTATGTTTATATGGCAGACATTTCAAAATTTAAAAGTATTTGAAATTTGTCTTTTAAAAGTTATGAATGAATCAAGAGGGAAAAGTTACAGTTAAATGTAAAACTGTTTTGTGGCCGTTGCAAATGTGAACCGGTGTCAAATTGATCACATCTTCTCCTATAAGTTACACGTAAGAATTGTGGGTTAATCTTCTTCTCCTCTAAGACTTCGAAAAAACAAAGGCAAAGATATTGTATGAAAGATGCTGTATACACATGTCAAGAATGAGACAAGCATTTGAAATGATCAAATATTTTACCAATTTATAACTTCCACTTTAACACACCAATGACACCTACCTATCTATTTAACCATTTCTTTCATTAACCTTGGTCAGAAAACAGATTGCATTTCAAGATTTTCTAATGAAATAACTCTGGCTACAAATGAGAAGATCATTGCAAAACAGTGATCACGGAATACATAAAATCACAAAACAATTAGGAGTATACGGCTTTAGATTGGCTAGTTTAACTTGTGGGGGATTGTTGTGATTTTAAATTTTATAAATTTAAATAAAGAGTTTCGTTTATGGGTTGTGCCTTTTCATTTTAAGGGACATGACTTTTGCGAAGAGTCACTTTGAGTTCTATAAATAGAAAATTATCCTACAAGAGTTTTTAACATCTTAACATCTTAAATTCCCTTCCCTCCTCTCATTATTTATTTTCTATATCCTCTGGGCAATTTGAGAAAGACTTAGCACCCCGTCTTCTGCGGATCATGTAACGTGGAGACATACTGTGAGATTTCTGGGTTGTATCTTGGAGTGGTATTCGACCGTCATAACCTACACGAAGGGAGATGAATACGGCTTTAGGACAGCGACTTGTTGTGCCTTTCATCGATCTCACATGCTATTTTCCCAACTCTACTATCTAATATATTTGATTAATGGTGTTCATGATTTTCATGTATTGTGTCATATCTTATATTTTGATGTTTTATGTTTATTGTGATTAAAAGTTCTAACACATTAGAATACATAACCCAGAAAACAAAAATACCAGAGGATTCGCCAGATCCACAACCCAAAAAAACATGCAAAAGGATTTAACATCCGAACGGGTTAAATCACCAGATGTACGGGTTAGAGATGCACCATGGAATAAAGTTGTAGATGCCCCCTTAATCGATGGCCAAAAGCACCGTCCAGACACCGGAATAGCTGCACAAGCGGCCGGAGAAAGGAAACCTCAGATCAACGATTCCACGGGCGTGAGTAAGCTCGCTCTCTCGGAACTTTCTGGTCAATACTGTTTTTTTTTTTTTTTTTTCAAAAAGATACGGGTGTTTAGGAAAATATTTTTTGGCATGTATTCAATTTTTTTTTTTTTTTGGCATTTGTTAGTGTTGCATAGATTTTTACGAATTATTGGTTCTTCTCGACGAGAGGAATCTAAATAATATAAAATTATTAACTAAACTAAAATTTTTGTGAAAGCTTAGAATGTGATGGATATTATAGCCTCCTCATTTTATCCCATTTCTCTCTAGATTTCAAGCTTGTAGACCTTAGATTCAAGGCTTTGGCCTCCACTAATGTTGTAAGTACTCTTTTAATCTTTTATAGATCTAGATTTTATTTGGAGAGTGATTTCCACACCCCCCCAAATTGTTATTCACACCCCCTTTCTTGTCTTCTAGTGAAGTTTTCATGTTTAACAATTTCACTAAAAGACAAAAAGGGGTGTGAATAACAATTTGCAAACTGTGACTATCAATTGCCTTTTTATTGCGCTATTTCCATGTTTTGTATTTCTTTACCTTTTTCCTTACATGTTTTCCTCTCCCATGGAAGAGTACTTCCATAGGCTTAGTTATAGGGTGATTTTCACTCCATGGTTTAAGATATTTGATGATTTCTCATTTTTGTGCTTAATGTGGGTTTGTGAATGGATAGATTTCTCCATTTTGGTCTAAACTAAGGGTTGTGAACTTTCTTGATTGGGTGTAGACAAAAAATTTAGCTCACATAATGCTTTGAACCATGACACCCTACATGTTCGATAAAATATCTAAATGAGATTTATTTCCATTTCCAAACCCCAATGTTTGAAATAAACTAAATTTTCATGGATGATTCTTCTGAGTGAGAGAAAGGTCTATGGACTCTCACTTGAGTTATATTTGAGAAGCATTAAATATTCTAAGAAATGGGTGGATTGAATCCCTTGACTTAGCCTTTGTTAATTTAGCGTTAAACTTCATTTTTAGTCAATTATAGGTAGAGAGAGAATTCCACCTAACAAAGCTCTAATCTTTGGTTGTCCTAACGCTAAAATCCTAATGTAAAGTAAGCCTACCACTAGCTCCAATTTCCTTCCCTATAGATATCAACCTCGGACTTCCGAATATTATGTTGAAAACTCTACACTTGGAGTGAAGGTATCTATGATGCAAAGTTAGGTTGCAGGCAATAACCTTCAAAGCTTGAAGTAAGACTAATTATAACAAAACAAATATGCCATAGTAATTCAAACCAAATCGTATATTGGATCACATAATCATTATCCAGAATTAAACATCTATTTCAAAAAATTCAAAAAACACATTTAACAAGTGGTAACACTTTGTTGCTCTAGAAATTGACTTATTTTCAAATGGACTTACAATCTGACTTATTGGGTTTGATGAGATAGATCATTATTTCATAATAAATCAACTTAAAAGCCCCAACTTAGGTTAGTTTCTGGACCACTCCGCAAAAATCTATTACTCCCTCCGTTCCTTAAAAAGAATAGTGCATTCCATTTTGGGTTGTTCCTTAATAAGTGTGATGTTGAAAAGTTGGTACATTTCCTATTTTGCCCTTTAAAGTAGATTTTCTTTTGAAAAGTTAGTGGGTAAAGTTTAATGATGATATCTCCACAAAGGGCAATAGTGAAAAGTAGCTGTAAAAGTTGATGTGAAATGTGGAATGATGATTATTTCTTAATAAGTTGGAATTACAAAGCTACACGCTTGAAAGGGAAACAGAGGGAGTAACACATATCTCTTACACTGGCGGCTCTACTAGGAAGTTAGGATGGTCACTTGACAACCTAAAATGTTTTTTTTTTAACTAGAATACATGTTAAAAAATTTAGGTTAGTCCTCTTTTGAACAAGCGAAATATGGATGAACACCCTAGTCCCATTTTAAGTATGAATGAACACCTAGTCCAAAATTAATGACCACTCACCCAAAAAAATTAGCCCACAAAGTGCAAATCAATCCAATTTGAACAAGCCAATAGCCCATAACAAAATAAAATACTAAATAACCCAATAAGAGAGAAGGGGGTACAGTGTAATAAACTAGGTAAACTAAGTAAATACCTTTACTTTACTTTATTTTACCTTTTGCTGACTCAAAAAGGAAAAAGAGAACAAAAGGCCCTTTGTTCTTGTCTTCTCTCTCTCTCTCTCTCTCTCTCTCTCTCTCTCTCTCGTAAATATAGCTAGGTTTCGTTCTCAAAAAGAAAAAAATGGATCTCTGATTCTCTATTCAGTAATCTGCAATCTCTAAGTGAAGATTTGGTTGTTTGGTGGCCCAAAGTCAAGCTCCTCCCTCTCTCTCTTTGTCTCTACACATCCATCAATTTTTTCCCTAAAAAATAAGATTACCACTAGCTCTCTCTCTTTTTATATTTATTCTATGTGGTTAGGTTATAGATCAATTAGTATGATATATGTCTATATTTATCTCATTTTTTATGAATGTTTTTTTTATTATTATATAGGTTAATTTGATGTTGTTGGATCATGTTTTGCTTATTTAATACTTGGCCTCATGACTAGATTTTTTTATTTGTTACAACATTGGGTATAGGGTACTGAACTAATTTAGTATTTGTAGTACTAATACTTTTTAAATTTTTGTTAGTCGGAATCATGGACAAATTTCTTATAAGAAAATCAAAAGCGGTGCAAGAGTCATCTCCTCTTGAAACCTTTACTAATAGCAACCCTCCATACTCTTCAAAGCAAAGCCGTATTGACTTGTCTAGTCTTCCTGCCAATCCTGGGTTACGACAAAAAATCTCTTCATATCATCCTAATGATAGAGATGATATAAGAAGAGCATATCTCCTAAAGGGCCCATGTCAACCTATTCAACACGATTTTCCTCAAACAAATATGAGTGGATTATTGCGTCGGTTCAATCCTGCTTGGTTCAAAGAGTGCAAAAATTGGTTGGAATACAGTATAGATAAGGATGCTGCATTTTGTCTACCTTGTTACCTTTTTCGTCCTGATTCTGGTAAGCACATTGGAGGCAATGCTTTTGTTTCAGAGGCGTTTAGACTTTGGAATAGAAAAAAAAAAAGTTACATATTCATGTGGGAGGCATCAATAGTATTCATAACCAAGCTGTGAAGGGTTGTCAAGATCTCATGAAGCAACAACAACATATTCAAAGTACTTTTGATAAGCACACAAATCAAGAAAACTTGATTATCGAACTTCCTTATATGCAACAGTTGTTTGTGTAAGACACCTTTTGTGACAAGATCAAGCTTTTCGTGGTCATGATGAATCCAAAGAATCGAGTCATAGAGAGGATTTTCTTGAGCTTTTGAAATTCCTAGTAGATCATAATGAGGCTATGTAGACACCCCGATTTTGAACCCGAGATGTGCTCAAGCACACCCAATGATGAAACGGACCAATCATGGCTACCTGAAACTTGTGAAAATGACTTGAATTTGATAAAAATCAACCAAATAACCTGAACCAACCCAAGCATTGTTGAACCAAGTTAAGCCAAGCAGTCTGCCACCAAGCACCTTGAGCGCTCAAGCCTTAGACCTTGAGCGCTCAATCTGTGAGGAACACCTTGAGCGCTCAAGCCCATGGCTTTGAGCACTCAACTCTAAACCAGTCAGGAATCTGCAGAGTATCTCATCATGAGATTTCATGCAGAGTGGAGCGTCTAACCACCTCTATACACGTATAATACCCTCCACTACACCTAAAACTACACCTAAACTACACCTAGACTACAAATCCATTTCCTCTCTCTCTCCTGCCTTCCCTCCACTCACTCTATATATACCCTCCACTATCTCCTGATGAGGGGTCACCAATTGAGTTCCACAGCCCTCCCTAATTCGTCCTATCTCTCTCTCTCTACAAACCCATTCTCCTCCCATAGAAAACCACCTGAAAAATACCTGTAAACACCAAATTCAGTTAGTGTTCAACAATCAACCACATAATCTATGCAATCCAGTCCATAAACTAACCAAAATCTCAACAATCTTTCACTTTCAAACCCACAATCCAGTTCAAGCCTCCAATCAAGTGTAAAAAGGTAGTTAAACAAGTAATTGTTGCTGTTTTGGTTCATCTGAGGGTGACCAGTGAGTTCAATCAAGTTCTTCATACTTGAATTGAACTCACAAAGGTCTAAAAGTTGTTTTAAAACACTATCAAAATTACAGTTGTAGCAGGGGTTGAGTGCTCAAGCCTAAGACCTTGAGCGCTCAAGTCCAATTCTGGGCAGTTTCTATTTTACTGAACTTTGAGCTTTATATGGGATTTTGATCATCATTTAACAGTTGATTCTTGTTCATATAATCTTGAAACAGTTTATTTTTATTTTAAAACCTCTTGCATGAGCTCAAATTAACTATTTTGTGATAATCAAGTCTCAAAATCCTTGAAAATGTTATATTCAAGTATAAGACCAGTAGCTGAATGGTTCCATATGCTTTTATTTTGATCCTGAGAATCATCCAGATTCTGTTTTCAAGTCAAGAATCAGGAAGTCATGTAATGGCTTGAGCGCTAAAGCCATCCACTTGAGCGCTCAAGCTGTTCTTGAGCAAATTGTTGGTTCTTGGATATTTTGATGATGAATCATAGTTTATTCAAGTTTGAGTGTGTGTGTGGTTTTATTGTTGTGATTACAGTCTGGATTCCTTCTTTTCAAAGTATTTTCTTTGCTAAAATATTGTGATCTTCTTCTTTTATCACTATTTATGAGATCAATCTGTCTATTCTCATCTGATTTCCCATGAAAAATACTCTGTTAATGTTTGATCTTATAAATAATGACTAAAGAAGTGATGGAAAAGCTAAAAATCACAGAAGCCAGAAATGGACTTGAGCGCTCAAGCCATGATCTTTGAGCGCTCAAGCTGATTCTGAGAGGTTAAGCGCTCAAGGCGTCACTATTGAGCGCTCAACCCCTATGTTGGAATCCAGATTGTAAACCAGTTTGTTAAACTTCAAGCCAGTGATTCTTTGAATTATTTACCCAGTTTCTGTTGTTGTTCATCTTTGTAAATATTTGTTGTAATAATTCTTTATTGTTATCATCCCCATGTAAATCACGCGCACAAGTATCCATGTTAAATTTACATATTTATATTTTCTTATCGTTAATGTGATTCCCATCCCCAATTCCCCATTTTTGTGATTAAATTGAATTTCAAAACATTTTCAAAATCCCATGAAATATTGAGTAGAGACCGGTTCACGGACCAGGCAAGAGGGGTGCCGTAAAACCCTTTCCCTCTCGTAACCAAACCTCCGAATTCGAGAAATTTCTGGTTTCGCAGTGATCAGTAAAATCTTTTCAATTGGCAAACGAGTCATATTTTTATCAGTTTCTCGGATTCGGACCTCAAATCTGGGTGGCGACTCTAACAAATCACAATTTTTTTCGTGCGCGACGCGGTACAATCTCCGTGGTCCGTCCACAGGCTACCAACAAATTTGTATTAGGGAATACTCCAGAAAATCACAAACTAACCCACCACAGTATCCAAAAGGGTGTAGTGAATGCTGCGGCTTGTGAGATAGTGATAGGTGCTTAAAAGCACCCATTTAGTCCTCTAATTTACATTTTAATTGTCCAATCATAGAGTTACTTGATGAATTATTATGGTTGAATTGTGTTTGTAGGCTTTGGAGAGTGCTGAATGATTAAAAGTGCTAATTGGAGTTGATATAAGGCATGGAACACAAAGTAGACGTATAGAGCTTTGCAACAGTCCAAGAATTGCGTCATTTTGAGTTCGGATGAAGCTAGAGCCAGCCCACAAAATTTGGGCGACAGTCTGGATTTTCCACCTGAGCGGGAATCAAAGCCACTTGGGCGGTTTTACCTGATTCAAACATGAATTAGGGCGTTGACCACATTTTTTTTAGGTTTTGTTATAAATAGGTCACTGCTTTGTACGTTTTGGGGGTCGTAGAATATTTTGAGGCAAGTTTAGAAAGAGAAACACAAGCCATTCCATGGGTTCTTCAAGCTCTCCATCAAATCAAGCACTCATCTCCATCACCATGGCTGGCTAAACACCTCCTATGGGGGAAGATGAAACCCCGTTCCAAGTAACTTTGTTTATGTGTAGGCCTAGGTTTTCTATTTCGAATTGATTGGTTAACTAGGAAATTGTTTTCATTACATATGAATGGAATCGTCTCAATTCTTTATATCGGTTGAGTATTTGTGCGTGCACTCTCAAATACCTAGTTAGTCAATAGTTTTCTTTGCTTCTGCTTGGGTAACTGAGATGGATTATGCTCGTAAGACAGATCATTCCACTGGACAGTCCATGAAAGAGACGGTTTGTGCCAGCGAGACGTTCCGTGCTATGGGATAGTCCATGTCTGTTAACAACTCAATTATTTTCTTGACAAATTGTGATTCGAGTAGAAATCCTAACCTATGCATTACCTAGTTACGTGCTTGGGGTGGATTCGAAACCCTAGATCTTTCTCTCACTAGTTTTTCACCAATTTAATTACTTGTTCTCTTAATTCATTCAGTTTCCAAAATCGATCAAACCAATCCTCTTTTATCGAATTAAATTAGAAGCAAATCAAAGTTAACGTAATTTAGCCAAATTGTCTCCGCAGATCGACACTCGGACTTAGCCACTATTCTTTTGAGTAGTAGTTAATTCTAAGTTTTTATAAATTTAATTTTGATACGATACGATAGGACACGGTCAGACTGCTCTTGCTATCGTCAAGGATATGGGCGAAGCATTTTTTTCAATTTTTGTTGATGAGTCTCGTGACATCTCCAATAAAGAACAAATGGCTGTTGTTTTGCACTATGATGACAAGAAAGGCCTTGTTATTGAGCAATTTCTTGGAAATGTTCACATTTCAACTACAAGTGCTTTATCACTCGAAGCAAAAATCAAGTCATTATTTGCTCGACATGGATTCAGTTTATCAAGAGTACGTGGGCAAGGGTATGACAGAGCTAGTAATATGCGAGGTGAGTTCAATGGTCTTAAAGCTTTAATTTTGGGAGAGAATCAATCTGCATTTTATATCCATTGCTTTGCTCATTAATTTCAATTGACTCTTATTGCCGTTGCTAGGAAGCATGTTGATGTTGGTGAATTTTTTTTTTGATAGTTGCTAATATAATGACTATTGTTGAAGGCTCTAGCAAAATACAAGATACTCTTAGAGATGTACAAGTTGCTAAGATTAAAGAAGCATTGGACAATGGTGATCTTAAAAGTGGAAGAGATCTCAATCGTGACTAGTCTAAAATGTGTTGGTGATACAAATTGGGGATCTTATTACAATACACATGTTAACTTGATCTTGATGTTTTTGTCTGCGATTGAGGTACTTCATATGATTAAAGAGGATGAACCATCAACCAATCATAGAGCTCAAGCTTTTTTTTGTTAGGAAATCAATTCTATCTTTTGAATTTGCCTTTAGCTTACACTTGGTAAAAAACTTCATGGGGATCACAAAAGAGTTGTCAATAACCTAACTTAGAGTAACCTTCTTTTTAAATTTCAAAATCTCAAACCTAATTAAGGCAAATATGCTTAGGCATCAACATAGCTCAGGTGCATTATAAAAAAATTGCTGAGGCATTATCTTAGCCCAAGTGACCTGTAGAAAAAGTGCTAAGGCACCAAATCATGGATAAAAGTGTTAAGGTGCTAGTTCAACATCGATAAAAGTAAAGTAAAAAGTGTTAAGGCACTTGAACAATCAAACTGTATCTTGCTTAAGCAAAAACAATATATACTACTGAAGAGCCAAGGCACCCCAGAAAAGGCAAAAGTGCCCAACCACTTTGATCAAAATAATGATTTTCATCCTCTTCCATTTACTACTCAGTCACCTTCTCCTCTGAACCCTCCTGGCCATTGAACTTGATCATGGCTAGAGACTAATTTTTTTTTTATCAGCAATCGCATCAGCATGAGTAGAGCTTTCAAAAGAGCATATAATACAAAGGGACAGTTGTTAACTATAATTGGTAGAGCTCGACCAGGGAACTTGACCAAGGGCCAAGGGCCCTCTATCAGCCCTTATTTGTGCAATTAGCTCCTTGTTAATTTTGGGAGGCATGGTCACACATGGTCAGTTCCTACAAAAGGAAACAAAGAGGTCAGCCAAGGAGAAAATGCACAACAATAGTTTAAGGCCTTACTAATCAAATAATCTAAAAAGATCCCTTGAGGTCACTAGATGGTTGAAATCATGCTTTTTGTACGCAAGAGCCCGAGCAACCTCATCTTGTTGATCCTTGGTGAGCAAGAGTCTTTACTGACCTGCATACAGGACATTAGGTCAGAGTTTGCAGCATATTTATGACTAGAACCACTTGGTTGGGCCTCCTTAACCAAACCAACTGGGCTGGTCATGTTGTATAGTATGGTGAGGCCCACAGATACTTATCTACATCCTTGGAAGAAGAACTAGAGGCTAAGGCCCTAGTCCCATGACCCATCAAGGGCAACTCTTCCTCCTCAATTTCCTCGTCTAATATATTTGAACATGAGGTTTGGACAACTAGTGTGTGATTACGATCAAAGTACATCAATTCAGTGGAAAAATTGAGCAAAAAGAATAAAAACGAAGGTCGAATGACATACTTAAAGAACGATTTCTAAGAATTTCTAGGAAGAAATACTGGCACAACATTGTTTCTCTTTACAAATCGATCGCTCAGGGAATGATGAACTAATAACAGGAGATTCAATGCAAATAAAGGGAGATGGGAGGCCAATTGTGGATGCCCCTGTGATAGTCGGGCTTTTCATTGGGAGTTACCACTCAGGTTTTATCAAATTGTCCCCGAGGAACCAAACTCGATTGACTCGTGGCTCATTTTTAGGAGAAGGTTTTGATACTGGTTCGTCATCACCATACTATACTAGGTTCGGGAGCTTGGTTACGAGAGGGGAAGGTTTTTACAGCACCCCCCTCACCAGGTTCAAAGACCGGTCTCTACTAAGCTTTTTTGTGGGATTATACGAAATGTTAAAGATCCAAATTTGAGAAAATAAATGGGGAATGGGGATCGGGAGTCACTTAAATGATGATAAACACAAGAAAGAACTACAGTGTATGCTTGTGCTCCGTTAACTACATGGATGATGATGATATGCAAATGTGAACTCTCAAGATCATTAAATAGAAAATAAAGATGTTAACATATGCAAGTAATAATTAAATAACCAGAAAAGCCACTACAAACTATTTGTGAAACTGAACCAATCTGATTCCTTGCTAAGGGTTTAAGCGCTTAAAGGAAGGGTTTAAGCGCTGGAGAGGGTAAAACCTAGTTACCCTTAGGAAGGGCAAAGTACGTGCCTTAATTGATCAACCCGAGAGGGTGAATAGTTTGGCGCCACATAGAGAGTCCAAAAGCCCTGTGCCGAGCTGGTTTGACCATAAGTAAGGCGAAGATTGTAAGGACCTGTGTTTCTAAATAAATTTTCGGAAATAATGTTTGGGTAATGTGAGGAATTGAAAATGAGTTAATGTGGGTCAATGTAATAGTAGTAGAATGCATTTGGGTGTTTTTAATTTACACTGGGAACTTGAGGGGTGAAAGTGTAAAGAAGTGTGTATATAAACTATGTGTAATGCTTTCACTTTACAAATAAAATCAGCCCCTCTCCCTCAAAATTGTGGCTGGCCCTCTCTCTCTCTCTCTCTCTCTCTCTCAAAAATCTCCTCCAAACCCTCACCAAAATCCATCACTCTCACTCCCCAAACTCAAGATTCAACTTCATATCCTACTTCTATGCGTGATTTGGAGTCCGAGTCTTCGTGGGTTTGCTTGGAGCTTGGGTATTTCGGTTGGAGTGTCTCAAAGGCTAGGGTTTTCCATTTCCCACTCATTTCAAGCTCAATCTTTGAGGTAGGGAACTTCATTCTACCTTCACTAAATGTATATGGTTTGAATGATTACATTGTGTTCATCTCTTCTCTTGATTTCTAACCAAGCTCTTAAACCTCCATGAAAGTTAAGTTTGAACTTGATTGATGCTTGATTCTCCACATTTTTGTTGGATTGATCTTGAATTAGTGCTTAGACATGTTCATTTGATGTTTTATGGTGATTTGGAACCTCCCATTTGAGTTGGATTGAAGCCCTCACCAAGCTTGAAAAGCTGTCAAAATTCTGTGCAACGCCCGCTAGTATCGATACCCTTGCAATCTCGTATCAATACCAATGCGTTCTGTTTTTTTTTTTTGGTCGACTGGTATTGATACCAGACAGCTCTGAACCTAATTTTTTGGTTAGGCCTTTCCTTGACTCTTGGACGTCTTGGGACATCTTCAAATATTTTGTTCACTTAAAATATTACTTATTATCAACCACTTTGTTGATCGGATTGTTTGCTTTGCTCTCCTTTGACCTCGGGTAGGGTAGTTTAACCATGTGCATGCCTTAATCATCTATAGCACTTCGAAACCTATTGGAAAACACCTCTCTAACCTTTTGTGACACGGATTATGTTTTGTCTTGATTTCTCACATTCTTGGACATGTGTTATCTTTGTCAAAATTGGTACACTACGAGTTTTTGAACTAAACGAATTACATTGAAGTTTTGGACACTTGATGGTTAAACGAACTTTTGAGAATGATGGTTACTTATTATAGGGCCACCGTTTGGTGCGTCCCTAGCCATGGGTGTTTTGAGCCCCCAAAATCTGGCAGGGGTGTTCGGAGCCCACGAAATTCGGCTGGAGTGCACGGAGCCCACGAAATTCGGCAGAGGTATTCATTCCCTATTAAACACAAGTGGTTATTTGTGGTGAGTTGAAAAATGGAATGTTTTATGAAAATATGATGTTTTGAAGAAATCGAACGCACAACTTCAATTGTAACTGTTTTGAGGAAATTCACAGACACTTGGGGATCTTGTGGACACTTCTACATTGAGTGGATCTTCCATAACTCATGCTAGCCTAATCATTCATGTGTATCATATTATCACGTGCATTTTTCATTCTCTATACCCTTAGCGTTAGTAGAAAAGTTTCCTATGAGCTGGTGAGCTCACCCTATCATTTTCAGGTACTCAGCAAGGCACATAATTGGGATACTTGATGCGTGGATGCATATCATGAAGCATATTTGACATGGAGTTATTTTATCCTCTCCATAGTTTATGTATTTTTGGGAGATGATCTTGTAACTTCTATTTTCTTCAATTTTTGACAAAACTTGATTTATGTAATAACTCTTAACTCTTGATTACTTCTGCATGGGTATGGATACCTCAATTCGAAACTCATTGTACTTTGACTTGACTTTTCTATGGGAAGTAGTTTGACTTTGGTTGATCCTACATGGATTTTATTTGTATTTGGTTTATTAAATTTGAGGGCGTGACAAAGATAATAAGAGATAAATTGATAAATCAAGACGCGTTAGCTCGGCTTAAGACAAAAAGGGATGCCCCTGATATGGCTGAGCTAGGTAGGCTACAAACATAGCTTAAATAACATTTTGGAATAGATAATTCAGCCTAGTGCTAGCTTGGCACGGATGGGCTGAGCTATGTACGAGTTATTCCAAGCTACAAGGAAGCACGACACCGTTGCATGTAGGGCAGTGAGACATTCCAGAATACTCTATGGCGGTACCTTATGTGATAAGGAATAATCCCGTGACTCATTGGACATAAGCATTCCGAATGTGATTGGAAATGTTTTGCATTTAGGGAAGAATCCTATATGGAAAGAAAGGCTGTTGCAAGAAGCACTTGGAGATTGGCGCCTAATAGGAAACTCCTATTAGGAAAAGGATTCCTAAAGAGAATAGGAAACCAGGGCAACGTCATGCCCTAATGAGCAAACTATCTCCCTTATAAATATAACGTCAAGCCCACAAAATAAGGTACATTGTGAATTACTTTCATACGCATTGTGATTAAAGAGTTTCCAAGTACAAGATGCTAACTTAGGCATCAGAGGGCCTTTGCCGACGAGAGTCAAATGTGCTCTAACCTTTTCTCTGTCTTGCAGATTTAGGATTGAAACAAGGAAGCACATGATCGAGGTTTGCATGGATTTTATCCTTGCACAATTGGCGCCGTCTGTGGGAAACGATACGAGAAGCTTTTTTCTAGAAGAAATCACTCAACAATGGTGGCCTCAGAACCCATTCTACTCACTCCATGATGTCAAAACCACCCCTGTGTAGACTACGAGAAAGAGTGCAAAGGCAAATGAGACTCCTGTGGTCCCGAAAGCACCACAGAAAAATCCCGCAGCCAAAAGGTTCAACGTAGGGCATATCTCTGAAATTTCAAAATTCAGGGACATGCGCCTAGTGATCCATGATTCTCCAAGATTTGGCGAGCGAGGAAGATGCCTAAAGACACCACTAAAGAGAAATGGGGGAACTTTCCCCCATTGGGATAGAGGGAGGAGCCCTCGAGTAGGAGGAACGACAGGCGGGTAAGAGACCATGAATGAGAGGACAGCCTAGATCGAAGAGGACAAGAGGCAGAGGAGTTGTCACGTGAAGTCACACGGCGTGAAAGGGAAATTCAGGATTTCAAAAAGCAACTCCAAGAGAAGGAGAAGGACTTGCTGATAAGCCCCAAATGTTGTATATATCCGGGCTTATCTCGCTCGTTGTGATCACACACATGTGCATTTTGTGCCTTTATATGATTGATTTTGCGCGAGTTGTGTTTTTGATAAGTTTCAAAAAATTGAAGTTAAAAAGGCGTGTCCAAAGCTCCAAATAATCCCCGGTTGTACCCGGAGGTACCCAAGGTCCCGCAATGCCGTGGAGGACAATCGTCGAAGCTTAGAAGTTGATTCAAGAAGCTTTGGAAGGTTCAAGGAAGGCCCGGAACAAAAGAACAAGACATTTGTCGTTATGAGCCTCAAGAAAATATGACCAACCAATAGAAAAAGGCTCATTTCTCTCAAGATACAAAGGCTATGAAGATGAGGTCAATTGGGTTTGAAAGTAGACTCATATAGCTTTCCAACGGTTCAAGAATTGCCTCATTCTGAGTTCGGACGAAGTCGGGAGGCCAAAGGATCAAGACAAAGAAAATCTCAGAATTTTACTCTTTCAACCGTAGAAAGCTTTTTGCTCAACCGGTTGAAGCTGAACAGAAGGTTTTTCAACCGATAGAAGCTTTTTGCTCAACCGGTTGAAGCTTCAATTTTCTGCAAATTTGGAGCCCAATCATGAAATATCTTGTGGCACCTTTTTGTGGACTTTTTGGCACCTTCCTTTTATAGAAAGGTTTTAAGTAATTTGAGAGCTTTTAGGATATTTTGTAGAGAGAGATAGGATAAGTCTATATACACTCTCCTCTCTCCTTCTCTCCCATAACTTACTCTTTCATCTTAGTTTTAGTTGCTCCTCCCTCTCTCCTCCATGGGAAAGGATTTTGAAGCTTTATCTCTCTAGAAAATTCACGTAAGTTTCATGTTTTGTTTAATTTCTCGTGTTTTAATGTTGTAGCTACTACTTAGTTCTTCATATATATCAAGTTTATTTCCGTAAAAATCATGTTCTTCATTTCTTTTACGTTTCAAGTTATGGCTTTCATTCCTATGTTTGAGTAGTCTTAATAGGCTTGATCATGGGGTGATTAGCACTCCATGACTTAGGTTTAATTCGTTCTTCTCGCCAAATTGCAAACACTTCTTGTTTAATAAAGTCACAGGTTCATTTTTATGTATCAAAATTTGGGTTTGTTAAGCCCTTTGATCACACGTCGCCAAGGGCTTGACCACTTGGCACATGTGATGCTTAGGGCTATGTCAATCAAAATGTTTGTCTAAATGACACAAGAATCCTAAACTTTATCGAACATCATTTATAGTTCAAAGAGTTAGGATCGATTTTATGTATCGAAGTCTAGGTTTGTTAATCTTTTTGATCTCTCGTAGTTAAGGGTTGATTCTCCTTTTCACGTGTGATGCTTAGAGCGATGTCAACCTAGATGTTTGTCAAATGGTTACAAGAATTCTAATCTCAACAAGAGAGGAACGAATTAGCCTAAGTTATGGTTGTTAAAATCTCCTAGACTTTTCCTTAGTTTAATTTTCTGTTTTTAATCTTTCAAGTCATTCACGAAGTTAAGTGAATTCCATCCCCAAACTACAAAAGCCAAGTTTGCCGCTTTAAGGCTAAAACCTACACTTGCAAGACAACTCTCATGCTGGGTGCGTTCGGTCCCTGTGGATTCGACCCGATCTTACTGGTTATTATGCTACCGCCGACCTAGCCCTATGCTTGGGGCAACACTTTCTACGACACAATCCAAGGTGGCAAGCACTTGCGCTAATGAATGAGATACGTGCAACACGGGAAAGAAAGGAGCCATCAACATGACGATGTCTCCACCGGGAGAGTAGTTTCTCCACGAAAAAGGAGAGATAGGAGCTCCTCTGTTGAGAGAAAAGAAAGAAGTAAGCATGCTAGGGACAGATACGAGAGATCAGGACTCCTGAGCCTTACACTAGAAGGAAGAAAACTGGCCGAGCAGGAGGAGGACCAAAAATTGTACAAGATGCAGCTAAGGAAGCCCTAGGCTAGATTTCAAAGTAACCACTAGCCCATTGGATCTGAGTAGAAAAAACTTCGAGCAGGGTGAAACATTCCACATTCATCCCTTACGAAACTAATACGGACCTAGTGGCCCATATCTAACACTACCAATAGACCATGTTCATGCATGAACAGGACGATGCCCTGCTGTGCAAGATGTTCCCGTCCAGTCTGGGAAAAATGGCCCTGAATTGGTACCACAAACTTCCGGAGGGGTCAATTCTATGTTGGACTCAGCCTGCCGAAGAGTTCACTGCTCGGTTCCTTACTAGCCGAGTAACACCAAAAATGTTTGATGCATCAACCTCGATGAGATAGAAGGATGATGAAATGCCGAGGCAGTACTCCAAGCAGTACTAGGAGACTTTCAATGAGATTGAAAATTGAAGTGAAGAGTATGCCTTGGCAAGAGATCCGCAAAGATGATGGGGAACCCAGAGAAAAGGAGGGCTATGAACTAGCACTACATCTATCATAGGGACTGGGGCCATATGACTAAGAACTATGTGGATTATAAGAAGTTCTTGGATGAAAAGGTAGCAGAGGGCCACTTGAAGGAGTTCCTGACAAGCGATTAGCAGGATGCCGAATGGATGGAAGAAATGGACTACGAGAAAGCGCCCAAGGGTAGAATCCAGATGATACATGGATTGGTGGCCCCATACACCCACAACGAGATTAGGCATATTCAGAGGGTCAATAGACAAGCTAAGCAAGTGATGAAGCTTGGCCAGAAGAGGCCAAGAACTGAGGGGGTGATGGAGATTCCCATTGCTTTTTCTAATGATGATTTGGATGGGGTGGTAATGCTCCACAATGATGCATTGGTTATTACCCTACGAATAGGGGAATATGACATGGAGAAGATCCTTGTGGATCAAGGAGCAAGCATAGAGATTATGTATTATCATACCTATAAGAAAATGGAACTCCCGCCAAGCTTGTTACAGAAGTATCCAGTCCCTCTAGTTGGCTTTAGCGCACAAACAATATGGCCTATGCGAAAGGTCACGTTGCCTGTCCGAGCAGGATCGGTTGTTCTAAAAATTGACTTCTTAGTGGTAGACATACCTTCTTCCTATAACGTGATTATAGGGAGGACATGGATTCACAAAATGAAGGCTATTCCCTAGACGCTTCATCAAAAGATCAAATTTCCAAGGATAGATGGCATTGAGTGTATACGGGGAAACTAGAAAGTTGCTGACCAGTGTTTCAACATGATTTTAAAGAAATCCCTAAGGGTCGAGCTAGTTCAGACTGTAGAAGTACCAGATCATTTGACTTTAGAGGACATTGGAAGAGATCCCACCAAGAAAATGGTGGAGGTATTAAAGAAGATTCAGATCAAGGAAGATGACTAGGAGAGGTATTTCCTAGTCGGCGAGACACCTGACAAGCAGGAATATAATGAGTTAGTTACTTTCCTAAAAAGCCACATCGATGTTTTTGCTTGGACACCTCAGGAAATGCCTGGGATAGACCTAGAGGTGATCTGCCATCACTTGAACATGGATCTGCAGCATAAACCAGTCGTGCAGAAGGCTAAGAGGTCGGCACCACAGCACACACATTCTGTTATTGAAGAAGTAGATTGGTTGCTTGAAGTAAATTCCATATGAGAGGTGAGCTATCCAGAGTGGCTGGCTAACACGGTTGTTCGGGGAAGTACAAATTAAAGCTGAATGCCTCAAAATGTGCATTTTGGGTCAGTTCGGGGAAGTTCTTAGGGCACTTAGTGATAGAAAAGGGGATTGAAGCCAATCCAAATCAAATCACAACCCTTCTGAATCTTCAGAGCCCTAAGACCATGAAAGAAGTCCAAAGGTTAATAGGGATGGTGGTCGCACTAAATCATTTCATTAGCAAATCCTCATATCAATGCAGACCATTCTTTCAGCTTCTGAAGTAGAGAGAAGGGTATGAATGGGGAGCTGAGCAAGAGCAGGCCTTCCAAGATATAAAAGTTTACTTATCATCTCTACCATTACTCTCTATTCCAAAAGCTGGGGAGCGATTGATACTATATCTAGCAGTATCCGAGCATGCGATCAGCTCGGTCCTTCTATGAGTAAGGGAGGTGGAATAGGCTCTAGTATATTTTGTGAGCAAAACATTATTAGATGCTGAGACACGCTACTTACCATTGGAAAAATTGGTGTATGCTCTTGTTATAGCCTCAAAGAAGCTCCCACACTATTTTTTACAGCACCCCATTACAGTGTTTATAGAATACCCGTTGAGGGCCTTGCTATAAAAGGCAGACTTCTTAGGAAGGATCTCAAAATGGTCAATAGAATTGAGTCAATTTGACCGTGATCACTCCAAGCATAGCTCCACCGCCGCCAGCTCTCCATGAGAAGGAGCAAGGTGTGGTCCCTTAACAACAAACGAGATTGGCCGAGCTAGACCCAGAAGAATGGAAGTTGTATGTAGATGGGTTGGCTTGCAACAAAAGATCATGAGTGGGGAATAGTGCTTTTTTCCCCTGAAGGGCTGGTACTAGAGCAGGCACTGAGACTAGGATTTAGTGCCACAAACAACGTAGTGGAATATGAAGTTTTGCTTGTTGGACACAGGAATGCCTTGGACCTCAAGGTGAGTAAACTAAGGGTTTTCTGTGATTCACAATTGGTTGTTAACCAACTTTTAGGCGAGTACGCTACAAAAAGCCAAAAGATGGCTGCATACTCAGAGGCAGCCAAAGACTTATTGGATGTATTTGACAAGGTCTACATACGACAAATCAGGTCGGGCCAGAATGCGTATGCAGATTCACTAGCTTGCCTGGGCTCAGCAGTGAACACAGAGTACCACTGAACAGTGGTAGTGGATTACTTGAGCGAGCCAAGCATTGGTCGAGCAGTTGAAGTGGTGATGGAGACTCAATTTAGGCTGAGTTGAATGGATCCAATAGTGGCATACCTACGAGATGGGACTTTGCCTGATGACAAGATCAGGACTAAATCTGTACGTTTCTGGCTCTCCCCAAAAGGTAAGTTATATAGAAAATCTTTTCTTGGACCATATTTGTTGTGCACATCTAGCTCTGGTCCAGAAATTTCTGCATGAGATTCATGCCGAGACGTGTGGAGGACATATGGATGGACAGTCCATAGCCCACCGAGCAATATCCCAGGGATATTGGTGGCCCTACGTGCAAGAAGATGCAAAGGTTTTTGTCAAAAAATGTGAGAAGTGTCAAAGGTATTCACCTTTATCCGAGCTCCAGCGGAAGATCTGTTGCCATTGACAAGCCCATGGCCATTTGCACAATGGGGATTGGATATCGTGGGTCCTCTCCCCATGGCAATGGGGAAACAAAAATTCCTCCTTATTGGCATAGATTACTTCATCAA
The DNA here is from genome assembly GCA_022606695.1 of Vaccinium macrocarpon. NCBI lineage: Eukaryota > Viridiplantae > Streptophyta > Magnoliopsida > Ericales > Ericaceae > Vaccinium > Vaccinium macrocarpon. The sequence continues at coordinate 15,992,978 of CM040174.1, forward strand.
GTGGATAGAGGGTGAAGCCTTGGCCAAGATCATTGAGGCCATGGTGGAAAACTTTGTATGGAATAAGATCATCACGAGGTTTGGGGTCCCATATTCCATCATCTCAGATAATAGGTCCCAATTTGGAAGACAGTTCAAAGCTTTTTGTACCCAATATGGTATTAGGAACTACTATTCCACCCCAGCCTACCCACAAAGTAATGGGCAAGCAAAGGCATCTAATAAGACCATTTTCAATAGTCTAAAGAATAGACTAGAAAAGAAGAAAGGAAAGTGGTCGGATGAGTTGCCATCTGTACTCTGGGCATATAGAACCACTCCTTGGCAATTTATTAGGAGAGAATTTGTACTCACTGGTGTACGGGACAGAAGCTGTTATACCACTTGAAGTGGGACTGTCGACCAATTGGACAATATTGGTCGAATAAGGAGGCAACGACAAAGCCCTAGCCGAGGAGCTTAATCTGGCAAAGGAGAAAAGAGAAAGGGCCTTAATAACCTTGGCAGCTTATCAAGAGCATCTACGAAGAAGTTGCAACAAGAAAGTACAACCAAGGGAATTCAAGGTGGGAGACTTGGTCCTGAGAAAAGTGTTGGCTAACACCAAGGTGTCCTTAGATGGCAAGCTCGGGCTAAACCAAGAAGGCCTATACAATATCATTGGAATTAGTGGTATAGGGCATACCGTTTGGCCGACCTGGATGGGGATGCAATTCCGCAACCTTGGAATTTTGCAGAACCTTAGAAAATTTTATCAATAATTTATGTTTCTTTTTGTGATTACCGAATACAATCACATCTTTTTCAAAGAGAATACTAAGATATTCACGTATGGATTACGAGAAAAATCACCAGGATTAGTTATTTAGATTATTGTTTTCCTTGCTATTGTTAATGAAATTTCTTTTCTTTTACTTATGACTTTGAATATGAACAAAAATAGTCTAAAAATTTGATTCCTATTGGGGAGCAAAGTACATACATACCTTAATCACTTTAATCTAAGTATGAAAAAACTTCAGTAAGTGTGAGATTGCAACGATAATTGCAAAAACCACGTACGAAACACTTGGAATGTTATCTAAGTAAGAAAAACTTAGAACCATAAAATTGCCACGATAATTGCAAAAACTAAGTATGAAATACTTGGAATGCTATCTAAGTACGAAAAAACTTAGAACCATAATTCCAACCATTATTGCAAAAACTAAGTATGAAACAACTTCAAAAATATGCGAACTTAAGTATGAAATACTTAAATAAAGTGTTTAAACAAGTACTAGAAAACTTGAAAGTATCAAAAGGCCACAAACAGCCGATCACGCCATGCAGGGCTAAATCATCAAACACTTAAAAGTAACAAGTTCAAATAGACACAAAAATTCACTAAGGCATTCAGGCCTTTTCACTATGCTCTCCAACAACAGTGGCAAGATTGGGATTAGGGTCATTACCTTCAATAACAGTAGTATCATCAGTTCCTTGGTTGGTAAGGTCGATGATGGTTTCACCGGCTTGGGCTTGCTCGAGAAGGGGCTCATTTTAAGAGTGTGTGTCGAGTTGTGCTTCGGCGTTAGGATGAGTGTCAGGAGTTTGGGCTCCAGGTGGCTGAGCTACCAAGGCATCCATGACAATGGGGAGCTCCATGTCTGTCCACATGGGGCAGTTTGCAGGGAGCCCCATCTTGGTACAATAGCGAACCTAGCTAGTCTCCCAGATGGCATCTTTAATTGCAGGCATTTGAGCCCTGTAGCTAGCAGTCACCTCCAACACAACTCTGTCATACTCAGCCTCGGCCTTGGCTTCTACTGTAGCGAGCTCCCCACGAAGTTGTTGTTCAGTGTCATCAACTTTTTTTTTTGATCAGCCAAGTCCACCTTCAAGCTCTTTACCTCCTCCCAAGCATCCTTTAAAGATTGGACGTGTTGAACACGCTCCTTTTCTGCCCTCTTTTGCTCCTTTTTAGCTTCTTTTGCACGCTCAAAGCCGGCAACAACTTTTTACATGATCTGCGAGAAAGACATGGTTACCAAAAAGAAATAGCAACAAAGGACTAAGAACATTAAAAGGGATGTCATCTTACCCTCGTACTGGACTGGAAGATAGACTTCATCGGGAGATCATAAGAGATTTTCTTTTCTCTCTCCATATCCAGTACGAGGAGGGCAGCCCATGAAACACCATAGGTCACAGCCACAAAATTAACCTTGTGAATCATGCTTAGCGGCGTCCCATCCGGTCGTGCAAGCGTGGAGGCCCATAGTTAGCTAATGGTTGACTAGAACTAGAATCCCCATCCTTCGCCCTTTGAAGAGGCGGCCCAACGTCTTGAGGATCCTCTTTTTGCCTCTTATCCCGTTGCTGATTAGAGGGAGTGGGGGTTACTAATGACGAGAAGACAGTTGAAGAAGCCAAAGGAGGAATGCGAGACGGGCCACCACGTGAAGGTGGGACAATGAGATTTAGCTCATCCAGGAGGCTAATTGGTTGGATAAGCATGTTTCTCTCAAGGGAAGGAGAGTAGCTAGAGGAATCCAATAGCTGCTCGGCTGTAGAAGCAATAAACGTATGGAGTCTGTTGCTTCTTTTTCTTCTTCCTACTCTTCTTCTTCTTCTACTTCTATCCTTCCAGACATGCTCGTCTCTTGGTTAGCACGGGTAATGATTGGGATGGCAGTAGGGATCTCTGGACGATAGGCGAAAGTGATTTGTTGTTGAGGGTCTCCTCAAGATTGGGAACGTGTAGTCCCTCTTCCAGGTTGGTTAATACAGGGCCAAGGCTATCTCCTCATGGTGAAGCTTGCCGTGGATCTAGCGCCGCCTTGATTTAAATTGCTCGCTGCAAAACAACATATAAGGAAGAGCGGTTACTAGGGATGAACAGGAAAACATGTAAAGGAAATTAGAGAATCTACAGAGATTGAGTACTAACGTGGTTGGCCCGTGGCTGTGGGGCAGGCAAAATAGATAGTGTTCCCCTTGACGTCCCTGGGCTCCTAGTTACCAGTGACTACAAGGTAGTCATCTGCTTCACCCTTTGAAGAGTTGGGTAGATTAGTGATAAGCTTCTGCTTGAGATTTCTAGCTTTGAAGTAATACGAGTTGTCAGCTGTGGGGACTACACTATATAAATAGTGTAAGTCCCACCAGTCAGTGAAGGCCGACGAGCCTATTTAGGGCAACTGTGCCCATAACTACCCTGACGAAATTACGACATAGCTACATAGGATTAAATCTACACCTATTACAGACTTCTTTGAAAAATGGAATTTTTCGACGAAAGACGGAGGCCGAGTGGACAGCTTTCTGTGAAATCAAAGCTTTTAGAGAGATAGCAATGACAGAACGCAATCTTTCTATCTCTTTCTTTTTATGTTCTCTCTTTGAAAAAGGAAATGAGAAGAATTTGAAGGGGTATAATCATTATCCCACCCAAAACCCCATAAAGCAGGGCATGACGTACGAGAAACGTCACCTCAAATCGTCCTTCGGGCTTATCTAAGCCACTAATGGGTCATTTCACATTAAATGCGAAAACAACCTTGCCTCCCATGTGAGGGGGAGGCATGAAACAAAACACATCAAAGGCCGTTGAAGCTCTGCACGTTGTTGATGAATGACAGCAGTGGGCAGAGCTGGGGAGCAATTGGAGTGGGTAAAACCTTGTTTCCCTTAGGAAGGGTAGAGCACGTGCCTTAATTGATCTCCACAGGAGGGTGAATAGCTTGACACCACATAAGGAGTCCATAAGCCCTGTGCCGAGTTGATTTGACCATAAGTAAGGCCAAGAGTGAACTGATAAATTAGGATGTGTTAGCTCGGCTTAAAACAAAAAGGGATGCCCCTGATATGGCCGAGCTAGGTAGGCTACGAATATAGCTTCATAAGCATTTTGGAATACATAATTCAGCCCAGTGCCAGCTTAGCATGGATGGGCAGAGCTATGTACGGGTTATTCCAGGCTACGAGAAAGCACAACACCGCTACATGTAGGGTGGTGAGACATTCCAGAATACTCTATGGCGGTACCTTATGGGAAAAGGAATAATCTTGTGAATCATGGAACATAAGCATTCCTAATCTGATTGTGAATGTTCTGCATTTAAGAAAGAATCCTATATGGAAAGAAAGACTATTGCAAGAAGCACTTGGAGATTGGCGCCTAATAGAAAACTCCTACTAGGAAAAGGATTCCTAGAATATGAAACAAGGGCACCGTGATGCCCTAATGAGCAAACTATCTCCCCTATAAATATAACGTCAAGCCCACAAAATAAGGTACATTGTGAATTACTTTCATACGCATTGTGATTAAAGAGTTTCTAAGTACAAGATACTAACTTAGGCATCAGAAGGCCTTTGCTAATGAGAGGCAAAGGTGCTCTAACCCTTTCTCTGTCTTGCAGATTTAGGGTTGAAACAAAGAAGCACATGATCCAGGTCTGCGTGGATTTTATCCCCGCACAAGCGCTCAAAGGGAGGGTTTGAGTGCTCAAACCCTCCTCATCTACACATGATTCTGTTGACTCTGCTTTACTGAAAACAAGATTTGAACACTACTACCTACTTGAAACCAGAGCTTTGATGGCTTAACAGGACAAAATGATCATGCAAACATTTATTTAAGGCTTATTAATGAACCAAATAAGGCAATAAGTACAGTGGGAATGAAAACATATCATTGAGAGGGATTCTAGAACACTCAAAACACAGTGAATAAGCCTAGATAATGAAAATATTTTGATAAACTTGAAAACAGTTTGAGGGCTCGAAGGGGGTGTTTGAGCACTCAAATCATCTTCTTGGCTTAAGTGTTTCATGCCTTCCTGCCTTCATTTGGATCATCAATAACCTCAAAATAATATGTAATGGTGCAAATGCACTTGATATTCCAGAAACATCAACCAAATAGACTTGGCAAGCTTGCATGAGTGAGTAATATGATTTAAACCAAGCGTAAGCATGGTAAGGCTGAGAGAAGAAGGGAGGATCAAATTGATATAACACAATAACAACACACACTGTAATAAGCTTAGGAAATGATTTAAAGCTAAAATAAACAAGAAACAATGATGAATCAGAATAGTGTTTGAGTGCTCAAACCCTATTCAAGGGTTGTGAACTTTTGTGATTTTTTTGACTTTCCATTGTTAATTTTGTGAACTTTAACCTTTTTATCATTGTTAAAAAGAGTGAGATGGGCCTATTCATTTCATAAACAAAGCTCATTCATTACTTGATGATGATAAAACATCATTTCCATGGCTTTTGGCTTCATTAATTAATAATTTAGAGAGTTACAGGTTGATTTAAAGCCATATGAACCAACCAAAAGCCATAAAAAGGTGATATCAACATGAGAGGAGGTCAAAAACCACAAAAATAACAAAGTGGCCAAAAAAGAGTTTGGCCTTTCAGGGGGCTCAAACCCTTTTGGTTTGATAATAGTTGATTTTCTTCATTTCTTGGACCTTGTAAGCTCATATAAGGTACATAGAACCTCCATGAACATACTGGTCTCCCTCAGGTTGACCAAAACGTGATTTTTCACATGCTTTTCTACCCTTTCAGCTATGATCAGTGCTTAAACTTGAATTTTTGTTGAATGATGGAGTAATGGCTCAAGTCATGGGCTTGAGATGAGGTATTTTAGACAGAACAGTGTGAGTGTAGGGCTGATTGGATGATTATTTCAATGGATGGGGTGTATTTAGGCTTAGAATAGTAATTTTGGCTTGGATGAAGTGGGTTTTGATGGAAGAGCTAGGTTTGGATTAAATTGAATGAATGTTTGGGCTGTAAATGACTTATTAGAGTAAGAGAGGGGCTATTGTAGTTGGTATCTTAAAGACCCATGTGTATTTGGTCTTAAAAATGAGATTTTTGAGTATTTGAGTGCTTGAAATGAGATGATTGGTGATGAATAAGGACTAATTGAGGTGTGTATATGGATTTGAGAAAGGTTTGAGGGTAGTAGGCTTGGTGAAAGAGGGTTTCTTCAAAGACCCATAAGATTTAGGCCTTTTAAAGAAGGTTTTTGGGTGTTTTGGAGGTTGAAGATGATGGAAATGGATAAGAGAGAGGCAAAAGTGTGATTGAAGGATGAGAGAGAGTAGTTTGGGTCTGATGAAAAGTGTGAGAGAGAGATAATCAACCAAGAATCCCAAAAAGAGTGAAGAGAGGGGTTTAAATAGAGAGTTTTTGAAGGGATTTTGAGTTTGAAAATTAAATTGGAGAGGAAAATGTTGTTGAAGGGATTTTTGAAGAGAAAAATAGGTTTGGAAACTAGGAGGAGCCCATAGTTTACCCAAAAAAACCAGCTAGAAGATGCTTTGAAAAATTTCTGGTGCGGTTAGGGTTTGAGCTCTCAAAGGGTCTACACAACAGACCAAACTTTACAGGTCTACCCCGGGTGCTACCAAACTCCATTTTGTACATGGTTTGAAGCATTGGAAAGCTTGTTTAGTCTACTTTCTAACCCAAATAGTTTTGAATCCAAGATAATTTGTACGTCCAAGTGTGTGACCATTTTACCCTCAGAAGGTTGAGAAAACAAGTCATTTTGGTAAAATGTGCGCACCTCCCTCATTTCAAAACAGATTAAGACATTATATATATCAATAAAGAGGGTTTTGAAAGTACTAGAAGATGGTGTAGGCTTGAGTTTGTTTTGAAGAGATTTTCGGTGGTTTAAAGGGTATTTTGGTGATTTTGGTTGGTTTAAGGTTGTTCTAGGAGGGTTTATGGTGGTGTTGGATGGTTTAACAACTTCAAGCCTTGTTCTAAGCCTCAAAGTACCCATGGTTGGTCTATTTCATCATCGAAAATGCTCAAGAGGTTTCCCGGGTCAAAATCGGGGTGTCTACACGTATGCTTTTTCCTCTTCCCCAAAAAGGCATGACCTACGACGAAGATTAGGCCACATAGCCCCCATAGTTACCCATGGGGTCTGCATTAAATGTGCTGCACTAAACGTTGGGGAAGCTATCACCTTTCAAATTCAGAGTGTTTCCTCTTCCCCTCACCAATCACGTCCTCAAATACAGGGGAGTGCTAATAACTACAAGCAGCCCACATGGTCAACTCAGCGTATAAAGGTCAGAAAGTCCATCTCTAGTATTTAGCTCGGCTGAGGTTAATCACATTGGACCTCACTTTCAAGAAAAGTCCAGTTCATTGAGGGAATCTAAACTAATTACACCATCACCTGTGGGAAAGATAGGCACAAATACCCCATGGGATGATCGTCAACAGTCCAGATGCTAACAAAAAAGTTTAATCCTAACGGGATTAGGAGTCCTAAGGCAATAGGGCACTTGTAATGCCAACCAATCAGAGATCAACATGACTTAATCCTACTCCAGCTAGGATTCTCCACACTCTATGCCTATATAAACTGTAAAGACCCAAAAAATTTAATTACGTTTTTTTTTATAAAAAAAAAGTACTTTTTGGAGAAGTTTCGATTTGGTCAATAAAAAGTGTCAGTAATTGTTCCTTGGATTTTTCTAATCAAAATGGTATAATCGAAATTTATTTTTGAGTAAGGCAAAGTCATCTTTCGCCCATTTTCTTTGAAGAAAAATGTGCCTGTTTTGGTTTTGTACTAAAAGTGGGGGGATGAGATTTTGATGTGATTAAAATTTCAAAATTTTGTAAATGCCATTGTTTCCAAATGGGGGGTACTTCCTTATTTTCATAAATAAATTAAAGTAAAGAAAATTCTTTACCTAAGTTTGGTTTATGAAAATAAGTATTGTAGTCACATATTATATACACAAGTCACATTTGGGTGTGTAGTGTAATAAGGAAATTATATTAGTAGTGTGTGAGGGAAGATTTGCAAATTAAAAACATTTCACTCTCACCTCTCTCTCCACCCGATCGGCTCTCCGTCTCTCTCTTCTCCTCCATTAACAACTCCTCCAAGCTCAGAACTCTCCCTCGTCACTCAACCACTTCAAGAACCAAAGCCATTTTCACATTCTACGCGTCAATTGGAGTTGGGTTCACCATGGTTCTTCGTGGAGATCAAGCATTTCGGTTTGGGGGCTTCATAACTTAGGGTTTTGTATTTTCTACACATTTGGAGCTTAACCCATGAGGTAGGAAGACAAATTCTACTCCCACTAGTTGTATTTATGTGATGTATAGCATATATCTTGTTCTTGTTGCTCAAATCCATCTAATTCATCATTTGCTCTCATAAATGGGTTGTTTGAGCTTGATTTTGTGATCTATAGTAGTTGTTTGATGCAATTGTTGGTTGAATTATCCTCCTATGATGTCCCATTGTTACTCTACATATTCAATTTTTAGCCGAAAACAACACACTTGCATTTGGGTTGAAATTCCACACCTTTTATGGTGAAAATCTGTCATTTTCTGGACAGTGTAGCTGCTGCCCCTGTTTTCCAGTGGTTGTCCCCTGTTTTTGGGGTGGTTTTTGGCCACCCTTTGATGCCCTTTTGGTCCCTGATCATCCATTTCTTCGTGTATTTGACCTATACCATCATTTTGAACACCGAATTCACTTTAAACTCTCAAATTTGACCCTTGCACACATGATTTAACAAATTTCTTAGTCTTATGAATTGAATACACGTCGGTTGACGCTTTTTGACGAAAACGATGAACTTTTGGAATAAATGAGACTTTTGGGAACCTTTGAAAGACAAATTGTTTTGAGATGATATTATTGCATAAAATGAACTCTAGGGATCACCCGTTTGGTGTCCCTAGCCATGGGTGCACGGAGCTTGCGAAATCTGGCAGGGGTGCACGGAGCCCACGAAATCCGGCAGAGGGATACTTCCCTATTAAAATTGATGAATGTTTTCTTATAAAATGTTGGTTATGATGTATCTAGATTAAATTGGCGTGTTTAGCGAAAATTTGTTTTTCGATACGTAGAAATGAGGATTTTGGTAGCTACTTGGACTTTGATTGGATACTTAAAATTGTTTTGGGACAGTTGGACACATTTTGGACACTCGGATACACTTTGGTTACTTCGTGGTCAAATTATAGTCTTGCGTTCATTTTAACCTTATACATTGGTCGTGTCCATCCCCACACTCATTCATTATGCATGTATCATGTTTATACACCTAGCATTAGTAGAATAGTTTTCCTACTGGGCTAGTGAGCTCAACCTATCAATTTTCAGGTACTCGGCATGGAGCATAAGATTGGATGCTTGTGAAGTGATACATACATGGAGCTTATACATGCATGAAGTTATTTTACCATCTTAGTCTTATATTTTGAAAGATGGTTTTGTAACTTCTATTTGTCAATCTTTTTGACGTTTTGGCCAATGTAATAACTTTTAAACTTGGTATTTATGTATTCGGGCTATGGTCGCTAGTAGTTAGAACCTGTTTATTCATATTGGTGAGATTGTATTTGTTGACTTTGACTATTCAAAGAGGAATGCTAAAACTTTGACTTGTCCCACGTGGATATTTTCTATATTTGGTTTATCAAATTTGAGGGTGTGACATAAAAAACTCCCTGCCAAAACTCTCGATATGAATTACGCAAAGTTCTCACCCCTTTCATCCACGCAACATCTATTGAGTTATGCATTGGAGGATCCTTGGTTGGCACCACATCGGTGTCCTAGTCTTATTTGTTTTGCAAGTCATTTGTTGGGCCGCACCAAAAATTGTTGCATAAGTTTTGTTTTTTGGTAATTAACTCTCACAATAGTGTTTCATGAACCTAAGTTTGTACATAGCATCCTAGAAAATAAGCTCATAATATACTAAGTAGGGAAATTTCAAAAAAACTCCCAAACTTTAATAAACTTAAATTACACTTCCAAACAATCGGTCCGTTAGTCAATTACACTTCTGCCGTGTGGATCCGTCAAATTGACAACAGAGGTTGAGTTGGACAAACATCACCGTTAACACACTATCTCTCTCTCTCTCTCTGTCTCTCTCTCTCTCACACACACACACGAGATAGTCCAATCCCAAAAATGAATGGAAGTAGGGAAGAAAAATGGCTTGAGATCAAAATCCCATTAGTAAAAGAATGTTACAAAAATCATACTAGAAAAATCTATTAAATCAACTGATGAAAAGCCCACTTAAAAATTCAAGAGCCCATAAACCCATTTCTCACACCACCTGAAAATCTCTAGTTTGAAAGTGGCTTCGAAGTCATATTTTCAACTGCTGAAAGGCATGAATTAAAACAGTTATTCCTTAAAGTTGATCATGTGTGAATGTGATATGTAACCGTGCAAATTCAAATTCAAATGTTTCTTAAAGGAGTTTGAAGCAAGTCAAATTCAAATGCTTTTAGAGGGAAGAAGCAACCTTTTAAAATGAAATGATGGAATTTGAAGACAAGAAATCAAGCAGGAAGTTCAAATTGCAAGTAGAGCCTATAAATAAAAGAAATTGAGGTGTGAAAACCCCCCGGACAAATCTTCAACAAATAGCGAAAATGATGCTTCGTTTGTTCTTTGGTAGTTAGAATTATAGATTTAGGAATTCAAATCAGTTCGAAGTAGTCTAGGAAGTAGATATTACTAGTTCTTGTAACAATCAAGTATTCGAAGTTCTTGTTGTCTTTCTATTTGAAGTTGAAGACGATTTCGAAGTAAGTTTACCTTTGATTTATCAATAAAAGTATCTTGATTCTTTATTGTTCTTTGTTTTCCTAAGTAAATTGGTTTGTATTTCTTCAATTTGAAGGAAAAAATCCTATTGGTTGAGGTAATTGAACCACTCAAACACAATCGTCTGATTAGATTTGGATTTCCCAAAGTTAATATGAGAGAAAAGACTTAAAGGCTTTCTCTGGCACTCTCACACACAATCATCTTCTATTGTAAAGAAGAAAAAGAACCAAACACATTTTTTGGCACACCCAGTGGGACCCTAAAATGTTGAATGGCTCCAAAACTTAGGAAGCAAGCAGAAGATGCTCAAGTTGGCCAAATGCCAGAAGAAGAGAATAATGTTAATCCTAAATATAATGAGTAGGTTGACACCTTGAAACAGGCCCCAGAAGTTCGTATTGGTGCAACACATGTAGATAACCTAAAAATCCAGAAGTTTGAGGAGATGTGTCATCTAGTCAATTTGCTGAAATGATTGCTACATTTAAAGAATTGGCTCAAACCCAAAAACTTATGTTCCAAAAGTTAAAAGAGCAATCAAAATTTAGGAATGAGCCTTTGCCTTCATCTGAAAAAGATAAAGGAGAGGCTAGTTTCAGTAAGTTTAAGTCAAGGCCTGGAAAAAAGCCTATAAATGTAGATATACACTAGAATCATGGTATGAACCAGTAAAGACTTATGATTATCAAACGCCTAAGCCTAAGAAAACATTTAAGCAAACTACAAATGTTCCTTTCAAACCCAATTTTGAGGGATTTGATGGAGATAAGACTTTTAAAAATGACAATCATGGTTTTGATGAGTACAATTTTCTCCAATAAAGCATTTTCAGGATAGGGCTAACTTAAGAAAGTCTCTACCACAAACTGGGATTCCTAGGTATCCATGGGCGCCAGAAATGGGATGAGTGCATTCAAATCATCTCTATGAACCTTTTGGAAGGGAAGAAGGAGGTCTCAAGCAATGTAGGCCATTTGATGGCCCCTTTAAGAGATTTCTAGAAGATCATATGGCTAAAAATATGAATTGTGAACCACTTGTTAATCCAAGGGTTCATCTAGGAGGAAATCCTGCCTTTCTTGATGAGATACTTGGTCTTGTGCAAGAAGTTTATAGACCCCTAACTCGGGGGGTACAAACTCAAATATACATAAAACCTTATCCAGAATGGATAGATAGGTAGTTCGAAGTCCCTAGAGGGTTTGAGATTCTAGATTTTAGTCGGTTTCATGGGGATGGAAAATAGTCAACCACTAAACACATTGCTAGATTTACTGCTCAATGTAAAGAATTAGGTAATAATGGGTTCATTAAGTTGAAGTTATTTTCTAATTCTTTGATAGGAACATACTTTGAATAGTATTCTAATTTTCCCCCTGAGTCAATCCCAAATTGGCAAAGAATGGAAGAATTATTTCATGCTCAGTTTTATTAGACTGAACCTGAAGTTACCATGGCTGATCTAGCAATGTTGCAACAAAAGCCTGATGAAAAGGCTACTCAATTTATTGCTAGGTTCAAAAAGGCTAGAAACAACTATAAACTTCAACTACCAAAAGTTGAATTTGTGAGAATAACACAAGATGGTTTTAAGTAGAGAACTTAGAAAGAAGTTTGACTCTACGAATCTGGTTGATTTAACTTACAAAGCATCAAGATATGAATCCTTGCCAGAAGAAGATGTTGATAGAAACAATTCTTCTTATTCAACATATTATAGGGATCCTAGTTATGAAATTGATGTTGTTGAGATTGTTGAACATGATCCTTGTATTTGTGAGAGTTTTTCGAAAAGATTCTTCCAAAGCACCAAGGACTAATAAGAAAGGAAAAAGTAAAGTATCTTCCTTCAATGTTTCCAAAGCAAATGAATTTTTTTATTATTTGCTAAAGAACAAGTTCATTAAAATTCCTTAAAATGCAAAACTTCCATCATTGGAAGAGACAAAAGGGAAAAATTATTGCAAATGGCATGCTTTCTGGACGCATTCAGTTAAGAATTGTGATGTTTTTGTGACAAGATTCAGGAACAGATTAAGAAGGGAAAGATCATGTTTTCAAAAAAAAACTATGTGAATAGACACCGATCCATTTTCAAAGATTGAAAAAGTGACTGCCAACACTAATGTGCCAACATCCTTGGCCAAAATAGTTCGAGAAGTGTGGCAGAACAAGCAAGCACATGTGAGAATGAAATCTGTGCAATTTGGAAGAGGAAGACCAAAGATTGGTCAACTTCGAAGTGATGTAGGAAGAAACAAGTAGCAAAAATATACACCAGAAAGTTCTTCTCAAGGAGGTTTTGAACAATCTCATTTTCCTATGCTTGAGGCATCCTTTTTGGAATGCTTATGTGTGGAATGCAAAGCCAACTACTTGGTTTTTAAAGACTTAGACAGGCAGGGGGTTGATTTCTTTCCAAAAAGGATGGAAAGAAAGGCTTTGGATCAAAATAATAAAAGGAAGCCTTGGGTGAATCCAAGTCAAGGAAGAAATGAGAATGATGAAGAATTTTTAATCATGGCCAATGCAATGGACGAATTAGATGTAACTTCCAAGGAAAAAATAGCTTTTGTTCCAGCAATAGATTCAGATTCAGAATATCCTTTAATTGTTGATTTAAATTGTGCTAACATTTCTTATCCTTTTAGGTCACCATCAAGTGACATGACACATCATATGGAGCCTCTATATATTTCTGCTTCATTTGATGGAATCATGTTAAATAAGGTTCTGGTTGATAATGGAGCAGCAGTGAAGATTCTGCCATCCAGAACGTTGAAGAAATTGGGAAAAAAAAGGTTCGATTGATTCCAACAAGCACTTTCATTGCTGAATTTACTGGTGAAAGTAAAAGTCCTAAGGGGATTGTTTCCATATGCCTAAAGGTGGGTCAAGTGGGAAAAAACTAACACAACAGTTTTTGTGGTGGATACTTTTACTAGTAAGTATAATGCTTTGCAAGGAAGGGATTGCATTCATGTAAATGGTTGTATTCCTTCTTCGATGCATCAAACCCTCATGATTGTGAAGTATGAGAATGGAAGAGAAGTGGGGGTTGAAGAGGTGAAAACAGATCTACACCCATTTAGCACTTCAGCAAATTGTGCTAAGGCTGAAATGTATAAACCGGAAATCATCCCTTTAAGTGAAATAACACATCCTACCACCCCTCCATCCAATGTATTGAATATTGGAGAATTGACAGAGTTAAAGTCAAGGCTTTAAACAAGCAGTTGATTATGAATTAGACACCCCACCAGATGAAGCTGCTTGGATGAGAATCAAAGGGGGAGTTCAAAGAAGCCAACTCTTTGGCTTTAGTTAAGTTTATGGCTCTAGAAATAGAGTAGAAAGTTCAGGAAACTAATTATTGTGAAGAATCCATTAGCTGAAAAACTTGACTGGGGGTTGAAGCCTAGTGCAATTGAAGAAGCCTTTACAAGCTATGTGGATTCCCAAGATCCTTTAGAAGAAGTTGAATTGGGAGATAGAATTATCTCAAACACTGTGCAGATTAGCACGGAACTTGATGTTACTTCAAAGGCCAAGTTGATTGCAGTGCTGAAGGAGAATAAAGATTGCTTTGCTTAGAGTTACATAGAATTAACATGTTTGAGTAGAGATTTGGTTGAGCATAGATTGCCTATCAAGCCAAATTTTAAACTTTTTAAACAATTTCCAAGAAAGATGTCTTCTAAAACCGTAGTATTGGTTAAGAAATAAATTCAAAATCTTTTAAATGCTGGTTTCATTAAGACAACAAGATATGTAGAATGGTTATCAAACATTGTTCTTGTTATTAAGAAAAATGGAAAGATTAGGGTTTGCATTGATTTTAGAAATCTGAATACTACAACTCCTAAGGATGAGTATCCAATACCTCTACTAGACATGCTTGTGGATAGCTCTATAGATCATAAGATCATGTCTATTATGGATGGACATTCAAGATATAATCAGATTTGTATTGCTGAAGAAGATGTTCATAAAATTGCATTTAGAGCCCCTGGTAATATTGGAACCTTTGAACCATTCAACAGGATTTGTATTGCTAAAGAAGATGTTCAAAAAAATGTTGATGCTACATATCAAAGAGCAATGAAAACTATTTTTCATGAAATAATTGGGAATTTTTTAAAATGTTATATGGATGATATCGTTGTGAAATCAAAATCTATTGATGATTATGTAGAGCATTTGAAGACAACCTTTTCAAAGATGAAGCATTATTAACTGAAGTTGAATCATGCTAAATGTGCTTCTGGAGTAATGACAGGAAACTTTTTGGGATATTTAGTTCATAGCAAAGGTATCCAAGTTGATAAGAACAAAGCTAAGGCTATAATTGAAGCAAAACCTCCTTCGAATAAGAAAGAATTACAAAATTTCTTGGTCAATTAAATTTTCTTTGAAGATTCATATCCAATACTGCAGGGAAAACTAAAATCTTTTCTTCTTTATTGAAGTTAATGGATGGAGAGCACTTCAAATGGACAAAGGAGCATGATGATGCTTTCATGACCATCAAGGAGTATTTGATCAATCCTTTAATTTTAGTTCCACCAAAGGAAGGAGAGCTTGTGAAGTTGTATTTAACAACAAACTATGACTCAATGGTAGTTCTATTTGCTCAAGACAATGATGAAGGCAAGGAGCAAGCTATCTATTATCTAAGTAGGTTTTTAAATGATTGTGAAAGTAGGTATTTTGCAATAGAAAAGTTGCGTTTGACTTTGTTTTTCACTTTGAAGAAACTCAGGTATTTTATGATGCCTAAAGTAACTTATGTAATCTCTCATACTAATGTTATGAAATAAATGTTGTCTGAACCTGTACTCAGTGGCAAGATTGGGAAGTGGATTGTATCTTTGATTAAGTTCAGTCTTGAGTGTGTTCCTCAAAAGTCAGTGAAAGGCCAAGCTTTGGCTAACATTTTAGCAGATCACCCAAATGGAGTTGAAACTCCAATACTAGCAGATGTTGATTTAATTACAATTAAACCATGGAAAATGTGGTTTGATTGGTTCTAAAACTTGTCAAATGGCTAGAATTTGAATTGTATTAGAATCTCCTCAAGGTGTGAAAACCAAATTTGTTTTCAAATAAATGAAGGAGAGTGTACAAATAATCAAGCATAATATGAAGCCTTAATTATGGGATTAGAGATTCTGTTAACAATAAAAGTAGACATAGTTGAAGTCTTTGGAGATTCTCCGTTGATTATAAATCAAGTAAATGGAGAATTCAGTTGTCATAGTCCTGGTTTAAAGCCTTATCACCAGTATGTAAAGTTATTGGCTAAACAATTCCACATGATTACATTCACTTATGTTCCAAGATTCTTTAATAGAGAAGAAAATGCAGTTGTTCAAAGAGCTTCTAGTTTTAAATTTATAACTCATGAAAACAAAGAATTTTGCCAGTTAACTTTAAGAAAGTCTCTACCTATGCATAAGGATAGGAATATTGACTTCGAAGTATGTGAACTATTGAGCTTTGAAGTGTGTTCTGCTTCTCCCAGTCAAATTGATTGGAGACAACCATTAATTGATTATTTGACAAAGCCCACTGCCAAAACCGATAGAGCAACAAGGATAAGATCTGTTAATTACATTATGTATAATGGAGAGTTAATCATAAGAGAAGCAGATGGACTTCTGCTAAAATGTTTGAATAAAGTAGATGATTTTAAAGTAATGGCAGAGGTCCATGAAGACATTTGTGGAGCTCATCAGGCTAGAATCAAAATGAGATGGTTGATTAGAAGGCATGAGTATTATTGGCCTACCATCCTTAAGGATTGTATTGACTATGCAAAAGGATGACAACCTTATCAAAGGACAGGGACACTTAAACATTTTCCTGTCACTAAATTGCAGTATTTAGTTAAGCCCTGGCCTTTTTTAGGATGGGCAATGGATATGATTAGCATGATTTATCCTCCTTCTCGAAATGGAGATAGATTCATTTTAGTTGTCACTGATTATTTCACTAAGTGGGTTGAGGCTGAAGCTTTTGAAAGTGCAACTCAAGAACAAGTTATTGAGTTCATCAAAGGGATAATTTATAGATTTGGGTCTCCAAAAACCATAACAGTGGACAATGGATCTATTTTTGAAGGTAGAGCAGCAAAAGTTTTTCCAGCAACTCATGGAGTGTCTTTAATCAACTCAAATACTTATTATGCTCAATCAAATGGCCAAACAAAATCAACCAACAAAATTACCAATAGAGGAATTCAGAGAATGGTTTATAGAAATCCAAAAGAATGGCCAAGTATGCTTTTGAATGTATTGTGGGCTTATCGAACCACTAAAAGGACTTTGCTCTAACCTATGGAATTGAAGTTGTATTGCCAATGGAGATTACTGTAAGATCTCAAAGAGTTGTTTCCCAAAATGATTTAAACATAGGGACATATCACCAAGCAATGAATATGGAGCTCGAAGAAATAGATGAAGAGAAAATCAAGGCTTTAAATCAAATTTTGCTACAGAAAGTAAGGGTAGCCAGAAGCTATCACAAAAAGTGGTTGTTCGAAGCTTTGATATAGGTGATTTAGTATGGAAAGTAGTACTGCCTATAAAATAAAGAAAGCAAGGAATTGGAAAATAGGCTCCAAATTGGGAAGGTCCTTTTTCAAGTACGTCGAGTTCTTAATAGAGGAGCTTATCATTTAAGAGAATTAAATGGATATGTCCATGGAAGGAAAATCAATGGAAGATATCTAAAGGCTTATGTCCCAACCATTTGGGAATCCTTTAGTAGAAGATAAAACTATCTGTAGTTTATCTTTTGTTTGCTTGTGATGATGTTCAAGGAGATAAATTATGCCAATAAGCAAGCAATGTCAAATAATGGAAGTACAGAGTTCAGTACTTAAGATCAATATTTAAAAGCAATTTAAGTAACTAGAAGAAATGAACAATATTTCATTCATTTGTTAAGAAACTATGCAATTACATTTTTTCAACTGTTCAATCCTTGGTCATTCTTATTACAAACAAGTTCAAAAAACTCCTCTTGATCAGTGTTGAGAAGAAACTATGATTCAAGTTTTTCTATGTCCTGCACAGTTGAAAAAGCTTTGCTTTCAAAGGTCTACATGCTCAAAATTGATTGAGCAATCTCATTTCTGACTGCAGCCAAGGCTTGCACCAAATGTGCATCTTCTTCTTTTAATTGTTGTCACTTGACAGCTTCAGAATCATTAGAAGAAGCCACATTATTAGCCTCATCCTTTAGGCTGGATAACTCTGCCTTCAGACCTTACCTTTGGAGATAATTTTCTTTTATGACAAGGAATTTGTTGGCTTTAATTTGAAGGTCAGAAGTTGCATCCAAAAATTGTTTATACAATATTGGAGAGTCAGCTTTAAGTAAGAAGCAGATTGACAACAAATTTGCAAATGCACTACAAGCTCTTCTTCAGCAAGCACTTTGAACTCCAAGTTAGAGAATTGCTTGAAGATTTCCCTTAGTTCTTGAGCCTCTTGTTGGGAGAAAACAGGCTTGATAATTGCAGTGGAGAATTGAGGATCACGTCGAGCCTTGATTTTCCCTATCGGAGATTCAAGAGTAGCTACTAAAGCTTTGCACGTTGTAATTTTCTGGTAGAAGTTGCTTACTTGAAGTCTGAATTGCTCCAAGAAGATTGGAGCACTAGTAGGGGCACTTGAAGAGGATAAAGGAGTTTCCTGTTAAAAGGAGGATTTGTAAGTTATTAGACTTCAAATCTGTAACAACATTATAATACCAAAGCACATTAGAATACAGAATATAGTACCTCAAATGGATGGACTTCCTTTATTGATATATCACCACTTTGAGGTTGATCAAGGATAGTCCTCTCAGCTAGCATTTCAGGTTGCTCTGTGCTCTGTGTAAGGGACTTAGTTGGTAAAGGTTCATTGATGAAACTTGTGCCATATTTAGAGATGAAGGTTTCAACCACAGCCTGTGTTGAGACAGCAATGTTAGAAGTTTTTTCCTGTCTCACACCTTTGAACATCTTCTAAAGTTGGAACTTCTATAGCAATGGTACTAATAAGAGAAGAAATCTCTTTTAGTATGACGTTTGGTTGGGACATGGGGGTTTCAACTTCCCCAATAGTCTTGCCAGTTATAGGAGAAATAGGTTTCTATGCCACAGTTCGTGAAGGAGATTCAAAAGTCAAGTTAAGTCTTAAAGCCTCATCTGCTTCAGTAGTAGAAGGTCCAACTTCTTCCTAAATCCCAACAAGTGTTGAGCTAGCAGGCTTTGAAGGACTTTCTTTTGTAAAGGAAGCTTCAGTGGGCTTCGATTTGGTCTTTTTTCCTGAAATAAGTAGTAAAGAATAAATACCAAAGGCCAAAGGAGTTTAATCGAATAAGATGGAAATCATAAAGAATTACCTTTTACTATATCTTCTCGTTTTTCATCCTCTGAGTCAGAGATAGCTAATTTTCTCCTTTTTTTTGAAGCCTCATAGGCTATCCTTTCTACTTTTCCAAGGTCAGTCACTTTTTCGAGCCCTTTGCAGCCTTTCTTTTTCCTGGTTACCAATTAAAAAGAAAAAGTAAAGATATCATACAAAGCATATAGATATCATTAAAGATTATTGAAAAATAGAAGTACCTAGCTTCAAGGAGGGGGAGACAGAAGTTTGAGTAAGTTCTTTCCTTGTCTTGGTCATTTTCCTTGGAAGAAACTCTGCGTTTCAAAGTAATAAGCAAGAAAGATGTGTTTTGAAAGTGAAATTGATTGCACAAGAGGAAAGGTTACTTGTTGGAGAGGGTGGAGTAGCTTTCTTCTTTTGAGCTTTAGTGACCACATATGGCACAACTTGGAGAGGTGGAACATTGAGAGCAACAAACACTATAGCAGAGGATTGAGAAACATGTTTCTTTTTCCCTTTCCTCTTACTTTGCACTTTTGGTGTCTCTTCTTCTTGTTCTCCTTGAAATTTTCTCTTTGAACCAGCTCCAAAGCCATCATCTGATATTTGATAGAGAGCAAGATTGGGCTACACCTTCAAAGGTAGCTCCAATGTGTTGTGCAAAGTGTTGGGCGATTTTGGTTTGATTATATAGCCCTATGACATTATGCCACCAGTTTGTGAAGTTGGTTAGTAGAGGACTTTCAATGGTGTATTTGAATGGCTCAAATGTTGCCCTAGTTCTTCTGAACTCCACATTGAGGCATAAAAGCTGATTCATATCAACCTTTTGCCTCTCTTGAAGGGGAAAATTAATTTCTCCAGGATAAGGGAAAGGAATAGCTGACACCATGCCAAACTGCCTGGCAAATTGGGCAGGGCAATAAAAGCCCCTATAAAAATCTCCCGTGGAAGAAGAATGCTTCCTTAAGCATCACAAAAAAAATTATGACCCCTGCGTTCCATCATTCTCTTTATCCATGAAGATCCAATGTTCTAGTCAATAAAAGGAAGGAATTCTCTTTCTTCCATATCCTCTCTGATTTTATGAAAGTACTGTAAATATCCAATCAAAGTATGGGGATTCGAAGCCAAAACTATGAATTTGTCCCCATAAATAGTAAGGGGTTCCTTGACAGCAACTTTATGATTTGGAGAAAAGGCTAAAAGCCAAAGTTGTAGAAACCAAAGAGGGCCTCCTAGGTTGTACATAAGTGGCTTGGTATAATTATCAGATCCCACTTTGTAAACATAGCCGAAAAAGTATGAGGCCAGGTCAATGGCCTCACCTTTAGAAAGGATATAGGCTAGAGGTGCAAATTCGAGCATAATTTTCTTTACATTGTGACAAAAATTCATTTTGCATAGAGTATACAAGAGGTATGCAAAGAACTCTCTATTGGACACATCATCTCCATATTTCCTCTCGGCATGTAAAAAAATTTCCATATGAGGCATGCATGAGTGCTAGAAGTTTTAATCTCTCTTAAAAATGGTACATCCATGGATGCATAAATATCAAAGAGAGGACCAAATGGGGGAAGCCCAATAAGAAAGGACACGTCTAGAACTATGGGAGCCATCATCTCACAATTAAATCGAAAACAATTGAATGATGGGTCCCAAAAAGCCAAAGCGGCATGTATAATAGCAGAGTTTAGTTGTATACCATTTTGAAGCAGAGAGATGGTGTACAGAATCCCGTTATGTCCTAGTTCCCTCGTTTTGAACTTCAATATGCACGTAGTCCATTTATCCCAATCACCATCTTGATTTGGCCAACAAAATAATTCTTCTTTATCCAATGTTTGAAATCGAGTGAATTATCTTTTATAAGATCACTTCCTTCAAGGATAGGGTAACATTGTGTGAAATTGAGTGGAAGACCAAAGAATGCAGGTCCTAGAGTTTGAGTGTTGTGTTTGTTGGGATTTGCGATAAAGATGGTGTTCTATAGAGTACCACTATTGGACCTCTTGATTTCCCGTTCAACTAATTTTCTATGAGCGAAAGAGGGAGTACCCATTGGTGTTGAAGTTTCAGAGGCCATGGTTGCCGGAGTTTGAAAGTAAAGAGGGAGAGAAAAGTGTTTGAAAGTTGAGAGGAAAAGTGACAATGGAAATGTTTTAAGCCCTAGATATATACGTTGTGATTGAAGCGATACATCGATTTGGGTCAAACATTGGGTTAAAAGTTAATTGGGCCTGAAGTATGTTTAGGCCCAAATGTGAAATTGTGTTTGAGAATGAAATTGAACCCTTAAGTCACTGTTGGGTTTAATTTTAAGATTAGTATGTATTTTAAACCATCCTGTTGGTTTCTTTTAAAAAGATCAAATATTCTTTGTTCAATGATTGATTTTTTCTCAAGTTTAAATTGGCTTGAGGTATTTAAAAATGCTTCGAAAGGCATGATAGAGTACCAGATAAACCATAGAGAAACTAACTTTGCATTCAACAAAAGAAATATTACATGCTAAATTTGCAAGACCTATTACATCAAAGAGAATTAAACAACAACTGGTGCTGGAGCAGCAACAGGAGCTTGAATAATCTGAAAATAGTGAAGAAAGCTCCAAGTCGCCAAGGCATGAAACCTTTCCCAAGCAAAGGCAAAAAATTGGTTCTCCATCACCCTAACCCTATTCTCTTCATCTAGTTTATGCTTTTTCTCAATCAAGGGCCTAATTTTCAAAACCAAATTTTAGGCTTTGACTTGAAAAATCGGCCAATTTGAAAGAGTTTTTCTTCATGCATCTTTTAAGTTTCCTTCAAAGCCATTTTGAAGCCCCAACTGGGACTTCAAAGGAATTTCCTTTCAAGTTCTCCATCTTGTTGTTTCCATCTTGTTGTTGAGTCTAGTGACCTAAGCATGAACAACTTCATAATCATGAAGGTCCTAATTGAACCCAAAGGCAACATTGTTAGCCTTCATCCAAGTTCGAATAAAAGGAATTTGATTATGAAATGAATGGATGAACGAGTTAATTTGCTCAGAGGCAGCAAATATTAAGGTTTCATAAGCCCATAGGAAGTTCTTGTGAGGGAAATCTTCTTCCAGAATCCCCACGTCTAAAAAAGCAAAAGTAGCCAAGACTTCTTTGGCTTTTGTTGAATCAAAATGTGGAAAAATGTAGAAGAGTATTCAGCATGAGAACTTGTAGAATCAAACCTAATGTTTTTCAACTCTTCGAACCAATCAGGATTTTCTAGAAGGGCTCGAAGGGGAGGAGAAATAGGATCAATGAAGTTTTCAAAATGAGGCCTTCGAACCTCATTTAAGTGGCTCTTCCTTTGAGCACAGTGCATCTAACAAAACCTGATTTTGGTGTCTCCCAACTTTAAAGAACTAGGGAGTGAGACAAGAGGCAATGAGGTTGTCTAGAAGAGCCATATTTGGATCATCTTTGATGTAGGGAGCAAAATACCTACTCATAGCTAGTGAGCGGTAACGGCTCCACCCTTTGGTAGCAGCAGGATCATCCATTTTAACCACCACTATATTTGTGGGAGAAGGTAGTCCCCACATTGATGGTTCTAGTGTAGGAGTAGAAGGATCCCATGGATCAATGGGAGTATGCTCTTCTATTGGAATAACAATGTAAGAGCGATTGCTTTGAATTATACCAGTAATAGGTGAAGCAAGGTTTTCAGTTTGAAAAGGGATGTGATTGTTAAGCTCCATGCTTTTAAGGGCATTTTCAGTGTTGGTAACATCAGCCATTGGCATTGGATTTAACAGAAATATCAAAGTTTAAGGGTAACAATTGTTGTTGAATGTTAACCAGTAATTGGGTACATTTATAGATGAGTTATGATGATGAAACGATTCAAATTTTGCAAGTGGAGAACGTGTAAATTAAATTCCCATTACCCATAAATTCATCATTGGAAATAGAGGAACTACTCATAACTTCCTCATTGGAAGTAGAAAGAACTGCCTATAACTTCCACATTGGAAGTATATAAGAATTCGAAGCTGTAAAGGCACATTAACACGTATCCAAATTCCTTGAATATCGATGTTAATGTAGGGGGTATGTTTGCATATAAAATCAACACATCCAGGAATCAATTGACACGTAATTAAGAATGCCAAACGTTGGCAGCTTAACGTTAATGAAAACCACAGGATTAATAATTTATAAGAGGATTAATACGATGTCGTATTAATCTCTAGTTTGAAAGGTAGTTATTGACAGTTATAGCCAAAGAATAAATAAAGAAGTTGGCTTTGAAGTCACATTTTCAACTGCTGAAAGGCATGAATTACACATGAAGAACTGGGTAGTTAGCAATTGAGACGCATGGAGTAGATCGTGCAAAACAATTATTCTTTGAAGTTAATCATGTGCAAATGTGATTTGTAACCGTGTAGATTCAAATGTTTCTGAAAGGAATTCGAAGCAAGTCAAGTTCAAATTCTTTTAGACGGAAGAAGCTACCTTTTGAAATGAAATGATGGAATTCGAAGTCAAGAAATCAAGCGAGAAGTTCAATTTGCAAGCAGAGCCTATACATAGTGTACAAGGATAAAATCCACGGAGTTCTGGACCACATGCCTTCTTGGTACAACCCTAGATCTGCAAAACAAAATTAGGGTTAGATCACCTTTGCCTCTCATCGGCTAAGGCCCTTTGATGCCTAAGTTAGTATCACGTACTCAAACTTTCAAATCTCTCAATGCATATGGAAGAGTTCACACCATACCTTTCTTCATGGGCGTAGTGCTTTATTTATAGATGTAGATGATTGAATGATTTAGGCATCCCATGCCCTAAGTTTCCTTTTAGCTTTAGGAATCCTTTTCCTAATAGGACTTTCCTATTAGTTGTCAGTCAGTCTTTGTTTCCATATAGGATTCTTCTCGTATGTGGTACATTCCTAATCACATTAGCATGGCATATATCGGCCCCATATTCTGCGGGATTGCTCTTTATCTTATAAGGAACCATCTTAAATCATTTTGGAATGTCTCACCCCCCTTACCCGTAGTGGTGTCATGCTTTCACGTAGCTCGGAATAACCCGTACATAGCTCCACTCACCTCGCCGAGCTGAATTATGTATTCTAGAATTTTATTTACGCTATATTTGTAGCCTACCTAGCTCAGCTATGTCAGGGGTATCCCTTTGTGACTCACACCAAGCTATTGCATCCTGATTTATTAGTTTATTCTTATTGCCTTGGCCTTATTCATGGTCAGTATAGCTTGGCACAACGTTAAGAATCCCCTATGTGGTGCCAAGCTAATCATCCTCCCATGGTGTCTGATAAGGGCACGTGCTTTGCCCTTCCTATAGGTAATCGGATTTTACCCACTCCACATAGAAGAAATTGAGGAGTGAAAACCCCCTGGACAAATCTTTAACAAACAACAAAAATGATGCTTGGTTTGTTCTTTCATAGTTATAATTATAGATTTAGGAATTCAACTCAGTTTGAAGTAGTTTAGGAAGTAGATGTTAGTTGTTTTGTAACAATCAAGTGTTCAAAGTTCTTGTTGTCTTTCTATTTGAAGTTGAAAACGATTTTGAAGTATGTCTACATTTGATTTATCAATCAAAATATCTTGTTTTTTTTATCGTTCTTTGATTTCCTAACGAAATTGGTTTGTATTTCTTCACTTTGAAGGAAAAAATCCTCTTAGTTGAGGTAATTGAACCACTCAAACACATTTGTCTGATTAGATTTGCTATTTCCAAAGTTAATGTGAGAGAGAAGACTTAAAGGCTTTCTCTAGCACGCTCGAACACAATCATCTTCCATAGTAAAGAAGCAAAAGAACCAAAGAGTAGGTAAAACAAAAATATTTCTAGATATACTTGCATTCTGAAAAGAACTTGGGTATCCTCCCCCCCAAACACACACACACACATAGAGAAACAAATGGGGATCTCAGGGGAAAAAGCAGTAAATGAAAGAGAATGCAAAAAATGCAAATCTAGGGTTTTTGAAAAAGAAAAGGTAGGGTTTTCAAAATCACAATCACAAACAGAAAATGAGAGAGAGAGAGACCTACAAATACTGTTTCTCTCTCGTCTTCCTCTTCAATTCACCTTTCCCTTCCTCTCTCTTCTCTGGAACAAAGAAACGTGAAAATGACAGGGGGAGGGGTGACCCAATTGTCTAATATGACCGGGTTATAACCTGGGGACGTGTTTTACCTGATTTTTTACCCACAAACTCAATTTTCTTTCCACAACGTAGGAATCAATCCAAAGGCAAAAATCATTTGGTCTGGGTTTTCCTCTGGTCCATGTGCCTAGACTGGAAGGAAATTGTATATACTCTTCCATCCCAATTTGTTTGTGGCAAAAATTATCTTTTTCCATTTCAATTGGCTTGTCCATTATCTTTTATTTTATAGTGATTCTTATGATTTTGAAAACATTGTATAATAAAACAAATTGATATCTATCAAACAAGATCTGTGTCAGGTGTTTTCTCGAAACCATTGACGTTGTACAAAGAAGCTCATCCAAACAACCACGTGCCCATGCACATAGTAAGTAGCATTATATAGAACGTGGACGACCACCAAGCTCATAACTCAATATTAGCAATTACGAGCCTACTTGTCGGACAATAAAATTAGAATAGCCCAGCAACGGAAATGAGGGAATATTCGAAGATATTCCCAAATCCCAAAATCGATTGCGCTTGCGAAGATAAGTACAATCTTATTCAGGGATGAAAAACCAGCTAGCATACCAAATATGGAGCAAACTCCCGTGAAAGGTAAGCTTCGAACTAGCAAGATATGGCCAACCTGGCAAGAATCCTTATCGAATAAAGAATCTAGAATCATGCAAGCTATGCTGCCCATTAAGGAAGAAACCTAAGCTTGGAAGGATTCCAAATACAGAAGAATTCCATAGGGAATGTAAGTACAAGATAATCACCTATATAAGCGAACGAATCCTAAATACCAGGGGTATGCTTTAACCCACTCTCATACTTATACAAATGTTAACCTTAACCTCCAGTTCGTCTATACAAACTTAAGCATCGAAGAGCCCTTGCCGCATAGAGGTAGGGGTGCTTTGACAGTTTGTTCGTGTTGTAGGATCAAAAGCAAGGAAATAACTATGTGAGTTTTTCCACTCTTACTATTGGTGCCGTCTATGGGAAAGGAAGGATAAACCCCCACCGGAGATCATCCATGGACGACCGAGATCTTCACACACCTCAGAAGAGTGGGGTTGGGAAGGATCCTCCTTTAGACCCACCCAGCGCCCTAAAGAAGCCTCCCCCCACGAGGTTGGCAAGGCCATTTGGTCACGGAACGTGGCATTGAGGCCAACCCAAATCAAATTACAACTCTCCAAAGACTTGGAAGCCCAAAGACAACCAAGGAAGTGTAGAGGTTGACAAGCATGACAGCAGAAGTAAACCAGTTCATAAGCCGCTCGTTGGATAAATGCAGGCCTTTCTTCTAGTTGATGAAGAAGAGGAAGGGATATGAGTGGGGGCGGAGATGGAGAAGGAGGAGGACTTCAAAGACCTTAAAAAGTATCTTGGATCCCAGCCGTTGCTGTCAAAACTTAAGAAGAACGAACGGTTGATCCTCTACCTAGTTGTGTTAAAGATGCAATTAGTGCAACCCTTCTTCAAATGGAGGATACGGAACAAAAGACAGTCTACTTTGTAAGTGAGACTCTTCGGGACACACACACCAGATACCTCCCTCTAGAAAAGCTCGTCAAAGCTCTTATTATGGCTTCACAAAAATTGCCACTATTTCCTGGAGGACCCCATCACTGTCTATACTGAATTCCCTTTGAAGGCGCTGCTTTGAAAAGCAGACTTCTTTGGAGAATCTTCACCAGGTCAGTAGAACTCAACCATTACGACATTGATTACCAACCCAGAACGGCCATCAAGGGCTAAGTTTTGGCAGACTTCGTAGATGAGTTCACCCCAATTGAAGTTGAGGTTCCATCGGTTCGCGAATATGAACCAAGAACTCAATAGGACAATCAAAGTGAGGAAGGATGGTAGTTGTTCATTGATGGATCAGTGTGCAATATAGGTTCAGGGGCAAGAATTGTATTGTTCTCCCTAGAACGCCAGATGCTTGAACAATCCGTTCATTTGAGATTCAGCGTAATGAAGAACATAGCAGAGTATGAGACCCTGTTGATTGGGCTCAAAAGTGCAAGGACCCTTGGGGTCAAGAAGTTGGAGATCTTTTGTGATTTACAACTAGTGGTGAATCAACTAAATGGAGAATATGACCTAAGAAACGAAAAGATGCCAGCCTATGCCAAAGCTGCACAGAGTGTGATGGCTGAATTTGAAAAAGCAAGGATAGAACATATCATGTCAGGACAAAACGCTCATCCAGATTCGTTGGCATGCTTGGCTTCAACACTGGCCATAGAATTCAAATGCACGGTAGCAGTGGAGTATCTTGCTAAACCCAACATATAATAGAAAGAAAAAACCAACATGTTTCTATAAGTCTTGAAGCCTCATCTGCTTCAGTAGTAGAAGGTCCAACTTCTTCTTGAATGCCAACAGGTGTTGTAATAGCAGGCTTTGAAGGACTTTCTTTTGTAAGGGAAGCTTCAATGCGCTTCGATTTGGTCTTCTTTCCTGAAACAAGTAGTAAAGAATAAATACCAAAGGCCAAAGGAGTTTAATTGAATAAGATGGAAATCATAACAAAATACCTTTTACTATATCTTCTTCTTCTTCATCCTCTAAGTCAGAGATAGCCAATTTTCTCCTCTTTTTTGAAGCCTCATAGGCTATCCTTTCTGCTTTTTCAAGGCCAATCTCTTTTGCCAGCCCTTTGGAGCCTTTCTTTTTCTTGGTTGCCAATTAAAAAGAAAAAGCAAAGATATCATACAAAGCATATAGATATCATTAAAGATTATTGAAAAATAGAAGTACCTGGCTTCGAAGGAGGGGAGACAAAAGTTTGAGCAAGTTCTTTCCTTGTCTTGGTCTTTTTCCTTGGAAGAGACTCTGTGTTTCAAAGTAATAAGCAAGAAAGACGTGTTTTGAAAGTGAAAGTGATTGCATAAGAGTAAAGGTTACCTGTTGGAGAGGGTGGAGTAGCTTTCTTCTTTTGAGCTTTAGTGACCACATATGGCACAACTTGGAGAGGTGGAACATTGAGAGCAGCAAACACTATAATAGAGGATTGAGAAACATGTTTCTTTTTCCCTTTCCTCTTACTTTGCACTTCTGGTGTCTCTTCTTCTTGTTCTCCTTGAAATTTGCTCTTCAAACCAGCTCTAAAGCCATCATCTGATATTGATAGAGAGCAAGATTGGGTTGCACCTTCAGAGGTAGCTCCAATGTGTTGTGCAAAGTGTTGGGCAATTTTGGTTTGATTATATAGCCCTATGACATTATGCCACCAGTTTGTGAATTTGGTTAGTAGAGGACTTTCAGTGGTGAATTTGAATGGCTCAAATGTTGCCCAAGTTCTTATGAACTCCACATTGAGGCGTAAAAGTTGATTCTTATCAACCTTTTTGTCTCATAAAAGGGGGACATTAATTTCTCCAGGATAAGGGAAAGGAATAGCTTACACCATGCCAAATAGCCTGGCAAATTGGGTAGGGCAATAAAAGCCCTTATAAAAATCCCCCGTGGAATAAGAATGCTTCCCAAGCATCACCAGAAAAAATTATTACCCCTGTGTTCCATCATTCTCTTTATCCATGAAGATCCAATGTTCTAGTCAGTAAAAGGAAGGAATTCTCTTTCTTCCATATCCTCTCTCATGTTATGAAAGTACTGTAAATATCCAATCAAAGTATGGGGATTCGAAGCCAAAATTGTGAATTTGTCCCTATAAACTGTAGGGGTTCCTTGACAAGCAACTTTATGATTTGGAGAATAGGCTAGAAGCCAGAGTTGTAGAAACCAAAGAGGGCCTCCTAGGTTGTATATAAGTGGCTTGGTATAATTATCATATCCCACTTTGTAAACATAGCCTAAAAAGTATGAGGCCAGGTCAATGGCCTCACCTTTAGAAAGGATATAGGCTAGAGGTGCAAATTTGAGCATAATTTTCTTGCCATTGTGACAAAAATTCATTTTGCATTAGAGTATACAAGAGGTATGCAAAGAACTCTCTATCAGACACATCATCTCCATATTTCCTCTCAGCATGTAAAAAAGTTTCCATATGAGGCATATATGAGTGCTAGAAGTTTTAATCTCTCTTAAAAATGGTACGTCCATGGATGCATAAATATCAAAGAAAGGACCAAATGGGGGAAGCCCAATAAGAAAGGACACGTCTAGAACTATGGGAGCCATCATTTCACAGTTAAATCGAAAACAATTGAATGACGAATACCAGAAAGCCAAAGCGGCATGTATAATAGTAAAGTTTAGTTGTATATTATTTTGAAGCAGAGAGATGGTGTACAGAAGCTCAGTTTGTCCCAGTTCCCTCGTTTTGAACTTCAATATGCGTGTAGTCCATTTATCCCGATCACCATCTTGATTTGGCCAACAAAAAATTGTTCTTTATCCAATGTTTGAAATCAAGTGGACTATCTTTTATAAGATCACTTCCTTCAAGGATAGGGTAACATTGTGTGAAATTGAGCGGTAGATCAAAGAATGCAAGTCCTAGAATTTGAGTGTTGGGATTTGCGATAAAGACAGTGCGAACATACTTAAACCTAACATCAAATTTTGTTTACCGGCATACCTTAACCTAAGTTTTACTCAAAACACAGGCATGACCTGCACAACTTTGATTAAATATAGGAACATCTGGGTTCCAAAATGAACATCTCAAATCAAGATGACAAGGGTCTGAGGTCTAGACCCCCCAGTTGAGGCAGAAAAATAGGCAGATACAAGGTAGCTTGACTAAAACTTGCATCCTCTTTACCTGTATGGGAAATAAACGATTCAATAGTTGTTGTACCTAAGAAGCAAACTTGAATACTTATAACATGCAAAGTTACCATAAACATAGTCAAGACCATACCAACGAGCAAACAAAACCTCAACCCACCTAAACACCACGAAGAGTGTAATTACTGTAGTTTCAAAAAAATGACCACGCAGGGTCACTTGTCGAAATTGCCACGCATGGCACGAGACCAAAACTTGTGTTAAAGTATCATTAGAAGTCAGGAAATGTCAAGAACTATGATTGAAGCAAGTCAAACATGCACAAAGCCTCTTCACTAGGCCTCATGGACCTCAGTGGCAGAAAATGTTACCAGAATCCTCAATGGTACTAGAAGAGGGGAGCTCAACCCGCTAATCGTCAAGGGCGGATGTGTTGCCACTAGCTTCCTTCCTGCTAGGGTCAGCAACTGAACACTAATTGGGCACAACAGCACCTTGGGGAGTAGCATCCCTATGTCTGGACTAGTCAATTTTAGTCCAGATTGAATTTCTCTTGTCAACATCTTACTTGGTCAGGCAAGCCTTCCAGCATCTGGCAAAGAACAAGTCTTCAAATTGCGGTATATGGGCCTTGAACTTCATTTTAGTATCATTCACTCCTGGATTATAAGCCTAGTCAAAGGACGCTTGAGCAACAGCCAATTCAGCTTCCAGGTTTGCCTTGCTCTTCTGGGCATTAGACAGCTCTGTCTCCAAGAGGCCTAACTTGGCGATGGCTTCATTGAAGTTATGATCAAACTCGCCCACATGATGCTTCAGTGAAGCCAATTCTTCCTTCAACTTCTCATTCTCACTCCTCATCAGCTAATTAACATTGATCAAACGATTGGCATTGGTCTTCAGCTTGTCATTCTTAGTCTTCAACCTCATGTTGACATTAGTAATGATTCTATTATCCTTGGAAACACGATCGCAAGTGACGTACATGATTTGCATATACTACAATGTACCGAAACAAATCAACTCATCAACTGGGAAGAAAGAATTTCTCACAAGAAAGTGTCATAAGGACAGAATCACAAAACTCATACCTTGATATGCTGCTGGAAGCCAGTCTCCAAAAGCTTAAGGTAACTGGACCGAGCCTCCCTCTCAATATCCTTAGGTAGCAATACAGCTAGTCCAACAGCAAGGGCAACCTTAGCATTATCACAACTATCAGTAGACAAGATTGGTTAGGTGCCACGAAGTAAAGGAGGATTCCACACCACCAACTCAGGTTCAAGTTCCGATGTTGGGGGAGATGGCTGGGCAGAAGAGCTCTTAATAGTACAACGACGTTGTTAAGTAGGGTTGGGATCAGGATTGGTCTCCTCCCTTGGCCTCTTCTCCTGAGCAACTTCAGACCCTCTTTGCTCAAGAAGGGGAGGAGGGGGACTAGAAGAAGAAGCACCCAAAGGATCAAGAAAGACAACAGGGGATTCATCATCATCAAGGGTAATGAGATCAAAAAAGTCAAGCACAACTCTCTGCATGTTTGAAATAGGGGAACGATCTCTCAAAGGCACACTACTAGTACTCTCTCTAGGCAATTCACTCCAAATATTTTCACAAGAAAAGTCAATTCTAAGATAATTGTTTGTTTATACAAGAAGCGTGGATAATTTGATTACGTAGAAAAAGCCTCTGAGTATAGGAACATCTTACCCCAATATGGCGCAACGGATGAAGTTTCACTGACATGAACACAACCACAGTAGGAGGGATTGGACTTCAACAGAATGTGGGCAGCCCTGCCTAGCCCTTCAAGATCAATACCCCTTATGCCTGGAAACTTAAGCACCCTTTCAATGTCAAGAAGGTGGACATTGTCGTGCACCACCAGATGGCCCTCGTTAATATTCGTCACTGCAAAAAAAAAAGGAACAGACAGAGTAAGCAACATGAGAGAAATTACTGAAGCAAAGGAATTGAGAGAGACAAAAGAAGAAACTAATGTGTACGCTCAAAAGTGTGGGGGTGGGGGCAAAGAGGCTATAGACACCCCAATTTTGACCCAGAAAACCTCTCAAGCATCCCCAAGGATGAAAATACCCGATAAGAGTATGCGAGGCATGATTGTGAACTTAAAACCCCCTCCTAAACCTCTTCAAAATAAACCCAATCCTACACTACGTTCTAGTGCATTCAAAACCCTCTTTATTGATATATAATATGTCGTAATCCGTCTTGAAATGAGCGAGATGTGCATGTTTTACCCCAATGACTTGTTTTTCCGACCTTTTGAGGGTAAAATGTTCACATATTTTGATATACAAATCATATTGGGTTCAAATCACTTGGGTTAGAAAGTAGACTTGACAAGCTTTCCAACACTTTAAACCATGTGCAAAACGAAGTTTGGTAGCACTCAAAATGGCCCTGCGAAGTTTCATATGTTGTGCTGTCTCCTAATCCAGGTGCCTGGATTCCCCTATTCTAGGCGCCTGGACTCACCAATTCCAGGCGCTCGGATTCACTCCAGATACTTTCTTTCTCAAGTCAAATGGGTGGGTAGGAGCGTCTTGAAGATCGTTTCTGAGATTTTTTGCAGAATTATAGTGGAAGGGAACTGATGATCCTATTAGACCCCTAATGGACCCCTTAGGTGATCTTTTCTACCCCATTGTATCATTCCTATGCCTATAAAACCCCCTTCATCTCTCTCAATAAGAAGAGCTTAGCTCCTCCCTCACTCCCTTACTATTATGTTGCAGAAATGTACCCAGAAAATCCATCTCTAATCCATTCCCCTTGGTTCTACTCATTTCTATCCTAAAAACCCAACTTCTAGCCTAAAAACCCACCCTTTGATCACCAAAAACCCTCACATTTCAACCATCCATCATCAAACTCAACCAAAACCAATAGAATCAGTTTGTTTCTGTCCCAGAAGACCTCTTTCAGTTTACATAATCACCAAAAAACATCCAAACCTCCACCAAAAGTTCACTAATCAAGCTTCTCAAGGTGGTTCATCTACCAAAATGCTCATATAGGCCCTGAGGGGTCAACCAAGTTCTTACTGGTCTTCTATACCAGTGGGGGGCTTGGGAGAGGTCTGAATCACATCAAGAAAGAAATTTGTTTTGTGCATCAGTGCCTAATCCAGGCGCCTGGATCATCTCTTTTTAGGCACCTGCATTGAGTCTAGGCACTTGGATTCACTCCATGCAGGCGCCTGGATCCCCTTCCCTTTTACCATATTTTCTACTTTTCTTGTAGTTTAATTAGTTCATGGTACATCATTTGCATGCATTGGTTTTAGGTTATTTATGTCTCATATTGTAATCTTCATTTTGATGAGCATTTGGAGTGTTTCAAGGTCATAATCATACTCAATAGAATAGTTACATGAGAAAGAAGCATACATATGAGTTCATTTGTCATTTATAGGTTTTGATCACTCAGTTCTAAAAGTGTCAAGATAAACTTTTGTGTTGCATAACCATACGCCCATTGTAAATGTTCAATACAAGCATTTTTGTTACATTCTTGGTATAGATTCACCTCTATCTCATCTAGTTACAAGCATGATCCGATTAGACAGTATCCTACATGCATGAGCACGGCGTGTCAGTTCTGAAAGGTACCTTGCATATACTATCTCATCATCAAATCATCCAAAATCAAGCCTTTGTTAAGTTCATATCATGCATTTGAGTGGAGTTTGAGGTTCATGCCTGCTATTGTGTTGCCAAACGTCATTTAGAGTGTGTGTGAATTGGTTAAAGGCATTGCATTTGATGCTAATTGTGAAAAATGGAATTCTAAAGTTTCTATCTGGTAAGCCATCCAGGCGCCTGGATTCACCCATTCCAGGCGCCTGGATCTGCCTAATCCGGTGCCAAGATTGCCATCCAAATATGGCAAATGTGATGTTTGTAATCAATTTCTGGAGCATTTCAGGGCAATTTGAAGATGATTTGGTAAAGTTCTAGTGTTTTATGCATTTAGAACATCCCCCCATGACATAAGCACAAGCATCCACATACATTTCATAAATTTTCTTTAAGCATTTATGTGTTATTGCATGAGTTGGTGATTAAAGTCCGTTCAAACGACATTTTCAAAATCCCTTAAACATTTAGTAGAGATCGGTGGTCACACCGGGTGTGAGGGATGCTTTAAATTCCTTCCCCTCATGTAACCTAGCTCCCAAACCCGAGAAATCTCATTTTGTGTGACCAGTAAAGCATTTTATACTTCATGGGCAAAAAAGTCATTTTTTTCAATTGGTTTTTCTGGTACGGTCCTCAAACCCGAGTGGCGACTCCTGTCAATCAATCAAAACCATTTTTCAAATCGCAACCATTTTCATGGACACATTTTGCGGGGTGTTCACAGAGGCCTCATAACAATGCCATCCTCATCCCTAGGCAAGAAGCTTTTAGTCACAATGGGGAAATCATCGTTCTCCCCATGACAAGAGTTGGGAAGATCAGTCACCAAACAACGCTCCTTGTCTCGAATCTTGAGATAACAAGTCCCATGGGTGGTGGGGAAAACGCTATAAAGGCGGAGGATATCGTACCATCCCAAGTTTGTGCCCAAAACGTTATTCAGGGCCACCACTCCCATAACCACACGGTAAAAGTTGGGGTAGAGTTGGAAAGTGGTTAAATGACAGATATTGCAGATTTCGACCAGCAAATGGTGGAAGGGAAACCTAAGGCCTCCCTCCACAATGGCCAAAAGGG
Organism: Vaccinium macrocarpon; assembly: GCA_022606695.1. Classification (NCBI taxonomy): domain Eukaryota; kingdom Viridiplantae; phylum Streptophyta; class Magnoliopsida; order Ericales; family Ericaceae; genus Vaccinium; species Vaccinium macrocarpon. The sequence continues at coordinate 16,027,611 of CM040174.1, forward strand.
GAACGTGAATCCTATCCTCGGTTTGGTCATGGGTATTGGCACTAAAAGGGGCAAGGGTGAGATTGACGTCATCAGGGATGTCGTAACAGCGACAAAAGGCCTCCATGTGTGCCTCATTGTCGCACAGACTCCTAAACCTACCCATTGTGGAAGACAATACAAGCCCAGAAAACCCTAGAAACAACTGTGCAAGAAGAACGGAAAGAGTTACGAGAAACTTACAGGCACCCTACGACGGTTGGCAAAAAGATTTTTTCCATTGGAGAACGTAGGGGAAGGCTGAAAAGAGGGCAACTCTAAGGGCACGATGAAAATGACACTCTCAACAATATAACTCTTCTAAAGTAACACGAATATGGAAAGAGAAAGGGTTAAGGAAACATCTTATACCTTCTCAAATTCAAAGTAGTGTTTGATTACATCATAAAAAATGACAGCGTTTGGTCCCTCATGCCTTTTCATGGAAAGGTAGGAAACGTCAAATCAAAAATTAAAAAAGTGTAATGATTCAAGCCACCTAGAGGACGAAAAGGTGCCTTGGAAGTTATGCTCACACTTGTAGGCACAGACATATCGCTTGGAAAGACTGGCAGCAGCTTAGACGTGGCAAGCACATCGGTACAAAGCATAACGACAGTACGAAAAGATAAATATGGCAGAAAGCAAGACGACCTAAAGCTGGGGAGCAATTTTGTGGGGTGTTTTATCGAAACAATAGACGTACAAGAAGCTCGTCCAAACAACCACGTGTCCATGCACGTGGTAAGTAGCATGATATAGAACGTGGAAGACCAACAAGCCCATAACTCAATATTAGCAATTACGAGCCTGCTCGTCGAACAATACAGTTAGAACGGCCCAACAAAGGATAAACCATAGAAGCAGACTTTCCTTGCGAAGATAAGGAAAGGAGGGAATATTCAAAGATATTCCCAAAATCGGTTGAGCTTGCGAAAATAATTACAATCTTACACAGGGATGGAAAGCTAGTTAGCATACCAAATAAGGAGCAAACTCCCGTGAAGGGTAAGGCTCTGAACGAGCAACATATTGCCAACTTGGCTAGAATCCTTATCAAATAAGGAATCCAGAATCATGCAAGCTATGCTGCGCATTAAGGAAGAATCATAAGCTTGGAAGAATTCCAAATACAAAAGAATTCCAAAGGGAATGTAAGTGCAAGATAATCACCTATATAAGAGAATGAATCCTAAACACAAGGGGTATGCTTTAACCCACTCTCATACTTATACAAACGTTAAGCTTAACCTCCATATCGTCCGTACTAACTTAAGCATCGAAGGGCCCTTGCCACCTAGAGGCAGGGGTTTTCTGATATTTTGCCCGTGTTGCAGTATCAAGGTTGCTCCATTCGAAGAGGATTTGGTAAGGAAATTACTTTGTGAGTTTTTTTCTCTCTTACAAGATCCATATTGCAAATGTTTGAGTTTCATATAAAAAATTAGCCCTACAAAATTATCCAAGTAATATTGATTGTATTTAAGGGCAAACTATAAACAACAATAACAACAATAAAAAAATTTCAAACTCTTTAAAACCCACTTCAAGCAAATTGAGACGGAGGGAGTATATATATATATAGGTTCCACTTCTCCTCCATAGTTCCGGACCTCCTTGATCTGAGCATTTTTTTGACAATCCGATCCGTCCAATATGTTCAGAAGGTGTTTTCAAGGGTCCTGACGGGAAATCTTCAAAAACAAATATCGAGAAGGGCTTTATCCAAGCAGTTTTTCGCAAAACTATAAATATACAGTTTTTGTGAAAAACTACTTGGATCATGCCCTTCCTGATATTTTTTTTTTGAAGATTTCCCGCGAGAACTTGGGAAAACACCTTCTAAACACATTGGACGGATTGGATTTTTCCAAAACAATTGGCAACACAAAAGAAATACCCCAAGAGCTTCAATCCGAGGGTCCGGATAAGAAGCTTGGGGTATATATATTTAAAATTTGGGATCTTGGACTGGAAGTGTTGTGTGTGTGTGCGTATATATATATATATATATATATATATATATATATATATATATATATATATATATATATATATATATATATATAGGAAACATTTCTTATAAGGGAGCCCTTATATAAGAAATTTACGGGACTTTCAATAACAGCCGTTGCATCCAATGGCTCAGATTAGAAGATCACTTAAAAATAGGTTCGCGGGTCACCGGTCGGGTCAAAACCACTTCGCGAGTCAGGATCTGGGTTTAACACCCATCTGGATCCTTACCCTCACATTTCACGCTCTAGTTCGAAGAGAGAGAGAGAGAGAGAGAGAGAGAGTGATTCCATCGAAACGAAGACGAAGGAGAAGAACAAAGCAACAAATCAGATCTCGAAGGTAACTATCTCTTCTCTGTCTCTTCTCCAAGTTGTGTTTAGTAGGGTTAATGAAATCATTTTTGGGTTTTAAGGGTTTATCAGACAAAGAACAATCTGAGGTTTATGAAATCGAAGGTCTCTCTGTCTCTCTCTCGACAAAGAACAATCTGAATTCGTTTTTCCCTACATTTAGGGTTCCCACGAACAGATTTTTGGGTTTTTTTCCAATTTAGGGTTTTTTAAAAAATAAAATAAAATTTGGGGTCATATTTTTAGTAGAATTTTAATTGTCTTAATAGTTTTTAACTATTAACTGTAAAAATGAGAAATTATTTGGTTTCAAATCATCACTCTGACAATTTTAATGGTTAGATTTTTTAGCATCATTTTAAACATGTCTGTTTTCTAGTATAAGATTACACGTAGAACTACATGTGGTGTAAGTGCAAGGATTCGATTACTCTGTAGAATCTAAATTTTTTGTTGCTTGGATTATGTAATTATTCTGATCATTTCTTGAGTGAAGAATTGACCTCAATCAAGTGGGGTAACTTTGCAGTTGCATATGACATTGGAACGGAATTTCCTTCCCATTAGCTATTGGAAGAGGAAAGAAGTGGATTTGAATGTTATCTCAAGCGGTAATATATGTGATAAACTAGTTGTTCACTGTTATGGTTTGAAAATCACCTTAGGGGATTCATCATGGTTGAATTTGAAGGAATCCTGCTGTCTTTGGTTTATTCTAACCTAATTTTTTGAGGGGGTAAAAAATCTAGAGTGACTAATATGTGCTTTAAATTGCTGCCAACTGTACAATCTCTAAGTTTTATGATCTTCCTTTGATTAATCCAGATCAATCTCTTCGGGTTGAAGAGTTTCAGGAGTGGGCTCCTCTTCGTGTTCTGGTATAATTCAAATACAATATAGGGTATGCAAATACTAGACATGCTTGTTTTGGAAAATCCAGTAGTTTTGATATTATGAAACTATATTCTTTGATTGAAGACATGCTTGTTTGAAACGGTCCTCATAACAACTTTAATTTTGCTTTCAATCATTTATTGCCGGCAATCAAGATTGGGAGGACAATCAAGCTTCATGGAAGACCAAAGTCGGTACTGGGGAGGATCACAACCAAGTTTGCAGCAAAGTCAAGGCCAAGGACACGAAGTTATTTAGAAATGATGAATGCAACGGGCAATGATCAAGGACATCAAAGTCAAGGCCAGGGACACGGAGTACATCGTGTATCTTATGTCGTGTCCTATGTGTTTGTATCGTGCATGTGTCCTGTGTCCTTTGTTTATATTGATCTTTTAAGGAGTCTAAGGATTTGAAATGATTTGGGTTATGGCATATTGCTCCAAAGTTAATGGATTTGTTATGATTTGGATAATGGCATATTAATTTGCTATGATTATGGCATCTTGAATAAGAACAAACATGCTGCTTTGATAGCCATCTATCTCTCATTTAAAAAAATGAGATGACCAATTTTATTCACATCATTAGATTCAAACGTGAGAGCCACTACTCCCTTTAGATAATTTTGAACTAAAGAAAGCTCAGTTATAGGTATAACCGACGCCTCAAAGATTAGGAAAGCTTGATGGATTTTCATTGTTATTATTTTCTTTCTTTTGCTTGGTTGGATGCCAACTTCAGTATGCTTCTTTTCATCACTCAATTTCTGGAAAAAATTTGGTAGAGTTTTCTTGTTTTATGGCCTAGCTCGACACCTCGCGTCTCAAACTAACAACATTAACAATCCAACAACAAAAACAGCATTGTACATGAGTCCAAGTCGGGGCTCTCTTTCATCCTATATTATCATTCACAATCCAATAAATTACATTCACAAAACTAAAAAACCTTATTTCACAATGATACAACTTGAGATTCCAAACTAACTAGTAAACAAATTACAACTTCAATTGTCTCCCCAAACATGGGACTTTCTTCCTCTACGACTTTGTTACAAGCAAAATGAAAAAAACAAAAAAAAAAAATCCCTTGACACTTATGGCCTGTTTGGGGGGTTGTGGGTGGAAAGATACCCCTTATAAGATTTCACCCCTCATTTTCGAGGGGCCCACCCTTTCCCCTTGTTTGGCAAACCAAACTCGTCCCTGATAATTCTTTCTCCCCCTCTTCATTTTCACACTTGCAAGGTCTTCTCCCGCATAACTTTTGGGCACCCCTGGGGCTACCCAAAAATTATCTGGCTATGGAGTGGTACGATTTTTATGGATTTAGCCCTCCTTATTCCCTTTACCAACCCTCACACCACCATCTTTGTTGTTGTGGGTGAGATCGAACGGTGAAGGGTTTCTGTGCGATTTTGGGGCGATTTTCTTGCAATCTGGTGTGAACATCAGGTATGGAAATTTTTGACCAAGATTAATGATTTTTGCACTTATATTTTCGATCTATGTGGTTTGATTTGGAAGGTTTTCAATCTAGGATCTGTATACTGCATTTGTATCGATTTTTCTAGGATTTTTACTAATTTTTCTAGGGTTTTCGATCTTGGGCTTCATACTAAATTTTCTAGGTGTTGTTACTAATTTTTGTTATAGATTAGGGTCTCTATTAAATAATTTAAACAGATTTCAAAAAAATTGATGTCGGTTTGTGTACTACATTTTGTTGATTTTGTACGGCTTTGTTTCTTAAAGTTTGTTGATCTTTAAATGTTGTTTGATTTGTTAGGGTTTGTTACTGAAATTTTATTTATTTATTTTGGTTTGTAAATTTACGTTAATGAACTGTTAACATAGGTTGATTTGGTGTATTTGTTTGTGGCCAAAAAAAGCCTTCAAATCCTTTAAAAAAATCAGAGGAAAACGGAACCCTAGTTAATAGTTTGTAGTAGGGGTTAGATGAACAAGATTAAAGTCGTACAACCTACTAGTTCTTAAACTTTGACATGGAGAAAACTGTAAAAAGAAAATTTCATTGTTTGTGTTTTATTTCATACTGATCAAACCCTTTGTACCCTTTTACGATGGCAAGATTAAACAGAAAACAATTAAGGATAAGAGAAGAGCAAGAGGCATCCATTGCATTATCCAACTTCATTCTTGCTGCAATGGGTGTGTTTCGACTGTACTTATTCAACCGATCCTTGGCACAATATCCCCATCCAGACTCTGGCCAGAATCCTGACTTCTACTAGACCCAACTAAATGTAGTCAATAGGCTAGTAAACGGTAATGAGGTTGAATGCCATGAGCAGTTGAGGGTAAATTGGCAGACATTTTTTAGATTGTGTTGTTTAGTCCGAAGTGTTGGGTTAGGGGACTCACGCTTTGTATGTGTTGAGGAGAGGGTAGCTATTTTCTTGTGGATCCTTGCGCACCATACAAAGCAAAGGCGTACAAAACATCAGTTTTGGAGATCGATTGAAACGATGAGCAGGCATTTCAATTCTGTACTCCAAGCTATTTTGCGCCTTCATAGAATGCTCCTAGTAAGACCCGATCCTGTACTTGCAGACTACCATGACAATAGATGGAGTTGGTTTCAAGTAAACTTGATTTAAAATTGTTTCTAGTGATTCCATTTCCTTTCATCAACTCCGGCCTCTATATTTACCTGCAATAAACTACTCTCAAATTGGCGTAGAATTGTCTTGGTGCTTTGGATGGGACCTTTGTGCCGTTCACCCCCAACAAAAATTACAAGCCACGATATAGGTTGAGGAAGGGAGAGCTTGCCACAAATGTTTTAGGTGTCTGCACTCGAGACCTACGATTTGTGTTTGTCTTATCTGGTTGGGAAGGGTCGGCGACTGACTCTAGAATCCTCAAAGATGCTATCGCTAGACCCAATGGTTTGAAAGTCCCTCGTGGTAAGTTCCAATTCCTAAGTTCATGTATCATTTGAATCCAACAGATTTATGAACCCTCCCATTTTAAATTTCAATGTCGTAACTCCCCTTGGTTACAGGAAATTATTACCTTGTGGATGCCGGATACACAAATGGGGAGGGATTCCTAGCACCGTACTGTGGCCAACAATATCATCTTAACATTTGGAGGCAAGGTCACATGCTGGCTAGCAAAGAGGAGTACTTCAACATGAAGCATTCCGCTGCTAGGAATGTCATTGAGAGAAGCTTTGGTGTTTTGAAAATGCATTTTGCAATATTGAGGTCTCCCTCGTATTACCCCATCCAAACTCAAACTCGTATTGTTACCGCATGTTGCCCTCTCCATAACCTCATTAAAAGAGAGATGCCCAATGATCCTGTTGAGTTGGAGTACACGCGATGGGAAAAAAGACAACCTCCAAAATGTTGAGGTAGATGATGATCGCGTTACTACCATAGACACTTCCAATGAATGGACCACCGAGAGGGATGCATTGGCAACTACAATGTACAACCATTGGCTAGCAAATGGTGGGGGACAAGAGGCTTACCCACCATGATTGAGGGAATTTTGTTGATGAATTTGTATTAAGAACTTGTTCTAAGTATTTGTACCAAGTGTTTGAAGAATTTGTAATGTATACATTCTAATTTGTAAGGTGTTTGAATTTGAACTACTTGTTATGTAAAAGATTGTAATTGTAAGGATTCATTAGGTTTTCTATAATATTGTCCTTGTATTATATCCATTGGCCAACTTAAATGCATTTACAGCTATGGATACACAAGAAGTCACCCAACAAGGCAATGTGTCTAAGAAAAAGACAACAAGGACCCGTAGGACGTGGAGGAAAGTGGAGGAGGATGCTCTCATTAAAGTGATGGTGGGTGAATTTTCCAACAAGTGGAGTGCTGAAAATGGCTTCAAACCCGGTTTCTTCACGTTGGTTGAGAAGGAGTTGGAGAAGTTGTTGCCGGAAAGCCACCTTAAGGCCTCCCCCCACATCGACTCCAAGGTGAAGTATTGGAGGCAAACCTACTACAAAATATATGACATTTTACAACTTAGTGGCTTTGGTTGGGATGATGTCAACAAACGCGTGAATGTGGAAGAAAGAGTGTGGAATGAGTATGAAAAGGTAGCTCATTAAGCTTTAAGTCAAATTTCTCATTATGCTTTAATTGAAATGTTAAAGCATGTGTTACTGTTCTACACTTTAAATGTTTGTATAGGCCCATCCTCAAAAGGCAAAAGAGATATATGGGAAGCGTTTCCCGTATTATGAAGAATGGACTATTGTCTTTGGAAAGGATAGGGCGACTGGGGCATTGTCGGAGGATCCAACCCAAATGGAGCAAGAGATTCCCCCGACTCCATTAGAAGAAGAAATTGGTGGAGTGGAGGATCTTACGGGAGAAGGGTATGGAGGAGATTTCTACAAGCCCTTGTTCGATGATGACCAATTCTTGAATTCACCATATGTGAGCATGGCCTCCACACCTACGGGATCCACCCCCTGCGTGCCCACACCTTTTAGCTCTGCACCTACTGGCTCCACTCCCTGCACGTCCTCACCTTTGGGCACCACACCCACACCTCCACCCCCTGCACGTCGTATGGCAATCCTAACGGCGACCACTCCTCCGACCAATGCCGGAGCTAAAGAGGGGAAGAAGAGGACAAGAATGGGTGACAACGAGGAATCGCGTGAGTCCATGAACAATTTTTGCAAGGAGAGCCTACTACATATGGAAAAAAATGGCCAATGCAATGGGGTATGAGAAAGAGCTTGCCGCTCGCCATTCGACTATTGCGAAGGAGTTAGAAAAACTCAACCTCACATTGACTCAAGAATTTAGGGTGGCTGCCATTATTGGCGAGAAGGATGAGAGGGTTGACCAATTCTTAAACACCCGTGATGAAAAGAAGCAAGCTTGGGTTGAAGCCGTCCTCAATGGTGAAGTCTATGGTCCCATTTAAGTAATAGTGGTAGAAATTTAGGCAATTTTTTGAATGGCTAACAATTCATGACATATGATGTAAATGCCTTGTTGATGGAAACGAAACTTTGTTTCCTTTTTGTATATGTAAGATTGTTACGTAAATGGCATATGATGTGTAAATGCCTTGTTGATGGAAACGAACTTTCGTTTCCTTTTTGTAAATGTAATGTTAACGACTTACATTTCGACTAGTAATTAATTGGAAATATTGGATGGCAGGTTATGAAAACACATGATGGTGATCCTAGTTTTGTTGTTTGAAATGGGCAATGATGAATCACATGTTATAATGTCAATACTTATGAAGGCTAGTTACCTTGGCAGGGCAATGAGAATTGCAGCCACAGCATACACTTGTGGTTCCTCAAGTGAATTCTGAGCCCATTTGTTATTGTTGCAGCTACTGGTGTGTTTGTGTGTGGGCCAATGCAATGGATTATGGTTGTTGCTGCACTTTGTAGCAAATGCAGTCGGAATTACTGCTGCAGTTCTGTTGCTGCAGTTGATGTTGTTGTTGTAGCAAATGCACTTACTTCTTGTTAATACCTGTGTGTGTTTGTGGGTTTCAAATGCTTGTGTCCAAAGTGTTAATATTCATGTGAGTTTTGCAAGTGCAAGTGTGTGAAATTCTGGGCAATAATGAAGAATTCTGAGCCAAGTGGTACTATGATTCAATTTCTGAGTACCCAGCCCTCTTTTTAGTAATTTGTGATTTAGGTGCATAAAATATCTTTTAAGGGACTTAAATATTGGCTGTGATGACTTGGTTCTGAGCCTTGAATTTTTGAGATATGATGAATTTCTGATCTATATTGTGATTGCCAAATCTGGGCTTTATTACTGAACTCATGCACTGCACTCACACACCTTTCTAAGTGTTTGGTGCTGCTGTTAATGTGTTTGGTGCAGTGTGTGAGCGTAGTGTAGTGTAGTGTAGTGCATGACTCCAAGTGCAGTGTAGTGCAGTGCAGGTGTAGTGTAGTGCAGTGCATGAGTGCAGGTGTGTGCAGTGCATTTATCTGAGCCTATTTTGTTATTCTAAGTTGTGATGATGTTATGCTGAGCCTGTTTAGTTATTCTGGGCATGTGATTATGTTATTCTGGGCAGTGATGAAGTTATTCTGAGCCTATTTTGTTATTCTAAGCTGTGATGATGTTATGCTGAGCCTATTTAGTTATTCTGGGCAGTGATTCTATTATTCTGGCTAGTGATGAAGTTATTCCTGTGTTCTTCTGGGCTATGGTGTTTATTAACTCTGGGCAGTGATTCTTGTGTATAGGGCTGTAATGTTAGTTAAAAAACCTGAGAGCAGGTTGTGAGTGTGTGGCTATGAAAGTGTGTATATGGGCTGTGTTAGTGAAATTCTGGGTTGTGTTCCTGAGTTACACTCACTAATGCACTACACACTCACACAATGCAAGTGGTTAGTGCAATTCTGGGCTGTGTTAGTGACATTATGGGCTGTATGAGTGAGTGCGCAGGTGTGTGTGAGTGCAGTGCAGGTGTGAATGAGTGTGTGAGTATGCAGGTGTGAATGTGCGTGTGAGTGCAGTGCAAGTGTGAGTGAGTGTGTGTGAGTGTGCAGTGCATGTGAGTGTGTGAGTGTGCAGGTGTGATTTTTGTGCATAAAATATCTTTTATATGACAACAATGATGTTATTATTTGCTATGTGAAAGGAACTCTAAAACTGAGCTTTAGGTTGGGATAGTTGGTACTTGATCCTGATGAAGTTTTGGCAAGGATGCTTGACTGGGCAGTGAGTAATTTCTGAATCTGTTGAACATGGGTCTAATAAGTTCTATTTGGTGCTGTGTAATGCAGTGCTGGTATTGCAGTGCAATGTGATTCTGTTAAATTTGAACCTATTTGTTTTTAGTTGTGAAACCTGTATGCTTTTGGTTATGAAATCTGGGCAGTGCTATCTTGGTTTAGAAATCTGGGCAGTGCATCTGTAATGTCGCACCTCTGTTAGGTATAAACTATGAGCAAGAAGCATTGTCATTCTTTTTTGGCACTTCTGGTATTTGATATTTATTGTTTAATTGGGCGATGATTAAAGAGATACATGTTAATGAAGATTACCCTAGGGGGCAACAATTGTTGCAGCCATGAGTGGCCTTTGTAGCTTACAAAAAGCTGAGCCTATTATTTGTCATTAATTTTGGGCAGTGATGAGTGAAGCCTGAGCCCTTGTTTGTTCATATTTGTGCCTTTGTTCTTAGATGTGTCTTTTGTGCTACCTTTGTGCCTTTGTGGTGGCTTTGAGCCCTTGCATTCCTTGTGATTCAACTACAGAAATCTATGATTCACTCCTTTTGTGCAGCCATGTTAAGTGTTGTGATTCAACTAGGGAAATCTATTAATAGTTACCACATCAAGAGGATTGAACTCTGTGAATAGTTAGCTTGGCAAGGCACTTTTGCAGCTAGTTTGGTAACTCTGTATGCCCATTTTGAAAATGGCAATGATGAGCAATCTGAGCCATATCAGGTTATAACATGGCAGTGAAGATACTTTTTTGGGCCTCTTTGTGTGCTTCTTAGCAGGTTAAAAAATGGATTTTGTGATGCTTTTGTGAGGCTATTACCAGGTTATAACATGGCCTACAAATCTTGGTCTGGTAGTGCTAAAATTTGGGTTGCTTGTATTGATAAAATCTAGGCAAATATGTTTTTGTGCAACTATGGGTCTATTAATGAAATTTGGGTCATTTGCTGTGATAACTTGTATTTAAATTTTCAAAAATCTTGGCTATGTAGTTGTGCTAACTGGAGCACTGTTACCAGACTGTGTGCATTTCTTGTGTGTGTGTGTGTGTGCAAGTGCAGGTGCTCATCACTTCGTCGTAGCTGTTTGTTATGTTTGTGCAAGTGGAAGTGCAACTATTTGTGGTCTCTGTTTTAGCTGTTGTTGTGTTAGGTGGTCATCACATTTGTTGGGCCATTGGCAGGTCTATTACCCTCGTAGTAGTTCCTATTTGCAATGACTTATAGTGACATGTTTTGTGTGATTTTCTGAGTTGTGCATTGGGTAATGATGAAAAGCCTGAGCCCATAGTTGTTTGCTGGTACTTTGTTGGTGGTGGTGAGTTGTTGGGTTATTTTTTCAACTCCAGGGTAGTGTAGTTCAGTGCAGTGCTCTCTATTTATGGGTAGTGCAGTGTTCTCTGTTTCTGGGCTATTAGCAGGTTGGCATTGATTGTTTCTATTGTACTGGTGGTGCATGTATGCACTTGGCACGATTACATTTATCTATTGTTGTTGTGTGTTCAATAGAAGAGAGTTTGTGTTGAATTATATGATCCTAGGTACTGTTGTTGTTTACACATACACACCTGCATTTTGAGTTTGTAGCTGCTGCAACTTGGGATATCTAGTTTTGTTATCCTATAAAGGAACTTAAATATTGGTTGTGATGACTTGTTTCTGAGCCTTGGACATGCAGGTGTGTACGGTGGTAGACCTCAATCTATGGTTGTTACTTGGGCTTTTTAAAGGGCTATGATGATTGAATTAAGGGCAATGAAGATTCAATTATAGATTTTCCGATGCTAAAAAGGTACTACCTTGGCGGGGCAATCGTATTTGTACCCATTGAGTAGTAGCCTTATGTTTCGTAAATGGAAGTCTAAGCCCATTCAATACTTCTTAATCTGAGCCAACTTTTGGATACTTCAATTTTTCATTTACTTAATATTTTGTTTGTTTTTAGTAGTGATGGCAGGAAATAAGCCATACTACGTTGTATTTGTCGGGAGGAGACCTGGTGTATATGAAACATCGGCAAGCTGTATCGAACAGGTCATTGGGTTCTCTGGTGCTATTTATGAGAAGCATACCACATGGGAGGAGGCGAACTCTGCTCTCCGAGCTTATTTTGAAGGCATTGCTGGGAGGAGGCCAAATGTGGCGGAACCAAATTTGGAAGATGGAGCACCATTGCTTATCCCAATGGAAGGGTGCGTTAGTAACGAGGGACAAAGAGTTGGAATGAAAATAACATGTGTCAAAGTGACATGGTTCTTCATTGGTGCAGCAATGGCAACTTTAATCCAAATTGTGGTTAGGAAATTTGTTAGTTTTTAGTATGCATTTGTACCTAATAATTTTATGGTAAGGACATCAATGTACTGATTAAATTTGTTAGTCTTTTGTAATGAACGTTTGTATATTTCCATACTTTCGAATATGTTTGAATTTCTATGGAGCTAGTAACTGTGATATATACTTTGGATTATGTATGAATTTCTATCTTGCATGGGAAACCACTTGTTAAATTAGTCAATTTAAATAGATTTATTATAAAAAAAAATTAGGTCCTACCAAAAACAAAATAAATGTTCTAGGTTGTTCACTTATTATTCATTGTGTTGAGGTAATAAAAAAAATTAAGATACCCCAACAAGTACCATAAAAATAAAAATAAAAATAAAAATACAAATAAAAGTAAAAATACAAATAAAAATAAAAAACGTTTTTTAAAAATAAAAAATATTAATTTTTTCCGGCCAAAGAACTTAATTAAACTTCAAATCATCCAAAATTAAAAAAATAATTCATTTCATGTAATTATATAATTAAATTAATCATTAATAAGGTTTGGTACGCTACAAGGGTAAATAAGTCATTTGACAGCTTTTTCTGTCATCCACCCCCTCTTATTTTTAACTTATCCAAACCAAGCCAAAAGTTATCCCCCTTTTTAATCCCTCATCCAAACCATCTACTATTTTATCCTCCCTTCATAAACATCACATCAATCTGAGCCCTCCTCCAAAAATAATACGACCTCTTATCTTATCCCCCCTCTAAAACTTATCCCCCTAAAAATAATACCTCATCCAATCGGGGCCTTAAGAGTTCTCATTGATGCCTTCTTTTGTTACTTGAAAATAAGTTGTTGTTCAGGGACCACGAGACTGCTCTCTTTAAGTTGTTTTGCCAAATTATGGCATTTCATCTGTCAAATCATCTTGAAGGCCTCTGTTGGAGGCAAGTAAGAGAATTAGTAACAAAAGTGTATAGATACATACTTAAATGCATTGAAAAGAATGACACAAATAAAGACCAAAAATAGGGATAATAAAATAAAAGCAGTCTTCTTACACATATTTCCAGTCTAAAGTATGCATGTCTACAATCAAGGAATATATAATCTAATAACTGCAGACGCAACATCAATAACTTCAAAATCTTCAACAACATAACTAAGCTTCTTATGGAGCTCATAAAATTCAAATTAACTAAGCTTCTTTTACTTATTAGTGTTCAGAGGAAGCAAACCCAAAGTCTCAGACCATACATAACTTAGACCAGTACTACTTTCCCAAGCATAACCAGTAAAAGTTTTCAGTATTTCTAACTGTGGAGCCTCAATTTGCAAGTCCAAACAATTGTTGAACTTCACATGTGGATTATAGTGATTAGAAACAAATTCAGCTACTATTGTTGAAATACCTGTATTAGCTGGGAAAGTTTATGGAAAATCCCACCTTGTTCCTCCCGACTTGTCATCCCAAACCCAACAGAGGGATTAAGATTTCACCTTAAAACTTCATAAAAATGCATCTCCGCACATCGCCATCTTACGATCCTAAAACATGGATAGGTACACTGTTCAACTACCATCAAGAAAAAAAAAAACCCTAAAAATCGAAAACAAAAATTCAAGTTACAAAACTATGAAATACAAAAAAAAAATAAAGAGATATGAGAGAAGATAGATACCTTCAAGTAAAAGATGCCTTCGACTAGATCTGTGCTCCTTGTTCGATTTGTTTTCATAGAAATTGTAGCCCTAAAATTTCAGAAAACGAGTTGAAAAAACGAAGAGAATCGAACCAGATAGAGAAGAGAGAAAAGAGAGATACCTCGATTTCAGTTCAAATCAGTCCGAGATGGTTCGTTCTTCTCCTTATGGTTCGATCGCCCTCTCTCTCTTTCTCTCTCAGAAGCGTGAATGAGAAGGATGGGATCTGATGGGGTCGAAACCCGGATCTTGGCATTTTGACCCGACCGGTGACCCGCGAACCTATTTTTAAGTGATCTTCTAATCTGAGCCGTTGGATGTGATCCAAAGGCTGTTATTGAAAGTCCTGTAAATTTCTTATATAAGGGCTCCCTTACAAGAAATGTTTCCTATATATATATACAGGTTCCACTGCCTATTTGGACTCTTGACCTCTTTGGTCCGACCATTTTTTTTACGACCAATCGTCCGTGTGTTGAGGAAGGTGTTTTTGCTGCCTATTTAGAAAATCTTCAAAAACAAATACCAAGAAAGGCTTGATCCAAGTAGTTTTTCGCAAAAACAGAAAATATCACGATTTTAAAAAAACTACTTAATGTGCCCTTCTGCATTTTTTTGAAGATTTTTTGCAAGACCCTTGAAAACATCTGACGGTTCAGATTTCCCAAAGACAATTTTTAACGTGAAAAAATTACATTTTTCTTATTTACGAGAGGTCCTTACTGGAAAATTTGCCTATATATAAGAGCTTCCCATCCGAACCACAAAATGTGGACCTAATTTCTGAACCCTACTTTCCGGACCAAATTTTGACGATCTAAACCGTTAGACATGTTTACAAGGTGTTTTTTAAGTCCAACGCAAAGATTCAAAAAAAAAATATACCGGGAAGGGTTTGATTGGATCAGTTTTTCATAAAAAGTGTATATGTGCAATTTTATGAAAAATTGCGTGGATCAACTAATTCCCGATATTTGTTTCTTACAAATTCTCGCGTTGGACCTTAAAAATAGATTTTAAACACATTGAGCGGTTTGGATTGTCAAAATTTGGTCTGAAACTATGACGTGTGGACGAGTCCGATTTTTGTGGTTTGGATGGGAAGCTCTCTCTCTCTCTCTCTCTCTCTCTCTCTCTCTCTCTCTCTCTCTATATATATATATATATATATATATATATATATATATATATATAGTCCACTTCTAGTCTGGACTTCAGACTTCCGGACCTCGGTGATTCAAATATTTTTTTGACAATCCGATTTGTCCAATGTGTTTAGAAGGTGTTTTCAAGGGTCCACGTGATAAATCTTCAAAAAACAATACCGGAAAGGGCTTGATCCAAGTAGTTTTTGCAAAAAATATATATATACAGTTTTTGCGAAAACTGTTTGAATCAAGTCCTTCCCGGTATTTTTTTTTGAAGATTTCTCGCGTGGACCCTTAAAAACACCTTCTGAACACATTGAACGGCTCGGATTTTCCAAAAAAAAATTTACAACACAAGAAAAAAATCGTTTTTTCTTATTTTCAAGAGTGTGTAGACTAGAAGATTTACATATATATATATATATATATATATATATATATATATATATAGAGAGAGAGAGAGAGAGAGAGAGAGAGAGAGAAAGAGAGAGCATCCTATGAGGACTCACTTATATAGGCTACAGTGCGAGATTTTTTGTTTGGAATCAAATTTCGATGATCAAGACTGTTTGATGTGTTTAAAATGTGTTTTTAAGGTCTATCGCGAGGATTTTTTTCAACACAAAAATATCTGAAAGGGCTTGATCCAAGCAGTTTTCAATAGAAATATACATATACACATTTTATCGTAAACGGTTCAAATCGAGCCCTTCCGGATATTTTAATTTATTTTTTGAACAAATCCTCGCGTTGGACCTTAAAAACACATTTTAAACACATCTAATTGTTCGAATCATCGCAATTCAACCCCAAACCAAAAATCTCACATGTTGAGTTAAAGGGAGCCTTTATTGGATAATTGTTATATATATAGAGTATCTATCCAGTCCACATAGTTACAGTTCGGGATTGTCCAAACGAGGCATTTCCTGATCAAATTTTGATGATTGGAACCGTCCAATGTGTTTAAAACAAGTTTTCAAGGGTCTTTGTGAGAAATCATAAAAATAAAAAAATAAAAAAAAATAGAGAAGGGCTTCATCCGAGCAGTTTTCGATAAAACTGTATTTAATCGAAAACTACTCAGATGAAGTCCTCTCCCTTTTTCTTTTTTTTTATAATTTCTCGTGGAGACCCTTAAAAACACATTTTAAACACATTGGATGGTTCCAATCATCAAAATTTGATTGGGAAATTAAAGGTGTGGACAGTGTGGATGGTAAGAGGAGCGGACGGGAACATTTCTATATATATATATATATATATATATATATATATATAAAATAATCTTCTAATAAGGGACCTTTATTTAAGTTTTCCTGTGGACCTAGGGGTTACTTTTGACTTTCTGAACTAAATTATGACGATTTGAACTGCCAAAAATGTTTTTAAGACGTGTTTTTAAAGTATCCTACGAGGAATATCCAAAAATAAATACCTAGAAGGATTTTGATCTGATAAGTTTTTGATAAAAACTATACATATATGATTTTAATCGAAAACTGATTGGGTCAAGCCTTTCCGGGTTTTTTTTTTTTTTTTGAGATTTCTAGAGAGAGCCCTTAAAAACACATTTCAAAAATATTGAGTGGTTCGAATTGTCGAAATTTGGTCCAAAAAGTCAAAAATACCCCTAAGTTCTTATGGAAACTCAAATAAGAATTCCTTATTGGAAGGCACTCCTATATATTATTTATTTTTAAATTGAATAATAACAATTGGTGTGAGTACCCGGAGGGCCTTCAAAATGTATAAGGCCGGTCCTGATAGGGTGACCCCTCTATAGAAAATTTCTAAAACCATCATTGTTGGTGGATGTGACCGGCCTATCTAGGAAAAATTATTCACAAACCTTTCTTCACACTTTTTAAAATTTCGGCCTACCGTTACACCACCTTTCTTCACGACACTTTTTAAAATTTCGATTACAAAGTGTATAAAGTCTACGAAAATTTAAGATAGATAATGGTGATGCGGCCTCAGAACCATTGAATATAGGAAAAATTTACAATACACATTCCTTTCAAGTATGTACAATATGTATTTATTGTGTGATCTATATTGTGTCACTTCATAAAAAATGACCTGAAGAACCGGTCATTGGTAACATTTTTGTTTGCTTCGTAACTTTTATACTGAGAATTCATAACTTTTAGATAATATGGCTCGTAACTTTTCATATATTTCTTAACTTTTCATGGATTTCGTAACTTTCAGATAAAAAATTATAATTTTTCTCAAATATGATTCGTAACATTTTTGTATGATTCGTAACTTTTGTACTAAGTATTTGTAACTTTTAGACAACATGATTCGTAACATTTTCTTTTAGAGGGTTGCAATACACAATCCTTTTCGTAACTAATAGTGTGTTTTGTAACTTCTTGTGGGTTTCGTAATTTTAATTTGTTAGGTCACCTATTGTTCAAGTTAACAAGTTACGGATTCGTAACTTTTTGTTATTGATTTATAACTTTTAACGAACCAATAGTAAATAACTTAGGTGCATATGATACACAACTAAAAAGAGTTGTGTATTGCAACCTCCTCCTTGAATATAACTCGCTAACTTGGCCTAGAGCTAGCAACAAGTGTCCACGCCGTCTATGTTACGTGCCATCACCACCTCGTACTCATCTCCTCCGCATGCATATACAGGTGGAGCTCGAATAGCCAATTCAAATAAACAAACTCTCTCTCTCCCTCTCTCTCCCTCCCCCCATTATGCTAGTATGCTAACCCCACTGAAACGAAAAAGGTTTCGCATCAGCAACCAAGGACATGGAAAAGAAGGAAGAGAAGGTGGTGGTTGAAGACTTCTCCTCCTCTTCCTACTACCTCCCAGATAGTAATATACCATTACCAAACCCTATATCAATCTTCTGGGGTCTCACAAAACTAACATGCTTCCAATTAACACACTTCATCACCACCTGCGTATCAATCTTCATACTATCTCCCCTCTTCTTCCTCCACTCTCTGGTTTCCGAGTCCATCCACCGTGTCGAAGAGGCGAAAGAGAGCATTGAATCCACGGTCCGTGTCGCCAGGAGAGTAATCCTATTCCCAGCCTCGGTGGTGGCTAATAAAAGTTTAACAGTCTTGGTGAAGAAGGTAGGCGTTGGGTTTTTGGGGGCGGTGTATGCATGCGTGGTTGTGACACTGGTGATGGGTTTGGCAATTGTGCTGGGGTTTGTGTTGGTGCATCTGTGGGTGGAAGAGCCCGTGATTGTTAGAGAGAAGTTGTGCTTTGATTACACTGATGTTCATCCGACTGCCGTTTGCTCGTTTCATGACGGCGGCCGTCGGGATGGAGGGGGGTTTATGGTCATTCCCTACGGGAAAAGGAAGATGGGTCGACTTGTGCCGGTTGGACACACCTTCTATGTTTCTTTGTTTCTTTTGCTGCCTGAATCTGGTTTTAATCTACAAATTGGGATTTTCCAGGTATGCCCTCCCTCGTCTCTCTCTCTCTCTCTCAATCATCTGTATCTTTCTTTTGTACCGAACAAGCTAGAGCACACTTCGGATTAATCATTACAACCTCTCCCACATCCGCTTCACATACTAAAAAATGTTATACTAATATGTACCTAATAGACACACGTTAAGATTGAAAAGTGTATATATTGAAATATGTGATAAATATATAGAAATATGTAAAAGTATACTAAATAATATAAAAGGTGTATTGATGTGTGTGCGTTTTTTTTTGCTTATTTTGTACACATTAGCGGACACACATTAGCAAGACCATTTAGGAAAAATTGATTTCAATGGGGAGAGAAATTTTTCTACCCTTTAACAACTAATTTTTTCATTCATATTATTCGTCAAAGAAAGTGGGTAATCTAGTTCATTCAGTGTATGGGATTGAGAATCTTTAGTCCGGATGTGGATGGACATTGCGCCTCTAAATAGTCAAATGTTTTTGTTGGCTCTCTATCTGGCATGCAGTTGTGGTGCGGAGCAGCGTTGATGCCGGGGACTAGCATCCCTTAAAAGAAGTTTTAATTGCATCTGTGTCCCAATATATTAATAATGTTTTCTACTCCCTCCGTCCCGTTTTACTGGTCCCATATGGGATGACATCCATTTAAGTCGTGCCGCCTCGTAAATTTTAGTTTCATTTTCCATTATTTTTTTCCCCACTTTTATATTATTTTAAAATTTTATGAGGGTTAGTTTTGGAAATCTAAACAATTTTTATGCTTGACTTTCCAAAAACGACTAGCAATTTTGGACATCCCAAAATGGTGCTATGTATTGTCTAAATAGACAGATCAATCGACATAATCATGATAGGAATGATTGACGAACAAAGAGGAGTACTTATTAGCCTATCAAATTGGACTAGCTTAATGGTTTTTATTAATTTATTTATAATGCTTAAACTCTTGGGGTTACTTGGTTTTGTCCACTAGATATCAAGCATAGGGCTTAATGGTCGTCCAATCACAAAATGAACAACCTTAAGAAATTTTTTTTTTGGATAAATTTCACTAACCACCCCTGAGGTTTCTGACAAATACACTCACCTCCCCTCTTCTTTCTAAAATTTCACTGCCTTTCTTTGGTTTTTAAAATAATTGTCACTTACCTCCCATATCATTACTTTTCACCTAATAGTGTTGGTGAAATGACATTAGTGCCATTAAATTTGAACTTAGCTTCTTCTTTTTTTGGCTTGTTTGATATTATATTGCATAAAAATTTCGAAAGGCATGAAAAATAACTTAATTATTTACTTTTTTCTTAGAACTTTATTTTCTCTGTCACAAAATTATTATTATTTTTAATATTTTACTTCCCATTAGATATATTTTCACATTTTGATAATAAAAATAAGAGTATCAATGATCATCTAAGCCCAAATTCATTTATTTTTTTGCATTAGAGGTAATAATGTTCTAAAATAATATTTATCTGCTTAAGTAAGGGTGTTACAACATCATTTTATTGCTTTTAGCAAAGTTATTCTCCCTCCGTCCCAAATATGCACACCCTTTTAGGAGAACTAAACATTTTGCACTCAAAATTAAACTATTAGCATGAATTTTTTTTTTGGCACCAATTCAAGGATCCCATTAAGAAAAAAAATTAGAGAAAAAAACTCTAATTTGAAAAAAAACTCATAAGTACATTATTTTTGCGTGCATAAATCAATGTAGTGGATGTACTGATGAGTTTTTTTTTTTTTTGGGTAAAGAAGTAGACTTTTTTTAAAAAATGGATCCTTGAATTGGTGTAAAAAATAATCTCCGGCCTTAAAGGAAAAGAAACATAAAAAAGTATAAATAAATAAAACCATCAATGCAAGCAATGGGCTTATGTGATTATTGATATTCTTTTTTTATTATCAAAATGTGAAAATATACCTACTTGAAAGTAAAACATTAAAAACAATAATACTTTTGTGTCAATGAAAAGAAGGTTCTAAGGAAAAGTATATAATTAAAATACTTTTTTTATGCCTTTCGAAATTTTTATGCATCTCAAATAAGGAAAAAAAATAAAGCTAAATTCAAATTTAAGGGCGTTAACGCCATTTCGCCAACAAAATTAACACTGTTAGGAAAAAAGTAACTACAGGGGAGGTAAGTGACAATTATTTTCAAAAGTAAGGGAGGCTAGTAGAATTTCAAAAAGAAGAGGGGAAGTCAGTATATTTGTCAGAAACCTCAAAGGACGTCAGTGAAATTTACCCCTTTTTTTTAACTACAAGAAAATCGTGATCTCCCAATGGTTGAGATGGTCACAGAACATACGTAAAACCATTACTAAAACCCGCATAACATATGCCAACGGTTTCAAAAACGTTTGGTGAAGCATTACGATATATCCGTCACTGTAGGGTTTTGTCAATTGTTGGTACCACCATTCTTTCTAGTAACGGTTGTTTTAGTAACGCCTAAAACCGATGCCACACCCCAATTCCGACACTTACTATTGTTGGATTTTAGCAACACTTGAAACCATTGCTATAGACCCTGTTCTTTTTTTTAATAGTAGCTATAACAACACTTAAAACCGTTGTCGCATACCCTTTTTTTTTCCTAATAGCAGCCATAGGAATACTTAAAACCATTGCTATAGACCCCCATTTTATATATATATGAAACTATTACTCCATCTGTCCTGAAAAGTTAGGTCATTATTCTATTTTTGGCTATCCCATAGTCCATGTTCCTTTACGAAACAACTTCCAAATTTAACATATTTTCCATTCTGCTCTTTACTCTTTTTGGGAAAACAACTTGCCAAAATTTTGAACAATGTTATTTTACTGCCTAAATATGTGGAGATAATTTTTAAATTATTACGTTTTTTATATTCAATATGGATCTTGTTTGATAGATGTTAATTAGTTTTATTAAACAAAGTTGTTGAAATGACAAAAACTATCATAGATTATGAGATATAAACAGTTTTTGAGGCCCAACAATATGGGACAGAAGGAGTACATCAGTTTTTGAGGCTCTGATACCATTTATAATGTCCTATGTAAACCACTGGCTCAGTATCTTGATTTGATCCACAAGCCACACCACATGGCCTAAAATGCTTAAGCCCAAGGTACTAGTAGTCTCTTATATGATTTGTTATATGCCCAAAATCATTCATATAAACAACCAATGTGGGACTAAACATCATCTACCCCCAAACATGGAGTATTACATGAAGTCTAACGGTTTAAATCACCCATGCCTTGGGGAATTTAACGCATCTCATGATAACTCAAGTGGGAATCGAAGAGGATCGATCACACCAAGAAGGTTTATCGATGAAATCTGATATTTACACAAGACAAGGGGTTTGCTCATGGATAGAACTTCACATAGTCATTTTATCGAACACCTGGAGTGCCATTGTTTTCAAGCATTGTGTGTGCTAAAAGATTTGTCGACACCTAATCAAATAAGTTAACAAAACTAAGTTTTAACCGAAAATAAGAGGTTTCTATCAATTCACAAGCCCATAATTAAGCTCTAATACTTGAGAAGCCATTAAATCACCCCAGTCATGGAGTGCTAATCACCCCATGACTCCACCTATGCTACTACGCACTCATTAATGGAGAAAACATGTAAGAAAAATGACATGGAAGTACGAAACATGGAGAAAACATAAATAAATAGTAGATTTATAAAGCTTAGAAGTGCATTTACAACATTAATGAAAGACGTAGCCTTGGTTCTTGAGGATTGAAATCTAAAATCTAGAGAGAAGGGGTGGGGGGGTGGGGAGAGAGAGAGAGAGAGAGAGAGTAAAGATAACCCTAAAATCTGATGTTTTTTTTGGCTTTTATATCCTCCAAAAAAAGTGTTGCAAAAGTCTAAAATGCCCTTAAATCAAAATAGGATTGTGCACAAAAGTTGCTGAATTTTGTAGTGTCTATCGATACTAATACTTTATGGGGTATCGGTAGGCAAACTTTTTGAAACAGGGGTACCGGTACAACATAAAGTATCAGTACTAGTAGAGGCTAGAAAAACTGTTGCCTTTCCTTTGCTTGATCTCCCTTGACCTTTTGGCTTCCCGAGTCTCATCCGATGCTTTGTTCCTTGACTCCCGAGACTCAGTGGCGGAGTGCCACGTGGCCTTCGGTGCTCGAGCACCCTTTGGTTCAATCATGGGGTTGTTATTGATGATTTCCAATTCGGGTGAGAACAATGGAATAAGAAAAATGCAGAATCCTAACCGTTCAGTTTGATCATTTTAAAAATAGACTCGGCAATGGCTTTTAGAATCTATACGTTCAACTTGTTTGACAACAAACTAAGTCTCGTGTAATAGGTAGATGTATAGTAGCCACATGATCGCAACACAATCATGATGATCGAGTTTGTTAATTTCGTTGTGCTTGTTGATTAAAATGTTAATGTAAATGTTGGGCTTGATTGGGTTTACAGAGCCCCTTCATTGAGATGTAATTGATAGAAACTGAGTCTTGTGTAATAGCTGAATGTACAGTAGCCATTCAACTGCTACATAATCATGACGATCAAGATCGTTGATTTTGTGGCGCTTGCTGATTAAGTCTTTCATGTAAATTTTTGGCTCAATTGGATTTAGAAAAACCTTTCATCAAGACACAATTGATAGTAAAGTAAGTCTTGTGCAATAGTTGTATGTACAGTAGCCATATGATCGCAACACAATTATGATGATCTAGATAGTTGATTAAACCCTTCATATAATTTTTTGAGTGGTATAGCCTCTTATAATTATGTGATACAATTGATGATATTTTTGAATTGGTCTTCATAATTTAGTAATGTTAGCATACATATTATGAGAACCTAAAGAAGAGCCTATTTAGTAAATTAAGGTTGGTTTTAAACCATTACTAGACGAGGGTATTTGGTAACGGTTGGCTTTGAGCCATTAGTAGAATACATTAATCGACTAACGGTTCAATAAAAACCATCGCTAAAGTCTTGTTTCAGTAACTATAACCAATTTATACCAACGGTACGATTTATCCAACTGTTACTAAAAAAAAAAATAGTTGGGAGATCTTGATTCTCTTGTAGTGTTTGAACTGCCTTAAGAAAGTTATTTCAATTTCCTTTGCAACAATATGGAGCACTTGGCTTTATAGGAATCTTGTACTCGATGCAATTCTTGTTTTGCAAATTAAATCAATGTTCCTCCTGAATTGTTTTATCCAGTTGACTGCAGAACTCATATCAACTAATGGATACGTTATAGCCAAATCAAGCCAACCATGCATGTTGCGGTTTAGGAGCCTCCCAATTCGACTAATGCGAACAATCCTTATGGGGATACCATTGTTGCTAGGAATAACTGATGAAACCGAGAAGATAACCATTCCGATGTTGAAGCACAGGGAAGGATATCCGAGAACTGAAATCATCAGAGTATCGATGATTCCTCGGGCTGGAACTTCTTTCGTTCCGCAGTTGTACGAAGCCGAGATCATCATCTACTCCCAGCCCCCTTGGAGTAAAGAAATAGTGCGCAGATGGAAATGGACCTTTTGCGTTTGGACATCCATAAATATTTATATTATGCTTCTCGTAATTCTTGTGTGTTTCTTTAAGCCGCTTACTTTCCCAATAACAACAGCAACGAATTCTAGTTCTACAGAGCGTAGCGATGACCAAGAAGCCATGACCATGAAAGTATGTAAAGAACCGCGGGAGAGACGCATGGAGGATAAAGAGGTTTTAGAAGCATTGAGAAAATGGAAACAAAGTAGAGGCGAGAGAAAGGCGATGCTTTTGGGTGGGATTTCGCCCGACACGATCGGCTCGTCTGCTTCAAGTACTAGTAATATAACCAGAGAAGAGGCTTTTGTAGCTACTACAACTACTGAAGATGTAGAAGACTCACAATCGGTCACTTTTTGAATTCAAAACGCTCTAGCTGCTTTTTGTCTAATACTTCCTTTATTCTTATTTGTTTGTTCCTCACTTTCTCTCTCTTATTTTTTTTAAATAAAAAAATTAACTACTTCTGTGTATCATTTTTTAAATTTTTTTGCACCGAATTAAAGTACACGATGAGTACTTTAATTTGGTGTAAAAAAATTTGAAAAATGCTACAAAAAACACTTTATTTTTTCATTTGAAAACTGGCACGATTTTTCGTAGATGATAAACAAATAGAAACGGAGGGAGTATATATGAATAATAATACATACACAAATTTTGTATCACAACCAACCACAACCCCACTCACATGAGGTGTGAGGATCGCATGTGGAGTCCACCCACATGTGAGTGGGATTGTGGTTGATTGTGACACAAAATTTATATCACAATCATTTTTTAATATATATAGGATAAGTATGTGCAATTCGGTTGCACAGTGCAGGGTACATTTTGAGGTCGAGTTTCAAAGTAACATCCTTAATTTTTAGTTATTTATTTCGTTAGCGAAATTTTCAGATTTTGGTAGAAATGTATAAATTTTTTGATCCATCATTGATAACCGAAATAAAATAAAAAAGTCAAGAAAGCTGAAAGAAATTCAATGACTGTGTTTGTTTGGTAGTTTAGTTTAGTTTAATTTAGTTTTGATAATGTAAAAAAGGTATAATGAGTTGAGAGAGATACTGATCAAAAAAAAAAGTTGAGAGAGATAGAAAGAAAAATGAGAGTAATGATGATGGGGTGGTTTGGGTAAATTGAAAGAACTAGTTTTTTGGTTTTGTCCTTATTCAATTTTTTTTATATTTGTTGGTTTTTGGTCAATTTTTTGTGATTTCTTAGTTTGTCTTGACGAGAGGAATCTAAAAAGTATAAAATTATTAGCCAAATTTAAATTTTTTTGAATAAAGACAAAAAATAATCCCAAAAAAAATCAACCGAAAATTAACGAATACAAAAAAAATTGAATAAGGACAAAATCAAAAAACTAAAAAACTAGTTTTTTCAATTCACCCAAACCAACCCGATGTCATCAAAACTAAAACTGAAAAATAAACATAGTCAATATTTTTTTCTGTTTTGGGAAATATATATTTTATTCTGGGTGATTAGGTTTCAGTTTTTAGTCACAATTTTTGTCAGAATTAACAGAGGTGTATAAAAGTTTTGACACAGCATAATGAAATTGTGAAAAAGTAAAAGCAAGTTAAGGTATAATCAAGTTGGACCAAATCCTTCTACTTGTATTTTTTGTTTGGGAAAGCATCAAGAATTGAACTTAACAAAAAACAACAGGATATACGAAGAAGTACCCAGAGCAAGTGCTGGTGCATTATGGGAAGGGAGAGTGTTTGGTCCATGAAAAAAAATATGAAAATGTACATGAAAATGCACTAGATGGATGAGATTCATCCGGTACATTGGTCAAATAGTATACAAAGTGAGTCTCACCCGTCGGATGAATGCATTTTCATACTATTTCTTTTCATGGACTTTACGTACCATGTGAGTCTCCAATAGATTTTATGAAATTCTTATAAAATGAGTATTTTATAAAGATGTGATAAAATGTAATTATTTTTTCAACTGATAAAATGTAATAGTTTTTCTATAGAATTTAGGAAGATTTTATGAAAATTTCATAAGATAATTTTTACATTTTATGTGTTAAAATTAGAGTATCATAAAATGTAAAATTTTATATACTTAAAATCTATTGGAGAACAGGGTCATGTCTCTAATGGGAACCTTCACCCGTATAAATTGACAAGTTGGTTGTATCAGTCCTTGAATGATACTAATAGGGATATGATTAGGATGGATGGAGAGGTCGTATTTAATATTATATTAATATTAGATCTTACACTCGGTTTAAATCTCATGCGCCCTTGGTTTAGATTATGAAATCTAGCTCACTCAGGAGGTGTTACATTAAGTTAGTTTTCTTGAAAGATTAATTTTTCATAATTTTTTATGTGATGTATTGTGAAAAAATGACATATTTTAATTTTTTTTAAAAACTATTTTTTTATTAGTGAAACACTCCCTAAGCTTGGTTTGGGTTGTGATAGGAAGCTTAGAAAAAGGGCATGAAAATAACATCTGTCCTCGAAAACAAATGAAAAAGTGGTTCTAGAAAAATCTAAAGGCAAGCCCATTCATTAAAATGATCAATCACGAAATGGAGAATGATGAGGGGAAAAACTAAGGGCTAATTTGGCTAAAAAGTGAGATTTTTTTTTTTCGTTTTGTTTTTATTCAAATTTTTTTTGCATTTGTAAGTTTTGTGTAAAGATTTTATGGTTTTTAGAATTCTCTCGGCGAGATGAATCTAACAAATATAAATTTATGGTTAAACCAAATACGGAGTATTTTTTTAATAAAGTCGAAATTCTTGAATTTAGGTTTTGATCATAATTTTATGCTTGGTAGATTCATTTCACCGAGAGGAATCCAGAAACTATAAAATCTTGACATAATACTAACAAATGGTAAATTTTTTTGAATAAAGACAATAAAAAAACCAAAAAACTAAAAACTACTTTTTAGCCAAATTAGGCCGGAGATGATCAAAAGTAGGGCTGCACAAAAAAACCGATGAACCGTGAATCCGGTCCGGACCGAACCGATCCGTGCATTTTGGATTTTAACCGTGGATTAATGGTCCGGACACGGATTGAAAAAATAGTAAACCGTGACTCGCGGTCCGGACACGGATTTTGATTTTAAAACCGTAGATTAACTGATTCGGACCGTGAGATTTTTATTATATATAATTTTTTAAAATATATATATATATATTTATATCTATATACACACATAATTTTACACAAACTTCTACTACACAGACTAGGGGGTAAACTGTGATCTCTTTCAAAACTTGAATGTGTATTTTTATTGATGACCCATTAGTGTGAGATTCCAACGAAAACATCTTCTCTAATTAGCTACAGAAGCTCTTTACTTTGATTTTCTATTGTTTCAAGTTGATGTGTTAGTTTCAAAATAGGAATTAGCTGTAACGAACTACTGTGTTTGTGAACTTGTGGTGTCCTTAGTATTTATAGAATTTGAATAATGTACTTTGGGATGTTTCTTAATTTATTTTTATATCAAATTACGACTACCATAAATAATAATATCTTATATAACATGTAATCCGTGGATAAAACCGGAGCCGATCCGTAACTCGCGGATCGGATTGAAACCGAACCACAGAGGCTTTTTGGTCCTGGATCTGATTGTATTTTCTAAAAATCGTGATTAAGTGAATTCTGATTAAATTACGCCAATCCGTCCGATCCTCGGGCCGCAGATGCCCCTTTTTTAAGCATGCCTGTGTGAGGGAGGAGTAATCTACAAGAACAAACAAGTTTGTAACAAAAGAAGGGAAACTGAGCGCAAGATATTGATTAGCACAAGAATACTGTAGGGAGCTTGGGAAAACAGGACCCATCCAAACTGACAGTTCTTGTCCCGACCATTCTCACTGATTGTTACTTTTAGCCCATTACTGGCATCACATCAGGACCTGTCCAAACTGACAGCCCTTGTCGACCATTCACTTTCTTTTTTGTACATGTCGACCATTATTATGGTTTAACCCATTACTGGCATCACATATCAAGTCTTAAAAAATTTAAAATTTTCGATTTCGATGGGATCTTGGGAATCTTGTAATGCACTGCCTCACTATAAATCTATAGTGCGGCATATGAACCGTCAATTTTTGTAATAAACGGGTTGGATTTTATTTAAAAGAATGAATCGGGCCATATCACGCAAAGACAAAGATGAACTACTGGCCCCGCTTATTCTTGCGATCAACAATTTCTTATCTTGCCAATTTCTACAAGATTGTAGTGCGGTAGTGCATTATACAAGATTGTAGTGCGGTAGTGCATTATAAGATGCACTCTTCCTTTGGATGGAGGGTGTGATAATTTTTCACCCGTATTAGTAGACCGGAAGTACTGTGAATTAAATACTTCTTCCGTTCGGATTTGTTGATCCGTTTTGGGAATTCTAACTTTTTTTTTATTATCTTTTGAGTTTGTTAATTTTCTATTTTATCTTCAATCCCTCCATTTAATACTCCCTCCATTCTAATTTGACAACGAAATTATGTGCAATTTTCAAACTAAAAAATAATGCAATTACAAATTTGTTTTTTTATCAATATGGATCTTTTTATAAATCTCATTGAGAAACTTTAATACGGTGCAAAAAAATTTTAAAAATTTATGCACATTATTTTTAAAAAATTAGTTTTTGAGTTGTTATTTTAAGTTTTAGAAAAGGGGCAAAACAATAAATTTTTTATACTATACCTTCAACTTTTGAAAATGAAAAACATTTTAGGACTTGAAAAAGTTTGTTTGTGGATCAGCAAATCTGGACAGAGAGAGTAGATTTTACACATAGAGCAAGACTAGCAACTTGGGTATAAATTGTTGGGAAACAAATCTCAGAACTCAGTAGTTATGCGTATTGATTAAACAACAAATATAAATACGAACCCTACATGGCAGAATTAGGGTTACCTCTCCTTCGTAGACACGAGCGTGTTGTGGACTTATTTCATTTTGTCTAAACCCAATTACAGTACGAACAAAGCTCAACCGTACCTTGCGATCTTCTACTCTATTCCCTTATACCTCGAATCACGTACCCGATTGTGGACTCCAACGAGTTCTGTTTTTCTCTTTCACAACCCACTTTTTTGTTCTAAAAAAAATACATGTAAGACCTAGAGTGCAAGACAGTATATTTATAGGGCTAGGACAAGGACCTCAGGAGAAATAAATCTCAGCTCCTTGTGTAAATAAGAAACCTAATCCTACCAGGATTTTATTTCTTAATTCACAAATTATAATTCATACCACTAAAGAATTATAATTGCACTCTCGTCCTTATCTCAATTATATTTCGAGCTCCATGTTATTAAATACTTATTAATCTCCCATTATAGATACCAGTTGATTAAATGTCGATTACCGACATAAATTTGGGTAAAATTGCTGATGAACAGTGTATTTTAGCTACCACATCTTCCTCAACACTCCAACAATCTTCTCTATCATCTTCTCTACTCCTATTAAATATTGTAAATATTTCTACAAATCTACTGGATTGGGAAGAGAAGCCTGGAAACGGGAAAAAAGAGGAGGAGAGAGAGACTCCTGCGGTAGCCGTGGCCTACGAAGAAGATGAACAGTGTATAATATATCCCTCTTCCTTGTTTAATTTCTGCACTTTTTGCTTTTCAATGAAGAGTGAAAAATTAGGGGATCTTGAATCAAATCTAAGATGTCCACAGCAGCTAGGCTAAATCTAATAAGAGACCCTCCATCGTTGTCGCCATCGCTAGTGATCGAAAGCTCCATCGTCGTTCACCCTCCAACGACAAAAGCTCCTTTGTCGGTAAGGGAGAGAGAGAAACAATAAAAATAGGATGGATGATGAACAGTATCATGGTATATTTGATGAAAGTAAACCTGTTTGTTTACACATAATAAACAGCCAACAAAAGTGGGTGAAGCTTTGTGGAAAATCTCCAACAAACCAGACGGTGGGTTATGGCAACCGCAAGAACGGTGCTTTTATGCACCTCCCAATACAGCTGAGAAATCAGCCTATAAATATGTGTACGTATTTGTGTAGCAAATCATGGGAAGCAAATTGAGAAAGAGAGAGTGAGCAAAAGTGTGAAATTTGAGAGTTTTTCAATTCGTGTAATCGTGTGTTCGTATCAATAAAAATCAGTGTGTGTTTTTCCTCTCAAATTGTGAGTTTCAGAATCACCTCCAGTGGTTCTCTTGTGCGAGCAATTTTGTTGTCTTCCCTTCAGTGGTATCAGAGCCACCCAGGCCGATCCGCAACTCTCTCTCAAGAACAGACCTTTGTTGTCTACCCAGAAGTCAATCTGTTCCTACCCAAAATTTGAAGTGCTCGTGGTTTAGATTTTGAAGTCAAGCTTCTAAATCACCTTTTTCAGACGATTTCAGAACCGCCATAGCCGAAGCTTCATTGTTCGAAGCGATTGATCTCTGCCCAGAAATTGGATTGATCAAAGGTTTTTGATCTCAAAATCGGACTCTCCTCGACGAGACGATTCCAACGCCACTGGAATCAAGCCGTTCCAACTGACGGTGAGGCCATACGAACTCCACAAGTCCTCTGCAATTTTTTTTGTTCAGATTTACTTCGGTCGGTGCAATCAAAGTGAAAGAATAGCAGTTTGTGTTACTGCGTTATGCCACTCCAGTAAAAGTAAAGTTGTTTTCCATTTTCAAGGTATAAATTCCAGTCAACCCCCTTCCAATTTCTAGTTTATTCAATTGAATTCCAAACTTGTGGTCCATCCAATTTCACCACTGAAAGTTTCTTTGCTGTTTCATTATCCACCTAAATTGGCCCTTTCCAAATCATCCAAAAAAAAAAAAAAACCCACGCAAAAATCCCAGTCAATTAAACCACTTACCACTAAATGGCCAACCAAAATAATTTTTTCACGCCCCAATTTCCTCGTTTGACCAAAGAAAATTATGAAAATTGGAGCATTCAAATGAAAGTGTTAATTGGCTCACAAGATTTGTGGGACATGGTGGAGCGAGGCTATACAGAACCAGCCTCCAAAGAAGAAGAAGATAAATATTCTGATGCAGAAAAAGCAACACTCAAAGAAGCCCGAAAAAAGGATAAACGAGCATTGTACTTGATTTATCAAGGCATTGATGAGTCAAGTTTTGAAAAAATCTCATCCGCCACCTCCTCTAAACAAGCATGGGATATCCTCCAGAGTTCCCATCGCGGAATTGAGAAAACAATGCGAGTTCGCCTCCAACTTTTACGAGGTGAATTTGAATTGTTAAAGATGACTGATTCGGAGTCGATTTCTGAGTATTTTACTCAGACATTATATATTGTGAATCAAATCCGGCGCTACGGTGAAAAAATGGAAGATGTGCGCATTATGGAGAAAGTACTTCGATCCCTCAACTCAAAGTTTGACCATGTCGTCGTTGCAATTGAAGAATCCAAGGATCTCAATACCATGGCTGTGGATGAACTTATGGCTACCTTGGAGATTCATGAACAGAGGATCAACAGGAAGGCATCCTCAAATTCCTTGGAGCAAGCTCTTCAATCGAAGATGACGTTCAATGAGTATAAAGAAGAGCAAGGGGGGACTTCTCAACAAGGCAGAGGCCGAGGGCGTGGAAATCGAGGAAGAGTTTTTGGAAATAGAGGCAGAGTTGGACAAGGACAAGGACAAGGAAGAGGCGGAAGGAATCAACAACAACAACAGGCACCAAGAGGAAGAGGTCGAGGCAGAGGCAAAGGAAGCAAAGGAAATGGCTATCAAAATCGTGAATACTATGACAAAAGCAATGTTCAATGCTACAACTGTCATGGTTATGGCCACTACAGTAACGAGTGTAGGAGCAAAGCACCTGCAGAGGTTGGAGAGCAAGTCAACTTTGCAGAAAAGGATGCAGCTGAAGCAAAGTCAATGTTGTTGATGGCCCATTCTTCAACAACTGAAAATCAGAATGTCTGGTTTCTTGACACAGGAGCCAGTAATCACATGTGCGGATGGAAACATATGTTCGTGGATCTTGACGAGACTATCCAGAGTCAAGTCTCATTCGGTGACCTCTCTAAAGTTCCAGTCAAAGGCAGAGGTAACATTTTGATCAAGCTAAAGAACGGTGATCATAATTACATATCGAATGTGTACTATGTACCAGATATGAAGAACAATATTCTGAGTCTAGGTCAACTCCTAGAAAAGGGGTACGACATCAGAATGAAGGATTCTCACCTCACAATCCTAGATGGTAGTAGGAATCAAATTGCCAAAGTGAAGATGCTGAAGAATCGAATTTTGCCTTAAACATTCAACATGATACGGCGAAGTGTCTGAGCGCCGTTTTAAATGACAAGGATTGGTTGTGGCATTTCAGATACGGACATCTCAACTTTGACAGCTTGAAGTTGTTGGCAAGCAAGAGCATGGTGAAAGGCTTGCCCCTTATCAACCGTCCGAATGAAGTTTGTGAAAGCTGTGTTCTCGGGAAACATCATCGAGCCAGCTTTGGAAAA
This sequence comes from Vaccinium macrocarpon, assembly GCA_022606695.1. Taxonomy (NCBI): domain Eukaryota; kingdom Viridiplantae; phylum Streptophyta; class Magnoliopsida; order Ericales; family Ericaceae; genus Vaccinium; species Vaccinium macrocarpon. The sequence goes on from CM040174.1 coordinate 16,060,254, forward strand.
GAAGTCAACTGGAGAGCGAAGCAGCCGCTGGAATTAGTTCACACAGATGTGTGTGGCCCATTGATGCCAATGTCAAATGGGCAAAACAGATACTTCCTGACCTTCATCGATGACTACAACAGAAAGACTTGGGTATATTTTCTGAAACAGAAGTCTGAAGTGTTCGGAGTATTCAAAGAATTCAAAGCTCTCGTGGAGAGACAAAGTGGCTACCAGATCCAGACGTTGCGGTCAGACCAAGGAGGCGAGTATACATCAAATGCCTTCGAGAACTATTGCAAGGAGCATGGAATCACACATCAAGTGACACCATCTTACACTCCACAATTAAATGGTGTTGCTGAAAGGAAGAGCCGCACAATTCTAGACATGGCAAGGAGTATGCTGAAGGACAAGAAGCTACCCAAAGAGTTTTGGGCTGAAGCAGTGTCATGTGCAGTTTATCTTCTGAATCGTTGTCCTACCAGAAGACTTTAGTTCACCACACCACATGAAGCTTGGAGTTCGCACAAGCCTAGTGCGAGCCATCTTAGAGTGTTTGGGTGTATAGCCTTCACGAAGATTCCACAAGCCAGAAGGACCAAGCTGGATGACAAAGGCCAGAAATGCATCTTTGTTGGTTACGGTGACAAAACGATGGGTTACAAATTGTACAATCCCATCACCAAGGAGGCTATCTTTAGCAGAGACGTGATTTTCGAAGAAGATCAAGCTTGGAACTGGGATCAAGCTGAAGCTATCAAGGACGTGGAATTGATCCTTGAAATGAAGAAATGGAGCAACCAGATGTAGCTGTTGAAGAACCCCAAACTCCAACACGTGGTGGTACTCCCTCACCACGAAGAAGTGATTCCTCATCTTCAACATCATCAGACAGCTCAAGTGAAAGGCCAAAGAAATTGAGAACTGTACGGGAGCTGTATGAAGCAAGAGAGATGATGGAAGATATTGGCTTATACTGTCTTTTCATAGACAGTGACCCTATAAGATTTGATGAAGCTATTGAAGAGGCAAAATGGAGAAAAGCTATGGACGAGGAGATTGACGCCATAGAAAGGAACAAGACTTGGGAGCTGACCAATCTCCCAGAAGGCCATAAGGCGATTGGAGTGAAATGGGTCTACAAAACCAAGAGGAATGCCAAAGGTGAAGTGCAGAGGTACAAAGCCAGACTTGTGGCTAAAGGTTACAAGCAGAGAGAAGGCATCGACTATGGCGAAGTGTTCGCCCCCGTTGCCAGGATGGAGACTATCAGGCTAATGATCTCATTAGTTGCTCAAAGTCGATGGAAGATCTACCAGCTCGATGTCAAGTCAGCTTTTCTGAATGGATTTCTGGAGGAAGAAATCTATGTCGAACAACCACTAGGATATGTTAAAGAAGGTCGTGAAGACAAGGTGTACAGACTAACGAAGGCTCTATATGGACTGAAGCAGGCTCCGCGTGCATGGAATACGAGGATTGACAAATATTCTCAGGAGAATGGATTTGTCAGATGTCCATACGAGCATGCCCTATATATGAAGAAAGATGCTGATGGAAGCATACTTTATGTGTGTCTGTACGTTGATGATCTGATCTTCACTAGCAACAATCCATCTATGTTCGAGGCATTCAAGCAAACAATGGTTCAAGAGTTTGAGATGACAGACATCGGTCTAATGGCTCATTTCCTAGGTATTGAAGTTATGCAAAAGGAAGATGGGATCTTTATTTCCCAAACCAAATATGCCAAGGATATTCTCAAGCGCTTTGGCATGGAGACATGTAATCCAGTTACTACTCTAGTCGAAAGTGGAGTAGAACTCAAGAAAAGTGATGTCGGAGGTGTTGATCCAACCTACTTCAAGAGCTTGGTTGGAAGTTTGCGATATTTGACATGCACTAGGCCAGATATACTCTACGGAGTTGGACTTATCAGTAGATACATGGAGACACCAGACCAATCTCATCTGAATGTAGCCAAGCAGATTCTCCGCTATGTCAAGGGTACAGTTAGTGATGGGCTATTCTACACTGCAACTGAAGATTTCAATCTCGTTGGATATTCAGATAGTGATTGGGGTCGTGATCTAGATGAAAGGAAGAGTACAACTGGATATGCTTTCTTCATTGGAGATACAATATTTACTTGGTCCTCCAAGAAGCAAGCTATAGTGACGCTGTCAACGTGTGAAGCTGAGTATGTTGTCGCCAATTCAGCTGTCTGCCATGCTATCTGGTTAAGGAATATGCTGGAGCATTTGGGATTTCCTCAAGAAAGTCCCACAGAGATCTATATTGATAACCGCTCAGCGATTGCTCTAGCCAAGAACCCAGTATTTCATGAACGAAGCAAGCATATTGATACAAGGTATCACTTCATCCGAGAGCATGTGAAGAACAAAGAGGTGGAGCTTGTCTCTTGCAAGACGGATGATCAACTAGTCGACATTTTCACGAAGCCATTAATCGGCGCGGTGTTTAACCGGATGAAGCTAATGTTTGGGATTAAGAATCTTGAACAAATTAGGTTTAAGGGGGGATGATGAAAGTAAACCTGTTTGTTTACACATAATAAACAACCAACAAAAGTGGGTGAAGCTTTGTGGAAAATCTCCAACAAACCAGACGGTGGGTTATGGCAACCGCAAGAACGGTGCTTTTATGCACCTCCCAATACAGCTGAGAAATCAGCCTATAAATATGTGTACGTATTTGTGTAGCAAATCATGGGAAGCAAAGTGAGAAAGAGAGAGTGAGCAAAAGTGTGAAATTTGAGAGTTTTTCAATTCGTGTAATCGTGTGTTCGTATCAATAAAAATCAGTGTGTGTTTTTCCTCTCAAATTGTGAGTTTCAGAATCACCTCCAGTGGTTCTCTTGTGCGAGCAATTTTGTTGTCTTCCCTTCAATATTTACCTAGGTACAGTGCAAATATGTATAGTAAACAGTAATTTGCCTTGGCTATTGCACCTCCATTTTTTTCTTCCTCTTCTCTATTTTGTTGTCAATTTGGTTTTATCGTATCTGTTGCTGCTCTTGTGAAGTCAACTCTTCTTTCTTTCTTCTACTCAAATACTGCCTCCATCCGGATTCATTAGTCCACAAACATACTTTTTCAAGTCCGAAATTATTTTTCCATTTTCAGAAGTCAAGGCATTAAGTATGAACAATTTACTTTTTTTTCCCTTTTTCTAAAACTTAAAATAACAACACAAAAACTAATTTTTTAAAATAATGTGTTTACATTTTTTAATTTTTTTTTGTACCGTATTAAAGTTTCAATTAAATCTATCAAATAAGATCCATATTGAAAATATAATAATTTTTGCAACTAAATTATGCTTTAGTTTGAAAATTGCACCTATTTTATAATGGACTATCAAATTGGAATTGAGGGAGTATTAAATGGAGAAATTGAGGAAAAAATAGGAAATTAACAAGCTCAAAATGGAATGAAAAATAAATTGAAATTCCTAAAACAGACCAACAAATCCGGACGGAGGGAGTATGAGTATATCTTCCCAACAAAAGCTGCTGTGACTTTTTCTCTGTCCCTCTTTCCTCTACGATTTTGTTTCAATAGTTTTTTTTTGTTTTTTTCTAATCTGACTGTGTCAACAGAGAGTAATGTGATGTAGAACAACAATTAAATAAAGCATAAATGTTACTATGACATTGGTATATTTTATTCATTTTGAGAAGATTATGATTTGCTTGTTTGTAAGTAAATTGCAGTTGTATTAGTGGTAAGTAGGGAAAACTTGACACAGCCAGCTTGGAAATATGAGCAGACCTGGGGAGTGAAGAACCAGCTCCGCCTGGGCTTCCCTGGAGGACGTCACCAGAAAGCACAACAAGATGTCCAAATTTCTGCTTTCGAAGAGGAAATGGGTGCAAACAGCTTGAGTCCAAAATCTGGAGGTCAAGCTAGGGTCGGGTAGGTAATCGCACCAAAGAAGATACTTATCCCGCACGAAGATATCGATCGGCAAAACTGCAGTCACATGGGATAAAGAAGAAGAAACGGATGAGATAGACATTAAATCCAAGGATAAACACGGCTAATAAAGGGTAACGAATCCAAGCCGAGGTCGAAGGAATAAGGAGTCCCGGCTAAGGCAGGACTCCACCCTCATCAATGGGATAACCCAGAAATACTCCGGAACACAGTCCTAATAGGACTCAACCTCCATCTAAATGCCAATAAAAGCAACGGAAGGAATCCAACTAAGGTACGCACAATCGTTAGCACTAATTCTCAATCCCTTCCAATACAGAACAAATTCTCTACTAACTTAGGCATCGGTGGTTGTACGCCACCACACGGTGACTTAGCTCTTTCGTTGTCTTTTCTGCGGGGAATAGGTGGGGCCGGATACAAAGATTCATCCCGGTCGCACCGTCGCCCGTGGGGAAGCGACTTTTTTCCTTTACGGTGAATAGTTTTGCATGGTGGATACCCGATCTAGCAGAACAACGATGGCTTCAGACCCCCCACAAATGGGCGTCGACGACGCCACCAAGACCGCCGCAGCGGTCAAGGCCGCCGAGGCAGCCAAGGCTGCAAGGGCGGCCAAGGCCGCTGCTGCCGCCGAAAAAGCTGCCAAGGCGATAGAAGCAGCCAAAGCGGCAGAAGCAGCTAATGCCGCTGGAGGAAGCAAGACGGGGGGCGATCAGATAACCCCAGAAGCATTTGCCCTAATGCAGGAGCAAATAAAAACCTTAACCCAAGGGTTACAGACTGCCATGTAGAAAACGCAAATTAAGGCTCGCAAATCTCTGAGCCGAGCATCTTGAACCTACAGCATAGTCCACCCGAAGAAGAGAATCACGAAGAGGGAAATGGGTCCAGTGAAGAGGAAAGCCAGAACCGGCGAAGGAATAGCAAACCTCCCCTAGAAAAGTCGCCCCATGAACTAGGGGTAATTCTCAAAATGCAGAATCAGATAGAAGGGTTAATGAAGCAAGTTAAGGCGCAGACTCCTGCCACGGTAGAGGAGCTGGTCCAAAATACGGATTCACCCTTCACTTCAGAAGTCATGGGGCGTCCGCTTCCAAGGAAGTTCAAGAAGCCTCAATTGGAAACATTCAATGGCTCTACGGATCCATTAGACCACTTGGAAACCTACAAATCCTTGATGTATCTACAAGCAGTCCTAGATGAAGTCATGTGCTGAGCTTTCCCAATTACGCTTAAGGGAAGTGCCCGAGCTTGGTTCAACAAACTTCCCCCGGGGAGTATACGTAGTTTCAAAGAGCTTAGCACAAGTTTTGTAAGCTACTTCATTGCTGGCCAACGCTACGGCAAACCAGCAACACAAATACACCTTTGTAAAAACAAGGGCTTATGGGAATCCTTAAGAGATTTCACCACCGTGTTCAACAAGGAGGTGGTCCAAATAGACGGTTTACGCAGCAAATGGAGTATAATCTAGCGTATATATAGCCGGACTGCACCCCAAGGCGGTTCTTATACCTTTTATCTCAGGAACCACCCAAGACCCCGCGTAACTCATGCTTTCGAGACACGTAAGTACATGAATGCGAAGAGGCCGCGGTATGCGCCGGGCGAGCCCGTGATGGCCGGATCCCGAGCAGGCCATCACAGGTTGGAGAATTTCCACCATCTGACAGAAAGAGAAGAGACTCCACCCGTAAGGCGGGGGGAGAGCCGAGAAGTAAGAAGATGGATGTAAGGACTTCCCCTAAAAGGGGAGGAGGGCCGCCTCAGGGTCGTTACAAACAATTCACACCACTCATAGCTACGACAGAGCAAATCCTCAGCAACCTCCAAGACGACCCAGACCTCAAGTGGCCCGGAAAGTTGAGGTCTGACCCAAGTAAGAGATCTAAGGATAAGTACTGCAGATTCCATAAGGACCACGGCCATAACACAGATGATTGCATAGATCTGAGGCAGCAAATCGAGGAGTTAATTCAGAGAGGCAGACTCCAACGTTTTGTGTCAAAAAAATATCAGAAACACCCCAGGAGGGATGACGAGCAAGGATGGAAGGGATAATGCTGCACCCCGGTCGGGTCCCATTGGAGAAATCAAGGTCATTCATGGGGGATTTGCTGGAGGAGGAGAGTCGAGCAATGCCAGGAAAGCTCATCTGAGGAAATTAAGAACGGAGGATTATTTGGAGGTCAACATCGTTGGCCGTCCAAATAAACTCCAGAAGAAGGAAGAAATACCGATAATTTTCTCAGAAGAAGACGCCAATGGAATTCAGGTTCCTCACGACGACCCTCTGGTTATCACTGTTGTCGTAGCCAACTACCTTACACGTAGGGTGCTGATAGACAGCGGGAGCTCCGCAGATATCCTGTACCTCCATGCTTACGATCAGCTTAAAGTTGGAAGGGAAAGACTAAAGCCTATGACCTCAGAGCTGGTTCGATTCCGCGAGATGCGCTGTCGCCCAATCCCGGTCAAATAGCTTTACCTGTTACCATAGGGGAAGAGGGACGTCAGATCACCCGAATCATAGACTTCATTGTAGTTAGCTGCCCTTCAGCATACAATGCCATATTGGGAAGAACGACCCTGAATAGCATTGGGGCCATAATTTCCACGTATCACTTGATGATAAAGTTCCCAACACCAGCAGGGGTGGCGTGCGTAAAAGGAGATCAGAAAGAAGCACGAGAATGTTATGTCTCTTCACTCAGAGGTGCTAACATCACCATGACTATAGAAAGCCTCAACGCCCGAGACGAAGAAAAACTTCAACAAGGGAAATTTGCAGAAGAGCTCATAGAAGAGCTCCTCGAGCCAGGCCAGCCAACCAAGACAGTGAGGATTGGAACAGGGCTGAGCTCAGTGGCAAAGACGGAGCTTTTGTAATTTCTGAGGAAAAACAAGGATGTGTTTGCATGGTCCCATGAGGACATCCCGGGGATTGACCCAAGGGTCATAACTCACAAATTGAATGTGGATCCCACGGTTCGCCTAGTTAAGCAGAAAAAAAGAGTTTTTGCCCCGAATCCAATGAAGCGGCCAGCTAAGGAAGTCGATAAACTTATCCAAGCAGGGTCCGTCCGAGAAGTCCTCTACCCCGATTGGCTGGCGAACGTGGTTATGGTAAAGAAAGCCAATGTAGGTCACGAGCTCCTAAGCTTCATGGACGCGTTTTCAGGCTATAACCAGATCCAAATGCACGCTCAGGACCAAGAGAAGACGTCGTTCATCACGCAGCATGCGGGGGCTCTATCATTTATAAGGTGATGCCTTTCGGTCTTAAGAACGCAAGAGCGACATACCAAAGGCTGGTAAATAAGATGTTTAAACAGCAAATAGGGCGCAACGTAGAAGTATATGTGGACGACATGCTGGTCAAAAGTGCCAAGGCACAGGACCATGTGGCAGATCTGGAAGAAACTTTCCAAGTCCTCAGGAAGTATCAAATGAAGCTCAATTCAACAAAATGTGCGTTTGGGATATCCTCAGGGAAATTCTTGGGCTTCATGGTGTCTCAAAGGGGAATTGAAGCCAATCCTGAAAAGATTCGGGCCATCCTTTCTATCTATTCGCCTCGGAAACATCAAGGAGGTTCAGAAATTGACAGGACGTGTTGCGGCCCTAAGCAGGTTCATCTCACGAGCCACTGATAAGTGCCAGGTTTTCTTTAAGGTTTTGAAAAAAGCCTTTGAATGGACAACAACCGTAGAAACAGCTTTCAACCAGTTGAAGGAGTATCTTACATCCCCCCCGCTACTGAGCATGACTCAGGACGAAGAAGACCTCTTTATTTACCTAGCTGTTTCCCCTCACGCCATCAGTGCGGTCCTATTACGGGAAGAACAAGGAATGCAACTCCCAGTGTATTATATCAGCAGAGCATTACGAGGAGCTGAGCTGAGGTATCCCAAAGCTGAAAAGATAGCTTTTGCAATGGTAGTAGCGGCTAGAAGGCTACGGCCATACTTCCAGGCTCATCCCATTAAAGTACTTACGGATCAGCCCCTTCGAAGAGTTCTCCACTGTCCAGAGACGTCAGGACGATTAATCCAGTGGTCCATAGAACTTGGCGAATTTGATATAGAGTACAGACCCCGAACTGCCATCAAAGCACAAGTGCTGGCGGACTTCCTGGCAGAATACACGTATCCAGAGCCAGAAGAACCTCCTCAAGAAGATCCCAAGCCTTGGGTTCTACAGGTTGATGGATCAACAACCAAGGAAGCGAGTGGGGCAGGCATGATCTTGACATCTCCAAAAGGACAACGCCTAAGCTACACCCTTAGGTTCGAGTTTAAAGCAACCAACAACGAGGCGGAATATGAAGCTCTAGTTGTGGGACTGGAACTGGCTAAGGCTGTCGGAGCTGATCATGTGCTGGCTAAAAGCGATTCGCAACTGGTTGTAGGACAAGTCCTAGGAGAGTGTACAGTAAGAGAAGAAGTGATGCAGAAATATTTGGATAAAGTAAAGTCCCTGGAGGCAAAGTTTCAAAGCTTTGACATCGTCAGAATCCCAAGGGAAGACAATATGGAAGCAGACTATTTATCAAAGCTGGCCACGGGCAAGGAAGAGGCCATTCCACGGAATGCCCCAATACGTTATCTAGAGTTCCCCAGTATCTTTGCCCCAAGAGCACAAGTGCAGACCATTGACTATAGCAACTCATGGGCCACTCCTATAGTCGATTATATTACAAAGGGGACCTTACCAGATGACAAAGTCAAAGCTAGGTAGCTCAAGATCAGGGCTGCCAAGTATCTAATGATGGGAGATGTGTTGTATAGGAGGAGCTTCTCGTTGCCATACCTGAGGTGTCTAACGGTCGAGGAATATACGCGAGCCATGGAGGAGGTCCACCAAGGCGTGTGTGGGGATCACCAAGGTGGCCGCATGCTAGCCTATAAGCTTCTCAGGCTAGGATATTATTGGCCAAGCATGCAGAAGGATTGCAACTTGATGGTTCAGAAATGTGAGAAGTGCCAACTCTTCGCAAACATAACTCATGGGCCTCCAAGGGCCTTGACCCCAATGAGGGGACCATGGCCATTTGCCCAGTGGGGAGTAGACTGATTGGCTGCTTCCCATGGCGGCGGGGGCAAGTCCAAAGACGCCATTGTAGCTATTGACTACTTTACAAAGTGGGTTGAGGCTAAGGCATTGGCCACAATAACACAGAGGCAAAGAATCGACTTCTTATGGAAATTTCTCATTAGTCGTTTTGGGTTACCAAGAGTGATAGTCATGGGCGAGGGAAAGCGGTTTTGATAATGCTTTCAGTTCAAGGAATATCAGTATTTCTAAGGGGATACATGTGCATTTTAGCGTCCCAAGGCCCACCCTAAAGCTAATGGCCAGGTGGAAGTGACCAACAGAACGATCAAGAAAGGAATTAAGAAGAGGTTGCGAGAAGCCAAAGGAGCTTGGCCAGATGAGCTATACAATGTGTTATGGGCATACCGTACAACACCCCGAACTGCAACAGGAGAAACCCCATATTCCCTTGCATTTGGGGCTGAAGCGGTAGTTCCAATCGAAGTTGAACTCCTTAACTACAGAACGGCAAGCATGGACCCGGCGGGGAAAACCGGGAAGATCTCGGGGCGTAGCCGATCTCTTAGAAGAAAAAAGGGATACAACAATGGCAAGAATAGCAGTCTACCAGCAAAGAATGGTCAAGTATCATGAAGCACAAGTTAGGCCAAGAGACTTTCAGGCCGGTGATCTAGTTCTAAGGAAAGTGGACCCTACGGGGAAGAAGGTGGGCAAACTTGGCCCCAACTGGGAAGGGCCCTACCAGGTCCTGCACCATATCAAAGCTGGAGCATATAAGCTTGCAACCCTAAGGGGAAGGGAGATACCAAATTCCTGGAATGCGGAGCATCTCAAGAAGTATTACAAGTAGGTACATGTTAATTTATTTTTGTTTTTAGGAAACCGAAGCTGTTTTTAGAAAACTCTTCGTTCAAATAAAACTCTGGTGATAGAATTATTAGAACTAGATGTTTCTTTTATATAGTCCCTGTGGCCAATAAATTCCCTACGAGGGAAATTTGTTTTTGTTTATTTCCTGTTAAGCATGATTTGGTTCAAGTATAATAAAACAGCAATAAATAAAATTCTTCAATTTTATTTATAAAACCCACATCCCTAATGGAATGTGGATAGTTATTACACAAAGGACTCTGTGGACAAACCCACAAAAGTCACAACCTAATCACTACCACCCTCCCTTGGAGGGGAGGGAATCGGCACTTATCAGTGGCTCGTGAGATGAACCTGCTTAGGGCCGCAACACGTCCTGTCAATTTCTGAACCTCCTTGATGTTCTGAGGCGAGCGCATAGAAAGGATGGCCCGAATCTTTTCAGGATTGGCTTCGATTCCCCTTTGAGACACCATGAAGCCCAAGAATTTCCCTGAGGATATCCCAAACGCACATTTTGTTGAATTGAGCTTCATTTGACACTTCCTCATCAGACGTAGAAAAGCTATGCAAATTAAAGAGCTCCGAGGAAATTCGGAAGCTCAATAGATGTAGCAAAGCTATGCAAATTAAAAAAAAAAAAGTCCCACGAGAAACATTAATAAGTGTTTCAATTGCTTGGACGCAAGCAATTAACACACTTAGGGGAGTAACAAGCATATTATACGGGCTATGAAAAGTCTGGGAACATACCCTGTGCTTAAAAAATATTATGACTACGCAGCAACGATTACCCGACTTGATGCAACAAAAGGGCATACTCAACGTGGCGGCTAAAACAATAGAAGATGCCATGCAGAATTAGCTCAAACAGAGAAGCACACTTTTTTCTCCAAATTCTGCACCTGTTATGTCACCAAAAGCAATGAGCCTCTATCAGGCTCCTAAGCAAGACGAATGCAGCCTACTTCCATTCCAACAAGTTGTCATTCATCTAACAAGAAAAGTCTTCCCGACCAAAGGCCGGAGCTAAAAACAAGCGGTCAAGGCTATTTGAAACCCAAAGACAAAAATACGAGAGTATTAAAAGTATTTAGTTACAGACCCAATGTAAAATAAAAGTTTCAAGAAAGGCCATTCAAAGGCCCAAGGAGGAACCATCAAGAGTTTTTCCATCACCAGGCAAGGGACCACCAGCTGTTGCAGCAGGACTCGGGGGATCGAGAGTCAGGGAGACTTTCTCCGGAGTTTGCAGAAGGGATACAACGGAAGTGCTTGGGATGGATGTGTCCTTAGAAGCTACGTCATCACCTTCATCACTTACCTTCTGCCCCCCATCAGCACACGAGGGCCCTTCATCATCTTCAACTTCAAATTTGGAAAAATCCAAATTTGGGAAAGCTGCAGCTGCTTGGCTCCTCATGGCTTCAAAGCCATCAAAGTACTGCTGGGTAATATCTTGGCGGTATTCAGGGGACTGAAGGAAAAGTTCAATGGCATCCCTACGAGCACTCTTCACCTTCTCAAGCATCCCCGCACTCATGGTCTTGTACTTCTCCATTTCCACGTCCCATTCAGAAATCCTTTGTTCCAAGCTCCGGGCCGTGGCTACAGCAGTATCTCTCTCCTCCTCTAAGCCCCTCTTAGACTTGAGCGCAGCATCTCTCTCTCTTGTCAACTTCTGAAGATCAGCGGCCATTAATGCACTTTGTCTGTTAAGCTTGATGTTGGCCTCTGTGAGGGTAGCCACTTGCTTACTTAGGCTGTGGCTTTGGGAGGCAAGATAATGGCCACGAGCCATGGCCTGCAAAAAAAAAAGAAGAGGAAAGTTAATAAAATGATCAGATTAGTGGAATTGCTAAGAGCATCAAAGAAAAAATATATACCATGCCCAGTTCCACCAACATTTGTTCCCCGACTGCCTGAAGAGACATTTCAGCCATCAACTCCTTATCAGCCTCACAAAGCAAACCTGAGGCACGCTCAAGAGCATCTTGGCAATTACTCAGCACCGAGGGGCCAGCAGAGGTCCTCACTTTCTTGGCTGACGGAGCCCCTTCCATGACTCCAGCCTTAGCTTTCCTTTTGGCTTTCTCAGCATCTCCTCCTACAGCTTGCTCAACCACTAAGTCAAGGGTGGGGTCCTGAGAAAAGTCAGCATCCGTGAAACTCAACGTTTCAAATTCCTTTCCGGCGAGAGCTCTCTTCCTTTTTAGAGCCACGCCCCCAGATGATTGCTTTGCCCGCTCAGCTTTCAGTTGGGCCGAGCAAACTTTTATCCATTTTTGGTGCCATCTCCTTGTCTTCACCCTCTTCTTCTGAAAAAGAAAGAATGGAAACAATGAGAAAGTCAGCAGAAGAATCAATACCCAAACAGAAATACGAAATATCTCCTCAAAAGAGCTAAAATCTCACGAGATGTTTCTGGGCCCAGTAGATAAGTAGCCAAGGATTCCGGAGACACAAGCAACCCCCAGCTATGAATTTCGTAGCTCCAAGCCAATCTCAATTCTGCCTCAGTGGCAGGGGTCAACGGAAATATGGTACGAGCTACAACACGAAAATAGAATGAAGATCCTTGAGAATGAAGGATTAGTAACAATATTCAAAAAGAAGAGAAAATGGAGCTACGGCTTACAACTTGGAATGGGCTCCCCCCATTTATTGGGGACGCGCTGGGTGTAGGACCCAATCTCCCAACTAGGGAGTTCCCATCCGTCTCCCCCAACAAAGAAAAACTTGTCCTTCCAATTCTTATCAACACTGGGAAGATCAGTGACCAAATCTCCTCCACCGGGCCTTTTGGTAAAATAATACCACCCTGTACCCCCAGGAGCTTCTTTTGTCAGGTATTGGTTGAGAAAGGGGCCTTTTGTTAAAGGGGTAAGGCCGTCAGACATGGCCCCCCAGGGTGGGGTGGCGACCAATCAAGAACGCCACGAGTTGGGAACAATTTGTTCCGGCGCTAAACCCAAAAAGCTGAGTACCTCCCTCGCCACAGCAGGGAAAGGCAGGCGGAGCCCCACTTCTAAAGCCCCAACGTAGACACAAGTTTCGTTTTCAATAAAAGAACAGGCTCGCTCAGACTCAGAAGGTTTCCTAAGGGTTACAGAGGAGGGAATCGAATACCTAACCCTAAGAACAGCCAAGTCCTCATGCAAAATTTTAGAGGAAATAGAGGAAGCAGAAAAGACAGGAGCCCTACGGGAAACCCTCGAAGAGGACGGGGGAAACGAGGATTGGGCGCCACTAAGATAGCCCACAGAAGGTGGCGCCCTAACCATACTACTACGACGCACCAGAGTCCCCTCATCCGCCGTCGTCCCTTCGACTTCAAGAATCGAGGAAAAATCAAGCAGGTCCTCCGACATTAGGGTTCCGATGGACGATCGTGGGTAAGAAGAATCCAAGAAATCGAAAAGTTCTCGAAAAACCCTATCTTGAAGCAATGAAAGAACAGGGGCTTAAACTTTCAATAATGGGGGGCGCGAGGTTGACGGAAGCAAAACCCGACCAATCTAGCGTAAATAAACCCCCAGAACGGCCACTACGGGCTCGAATCCCTAAACCCGAAGAAGAAAAATCTAACATGAAAAGGAGAAGAACAGCAAGAGGACGGGAACGTACCTAAAAGGTGATGGACACTAAGCACAACGGCGGGGTAGAGACCACGGAAAGTTTCTCAAAGCGGTCGTGCAGGTAAAACTCCTGAGCCTTTCCGGTAAGAAGGATAAAAAGGAGCTGAAGTGATAAGCACTCACCCCGAGAGAAAACTCCTCGATCACCGTCCACTTCCTAGCGCAAGGGGAGCCGGGATTTAGACACCTGGCCCACGAAGTGACCGATGCATTTAAAACCCCTCGATGGGAAGAAAGGCAGTAACCGCCATGCACCGTTAGTGGGTGTTCCCAACCTCCAACTTAGAGCTAGAGCTCGAACAACGGGAGTACCCGGTAAGTAGGGAAAAACTTGACACGCGACCCGGCTTGGAAATATGAGCGGACTGGGGAGTGAAGAACCGGCCCCGCTGGGCTTCCCCGAGGACATCACCGTAAAGCACAACAAGATGTCCAAATTTCCGAAAAGACTGAGCTGGGTACAAAGCTTGGAGTCCAAAACTGGAGGTCAAGCTAGAAATTCGGGTAGGTAATCGCACCAAAGAAGATACTTATCCCCGCATCTAAGATATCGATCGGCAAAACTGCAGTCACATGGGATAAAGAAGAAGAAACGGATGAGATAGACATTAAATCCAAGGATAAACACGGCTAATAAAGGGTAACGAATCCAAGCCGAGGTCGAAGGAATAAGGAGTCCCGGCTAAGGCAGGACTCCACCCTCATCAATGGGATAACCCAGAAATACTCCGGAACACAGTCCTAATAGGACTCAACCTCCATCTAAATGCCAATAAAAGCAACGGAAGGAATCCAACTAAGGTACGCACAATCGTTAGCACTAATTCTCAATCCCTTCCAATACAGAACAAATTCTCTACTGACTTAGGCATCGGAGGGTGGTTGGCACGCCACCACACCGGTGACTTAGCTCTTTCGTTGTCTTTGCAGGAACAGGTCGGGGCCAGATACAAAGCTGATTCATCAATTAGTGAAAAAACCCGTTAGAGCATTCATTATGCACATGATAGCTTTTTACATGTTAAAGTGTCGATCTGACTAAATTTAGAGATCATTTGATTTAGTGAGGATATAAGTCAAGTAATTTTAAGTTCATGTGGATTGTTCTGGTGGCATAGCTTGTTCGTTAGTTAAAATATTCTGACTCCAATTAAAGCCCGATAGCCTTTTTTTTACCTTGACCAACACAACTCTATCTTTTGCTTTTAGTTCGTTAGCTAGAAGACCAGGTAGACCTATTTGAACTAGTAAAGTGCACGAAATTAATCAGTTTTTACTGAATTCTATTAAAGTTTTTGTAGTTCAAATAAACTTGATACACAGGTCTGGTGGGAAGATTCTGACGAGAGTCTCTACTTCCTCATAATGCTTCATAATGCTCCCTCCTTTCTATCAATTGATCCTGCACCAGAGTACAATGGTTAGTGTCTCTTACCCTAGGACACTTCGACGATCAACTCAGTATAGAGAAAGAGAGGACGAAGAGTAGATCTGAGACTGTGTGTGTACCTCTAGAATTTATCCCTTGGTATTTATAGATATCTTTACACTTGCCCTCCAAGTCATGTGGCGTCACTAGTGACATCCTCGATCATGTGACACGGTGTCACACCTCAAATTTAATAAGCCAAATACCAATAAGATCCACGTAGGATAAATCAAAAGCCATACATTTCACCGTTGAAAGGTCAAAGTCCAAGTACACCGGGTTTCTACAAGAGATACCCGTACCCATGCATTAGTAATGAATAGTTAAGAGTTATTACATAAACCAAGTTTTGTCGAAAAATTGAAGGAATTAACGTTACAAAATCATCTCCCAAAATATATTAACGATAGAGAGGATAAAATAAGTTCATGTCAAATGAGCTTCATGATATCGTCCCACACGACAAACATTCCAATCACGTGCCTTGCCGAGTTCCTGAAAATGATAGGTTGAGCTCACTAGCCTAGTAGGAAACTTTTCTACCAACGTTAAGGGTATAGAAGATGAAACATGCACATGGAGATGGGATACACATGAATGAATAAGCTAAAATAGACCAACATAGCTCGACTTGATGAGTGAATATCCAATAGATGCCCAAAGATCGAATCAAAGCCAAGTGTCCATAGATTTCCTAAAAAACGTTACATTTCATGTCCTAGGTCCAATCCTTTCAAAACATAGTCATTTTCATAAAACATTTCTTTTTTCACATCTTCACAAATAATCACTTATTTAAATAGGGAATGAATCCCTCTGCCGAATTTCGTGGGCTCCGAACACCCTTGCCGGATTTCATGGGCTCCGCACACCCCTACCAGATTTCATGGGCTCCGCACACCCCTACCGGATTTCATTGGCTCCGAACACCCATGGCTAGGGATGCACCAAATGGTGGCCCTGGAATAAGCAAATTATCTCTTTCAAAATTTATCAAACAATCAAGTGTCCAAAAACATGCACATAATTCATTTAGTTCAAAAGCTCATAGTGTGTCAGTTGTGGCAAAGTTAATATGTGTCCAAGAACGTGAGAGATCATGACAAAACATCATTCATACCAAGATAGCCTACCAAAGCTAGAAATTGATTTGAGAAGCTTAGGAAAGACCAATAAAGGCCCGGCGCAAAGAAACAAGAAAATGGAGTTATGAACCTCAATAAAACCTAACACCTTGATAGGAAAAAAAACACATTTCTCTCAAAATACAAAGTCTATGAATGTGAGACCAATTGGGTTTGAAAGTAGAGCTTTCCAATGGTTCAAAAATCGCCTTAATCGGAGTTCGAATGAAGCCAGGGCATGCCCGCGAAGTTGGGTCAAAAATCTGTCTTATAGATAGCTGGGTATCGATACCCATGAAAGTTTCTATTTATACAAGGTAACCAAAATCGCAACAGAACACTGGGTATCGATACAAGGGTCATCTCGAGCAAAACTTTCAGATTTTTCCAAAATGGAAGGGGTTTCAACCCAAGCCAAAAATTGAGGTTCTAAACAACAACTACTCATAGGAGAGAGATATATCAACAATTAATTCAAGACTTTACCAACTAAACATGTAGAACTCAAAATCAATAAAAAACCAAGCTCATTTCCATGTGATAACAAGTTTCACAAGAAGTTTGGGAACAAGAACACCAACAATGCAATCATTCAACTAATATACACTTAGAGGAGGTAGAAGATTGTTCCCTACCTCAAGGATTGAACTTGAAATGGGTAGAAAATGGAAAACTCATGCCCTTGAAGCTCCTCAACCGAAAATGTTAGCTCCAAGAAAAACCACAGAGTTCCGGACTCCAAATCATGCGTAAAAGATGAATCTTTGGTTGGATGTTGAAGTATTTGAGTGTGGAGGGTGGATTTTGTGGAGGGTTTTGAAGAAACTTGAGAGAGAGAGAGAGAGAGAGAGAGAGAGATGAGTTTGAGAGAAGAGAGGTGTGTGTTTTGAGCAAAAAAATTTGATCCAAATGTGTTTATACACACTCTCATACTAGCACTTACACCCCCCCCCCCTTTGTCTTATGTGCTTCACAGACACCCAAAAGCAATTACTAACTTCACATTGACCCCATACTGCACAATTTTCATTTCCTCACACTTCCCCAACATTATTTTCGGAAAATTATTTAAAAATACGAGTCCTTACACACGGCCTATAGTGGAATGCCACGTGGTCATATAGAGTTTTCTAGAAGCCTCTTCCCCAATGCTAGGTGGTCCATGGCACGGGCTCCTTGTAACCGCTTTCCAACCCATTTGGGCCAGTTTATGGGTCGGGCCGCACCACTCACCCAGATAACCCTTGGCCCGGGTTAGTTTATTCATTGATCCAAAAAAACCTCGTCGAGCCCATCGCCTCTAACGTGTCATGACTCCCGTCAATACTGTAACCTTCAACCTACAAAGACATGTTGACTCGTGGACTTGTGAGCATATGGCCTTATAAGACTCCAGCCCATAAGTCCAGAAGACTATATTCGGCCTCCACAATAGCCCCTCAATTCTCCAACGGCCAAGTTGGGGAGTTGAATGATCGTTTCGCCAAATACACATGATACCGTATATGTCTGCTTGACCGACCGGGTGATTGAAAATAAAACAAGTAAAGACGCGTCCCAAGCGTAAGACTCTCGATCAGTGCAGCACAATAATTTCGGAAGTACCGGAGTCGAACCACAGAGACGACTGGAGTGCTTGACTTAGAAGTGTGGAGTGTAGTTTAAACTGGCTCTTAGGTAGCCACCCCTTCAATTTATGAGATTAATTAATTAACCACTAAACTAACTTAACTGATTAAATGCGAAACAATAAAGAGAGCGCAGTTGTGGGAACCCAGCGTCCACACCTAGTCTAGTCAACAATTACTCGGGCCACAATTAGTCATTTTACTGATCTTAGAATCTGAGAAAGGTTTCCTAACGAATGTGCACCACCTGTCACCAAATTCCGTGCGCATTCGAATTCCGGTAATGCCTGAGTTTGTTCGTTAGAAAAGTTTCCAGTTCCCAAAATTGCTTGAAAAATGATTTAATTCGACCCCGATGTGAGATATCGACTTGCCTAGATGCGGGCGCCTTCGCCCCGCAGCTGCACTCGATGCGACTACTCACTCATGCTTATAAAGGTTGCAGGAATCAAACTAACCCTAGATCTATGCATGCTCGTAGATCAAAAATATGAAAATAATGGAAAAACGATACCGTAATTACAAGGGGAAACTTGAAACTTGATATTTAATCCGCAAAATCAATCCAACACCAAGATCTTTAAGTAAAATCGATAACAGAACGCTGAATGCAAAACTCCAAATTCGCAGCCGAAAAACTTCAGAAAATACACCCCAGGTAAAAGTGTGTAAGAGAGAGAGCTAATCTCAGTTTAAAACATAAGTACTTATCTAATAATCGAAAAGAAAACGAAAATCCGACTTAAGTCCCGCGCCTTGACCATACGACAACGTTTTAGTGACCAGAGTAAGCTACTCAATAGCGCTACTGAGAAATCGATGTAGCGCTACCGCCCCACTTAGGGCCGGCGTTGACCAGTCACTCCCTGTTGACCATGCTTCTTAAAGACGCCGGGACTGGTGTAGCGCTCAAGAACCTTCTGTTCAGTTTTGCACCCCTTTTGTGCCCAATTCGAGCGCTCCAAAGAATTGAGGTAGCGCTCCCGATGGGTTTCGACCATTCCCATGCACAATCCTCTTGTTTTCAACTCCTGATCGACGTGCATGTCCTTCCAATATATCAAAAATGCACTCACGCCCCTCAAACACCTGCAAATTACTTTCAACACACCAAAAATACCACGTGCACATATTAATTGGAAAATAAGGCTCAAAACGCACGTCTAACATGCTAAATCACCCTACTTAGGTGGTGGAAAGCAAGCTTCCCACACGCCTATCACATCCCCCAACTTGAGCGTTGCTAGTCCCTAGTAATGAATGAAACAAAACCAACAAAATAAAAACAACGACTCGATAAGGGATACGAGGGTTATGCAACCTGTACAGAATCAAACGAGCAATTTTAAATACCATCTCTTAATTACCCACAACTCAGTCACATGCATGCTCCAACAAAAACTCAAATAATTCCATCCCTCAACAAAGTTTAAGGTAGAATGTTTCCATGTAACACAATATCACTCAACCTCACCGAAACACTCTACATCCCCTGTGAGGCGCCTGGCGAACAACATGGCATGAACAGAATCATCATGTGCCAATCAAAATAATGCCGAAATATGCAATGGAAGCTCACAAAACATGATACCACACATTCATAATTCAAAATATAACACATGCATGCAAGAGAGTTAAGCGGCATGCTTCAGGTCAACTAAGGGCTTTATCAAGCTTATAATGACCATGGTTAGCAAAAATAAAGGGCAACATGCAAAGGGTGACAGCCTATAGAAGCTCATGGTCAATCTACCCAGACTGGCCGTCACCAACACAAATACACACAACTCGAATATCACATATCAACAACCAAAGCTCTAACATCATACCACACAAAGCATCACGAATAAAGTTCGACACAACCTCCGACCATAGACACGGTCACACCACCGACATAAACAAAACACAAAATGTCATAGAGTTCCAGACCCAAACAACACATGCAACAGCGAATAATACTAACACCACCAGTCCAACCGATGTCCAACCCATGCTTAATCACCGTGATCACACCGGAAATCATAGCTCAATTCAGTTCAGTTGCCTCTTAGGGTTCCATAACTTTGGTGAGTTTAGGTTTGGAAGGTTTAGAGGTTAAAGTTTGAATGGAGAACAAAGGTAGAGGGAAAATGGGAATGATGGGTTGGAGAGAGAGAGAGAGAGAGAGAGAGAGAGAGAGAGAGAGAGAGAGAGAGGGAGAGAAATCGGATGGTCCCCCTCAACTTGACTACGTTTCTTTCTCTTTTTTTTCTTTTTTTTCTTCTTCTTTTTCTAGAAAACTTGGAAATTCATAGCAACGGGTCAAAGGTTCAATTGACTGTCTTTCCAACTCTCTCTTATCATCAAGATGGGTGAATTTGGGGTAAAAAGAAATGGATTAAGGTTTAGGGTTTTTTTTTTTTTTTTGGGCAACCAAAGACATGGCACCCCAAAAGCAACATATTTAATTTTCGATGCTCCTTTATTCCATTGATTCGAGGCCTTTAAAATGCGCACCGAGTGGGACCACCAATTTGACTCACCAACCAAACACCGGTTTCCTAAGTTTGACACAGAAGCGACACAGACTGGTTTAACATGGGAGCAATGGGACACATATAATGGTTTAATCATGCAAAAATGGCCTTGTTTCATCCCCTAAGCACATCACCAACTCTCACACATGCATGCACCATATTCAAACTTTGACTTGTGGTAAAAATGCCTACTATTTTGTGCAAATGCGGAAAGTGAAGAACAATGAAACATGGGATGCTTGAAGGACATACTGTGCACAACGTGGAAACACCTACTCAAACTAGTTTATGGTGTGGAAAATATTCAAATAGGGATGCCAGATATATGCATGTGAACAAGTTAAACAGGCAATTAACGAGACAAGAATCTAGCATGCTCACCTAACTCATACCAACAAGCA
The DNA here is from genome assembly GCA_022606695.1 of Vaccinium macrocarpon. Classification (NCBI taxonomy): domain Eukaryota; kingdom Viridiplantae; phylum Streptophyta; class Magnoliopsida; order Ericales; family Ericaceae; genus Vaccinium; species Vaccinium macrocarpon. The sequence continues at coordinate 16,080,862 of CM040174.1, forward strand.
TAACCATCGTATCCCCAGACTCAAAAATTAACCAAATATTTAAAAATTTAAAAATGACCCCTAAACTACTAGCAACGCTCAGACAACTAAAACGTGTACAAAGTACACCCCTTCCCCCAACTTGAAAATGGCTCTGTCCTTAGAGCATGAAGACAAAACAGAAAAATAAAATAGAAGGGAAAGAGATGGACTGACGGATGGCAGCCAACCATCATGACCCCGGCCGATGTATGGGGAATTTGCTGCCACTGTTGCGTTTTGTCATTGGAACTGCTTCCAGGATCCGCTCCTTCGGATCTAAAAAGACCCACAACTAGTCACACAGAGCCGCGCCGAAGCTTTATAGGACTAACAACCGCCACATTTCGTGGCACCCCTGCTTGAGGCTCCTGAATGCCGCACTCACTTCGACGGAGAGGCCCAAACTACCAAGGCTGGTGTGGTAGCATGCTCGTCCTACAAAAGGCTTAAGAACCAACTACCTACTAGACAACAAATGACATCAGTACTGCCCGCTAATGAAAATCGGGCCACCACAAATAAAATCAAGAAAATAATGAGCACCACCAGACCTTCACGCAGTCGCACGTGTCATACTTTTCTCCCCATCCCCCAACTTGAATTGAAGAGTGGGTGGCTATACAAGACCAACATGTTTTTTTTTTGTTTTTTTTAAGCTAAAAACAAACATAAGTAAACAAAAATGCCCTTACAAACCGGGGCTGGGCACACGATCCTTCTTTTAATAGCGGCGTGTGAAGCTATGAAAAACCCAAGTCCATGATGGGTACCCCTAACGCTAGGGGTCGGGTCCACACTCAATGAAAAGCATGGTACGCGCGAGCTACCTGTCAAAGGCTTAACTTTTGGTTTAGGTGGCTGAACCAAAGAGGGCAGAACCTTGGGCTAAGGGTTTCCCAGAGGCTCAAACATTGGGTCATAAAAGACCCCTCAAACCTTCTCTACCGAATCCAACAGCTCTAGCAGACTTCCTTCCTCTGGAGAATCTAGAGATGACGCCTTCTCGGCGGTAAGAGCAATCTCTAGAGGATCCCTATACAAGACTAGATCGATGTGATCCTAGGCGAGCGCGTCGATCAAACTTACCTCTTCTACCTCCTAGTCATCCTCACCCGAAGTACTAACACTGTAGACATCCACCTCCATTCTCTCCTTGCCAACAGATAACTGGACCTTGCCAGTTTTGCAGTTCATAACTGCATTGGAGGTGGCTAAGAAAGGACGCCCTAAAATGATGGGAGTCTTCTCTAAAACTTCGAGACCTGGACTAATGTCTAGAACAATGAAATCGGTGGGGAATTGGAACTCCCCTACTTGAATCATCACATCCTCTACTACACCCTTGGGCACCCTAACACTCCGATCTGCAAACTGTAGTGTGACAGGAGTAGCTCTCAGGTCGCCTAGGCCTAGTCTCAAGTATGCAGAATAAGGGAGCAAATTAACACTCACCCCCAAGTCCAACAACGCTTTATCGAATGTCTGACCTGTTATAGCTATGGGGATGGTGGGACACCCTGGATCCTTGCACTTGACAGGAGTCTCAGTCTGAGGAATGGAGCTCACTTGCTCTGTCAGAACCACGTTGTTCCGATTCTTGCGCTTTGTCGTGCAAAGGTCCTTCAGAACCTTTGCACACTGAGGGAAAGACTCAATCGCCTCCATCAAAGTAATGGGGAACAACACCCTCTTAAAAAGTTCTAACATCTTATGATTCATACTCTGCTTAGGCTTCACTGCCAGCCTTTGGGGAAATGGAGCTAATGGTATCGCAGGCGGCATTTGAGTCTTGGGGGCCGCGTCAACAGGCACCACCACCTCAAGTGACTCATTACTCCCTTCTACTTCCTTTCTAGGAACATCTACAACCTCAGGAATAGCCTTAGGTGCATCAGCTGGCTTCAAAGGTGAAGCCTGCTATTGCTTCGCCTAAATGGTCTTGTCAAGCACTTTCTCACTCCTGAGATTGGTGACTGACTTAGCCTCTTCCTGATTCTGGCTTTGATTATTAGGACCTGAAGAATTGCCTAAATAATGGGCACCCGCGGCACTACCCTGTGCTGGAAATCTACCCCTCTCCTGCTATAATTGACCAACTACTGCAATGAGTTGAGACATTTGGGTCGTAAGGGCCCCAATTTGCTGCCTAGTTTTGGTCTGAAATGTCGTTTGTGACTGCATCAGGTAATTGACATTATCCTCTAACTTCTGATTACGCGCGGTCATCTGTGAATAACCTGGGGGAGGATCACTAGTGGATGGACCTACCCCCTTACCAGGCTGTTGCTGGTAGTTATATGGGATGACTTGACCCTGAGGAGGTCTGGATGATTGGGACTGTGGAACTAGCTGTGGCGGAGGTAGCGCAAGGGGTTGAGCTTGACCTCCACCTACGGGTCTGGAATCCGACCACCCAAAATTAGGGTGATCCCTCCACCCTGGATTATACGTGTTAGAATACGGGTCCCAAGTCCTAACTGCATTGACCTCCTCCTGGTTGAACTGGCTTGCCCCTTTGGCTGCTAAAAACCCAGGGCAAGCAGTTGCGATGTGCCCTTTGCATTCACACCACACACAGACTTCCTCTACACTAACCTCATGGACTGGACGAGTCTGTCTCACTTCCAATTCTTCTAACCTTTGAGCCATTTTCTCAACCTGAGCCTGAAGTCGCTGGTCACGAATGGTGACTGGGACAATATTAGACCCAGAAGGTCTGGCTCGATCAAAATCAGAAGGTTCTAAGGCCCTCTGCCTATCAGCTAAGTTGTCTAAGAAATCCCACCCCTCATCTGCTATTTTGGACAAGAAATCATCCCCTTTGTAAGAATACTCGATGTGCTGAACGGTCTCAGCGTTGAGACCCAGGTGGAAAAACTCGACTAGTTGAATCCTCTCAAAGCCATGGTGTGGCAATCTGAGAATCAATTCTTTAAAGCGCTCCCAAGCCTTAAGAAATGACTCACCTCTCTCCTGTCTAAACCCTTGGATCTGACGCTAAAACTGACAGACTTAGCCTCAGAGAAGTACTTCCTATAGAAAGCGTCATGCACTTGTGCCTAGGTGGTAAGAGACTGAGGCTTCTGCATCCTAAACCACATTAGTGCACCATCCTTAAGTGTTGCCTCAAACAGCTTGAGACATGCATTCTCGTATTGGGTATTGGACGCGATGTTGCGCACCAATCCCTCGAATGTCCGCACATGTTCGTATGGGTCATCGCACTCCCTCCCATAGAAAGTAGGGAGGTTGTTTAGGACACCGGGTTTAACAGTGAAAGTACTACGTGCCTCCTGTGTCTCTCGAGGAAACACAATGGGTCCTTCAGGAGTGGACCACTCAGGGTAAAGGTGTTGTCTCAGAGATGGCTGTTGTGCGACTTGCTGGTCAGCCATATCACCTACCTCTGATTTAGACTCTGACTGGTAAAGTGGATTACTGACACTAACTGACTCAAAAGGTAATTCGACAAAAAGATCACTAATGGAAATAGACTCTGCCTGAGCTAGGTCTAACCCCGAACTAGAAGATGAAATACTAGGAGACACAGGCTGACCTGACCCCAATTCTCGTCGAACTAAACGGTGTGTAGGGTCACAGAAATAAAGAGGGGCCTGTCTAGGAGAACCCTTCTTACCTCTACCTATGATGACTAACTAAAAGACAACTAACTACGACTCTATACCTCTTGGACACTCGCTGTCGTCCCCGGCAACAACGCCAAAAATGCTTGACCAACCGGGTGATTGAAAATAAAACAAGCAAAGGTTGTAGGAATCAAACTAACCCTAGATCTATGCATGCTCGTAGATCAAAAATATGAAAATAATGGAAAAACGATACCGTAATTGCAAGGGGACACTTGAAACTTGATATTTAATCCGCAAAATCAATCCAACACCACGATCTTTAAGTAAAATTGATAACAGAATGCTGAATGCAAAACTCCAAATTCGCAGCCGAAAAACTTCAGAAAATAAACCCTAGGTAAAAGTGTGTAAGAGAGAGAGCTAATCTAAGTTTAAAACATAAGTACTTATCTAATAATCGAAAAGAAAACGAAAATCCGACTTAAGTCCCGCGGCTTGACCGATCGACAACGTTTTAGTGACCAGAGTAAGCTACTTGGTAGCGCTACTGAGAAATCGATGTAGCTCTACCGCCCCACTTAGGGCCGGCGTTGACCAGTCACTCCCCGTTGACCATGCTTCTTAAAGACGCCGGTAGCGCTACACCACTTTTGGTGTAGTGCTCAAGAACCTTCTGTTCAGTTTTGCACCCCTTTTGTGCCCAATTCGAGCGCTCCAAAGAATTGAGGTAGCACTCCCGACGAGTTTCGACCATTCCCATGCACAATCCTCTTGCTTTCAACTCCTGATCGACGTGCATGTCCTTCCAATATATCAAAAACGCACTCACGCCCCTCAAACACCTGCAAATTACTTTCAACACACCAAAAATACCACGTGCACATATTAATTGGAAAATAAGGCTCAAAATGCACGTCTAACATGCTAAATCACCCTACTTAGGCGGTGGAAAGAAAGCTTCCCACACGCCTATCAATGTCGTTGTCGACCCGTACTATGTTTATCCTTTTCCAAGTGTCACCTCCTCAACAAAGGAGACATGATGTGACGCTTCACTGACAAACCCACTCTGGCCCTTCCACCCTTATGCCACTTGTCGAAGCCTCGTTCGTTTGTACCCTGCCGTTTTGAATTCAGGCGGCATTGCCTTATTTCCCCGTGCACCTCTTGACATCCTTTAGCCTCCTATAAATAGGGTTGAAAAGGGGGAGGAAACACTCTTGCTTCCTTTGTCTTTTTCTCAAGATCATATAGCCACTGCATCTTACTATTCAGATCATTGATTTCACTCAGGAAACTTGAAAGGTCCTTTCAATCCATACAAGTAATCATCATTTCCCTTATTTTTTTCAAATTTCCCCTTTTTTAAAGATCTTTTCACTGGTTTTGGGAGTGTTTTTTGGATATTTTGAGAAAAGAACCCTCAAAATGCTGTCACATTACCAAGTGTTCTTCATAATATTCAATCCTTAGAGTATCGACGATAGCTTAGACTGATTGTAGGTTTAACTTCAAACCGTAGGTACTAACATCCTCACCCGTGCACTTCCAGGTCATTGATATGTTTGACGACATGCGCTCGGCCACAACTGACGAGGAGAACATGGTTGTAGACTACGACCGTGGTTGAGATGATCATACAAACGGTGACAGAAATGATGTCGTAGATCATGAGGCCAGCACAGCCGAAGAATCTCTTGAACCACAGTCCAACCCTTTAACTTCCTTAACACAGTTGCACATGTCCCCACCCTAAGAGGCAAGGACAAGCAACCCACAACCAAGGCAGTGCCGCACAAGGAGTAGCTGTACATGAGCTCCTACGGGATCAAATACATATCGTGCCTCCTTCACATTAGAGGAGGCACTCCGAGATTTCAAAGAGTCCTTCCAAATCTCTAACGATGTAGTGTTGGAATTTATCCCACTAAACCCCAAGGGACAACGTCTCCCCCATCCCCATGAAACCATAGTTCCCTTATTTTCCATTTGTACCGTAAGGCCTAGGTTTCCAATTCCTACTTTCACCCGTCAATTCATTCACACCCTGAATGTTAATCCGGCACAACTTAGTCTCAACACTTTTCGGATTATAAATGATATAGCCGAACTCAAGAGGATTCAAAATTTGAGGTTTAACTTAGATGACCTCTTCGGTCTATACTACATAGGTCAAAACCCAACTACTGGTCGTATCTTTCTTGCCCCAAGGGCTACCGACGATGTGCAACATCTCTTTTCCACCTACGACATCCCCATCACATCACTTCCCGACTCTGACAAGTATGAGAATGATTTTGTATTCGTGAGAGGTAATTGGGAATTCAGCCCCAACAAGGCCTTCTTCCAAATTCAATTGAAGAACTTCTTTAGTTTGGAGCGGATTGAGGCCTTCTTCCAGATTTAGGACTCAGGAACTAGTAACCCCTCGTTAGCTTGGGTACATCCCAAACTACAATACCACCCTTGATCAGTGATGGGCACAATGAAGGGCAGAGAAGCTTGCTGTTGAGGGTAGAGCTCAACCTTCAACAAAAGTCCCTCCTATCGAAACACTTCAGCCTCCTCCGCAACAAGATCCGCCAACACAAGTTCTTTCTCCATTGCCGAATCATCCACTTCAGGGGGTTGAACGCCTTCCTCTAGACAGAGACTCTCCAAACCCTTTTGCTTCATCAGACGATATCATCATCCACTTCAGGGGGTTGAACGCCTTCCTCTAGACAGAGACTCTCCAAACCCTTTTGCTTCATCAGACTCTAGACAGAGACTCTCCAAACCCTTTTGCTTCATCAGACGATATCATCATCCACTTCAGGGGGTTGAACGCCTTCCTCTAGACAGAGACTCTCCAAACCCTTTTGCTTCATCAGACGATATCATGGGCCGACAGCGATTATTTCCCAAATCTCTCCTCTATACCTCTGGCGTGGCCCCAGGTATCACCTCTTACACCACCTTTACTCCAGCCACAGCAACTACTGACACTCCAACAGATCGTAGACCTACGGTCTCAAGCAAGACCGCACAAAAAGGCAAAGGACCGAGAATGTGGATGGCTTTTTGGGCGACACTTCTTCCCGCCTTCGTACTAGCGTTGGAGATCGGACGTCCAAGTCTGACTGTCTGGTGGTGACCAGGGAGATCTAACCTCCAACCTTTAGTAGAACATTGACGCGTGGATGTGGATTCCCCACCTCTCTAACTACAATCACCAAATTACCCATGACAATAGCCTACGGGAGATGCCTGCTATTAGGATGGCGATGCTAAGGGTGGTGGATCTGTCGAAGGACAAACCGCAGGTCCAGAAAGACGCTGGTGATGCCTTCGTCCTGGCTACTCAACACATACTTCTGGTAAGTGTCATTATTCTGTCAAATCCACTAATGAGTGCAACAAGCTGCTTATGGCTTTTGAGGAGAAGGTGAAGGAGTTAACAACGGAGACTGCCCAGTGGAAAGAGGAATCATTAAAGCCAAGGCCGACGCCGAACATGCGAAGAGAGATGTTGCCTCAAGTCAAAAAGCCATGGAAGAGCTCGTGAAGAAATTCACCAAGTCCACCCAAAAGGCTGCGTATCTCCAATCTGAACTCGATAAGGTCACCCAGATGCTAAAAGACAAAGAAAACAAGATCTAGAAAGAGACAGAAGCCATTATCCACAAAGCTTAGGACAATCAAGTTCTAGGATTTCTGTAATACGGGTGTGCCTTTGGCTGGAAAGCATCACTGGAGGTGACTGGAATCCCGTCCAACTCCCCCCTCTACAACGAAGTCCCTATCTATCCTCATTTGGTTGCTCTTAAGGCTTCAACTTCTAACTCTACCACAGATCCAAAAGAGATTTGGCAAGTTACTAAGGACGTAGAGACTGTTATTCTCGATGGGCACCCTCCACGTGAAGAGCCACTGCCGTAGTCTCGTTTTCTTTTGAGAGTTGAGGGGTTATTTGAACTTTGTGTTTTAACTTTGTTTTAAGCCGATGCCCATTTGTCGACATACACTGCGCCTTTGGGTTGTATAACTTTATTATACCAACGCTTTCATAGGTCGGTTTTATTTGTATTTCGTTTTCTTCAACATGCTTTATAATGTTTGTGCTTGTTTAATATCTTTTTACTGCCAGTCATTAAATATCATCCTCTTCCCCCCACTATGGGTTGGGTTAGGATTTCAGTCATAACACAAGCCGGAGTCTATTGTTAAACTGTCCTCTACGGGACTCTTAATACTGGACCAAACCAGAATAAGTTATTTTTTAAAATAGACCTCTAACCCGCATTCTGGGTTGGTCCATGATTTAACTTGAAAATTTTCTAAAAAATAACAACTTATCCTCCGGTCTTTGATATATTACCCCGGAATTCAAAAAATTGTGAAACTAAATCTGCCAAACCCAGCATAATTGCTGCCTTGTCGACTAAATCAATCACACTGATTGCCTGCTTTTCTTTATAAGCGATAAGGTCTGATCGCGAGGATCGCCTTTATTAGAAACGGCAAAGTCTAATCGCACATATCTCCCTCATTATGAGCCGTAAGAGAGGTCTGATCCCGAGGATTACCCTCTAAATTACAACTTAAGCACAACACCTCAGAAAAAACCAACCGTGTTCTATTCAGTCTAACGGTTACAAACCGATTACTTAAAAACATTCGGGTATAAAAACCCAAAACTACCTCCACCCTCACTGGGGGATCTTCTTGAAACAAAAAACAAACTAAAACAGTCAGCAACATGCCATAGAAATATACTCCCTCTGTCCCAATTTTATTGTCCCTTATTGGAATTCGTGCCACTTTTCAATGTGTTATATCTTATAATCTACAATGTTTTAGGTGATTTTGAACACTTTGTTTATTAGATTAAATCAAGATCTATCAAACAAGATCCATATTGCATATAAAATGTATTACCGATTGAAAGATATGATCGTTTTTTTATCCGGTTAGGATAGAACGAGGGACTATAAAATTGGGACGAAGGTAGTAAAAATCTGACAACATGCCTAGGAAAAACATTCAAGCACAGTAACACCGGAGGTTGTTTAGGTTCCATGATCTTAGAACCGAAGTCCCATCCAATACTTCTAGCTTGTAGGATCCAACACCGACAATCCTGGTGATCCTGTATGGTCCTTCCCAATTTGGGTTCAACTTTTTCTTCTTTCCTTTTCCAACCTCCTTCCTTAGAACTAGATCGTCAGGTTTAAAAGGGCGAGCTCAGACAGATTGGTTGTATGTTTTCACCAACTCATTTTGATAGGCCGCAATCCGAATTCTCGCTTGGTCACATTTTTCTTTGGCAAGGTCATGGCTTAGCTTGATGGCTTCGGCGTTATTCGTGGGATAGAAGTTTTGAGTCCTCTTCATCGGCCACATAAGCGTCGTAGGGATTATAGCTTCCATCCCAAAAGCAAGGGAGTATGGAGTTTGGCTTTTGGACCAACAATGAGTCGTATGGTAAGCCCATAGCACATGATAAAGCTCCTCCATCTACTTCCCCTTCTTAGCCGTCAGCCTTCTCTTGATTCCAGCCGCAAATGTCTTGTGCGTGGATTTAGCTTGTCCATTGCACTGTGGGTAATGAGGGGTGGAGTTGTAGAAGCGTACATTGTGATCGGCCAAAAAGGCTTCCATTGGAGCACTATTGAATTGTGTACCGTTATCAGATATAATTGCATACAGCAAGCCGAACTTGCTGAATATGGTTTTCCAAAGGAAGCTTTTTACGACCTCATCGGTTATGTGGACTAGCGGCTTTGCCTCCTCCCACTTCGTAAAGTAATTTGTTACGGTGATCAGATGTTTAAAACCTCCTAATGATGTAGTCAGCAGTCCAACTAAATCGATCCCCCACTGAGCAAACGACCAAGGGCTTTCTAGCGGGTTAAGTTCTTTAGCAGGCTGCCGGATGATCATGGCAAAGCGCTAGCATCGCTCGCATTGCTTGGCATATTCCACTCCGTCGGCTTCCATCTTTGGCCACCAATACCCTTGCATGATTGCTCTATGGGCCAGTGTTCGGCCTTAAACATGGGATCCACAGCTTCCCTCGTGTAAGTCTTGCAATAGCAGTTGAACTTCACTAGGGTGGACAATCTTCAGCATCGGTCCCGACCAAGATCGTTGGTAGAGACTGTTGTCTTTCCCCAGCACAAACTTCAATGATTTCAAAATCACTTTTCGAGCTTCCCTCTTATCTATCGGTAGAATGTCATCCTTCAAATAAGCCACCAGGTCATCCATCCAACTAGGGCAATACATAGTTGGGAACACCTCTCCTGCCGCAGAGTCTTCTTCAATAGTCGGTCTGTCAATGTTTCCAATTGTTATCATTCGACTTTATCCATTGCAACATTCTGCCTCAAGTCCCGCGAGGGCATCGGCATGAGAGTTACAATCTCGCACGACCTGTTCAATTTCCAACTTTGAGAAGTCCTTGATTAACTCTTTTACTGAGTTCACGTACTTTGTCATTCGGTCATCCCATGCCTCATATTCTCCCGTCACCTGATTTACTATCAGCTTGGAATCGCTGTAGACAACCAATTCTTCTATGTTCAACCCCTTGGCAATTTTCAGACCATCTATGAATGCTTCATATTCAGCTTCATTGGTTTGATGCGAAAAATTCAATTTGAGAGCATGCTCGTTTGTCATTTCACAAGGGGCAATCAGAAGAATTCCAACCACGGATCCTTTATAATTAGAAGCTCCATCCACAAAAAAATCCATATATCACCATTGCTTGACCGACCAGGTGACTAAAAATAAGACGCATCCCAAGCGTAGGACTCTCGACCAGTGTAGCATAATATCCGAAAGTACCGAGTCGAACCACCAGAGACGGATGAACATGTGCAGGACTCAAAGATGATGGGTTCACAGTTTATCTTGGCTCCTAGGTAGCCACCCCTTGTTCAATGAGATTAATTTACTAACTAAATTACCAGACAAAATTAACTAAAAATGGATTTGAGAAGGAGAGTACAACATCCGCAACTAGCCTAACCAATGTTTACTCAGGCCACAATTACTCATTTTATTGATTTTAGAATACGAAAAAGGATCCCTAACAAATGCGCACCACCTGTCACCAGATTCCATGCGCATTCGAATTTCGGCGATGCCTGGGTATTGTTTGTTAGAAGAGTTTTCGTCTTCCAAAATTGCTCAAAAACTGAATTAATTCGATCCCAAGGTAGAACATTAATCAAACTAGCCATGGAGCGCCTTCGCCCCGTGGCCACACTCTATAAAATTACTCGCTCATAATTCCATTAAACGCAGCCATAATATTAACCCTAGATCTAAACATGCTTCAAACAATTGAAAGAAAGAAATAAAACACAATACCAAATGTTTGCAGCGAGAGAACGGATGTGGAGAACAAGAAATCAAAACTGGAAATCCTGAAGAACTTGAATTAAACTTGAATCTGCAAAAATAGTCTTGAGAGCAGCCGCCAAAAGTTAATGAAAAATAAATCTAAGTTATGAATATCGACCCCTAATTCGAGCTAAAAGATAAGTATTTATACTAATCTCTAATTTCTAATTAAAATTCGAGATAGAATAGGATTATCCTTTGCGGAAGACCAAAGCGCTGCCGTTCACTGGCCAAGATAAGCTATTTGTAGTGCTACCACTTGCTTATCTCCCCCTTTGACTGGTTGACCCCCTAGTGACCGGTTGACCTCAAAGTTGACCGGTAGCACCACACCACTTTTGGTGTAGCGCTCCCCAAGCTTCTGTTCAGTTTCTGTGCCATTTTCGAGCGCTCCACCAAAATCCTTGTAGCGCTCACGATGATCCAAAGTGATTCCCTTGAGAAATTAAGTTCACCACTTGGTCTCCATGGCCTCTCATGCTCTCTAGCTCCATCTCAGCCTTCAAGTCTCTGCAATCCAATCTTGGCGCTAAAACAGCCTTATTTTCTTGAAAATTAACAAAAATACAAAAACATACAAAAGCAATGCATCAAGTGGAAAATAGGGAATAAATTAGATAACAACGTGTTAAAACTACCCTATTTAGGCACTTATATCTACGATATTGCCTGTCTATCAACCATGGAGCATTTGCTACAGAGCTTCACCCTTTTTTGTTTGGCCATTTAGACTTTCTAAAGATTTGCCCGTTTCTTTTGTAAGGGTAAACTCGGCTACAAAGTTTGCTAATACGTGGGCCTTTATCGCCATACATGGTCGATACTCAATATGAAAATTCATGGGCTCCACGGCCCTCTTGGAAATTAGATTAGAGAGGTCGGCCTTTCTTAGCAAAGCTTTAAGTGGATACTCTATCAAGATGATGATTTTGTGAGCTTGGAAATATGGCTGTAGTTTTCGTGCGGTAACGACTAACGCAAATGCAAGTTTCTCCAACGATAGATACCTAGTTTCTACAGAGAGGAGAGTCTTGCTCATGCAGTAGATGGGCATGTGCTCCTTCCCCTCTTGTCGTACTAGAACTGAGCTAACAGAATGAAGGGAGACAACCAAATATAGGTACAAGTCTTCCCCTTTTTTGGCCTAGTCAACAACGGTGGAGAACTGAGGTACGTTTTGAGCAATTCAAAAGCAATGTTGCACTCGGAGGTCCAAACAAACCTCTTGTTTGCTCCTCGGAGGGTACCAAAGAATGGTCGACACTTATCTAATGGCTTGCTAATAAAATAGTTTAGTGCCACAGCCATTCCTGTCAACTGCTAAATCACCTTTATCCTTGTTGGTGGCCTCAAATTTTGGATTGCAGTAATTTGAGTCCGGTCGGCCTCTATTCCCCTGTGGACGGTCGATTTTCCACTGGTTGGTTTGTTTAAAAAAAAAAAGAATTGCCACCTGGGTTTTCGGAAGATAGTTTAGGACCCGACAAAACCGTTTTGAAAAATGATTGAGAAAATGATTTATAAAACAATTTAAAAACCAAAGATTCGTTTTGGATTCGGGAGCTAGGTTACGAACGGGGAAGGGTTTTAATGCACCCCGTTCACCCGATTAAAAATCGGTCTTTACTAAACATTTGTGGGATTTTTAGAAAATATTTTAAAGCCGGACTTTAATAGATAAACATTTTAAATTAAGCAAAGCAAACGATAATAATGAAAAACAAGCAACTGGTATGTCAATTACAATAAATATATGAAAATCAAGAGTTTAAACTGTTCATGCAAGGTACTAATCAAAACTTTGATTTTTGCCAAAAAAGTGTGTCGTGTGGCACACTAGGTTTACTGTGCGGTACAAAAAGTGTGTCGTGCAGCACTATTCATCAATCCAACGGTCAAATTTTCAAAAGAGTGTCGTACAACACTCCTAGCATACCGTGTGGTACAAAAGGAGTGCCGTGCGGCACTGTTTCTTTCACAAACAGTTCAAACTTTGGTTTTTAGATACGGTTGAATAGAGGCACATACAAGGCATGAAATATGATTAAAAATGGACTATTTTGAATAAGAAAAAAACGTGCTTAGATAAGGAATATCCCTCGTTGCTAAATTACCCCGTACGAGGCGATATTTTCACCGTACGACGTAATCGGGAGGTACGAAATCAAACTGATTTTAGTATAACATGGGCATACCAAGTGCAGAGATGATATAGGAGATCATCCCACACTTGGTACCCCTCCCCTTAGGGTACCAAAGTTAAGAAGTTTGGCGAAACGGGATCGTACCTTGGTTTCACAACTCTCAGATTAAGACTCTTTCTTGAATTTCTGAATATGGCTTGAACTTCTTCTGATGCTTGAAAAATCACTCCTCAATTTAATGTAGAAAGCTTGGTTGAAGGATCAACGGAATTGGGTATAATCAGTGAAGGTTTTGGGATGAAAAACAGCAATGGGTTTCAGGTTGCAATTGGATTGGTTTTGGAAATATGAGGTAGATTTTTGAAGCTTGAGGGTATTGGTAATAAGTGATTTTGAATATAAGAAGAATTTAGGAGTAAAATTTAAGAGGGGTTTTCCATGGTTTTTGTCACTTTTTTTTTTTTTTTTTTTGATTCTCTCTCATTCGAAATCGGTTGGGATTTATAGGCGTAGGAATCTTCTTGGCCAATACGTAAACTTGGCCTTCACTCAAGTAATCATGGCTATGAGGTAGCCTCTTCTATTTGCAAGAAATCATCATGAAGATGGGGATCTGAATGTCAACGATTTGAGTTGTTGGGAGCTTTGCAAAAGTTGTGTGACAAGTGGCAGTGCCGTATGGCACACAAACTGTGCCGTGCAGCACACTTCCACCGCCAAAACTCAAAAGGTTGTCGTACGTGACTGGGACTGTACCATGCATGAAAGATAAGTACCGTACGATGTTGTTCGATTGAGTTGACTTGGAAAGTTTCAATCCGAGAGGCCTTACGGGCGTTTCTTTTCATCATCGGGGATTAACATGTACACACACGTCTCATTTTGGGGTGTCTACAGTTGCCCCTCTTTGACGAGGCCTGTCAATCATTGTGTGATGAAAGTCACGTCAAAGATAGAAGACACCCCTCCACTCGAACATTTGTGGGAAACAAGTAAATTATGATGTATGTGGTCGTGGTCGTGCTCTTAAGAGCTGCCTACGTACCTCGTTGTAGGGATCAGACTAGCGTAGTTCATCAAGGATTAATGCAAAATGCAAAACAGTGATTCATGCAAATATGAGAGTCACAGAAAACATACCTTGATCAGATTGCAGAGATTGTCACTCCATTCTTCAACGAGGGAAAAATGAATGATGTGTTGTGATCATTGCCAAAGAATTTTTGAATCCTATTGGTGCTGAACAGGAGCCAGTCAGTATTGAGAAACCGATGTTAATGTCGTGGAGGACTTACGAAACTAGTCGAGTGACATGCTACAAATGCAACTAGTGAGATTCCGTGAGTGCGAGGGATCATTGAGATTCCTATAAAATGATTAGTGCGAGACTAGCGAGGTCCCCAGAAAAGGGTTTTAAGCGAGACCTGCGAGGTCCCCAAAAAGGATTTAAGTGAGACCAGCAACGTCCCCAGAAAGGTTTAAGCGAGACCGGCGAGGTCCCCAAAAAGGATTTAAGCGAGACCAGCGAGGTCCTCAGAAAGGATTTAAGCGAGACCAACGAGGTCCCCAGAAAGATTTAAGCGAGACCAACGAGGTCCCCAGAAAGGATTTAAGCGAGACCAACAAGGTCCCCAGAAAGGTTTAAGCGAGATCGACGAGGTCCCCAAAATGGATTTAAGCAAGACCAGCGAGGTCCCCAAAAAGGATTTAAGCGAGACCAGCGAGGTCCCCAAAAAGGATTGAGTTTGCTGTGCCGAAGAAATCTTGAAAGTGTGTAAATGCACCGTGCAGTACATAGAGCGTGCTGTGTGATGGAGCTGAAGTATTGTGTGACAAGGTAAATGCGTTGTGTAATAAAACATGTGTGCCATGTGGGGTAGCCAAGATGTAGTGTGGTGCAACTGTATATCGTGCAAAATAGGACAACTGTACCATGTAAAGGGGAAAGTGTATCGTGCGGCTTACCTGAAACATATAAATTGTATGGCAGAAGGAGTGTACCAGGCGGCACACAATATGTGTCGTGCGGTGGAGTGAATGTGCCATACGGCACAAGTGGTTTTTATAACCGCCCGAAATCTTTGGTTTTCTCCCACTTTCAAACACATTCAAACTCCTTGGTCGGTTGTTTGGAGAGAGTAAAGAGTCTGAAAATCATATTCCCTTTCATTATTCTTCCTCTTCCTTATTTCCCTCAAATTCTCTTCAATCTTTTGGTGCACTCATACCCAAACCGAGTTCTTTTTTCCCGAGATACACTTACTATGGCAGATTCCGGCGAGGAACCAATCAGCTCCACCATCTCAGCCATCAATTCATCATCATCGGAGTTTGAGAGGGCAAGTTCATCATCTAGCTCATCAGAGAGTGACTCACCCGTGAGTATTCCGACCGAATTGAGTCCGGTTGTTGCAGATCCAGTTTCTGAAGCACCGATAGGGGCTGAAACGACATCTTCTACGCCGGGGATAGGATCGACTGGGTTCGGTGAGTCTTTTCTAAGTGGGACCCCAACTCCGACGAGGGTACGGGAGACCGTGGGTTCCAGTGAATCTAGCGGTGATCATGTCAATGGGGACCAGGGCACTGTGCGGCACACTGAGAGTGTCGTGGGTGATGTGAGGAGTGCTGTGGCCGGGGATCCAAGTACTGTATGACATACAGAGAGTGTCGTTCGTGATGATCAGAGTACCGTGGCTAGTGGTGGTACCATTGGTGATGACCCAAGTGTCGCACGGCTCACTGAGAGTACCGTGTCTGTTGATCAGAGTACCGTAAGTCATGCCGAGAGTGCCGTGAGCCCTTCTGCTGTTCACAAGGGTTCCGAGGCCATGGACATTGATCCTCCAGGTATGGGTACTTCATCTTCTGATATTGCAATGAATCTCAGTGGGATTGATGTTGTCGTAGAGAAAACTGGTGCTCAGGAGAGTGGGTCTCAAACTGGGGGTATTCCGAGTGACGTTCTGGAGGCTACTCTTGTGACTGAGGTTACTGTAGGCGGTGAGGATGTTGTGACTGACATTCTAGTGATTTGGGGAGGTCCCGGTGATAGGGATGTTCTGGTGGAGGATGTTGCTAGAGGGAGTAGTACTAAGAGTGATGAGATACCATTGGTGAGGCGTATCGTTCCGGGTTTGGCCATTGCGATTAGTGCTACTAGAGTGCCAGAAGAGAGTGCAGAGAGAGGGGTAGAGGTTTCAGAGCCTCCGTTGTTTACACCTGCAGTTGGTTCTTCCCGTAGACTAGGCTTGTCTTTGGCAGACACTTTGGAGGGGGCGAGAGATGAGGACATTGCAACGACTTTGCAGGAATCTCCCCAGTTTGAGAATATTCTGATTCAGGAGGGCATGCCATCTCACATCAGGGATGTTGAGTAGGAGGAGAGGCAGAGAGAGGCAGAGGTAGCTGCCGGGGAGGAGCATATGACCATAGTTCGAGAGGTTGAGTTGGCATTGGATCACAGAGCTCCGTTTACACTTGCTACTTATGTGCCACAGGTTCACTTCTTTGTTCCTCAGGGATGTGACACATATACTCCTATGTTGCCTGTGTACTTGGACACAAATGTTATTCGTGACCGCTCGACCCATATTGCGTACAAAAATCCCTTGGTATGCATCTTGTTTATTCTTTGCTGCTTCTATCTGTTTGCAATACATTCTCTTTAACACTGACAGAAATTTTATCATGCCTTTGACAAACTCAGAGATCCCTGGGTGGTTATGGAGGTTCTACGAGTGAGAGCCTTGGTTGACGCAACAGGTTTTACCATCTTCATTCGGCTCTTGACAGTGACCAGGACAGATCGCAAGTTGATACGAGCTTTAGTGGAGAGGTGGTGGGATACCACTAATACCTTTCATCTTAGGTTTGGGGAGATGACCATTACCCCTCTTGACTTTGCTGCTATCATCGGTCTAAGGGTTGGAGGTGAGCCTATCCCATTTGATTCAGAGTTATACTTGGACACCGCTGCCATAGAGCATTACTTGGGGAGGAGGCCTGGAGGCATTGAGCCTGGGGTGAGATATACTGTCTTGGTGGATTTCTGGGACCATGAGCCAGAGTCCGAGGAGGAGGCTAGATAGATGACGAGGGCTTACTTGCTATACCTCTTTGGTGCTTCCCTGTTTTCGAATAGGCAAGGCATGGTGCACTTGGGTTGGCTACCGGCGTTGGAGAGCTTGGAGACTGCTGGGAGATTTGACTGGGGTGGTGCTGGCTTGTGCACCGTGTACTGCTTCCTGGGTTGTGTCTGCCGTGGAGTAGGCACGAGCCTTCGTGGCTACTGGAGAGTACTAGAGGTAAACTTTACTATCATTTCTCCTTCAAAATCATGACAATGCCTTACCCATATTTCTTGACTTGATTGGTTTCTGAACTTGCAGGTGTGGGCTTATGAGGTGTTGGGAGTTTTTGCCCCAGCCAATTCACATAGCAATGAGAATGTGCTTCCGCGTGCTGAGAAATGGGGACTGGAGTTTACAAGGGCCGATGATCATAAGGGAGATTTGAGGAGCTTCAGACTTTTCGTTGATTCTACCACAAGAGATAGAGTAAGCCTCTTTGTGATTAACTTTTCATGTTTTCTTGCCCTTTCATTTCTTGAAAAATGACAAACTTTTCTCTTGCAGGTGAGATGGAATGTCTGGGATAGGTCGCGCAAGGATTATTTGGTCAAGAGCAAGGAGTGGACACAAAGTTGAGTGTTGTTGGAGTGTCCATACGGCTGGCGATGGTACTTGGGTGACAGAGTGTCTCATCAATCTCTCGGGATTGACCATTTCAGAGTGCCTTTGCCCCTTCCTTCGCTTGTTCAGAGGACTGATGAGTATACTCGAGCAAAGATAGAGAGATACACAGTGCCAACAGAGATGATCTTCAGTCCTTCGATTGATTACGAGGGTTACTTGCGTACCCACTTGGCATATGACCTGGATATGGAGAATCGCTTGAGAGCTGCTCCCGCTTTACCTGAGTTGAGGAGAGAGATTGAGGTAGTGACTACTGATGGAGCACTTGGAGTAGTGACGGTGCCTCTTATTACTCCTACAGTTACTCTTGCTACGACAGAAGTGACTTCTAACTGCTTTACTTGTTTTAATTACCCTTTTTGTACCAATATCCCATGCATTATTGATATGTCTTTGCATTTTAGATTCCTGCTGAATGGGCGGCGTCTGCATTCCACTTGGTTCAAGACTTGCAGGCCATGGTCCGTCAGTTTGTGATGGGCATGGCTCCAGAGATACACTCGCGAGCTAAGCTAGGAGTTGTACTTGGTTGTAGGCAGAGTACTACTAGAGAGAGGACACCGGCTTGTGGCACCAGAGAGGCTAGCAGAGGCACAGGCTGAGGTGCCAGAGAGACTAGTAGAGGTAGAGAGATTGGTCGTGGCACTCATAGGAGGAGAGAGAGTAGCTGTGGAGCAGGTACTAGCAATGAGAGAGGAGCCAGTCGTAGGGCCACTTCTAGTAGCGGAGCTGTTGAGGTATATATCATACTTGCCTTTCCTTTTCTATTGATCATTCATTCTTCACATTGTGCATTAACAGACTTTGTTGCTTGTGCAGGGAGCGTCAGGTTCCCCTAGTGTTAGGCGTTCAGCGCCTCGAGCCACTTCGACAGTTCCAGCTTCAGGGCGAGTTCTTCGTTCCACTGCAGTTCAGGAGAGGCAGAGGGAGAGTGTATAGAGAGAGGCTGCAGAGAGCAGCAGTACTGAGAGCCATCCTCTCATGCCGGAGGAGTATAGACATCAAAGATATGTGCCACTGAAGCATCCTCGTACCTGAGACAGTTGTTAGTAGTAGCATTTTATTAGGTGGGCCTACGTGCCTCACTTTGATTTGGGCGCCTGTTTAGCCCTTCTATATAGATGGCCTGCGAGCCGTGGTGGTTGATTTAGCATTGGGCCTGTTGGCCCTTGGACATGATTATGCTCATGATGTGGATATTTCTGGTTTGGTTTTACAAAAACTTGCACCTTGATCTGCTTTTATTCACATTAGCTATGAATTTGAAAAAAATCAAAGTTTGCATATGAGTATTTAAAACAACTGAATTAAGAACAACGAATGCTAACTTCGATTGGGAGTGAGAAATTGACACGTATGTATGATTACAGCTACCATGCCCCAATGGAATAGAATGAACAAGCTTTTGAATTTATAGGTAAGAATGGAACAAAACTGTACACGTGCCGGAGTTGTGATCCTCTTGACGAATAACCTTATCACAAACCATGAATATACAATGTGACATGTTTGAGTCAATTGCTCTTTCAATATCACCAAGCGCATATTATTGGTATTTCCTCTCTTGTTGTATCCTGGTTTTTAAGGTATTCGGACATCAAAACTCCTTCGGGAATGTCAACTGATCTTGCCATTAAGTCATGTGCATGTATCATGACCTGTATGCACAAGCCATGTGTCAAAAAGAAGCACGGAATGAGTCCCGGATGTTTAAGATCCAGTTTTGCTGAAACTGTCCAACTATGCCGTGCGGCTCTGGCTTAGTAGTGCCAAAATTTTTGCAACTTGCAGTCGATTTTTGGTCTTTCCTTTTGGCCTTTCATCACTCCAATACATGTCCTAGGGTCTTGAAGGGCCATTGTAAGGTACCTTTTGAGAAGCTTTTGCAAATTTGACATGATTCCTTACAGTTTTCGAGTCGGCACATTCTTTGAGACGGCCGTTCCTCGGAACTTTAAACCTTGTATCATTCTTCATGCATGGCAACTATAAATACTATCCATTTCATTTGTATCCCAAATCTTTGCTCAACTATTCTCACAGTGGCAGTGAGTTTTTCAACTTTAATGCACCCTTGGCTTGGATTGGCTACACTTTCGGGGTCACAAGCTGACTTCCCTCCGCTATATTCGAGACGTGTCCATACGTCCTGAGTTGTTACAAGCTGTAACAAAATTCTGGGACCCTGAGGTGCATGTTTTTCGCTTTGGTCTTCATGAGCTATGCCCCACTGTGGAAGAATTCTATGCACACATCGGAGGTTTTGATTTGGTAGAGCCTATCATTCCTCTCCAAGGGGTTGGTTTTGCCCTAGTGCTGTCTTCCAGACTCGAGATAAGCAACAATGCTGCCAAGTCCATGATTTGTGGAGGTTTTCTGAACATTCCATGCCTTATTGAGGGATTCCGCTCCAACGACTTTGCTTTGTGCTTGTGTCCATTGGCGGCATTCCTGTCTGTGCAATCTGATGGTCGGGCAAGCTCTTCCTTGGTTGGCATGGCTATGCAAATTGAGATGCGCAAAGATGTGGCCCCCATGGTTTTGGCTGAGACTTTGATGGGTATAGATGGAGTTCATGCCGGCCGGACCAACGTCTTCGAGGGTAGTCCTTTGCTCTTACAGGTAGGCTTCTCACTCAACTCTCCTTTTTCTGGGTTTTCACTCGTTCTCATTTTACCTCGACTCTCAGTTTAAGGCTTTCTAAGGTTTCTTACTTGCTTTCTTTCTTTCATGCAGCTGTGGTTATGTGACAAGGCTAACCTGTTGGAGCCTGCGCCGAGAAACTGGGTTCATGAAACACAAGGGTTTGTTATCAACGATTTCAGGGAAGTTTTTGATGATGTGGGAGGTTAGGTTCAGGTTCTTTTCCAGCTCACAGAGGTGGTGATTTCTTGGCGCTTGACTTGGATTGATCTTCCTGACATGGCTATTAACAACATGGGGCATCAGCGAGTGGTCTTGGCAGGCCTGACCAAATGGACTTTCTATATCCCAAACCGCATTCTCCGTCAACTTGGCGCTCGTCAAGTGCTGCCACGTGCAGGTCTCGAGGACTTTGTCATGCCAAATTTCAATGTTGCCACATTCAGAGCTTATCAGAACAATTGGAGGGAGCGCGTGACCATTCCAAGAGATTCATATCCCAGTGTTCCCCTTCTAGCACGTTACAAGAGATGGTTCACAAAAGACATCGAAGCAAGAGCAAATGGAAACTAAGACAAACTTTAGACTCGATCTTACTGTGCCTGAAATAAGTTGTGTACCCTGTGTTATAGACGTTGTTTGTTGTTTGTTTGAAAGTTTCATGCTCAGCCATGTAATCGAAAAAGTTTGTTCAAATAAAACTTGAGTTTTGAGAATTTTTCACTTTTGATTCTTATTGGCTCTGTCTGAAATGCGCCTAATGACTTGGAATCAACTCGAAAAATTGTGACCGAACCTCAGAGTAAGGCTGCCTACGTATCCCTTATAGAAAGGAATCAGGTCATAACGTAGTTCAGGACTACAAGCATTTGGTTAGGGTTCACTCGGGTATTTACACTCTCCTTTTATGCTCTTAATTTTGCCTAGTACCGCCCTTTTGGGTTTTTGGCCTAGCGAGCTCTGATTTATTTAGCCTTATCTTTTGCCTAGGCCGCGCCCCTTCGGGTTTTCAACCTCGCAAGCTTTTTGCTTTGATTTTTGTCTGGAACTGCCCGCCCTTGCGGTTTTCAGTCTAGCGAGCTTCTCCTAGGGGTAATATCTCTTGAGTTGATCCAAGTTGACCAAGGTAGAGAATTCATTGCCTTCGAGATCAATGAGTTGCGTTGCACCTCTAGATAAGATTTTCTTGATAATATAAGGCCCGGCCCATTTTGGTCGAAACTTCCCACGCAGATCGAAAACTGAAGCTCTAATCTCTTTTAAAACCATGTCACTTTCCTGTAAATCCCTGGATTTCACCTTATTGTTAAAAGCACGGGCTATTCGACATTGATATCCTTGAACGTGATACAAGGCCTTAAGCCGCCTGTCGTCAAATAACATGAGTTGTTCAAACCTTGCATTTTGCCATTCTGCTTCATCAATTCTTGACTCTGCCATGATCCTCAAAGATGGGACTTTGAGTTCAATAGGGAGAACGATTTCCATGCCATAAACCAAAGAATAGGGTGTTGCCCCTGTTGGAGTTCGAACAGATGTCCGATATCCCCATAATGCCAATGACAGTTGTTCGTGCTAATCTCGTGCAAACTCAATGGTTTTCTCCATTATAGACTTGATGGTTTTGTTGGCTGCTTCTACAGCCCCATTGGTTTGCAGTCTGTAGATAGTTGATTTGTGAATTTGAACTCTGAATTCTTCAAGAGTTTCTGCTGCTCGTCCTTTGAAATGAGCCCCGTTATCTGATACAAAAGCCTGAGGGACCCCATATCTGTAGATAATGTTCTGCTTGATGAAGTGAGCAACCTGGATTGTTGTGAGAGTTGTGTAGGAAGCAGCCTCAACCCACTTGGTGAAATAATCAATTGCAACCAAAATGAACTTGTGCCCGTTTGATGTTGTCGGCGTGATTCTGCGGATAACGTCTATGCCTCAGACGGAAAAGGACCAAGGTGAAGTCATGGAATGTAATTTCGATGGCGGGACATGCATGAGATTGGTGTGAATCTGGTACTTGTGGCATCGTCTCACGTATTCAACGCATTAAGTCTCCATGGTTGACCAATAATATCCTTGCCTCAAGATCTTCTTTGCGAGCATTATGCCATTCATATGAGGGCCGCAAACTCCTTTATGAATTTCTTCCATGATCCGTCTGGCTTCTTCCCCGTGCACACATAACTTGTGCATTCCACAATGAGATCTCCGATATAGCTTTCCTCCGCAAATGATGTACGATAACGCCAATCTCCGAAGAGCAACTTGGTCCTTCTTATCGGTTTCGATTGGATACTCATTTTTCTCAATGAAGTTCCAAATGTCGTGATACCAGGGCAAACCATCGCTTGGCTCGTCAATGGCCATGACATACTCATAGACAGGTTTGTCTCTTTGTTCAATCACAATTGGCCTGAGTCTGACTCCATTTGATATCTTAACCATGGATGCTAGTGTTGCAAGGGCATCGACAAACCGATTCTTCAATCTCAGCACATGTGTGAAAGTGACCATTTGAAATTGTGGGATCAAATCATCCAAGTCTTGATGATAGGGTTTCAACTTGTCTTCCCTAACCTTCCAGTCATCTTTTGCTTGTGATACTACTAAGTTCGAGTCTTCGACCACTTCTAGTTTTTTGACTCCAATTTCCAAGGCAGCTTCCATCCCTACGATGCAGGCTTCATACTCTAATTGTTTATTGGTGACTTCAAAGTTTAGCTTAAAAGCAAGAGGGATGTGCGATCCTTCTGGGGAAATTAATAACACTCCGATTCCAAATCCTTTCTAATTGGCTGCCCCATCAAAATACAACATCCAGACATCATTGGTGGTTGTTATCACGTTTTCATCTGGGAATTCAAACTCTACATCTTCTGGACCTTCTACAGGGTGATCGGCAAGAAACTCGGCAACAACTCTTCCTTTTACTGATTTCCTAGTAACATACTTGATATTGAATTCTGCTAGCAAAAGCAACCAACGTGCTAACTTACCTGTAAGCGCTGGTTTCTCAAATAGGTATTTGAGAGGGTCCATTCGAGAAATTAGCATTACAGAATAAGCCAACATATAGTGTCTTAACTTCTTGTAAGCCCAAACCAAAGCCCAACAAGTCTTTTCCAAAGAAGTGTATCGTTCTTCGCATCCGACCATCTTCTTGCTTATGTAGTAAACGGCTTTCTTAGATCCGCCTTCTCCTTCTTGTGCTAGCATGCATCCCATAGCTGATGAAGTGACTGATAAATATAGAATCAGAGGTTGCTCCGGTACAGGTGGCATCAGAATTGGAGGATTCTGCCAGTATTTCTTGATCACTTTAAAGGCTTTCTGACACCTGTCATCCCATTTGAATGGAACGCCTTTCTTGAGAAGATAAAACATCGGTTCGCAAGTTGAGGTTAACTTGGCGATGAATCTGCTGATGAATTGAATTTTGCCGAGGAAACTACGTACTTCCTTCTCTGTTTGTGGTGGTTCCATTTCAAGAATGGCCTTGATTTTGGATGGATCTACTTCAATTCCTCGAGTTGTGATCATGCAACCTTACATTTTTCCAGCTGTTACCCCGAATGTGCATTTTTCAGGATTGAGACGCAATCTGTACTTGCGAATCCTTTCAAAGAACTTTCTGAGAGCGTGCAAGTGCCCTTCCCTTTCCTTGGACTTGACAATCATGTCATCTACATATACTTCGACTTATTTGTGGATCATATCATGCAGTAAAGTTGTAGCTGCTCTCTGGTAAGTTGATCCAGCATTTTTCAATCCAAACGGCATAACCCTGTAACAGTAGGTGCCCCACTCTGTGGTGAAGGTTGTTTTCTCTCGGTCCTCAGGGACCATGAGAATCTGATTGTAGCCTGAAAAACCATCCATGAAAGAAAGCAATGCGTGCCCTGCAGTGTTGTCTATGAGTATATCTATATGCAGCAACGGAAAGTCGTCTTTAGGGCTGGCTTTGTTCAAATCTCTGAAATCCACGTAGACTCTGATCTTCCCATTCTTCTTGGGAACAGGCACGATGTTGGCGACCCACTGAGGGTACTCTGTTACCATTAATAATCCTGCATCTATTTGTTTCTAAATTTCCTTCTTGATTTCCAGCACCTAGTCAGGCCTCATTTTCCTCAATTTCTGTTTAACAGGTTTTGCATCTGGATAAAGTGGGATTCGATGCTCCACGATTTCAAGATCAATCCCAGGCATGTCTGCGTGAGACCATGCAAAAACATCTTGAAATTCTTTTAGAAGATCTGAATGAGCTCTAAATTCTTCCAGAGACAACCCGGAACCGATTTGAACCATTCGTGGATCACTCTCATCTCTCAAGTTTATTGAAATTACTTCTTCTTTTATAGGCTGAGCATGCCTTTTATTTTCTCGTTCGATTAAAGATCGGAGTTCTTTTGAAATTTCTTCCTCAAACTCAATCCCATCATCGTCAGGGTCAACACAATTTATTTCAGACACAACAAGATAAGCAAAGTCGATTTCATTCATTGCAAAAGAAGTGGCCCAGGGGCATGATACATGAGGTGGACTCAAACTCGAAAGAGAAATGATAATGTGGAGGACCAACAGACACATGCATTGACTCAGAAGTGGACTCAAACTTAGTGCTAAACTCAGACTCAATGCTAGACTCTAACTCGGACTCAAATTCAGTGCCAGTGTAAATAATTTTAGGTGCAAAGGTGCAGTTTTTATAAATTCCATTGGCATCCACAATGAGCGAGGTAACATCTCTAAGGGCTTCCTGGCCTAGTATCATCAGCTCCCTGTCTCTAACAGGCTCTAAATCAATCATCATTGCCGCAGGCTCGTCTTCGACCATACCTATCGGACTTTCATCCCCAAACAACGATATCAGATTCCCTGAGTCAAAAATTCAATCTAGTCAGATTTGCATTGTTTGACCAATTCTTCCAGCTTCTCTGATTCATCATCACTGTCCCATGTGTCATTGGCGAAGATCTTGAATCCTTGCAGTTTGATTCCTTTCTCCATGTCCCAAAATGGCTCTGGTTCTCCTTGATAGATAGCCTCCTTTCCTTTGACGAAACTAATGGGACCTTTCTTAGATCGAGCATGAGCTCGCGCTTTCCATCCACTTCTCAGCTCATTCTCATTGGGCTATAACCAAGGCCGAAGTGGTGATTGTTCATAGGAAAATCTAGGAATTTAGGTACTCCTTGATTGTTACGGCCCAACCCCAAACCAGGCATGTAAGCCTTTTTCCTCATCATTTCAATGACTGTAGAGCTAATTGGGAAATCTTCATCCATCTTGATAGTGAGAACTGCCCTAGCGGTGTCAAAAGAGAACCCTCCAAGAGTGACATCTTCTTCCCCAGGTCCAATCTCAAGCACAGGAGCATTGTCAGAGACATGAGGATGAATTTCGGACTCTCCATAGATGGTTAGAGTTCCTATGGCTAGACCAAGCTGAACTTTCTGATGCAAAGATGATGGTACTGCCATAATGTTTGGATGGTGAAGCCATGGCCTGCCCAACAACAAGTTGAAAGACGAAGGAATGTCGAGTACATGGAACTTGACATTGGACTTGAAATCTTCGATTGATATCTCCATTTGAACAACTTCGACTACATCTCTGCGCGTATTATTGTAAGCACGTACTCTGAGATTTGATGGTTGGAAATCTTTAATTGTAAACCCTAAACAGTAGGCTGTGCGCAGCGGGCAGACATTCAAAAAGATCAGTTATCTAAGAGAACAACGGGGATCCATTTCCCTATACATTTCATGGTAATGTGTAGTGACTTGTTGTGACCAGCTCCTTCTGGTGGCAAATCCTTCTTAGTGAATGTCACAACATGTTTTGCTCGGTTTGGCGCCACCAATGCCACCAATGCTTCAGGAGGAGTGTCAGGTGGCACTTCCATGTTAGAGAAAGTCTTGATCAGTTTCTGACGATGCTCCCTAGATGAGGAAAGCAACCCCCAAATGGATACTGATGCTGCAGTTCTTTCAAGTTGCCTCCGAATGGGATCTTCTACTGGCATGGGATTCCTTTGTGGTAATTGAGTGACAACTTCTGGATTACTTGGAATTGAATTGTCCTGAACGGGGTCGTCCCAAATGAATGCCCCAGCCTGAGCATGGTTAGAAGTGTTGCCTCTCCACAAATTAAGAGGTTGATAGATCCGTCTGCTTCTTGTTACTCGCTTGATCGACGGTTCCCAAAAGTTTGAAAATTCATTGACCTTTTGCTTCCCAGCCTTAATGGATTCCAACTTTCGCTCAGTGTCAAAATACTCGGTCCAAAAACCTGCAAGACTGTTCTCGACTTTTTTCTTCTCGATCTTGATGCTTTTCATCTTCTTTCCCAAATTTTCCATTGCTCGATCATGCCAAAATGAATCATCCAACATGGCCCTGTTGACGGTCCACACTTCATTGTTATCGAACCTGATATCAATCACATCTTCTTCGTCCCAAAATGAATCCATGGAATCATCAATTAGAGCTAAAATCCATGGAATCCTCAATTAGAGCTGAAATCCATGGAATCCTTAATCTGAAACATCTAGGCAAGGAGGAAATGGCACAGATGGCTGAGGCAGAGATTCCTCGATAATGTAGGCTTGAGGAAACCAATTATTATCTCCAAAAATAGATTCTATGGCAGAATGTTCTTCAGTCCCGAGAAGTGGAGGTGGCAGCGAATCATTCGGAGGATTGCTGCTAGGGACCCAATGATAAACTTCACCGGGTGTCCGATTCCATATGTCTCTAGGTTCTTCAAACAATGTAGGGAGTGAAACTGCATCAAGTGGATCAGCACAAATTGACTCCCACCTTTCTCGCCAATCTTCCGGTTCATTTGGTTCAACGTATTCAAGAGTATGCACCATGCCTGCTATACACACGACTTTGTCGATCCAACAAATACAAGAATGTATTGGTATAGAAACAACTGGCTTGGCATGAGAATCTGAGATAATATACTGGCTTGGGTCCCATTCTTGGTGGAGCTCTTCCCAATCTTGATCATTCATGGCCTATTCCTCATTTTCTGTGATATCTGCCCATCTAGATTTATATTTTGACTTGGTATTAAGGAAGTGGACCCCGAGGTCTTCTGGCATAGGGACAATGGGTTTAGGTTCAGTGGCTGGTATGATGTATAGGCTGGGGTTAATTTTAGTGGTGCTTGGGTTATTTGGAGTGGAGTTGAAGGAGATTTGGTTGATTTGGGCATTGGGCTTGTGTTCTAGCATGGGATTTGAGACAGTGTTTGGCCTTTTGAGGGGGAGCGGAAAGGTTCTATCTTCAATGAGGTCTTGGACTTTGTGCTTGAGGCGAATACAATTGTTGGTGTGATGGTCAGGCATTTGGTGGTAGGAACAAAAGACATTCGGGTTGTGGTTTGGAGGAAGTACTTTAGGAGGCTCGCAGGGTTCAAGTGGTTTGATGGCGTCCTTTTCAAGGAGCTTTTTGTAGACCGTGGTCAAGGGAAAAGGGAATTGGTAGAAATTTCTCATTTGCCGAGTTAGCCGGGTTGCTATCTGGTTAATGGGCTCAGTTTTGGTTGGCCTGGGGTTTGAGGAGGTGGTTTGGGCATGGTTGTATTGGTTGGTTCCGAACAGGGTATTGTTGTTACCAGAGTAAACTCGTTTGGGCTTGGCGTATTCTCCCTTCTCAAATATACCAATTCTAAGTGCATCTCAACTGCAAGGCCGGCTTCGTTAAAGGTTTTGAAGTCAGCGGTGGTTTGAAAAACTACCAAGTGTTTTGCGAAATCGAGTGCCAAATTCTTTGTGATTATTCTCATCTGCTCTTTCTCTGAGGGCCGATCTATCATCTGAGATGCTTTTCCTCTCCATCTTTTGATAAAATCAGCAAAGTACTCATTTGCTCCCATCTTGGTTGCGTCCAACTCTCGAATGGTCATTTCGAGCTTATTGTTGTAATTGTACTAAGCCATGAAGGCTGCCCCAATATCTTCCCAACTTCCTTTCTTTGAAATGTCTAGATTCAAAAACCATCGCAGTGCTGGTCCTGTCAGAGTCTGTTGAAACATTTGGCCCATGGCGTTCTTCTCAATGTTGTACATCGACAGAGTGCACACGTACGTCTACAAATGAGCTCTCGGATCTCCACTTCCATCAAATTTTTCCTAAGCTATTGGCTTGAATCCTTCTGGAAGTTTGGCGTCAAGAAATAGACACAATTTGTCCATATCAACACCTGTGGCAACCACTTCATCTTGTTTCTGGACTGATTCCTCAAGTTTGGTGACTTTTGCTATCATTGCTTCCAAGTTTGGATTCTCTTGCGGAGGTGGATTTGGTGGTGGTTGCTCTTTTGGTCCTCCTGGTGGCTTGTTCTAAAGGGTCAAACCTTGTATCAGAAGTAGTAATTCAGCCATCTGGCTATCACTATGTTCCCGCTATTCTTCCAAGGCTAACTTGAGGGCCTCAATCTCATTTTTGCTTGACATATCTACGGGGCGTGCTGAACCTGACTGTATCATTTTTTACTCAGTTCGAATTAACCATTGTTTGGGAGTTCTAGTCCAACCAGGTACAATGTTCTTCTCGCTCTTACCAATGATTAAGACTAATAGTGGAAACAAAACTAACTTAGTGACTGGTGCGAAAAATGCTATGTGTATGAAAGAAGAATTTATGTACAAATGAAAGAATGATGCATGATGTCTACTGTGATATCTACAGAAACCACGGTCTTTAGAGAAGATTGCCCCAATTTTCAGTGCTCTGTTGAATATATCTGAATTCCCATTTTATTTGAAAGGTTTTTGCAAAACAAAGGCCAAACCTTGTTTAGGGGTTGCCTACGTATCCCCATTTTGGAGGAATCAGGCTGTGACGTAGTTCGAGACTACGACTAGCTCTCTCCCTCAAACAACGGGAAATTCAACATAGCTGAAGTACAAACTAACTCAACTGAGGTAAAGAAAAGTACAAACTGACTCGATAAAGCAAAGTACAGACTCGATAGAGTTAAAACTTATTTGAGCTACAAAAGATAGACTTAACAGTCTCAAAAAGGCCCTGCAAGCTGGATCTGTTGACAACTGGCTTGCTGTTGATTCTTGATCTGACTCAGTTGTTGGACTTGTTGGAGGAGCATTCCTGGCTTGGGTCTTCTTACTTCGCTTTCTTGCTTGGCTTTGGCTGTTTTGGTGGATTCTTCAGAGCATACATTTTCTTGGCTGTTTTGGTGGATTCTTCAGAGCATACATTTTCTTGAGTTTGAGCTTGGTTGGGCTTGTATTTTGCGTTTTGAGTTTTAGGCTTGCCCTTCTCAAGGCTCAAATTTTGGGTAGATTTTTCGTTGAGGCTTTGGGCTTTGGATTGGCTGTTGTCGGGGATTTGACCTGAAGCTTTGGGTTGAGACCTTGTGCTTTAGAATTGATTTTCGTCGGGGATTTGGGCTTTGGATTGGCTTATGGATAGGCTTTGGCCTCTTATGCCTCAGTCTTGAATTTGGGCGCATGATTCCCTTGGTGGATGGCAATGGGCTAACGTCCCCCAATGTTGGCCTGATGACAAACCTCAATTCTGATTCCCTTTCTTGCCTTTGTTGATGATTTTGGCAACCAATTAACCATATACCCAAACACGGGTCCTTTCATGCATTGAAATTGTTTCCACGAGTCAAGGACAGACAATGACTAAGACGATTTGACTCTTTTGACACCAAGGTGGATTTTGACAAGATTGACAAAGCCGAGAAACTTGATCGACCTTTCACAAAAGGGGTAAACTTGGACAAGATTAAGGAATTTGATTGACTTCCTTGACAAAAGAGTGAACTTGGACAAGATTGAGAAATTTGATTGACTTCTTTGACAAAAAGGGGGGACTTCGATCGGATTGACTTGAAGGATAGGAAATGTCTCTTATCAACTGAGTGACTTCTCTCAAGAGTGCCCCTGACTGGGCGGAGATTGACTACTCGAAGTTAGGGAAGACCGCGTTGACTCGAAAGATACAGAAGACCACATTGACTCAAAGGATATGAAAGACCATGTTGACTCAAAGAATATGGAATACCCCATGGACTTGAAGGATATAGAGATCACGTTGTCTTGAATTTCTAAAAGGTGACAAACATGCCTCACAATTGATGTCAAAATTGTCATGATAAAATTAGATTTTGATTAATTTCCTCTCAGGATTTCGAAATTATTTTCCTCCATCAAATGATGTTCATTCAAATCAATTATTTTGTTAAAACACGAGATTTCTTATCATGAACCCATGCCCCATATTGCTGACAATGCCTTATTGACTTTCTATTAAAATGCCCCAGTTTGGAGGGCTGTTGATGAAGACCCATTGATGTGCTCCAGTTTGGATTTTTTGCTTTGTTTGATGCCAATATTTGCATGATGCTTTGACTTTTAAGGGAGATTAGACTGTTCCCTTTTTTAACTTGAATTCTCACTATCAAGTTGCACTTTCCAATCTGAAAGGACTTTATCTAGGTTATGATGGGGCCAAGGTTATGGGCTTGACAAAGGAAGGATAATAGGATCAAAAATCTCATTTTTCCTTGGGGCTGTTTGAGCTGGCAGCTATCTTGGACTCCAATCATGCTCTTTTGCTTTTTGATAGGCGCTTTCTTTCCATTTGATTTTTCTGTTTCATTTTTTCTGTGCTCCTCGTCTTGGTGCAATTTGGCATTTTCAAGTGCTAACGAGTTTAACACTTCCATTCTTATGATGGTTTGAACTTTCATGCGCCTACATCTTTGGCACTTTCTTTTTTTATTCTTTCCTTTCACCCCAGTGTGGGGGGGTAGCTGCCTAGTTAGGTTCTTTTTCAAAGAAATTGATTCAGGCTCAAAAGGGCTTGCAATGGATATTTATGTGAGGAATCAAACAACGAATGCCTTTCTTCATTTTGAATTGTGCAACTTGACGGGGAGAACTTATGCATGCTCTAACTTTTGCCTAGATCTCATTTTGAAGTTTGATCTAGTGAGCTTTTTGCCTTAACTTTTTCCTAGGCCGCCCTTACAGGTTTTCGATCTAGCAAGCTTTTCCTGTGTCCAAGCATCTCTTCTTGATGGCGCTGGGGAATGGTCCCCTGCAAATCCTCCTTGTGTGGGGCGAGGGTTCAATCAAAATTCATCTCGTGTTTTGAAAGGATTATCATGCTTCTCAAATGATGGTGAAAAACAATTTCAAGTTGAGGGATTATTGCAAAAACCCAAATTTATGATGACAATTTTGACACAACAGCGTGACATCGATTTTTGATAGTTGCGACCAAACCACTGAGGGTTGCCTATGTATCCCTCTTGTAAGGAATTAGGTTGTTCGTAGTTCAGGACTACAAAGGTTGACTCTCTTTTTTTAATGTTCTTTTTCTCTTGACAACAACAAGATATTACAAACTCGAACTTGAAAAACTCACAAACACAAGAGCACGACAGACTCGAAGTACAAACTGACTCAATAAAAATGAACACTTGACTCGACACTTGAAGAGATGGATCCGTGAGGTGCTTGGTTTCGCCAGTGGAGTAGAGATGGATCCGTTGTTGATGAGATGTTGAATCCTATGGCGGAGGCAGTGACACTTGTCGGTAGCATGACCCGGCATTTGATGGAAGGCGCAGAAGGCATTTGGTTTGTGATAGGCTAGGAGCTTTTGAGGTAGAGGAGTTGGTTGAAGTGGTTTGAGAAGACCGGCTTCATAGAGCTCCTTATACACCAAGGACAAGGGTGTGGAGAACTGTGAGAAGATTCTTTGTGGTTTTTTAGAGCGGTGGGTTTGGACTGTGATTCTGTTGATGGGTGTTGATTGGTTGAAGTTGTGTTTTATGGAGCTGAATGAGGTATCTGCATATAGGGTGTTGTCATCCCCAGAGTTGA
The DNA here is from genome assembly GCA_022606695.1 of Vaccinium macrocarpon. Classification (NCBI taxonomy): domain Eukaryota; kingdom Viridiplantae; phylum Streptophyta; class Magnoliopsida; order Ericales; family Ericaceae; genus Vaccinium; species Vaccinium macrocarpon. The sequence continues at coordinate 16,113,286 of CM040174.1, forward strand.
TGTTCTTGGTTTTTGGAGTGGGGTCATCTTTTTTTAGAATGCCATCCCGTATTGCTTCCTCAATGGACAAACCAACTTCTAAATACATTTCAAAGTCTTGAGTTTGGGCGGTGACCATGTATTAGGCTAAATCAGGCTGCAAATTGCGGGTTATGATCCTCATCTGATCTTTTTCACTTGGATGATCGGTCATCTGTGCAACCTTGGCCCTCCATCTCTTGACAAAGTCCGTAAAGGACTCATTTTTCTTCATTTTGGTGGCCTCAAGCTCGCAAGTGGTCATCTTCAACTGGACATTGTAGTTGTACTGCTTAACGAATGCAACCACGAGATCTTCCCATGTCCTTCTTTTAGAGACATCGAGAGAGAGGAGCCATTGAAGAGTGGGTCCTGTTAAAGTCTGATGGAACATTTGAGCCATAGTCGGTTCGTTCACATTTTGGGAAAAGAGTGAACTCATATAGGCATGGATGTGTCCTTTGGGGTTCCCTGTTCCATCAAACTTCTCAAAATCCACTGGCTTGTACTTCTCGGGAAAGCTTAGCATCGGGGAACAGCCACATTTTGCTCATGTCAAATCCGATGGCCATTGCCTTCTCACTTTTAACAACTGATTCTTCAAGCTTAGCAATCTTTGCTAACATCTCAGCTAATTGAGGGTTTTCAGTAGGTTGTTCTTGGCGTTCCTCCTCAAGGATTTCTTGATCATTGGGAATCCCATCCAAAGGCAGTTGCAGCGGGGGAAGACGACCCTCAATGTTGACCAAAATTCCCATAATTTGCGTGATTTGGGTATTGTGATTAGCCAAGCCATCTTGCATTTCCTTTCTGAACTACTCAATCTCATTCGGATGATCCATGTGCACCAGTGATTTGAGTTCGGATGTGGGTAAGGTCTTCTTGCTTGGCCCAATGATTCGGGATTGATAGTAAAACAAAGAGGTCAAACTCAGACTATGCCCTAGATTTTATTTGAAGAAAATGTAGTGCATGTGTTGTCGTCATGTCCTCCTAAGATGTAGACTACCGGTCTCGGTCTCACTTAAGACATTGCACAGATGTTTGAAACAACAACCACGGGTAAGTCATGATAGGCAGGTTAAATTCCAAGCTTCGTGGAATTAGAGCCAATCACCTTTTAGACCATCCAAGATAGAGCAATAAGGTTGTCGAAATCCGAATTCAAATGCACTTAAGACTAGCTCGAGACACGAGGAAACGTTCGAGCACGACTAACACCGAAGGTATTGCAAACTCCATGGATTTAAAGTCTCCTAGATTGAATCCTATCCTATAGGTTATCCTATGTCTAACCTAGGGTTAATCTACAGGTTTCGAATCTCACTTAAAGCCATTGTATAGCAGATTTGATCAACACCACGGGTAAGTCATTTCTCGGTAGGTATAGCTTTCAACCTACAACCTAAATGTTGATACTAGAGCCCTTAACCTTTCTAGACCATCCGAGATAGAGCAATAAGGTGCCGCCATCCAATTACTAATGGCCCCAAGGCTAGTTCGAAACAAGAGCAACCGTTCGGGCACAGCAAACACCGAAGGTATCTCAAACTCCATGGATTTAAAGTCTCCTAGACTAATTGAACAGTTTTGGAAGGTTGTCCCAATCCTCAATTTTTCTTTTTGATATTAAGTCCTTCATGTCGGACGACCGGATTTGGGAAAAGGCAAACTCTTAAATCCTTGTAAAAAATCTAACTCCAAATCTTAAGAACAATTGTCCTTAATCTAAGGTCGATCATCTATAATTTTTGTTAGATTATTGCCAAAGATTCGAAGGCCAAATTTTCCCATATTCGATTATCATAAGGACTGATTCACAAGACAATGTACATTTGAAATGAACAACTCATCATCGAGCTGAGGCAACCTCCTACTAACCGCACAGATTCCTAAGTAATACTACTCTTAACTCGGAGACACTATATACAAATGCGAATGCATGCATGGATGCAACATGACAAGATAAGAAAAACGGTAACATATAGCATGTATCAGGATGGAGCGCGTAAATCTAACAAATGGGACGACACCTAACAGGGAAGTTCTATGGCTAACTATATGCAACAAGGCCGGTTTTGGTCTCACAAGGGTACCTTGGACTAGAGTCATGATTGTCTCATGTGCCATGGATACCCACGGCGACGGTAATAACGACAGGTGTGACTCATCATGATTGAGGGCTGCTGGGTATTTTGGGATTCCCTGTCACCGGCAAGCCGTGCGGGATTGCCAAAAGATGCCAGCGAGGCTAAGAACAATGCAACTGCAATGCAAAAGTTTAACTACAAACATTTCAAAAATCCCACGAAAGCTTTCCAAGTCGAGCTATAAGAACCCGTATGAAAAATCACTTTTTGGAGAAGTTTCGATTTGGCCAAAAAAAATGCCGGTAATTGTTCCTTGGATCTTTCTAATCACAATGGTATAATTGGAAGTTATTTTTAAGTAAGGCAAAGTCATCTTTCGCCTATTTTATTCAGAGAAAAATCTGTCGTTTTTCAGTTTTGTACTAAAAGATGAGATTTTGATGTGATTAGAATTTTAAAATTTTAGAAATGCCATTGTTTCCAAATGGGGGTACTTCCTTATTTTCATAAAGAAATTAAAGTAAAGAAAATTTATAGTCTTTACTTAAGTTTGGTTTATGAAAATAAGTATTGTGGTCACATACTATATACACAAGTGACATTTGGGTGTGAGGGGTAATTAGGGGGTTATAATAAGTAGTGTGGGGCAAATTTGAAAAAAAAACAAAATATCTCACTCTCCCTCTCTCCTCCACCGATCGGCTCACCCTCCCTCTCTCTTCTCCTCCATTTTTACTCACTTCAAGCTCAAAACTCTCCCTCCCCACTCAATCTCTTCAAGAACCAAGGCCATATTCACGTTCTACGCACCATGGGGAGCTTGGGTCACCTTGGATTCACACCGGGAGCACATAATTCGGGATTTGGGGCTAGGGTTTCATTCATCTCCATTTTTCAAGTAAATCCTTGAGGTAGGGGAACAATGTCTACTCTCTCTAGTTATATGCTTATGATTTGTTGCACATACTTGATTTTTGGCCTCAATCTCCTTGAATTTCATGTTTTCCCCAATTTGTGTGGGTTTTTCCACTTTGATTTTTTGATCTATGAATTTGCTTGTTGATTGGTGAAATTAGGAGTGAAATTGACATCCCTCCATGTTTAATTGTTGCCTAGCATTTCCAATTTGAGCCTAAACTATCTCTATTGTGATTGGGTTGAAATTCCACACCCTAAGGGTGAAAATCTGCTCAGACTACTGTTCATAGCTACTGCCCCTATAATTTCCAGCCATTGCCCCTGTTTTTGGGGTGATTTTCGATCACCCTTTGATGTCCATTTGGTCCCCGATCGCTTATTCCTTCATAAAATTGACATTTGGCATTACTTGCAACCATGTTTTGACTCGAGGACTTTGATTTTATAAACAAATATGTCATTTTGCATCACATGAAAGTTTGATGGTTTTTAGAAAGCGTGGGTGTGTGTGTGCGTCACCCTTTTTATCGAAAGATGTGAAATAATGAAATGAAATTTGAAAAACGGACTTGTTATGAAATGTTTTGGATAATGGGATATTCTTAAACCAATACCATCATTTGGTAAATTTTTTTTGATAAAGGCATGCGGGGCCTATGGAACCCGGCAGAGGCACGCGGGGCCTACGGAACTCGGCAGAGGGGTTAAATCCCTAGTACTAAATGAACCTGATGATTTTTCTTCAATGAAAGAAATGAGAATTGAAGTTTTGGACTATCCTTAAAGTTTTGTCGAAACTTGTTTTGTAAACTTGATTTTGACTTGTGTGATGAAATTGGGTGGTTGGGTGAAATGAAATGGATATTTGGATTATATTTTGGACACTTAGAAAGGACTTTTGAAACATGAGTTGTGGGTGGATACTTGGAAATCACTTGGATACGTTGAAACTTTCTAAATTCTTCCTTTCTTCCTCCATGGCTTGGATACTCGGACTCGCATATGAATAACCGTTGGACATATTTTACTCTCATGTGCATGCATCATATTCATATACCTAGCGTTAGTAGAATAGTTCTCCTACGAGCAAGTGTGCTCACCCTATCATTTTCAGGTACCCAGCTTTGATCGTGCATGGTTTGGAATGCATGACTTGGATGATGAGCATACATGGCATGGAGTTATTTACTTCATCTTCTACGCATTTAAACTTTCTTTTGGGGAGATGTTAATGTAACTCTAATTTCCTTTACCATCTTTTGACTTTGGATTTGTAAAAAAAAAAAAACTTATGAGATATTATTTCGACTTCACCTTGGGGGCAAGGGTGCCCAAATATTTGAATCACAGGATGTTATTTAATTTCACCTTTGGGGCAAGGGTGCCCAAACTTTATTGTTTGATTACACCTTTGGGGCAAGGGTGCCCAAACATTTGATAGCCGTTAGGCTAATGATGTATTCTATTTATGGAAATCTTTATCTTTTAACTTGGTTATTGTTTGAGATTCTTTTATTTATGTTTAAAAAAAAAAATGAGGGCGTGACACGAGCCCTCTTGATTAATGCATATTTCAATAAAACTACACAAGTGTAATAAAATTAAAGTACGCATTAACCAAAGTCCCAAGCAGAGTCGCCAGCCTATGGACGCAACTCCGGAGGGATCCTGCGAATCGATTCGGAGTCGCCACCCGGGTTTTAGCAGATTGTCCCCGAGGAACCGAACTCGATTGACTCATGCCTCATTCAATGGATAAGGGTTACTGGCCCATCATCACCATACTATCTTAGGTTCGGGAGTTCAGTTACGAGAGGGGAAGAGTTTTATGGCACCCCCTCCCCTGGTTCGAAGACCGGTCTCTACTTGACTTTTGTGGGATCATGGAAAATGTTTATAATTCAACTTTGGACAAGTACAGGGGATGAGGGATGGGAACCATAACAATGATAAACATGTCAATGATTTATGGTGTATGCATGTGCATTGTGATCTACATGAGTTGTGATGATATGCAAGTATGGACAAACAAGAACATCAAACAGCAAGTAACAACATTAGACTATGCACAATGATAACAAAGTAACCAAAAATGACACCACAAACCACTTCAAGACTAAACGATCTACCGACAAAGAGCTTAAGTGCTCAAGGTGTGAGTTTGAGCGCTCAATCCCCTCTCACCCACACATGCTTATGATGCTTCTAATGATTCTGATTTGATGAAAGCATGTTTCAATCACCATTGTTTACTCAAAAACAACATTTAACACAATAGACAAAATGACATAATCACATAATCATAGGTTTAAGACTTGTCTGTGGACCAAAATGAGGCAAACAATTTAGAATGAATGAAGACTCAAAGGTTTAAAACTTTGCAAAATACTCAAAATGCCAAGAACAAGCTGAAAATATGAGAATGATTTGATTGGACCAAAACACAGTTTGAGCGCTCAAAGGGATTCATTGAGCACTCAAGCTATCTCTTGGATTTGAATGTTTCTGCAGTATTCAGCCCTCATCTGGACCACAAACTAGTTCAACATGATATATGAAGATGCATAAAGTATTGAAATTTCACCAACATGAATAAAATAAACTTGAGTTGTCCTCATGAGTGGAGAGTAAGCATTGGACCACACATAGGCATGATTATAGAGTGATAGGGAGAAAAGATCAGGTTGTCTTCCCCAAACATCAAAACACACACACACTTCGTAATTAGTTTGGCTTAGCCAAACATCAACACACACACACACTTTGTAATCAGGTTGGCTTAGCCAAATATCAACACACACACACACTTGATGAATTGAAAACAGAACACGGAATTGAAGTAAACAGGATTCAATTTCCAAAACTAAATAAGGCTTGAGCGCTCATAGCCTTGGCCTTGAGCTCTCAGACCATTTGAAGATGAGATTTTCAAAAGTTGTTCTCTTAAATATTTGAGACCTTGTGAGTCCATTAGAGGTATAGAGGACCTCCATGAACCCACTGGCCTCCCTCAGGATGACCAAAACGTGATTTTTCACATGATTTTCTACCTTTTAGCTTTGATCAAAGCTTGAACTTGGGATTTTGATGGATGATTGAGTAGTGGCTTAGAATATAGGCTTGAGTTGATGTATTTTGGATAGAGGAGTGTGAGTGTAGGTCTGATTGGATGATTGATTGAGTGGATGGGGGTGTATTTGAGCTTAAAATGGTGATTTTGGCTTGGATAAGGTGGGTTTTGGTGGAAGAGCTGGGTTTGGACAAAATGGATGGAATGTATGGGCTATAAATGGCTTATTTGAGTGAGAGAGGGGTTGTTGTAGTTGGTATCTTAAAGACCCATGTGTATTTGGTCTTAAAGATGAAATTTTTGGGTGTTTTGGAGGTTGAAGATGATGAAAATGGATAAGAGAGAGTGTAAAACGTGATTGAAGGATGAGAAAGTGCTTTTGGTCTAGTGAAGGGTGTGAGGGTGTAAAAGATCAGCCAAGTGGTTGGGGGTCAAGTGGGTTTGATGGATGGAAGAGGATTAAGCTTAAAGTGATGGATGAAGTGGGTTAATAGTTGTTGGAAATATGGTTTGAGGGAGGTGAGCAATAGCTTGGAGCTGGTGATTATGTCTAACCTCTACAAATGAAGTAGAGGGGTGGTTTTTATAGAGTGAAATGGGAGGGAAATAGTGTTTTTTTTTCAAAATGGGGGGGCCTAATGGGACAATATAGGCACACCCTGAGGTCTATCAGGTGCATGCGAGCAATAGAAAAATGGTTGGGTGGCAGCCATTCAGTTGGAATCTCATCATTAGATGGTCTGCCACCGATAGATTGGATAGAGATTTAGCACTCGAACATGGGGTTTGAGCGCTCAAACCCCATTGGGCACAAGGGTTGGTTTTGGTTTGTTTTGGTATTTTTAAGGGTATTTTGGTCATTTGGACTAGTTTAGGCTATTTAGGGATGGTTTGGGTGATTTGTGGTGGTTCCGGACAAGTTCAAGCCTTTCTCTCAACCCTAAGGTATTCACGGGTGGTTTTCTCATCATCGGGACTGCTTGGCAAGTGTCCTGGGTCAAAATCAGGGTGTCTACAGCCGTCGTCTTATCACGGTCAATGTCATCATCCAACTTTCCTTTGGCAACTTTTTCCTCCAAATATGCCTTAAACTGCGGACACCAAGTAGTCATGTGCCTCGTTGCGTTATGATACCGACAACGATGTTTCTTATCTTTAATTGGGGGTCTTGGCGCACTCTTTGGCGTTGGAGTGTACCAATCTTCGCACTTGATTTTCTTATGGAGCTCATGTAGTGGGTTTTTTAATACAGTGACTATCCCCTTGAACTCCTGTTGCCGTGGGCCTTTGTAGGAGTTTCATCACAAATCACTGCCTTTGCCAGGCTTTGGCTATTGGATACTGTTGACATCCTTTTGTCTATTGCCACTCTTTCCACTATGGTTGTACTTCTGCTCGGCTTTTTTGAGCTCAATTATGGCCTCATCAAGTTTGTTATGCTGATTAATCTAAAGCATCAGCTTGTCCATATTGGACGGTTCATTGAGTATGAGGTCCATAAATGCCAAGCTAGCGTGCCGAGGCCGAAGCTCAAATTGTTAAACGGCCACATCATGGTACTAACTGCAGTTCTTGATTTCATTGAATACTTCCCAATCTTGAGTGGCATACTATCACAGGGATTTAGTGTTGGATTTCTTCAAAGCAAGCAGAGAGTCGATGATCTTTTCCTTGTGTTGAGTGGTGACAAATTTCTGGAGGAATTTTTTGGAAAATCCCTTCAACTCATGATGGAGCCACGCTCCAACTGATTAAACCACATCAAGCCAAGTGGTACAAAGCTAGTTGGGAACATCTTGCAAAGTAGGGCATCACTCGGGCAATATGTAGCCATCATTTGTTGGAAATGCACTAAGTGTGCATAGGCTTCTGTTTTAGGGTCGAACTTGATGAATTTTGGGGGACTGAAGTTTTTTGGTGTCGTAGCAGCGAGGATCTCATCGAAAAATGGAGATGAAGCCAGCTGATCTAAGATCTCATCCTCTTTCGTTCGTTCATTTTTTGTCATAGAAACATCATCGGCAACATTCTTTATATACTTCGCGCCCTCTGAATCATTCCTTCGGCTTCTATGAGGGGACCGATCCTTGCATTCGTAACGCTTCTCTGGCGTACAGTCCCTATGCCGCTTAGCGGAATATTCTGGGTCTCATCACTATGTTGGCCTTTTTCCTGAGGAGTGTAGCGGCCTCCGCCTTTGTAGGCTGACTTATACTCCGAGCTTGGAGTTTGGTACCTTTTAGAATTGTATCGCAGCTCCTTATACCGTCTGTCCACCTTGTCATCGCGAGCGTAACAATGCTCTAACTAACGGTCAATTGCTGTCTGGTGACTGGTCATCTCAGATAGGTGACTATATGCAACACGGGAGCTAGTGACAAGAGGCGGGCTAACATATTGAAGCCACTCTGTAGACACCCCAATTTTAATCCCTATGCATCCCCAATGATGAAAGATATACTCAGTAGTACCTTGAAACAGCTATTCTAGACTTCAAAAATTCTTTTGTGCGAAAGCCCTAGCTGTACGGCCTACCATTCTAACCGAACGGTTCACCTTCTCAAAATTCAGCCGTACAGTTCATCTAATGCAACCGCACGTTCAACCTTATTAGCCATACAACTATGTGTCAAGCAATATTCGTATTTCTGACAACAGAAGCATCTCATCAACTTGGGAAAGATTTTGGCAAGATTTATTCCTTTTTCGGCTATAAAAACCCTCCTTTGTTCCCACTTTTCTCAGAGAGTAAGTCCCGTACCATCCCGATAAGCCGAAAAAATCCCCGGTCACTCTTCTATCAAAAAATCCCATCCGAAACTCACGTTAAAACCATAATCCCTTCATCGCTTCTCTATTTTCCACCTCCAGCAACTCATAATCCATACCAGAATTTCCCCAATCGAAGTTTGTGTCCACAGGATTCGAAGTCCTCAAGCTGTTCAAGTATTTTTGCAAAGGTACAACCGCGTTTCTAAAATTCAAGGTCAAAGCCTTGACTCTTTGAGGGGATCCTCCCAAATTGAGAGTGACTCTAGTAGTCATCTCTAAGTTTGGGTGGTTGAATTTTTCACAAAAAATCAAGTTTTGCAAGCAAAAACAAGCCACTGTTCGAAAAACAAAATCTTAAAACTTTTCTCAAAAAGCTAACCATGAGGTTAACCAAGGTGCACCATACGGCCAACTTGGATGAGCCGTACGGCTAACCTAAGCAGCACAAAATTTTCCCCTGTTTTCCCCTGTTCGTACCCTATTTCTCTGCAACTATTTTTACTTATTACACCTTTTCCCCTTTATTTTTCTGTTATTATTATTTAGTCCTTTTGTTTAATTTTATTTCCGTTATGGTTTTGTTTAATTTCTTTATTTGCTTGTTTATTTGCCAAAGTTTTCAATAAAATATTTTCTAAAATCCCACAAAAATTTAGTAGAGACCGGGAATTTCCCGGGCGAGCAGGGTGCTTTTCAATAAAATCTTTCCCGTTCGTAACCTGGCTTCCGAATCCAAGAATCTTTTCTGCAGACCAAATCCTTTTTCCAAAATGGCACGAGAGTTATTTATTTTTCGAAACGCTTTCTCAAGTACCCAAAATCACTTTCTAAATAAATCCCGGGTGGCAACTCATATTTTTTTCTTGTCACATTTCCAAACATCACAAAGGCACGAGCCATGTGGATCGACTGTACACAAAATGGCGATTTTGCTGGGGACTTTTAAATTAATTCTTATTTTTGTATTTTACACATGTAAAACGACCCCCGAAAGCTTGACAAAAATGAACACGCTCCGCATGATCGAGAAAGGAATGGTGCAATGACAGGGCTACGCCCAACCAATCTGGACTGGAGCTTTCCCGGTTGTTTTCTTGAGTAAAATTTCAAAATAAAAATTAATTTATAGGTGAGCCAAATTTGAAAAACATTCGTGGGATTTTGAAAATAGTTTTATTGTTAAACTTTTGCATTGCACGTGCATCGATGTTGGATAAGCCCTGTCGCTGCGTCTTGGTTACCCTACCCGGCTTGCCGATGTTAGGAAATCCCAAGATTCTCGGCAACCCCGGAAGATGATGAGTCAGCCTGCTGTTCGACCTTTGCCATGTAGTACACTTGGCACTGGGAGGCAAATATTGGCTCTAGTCTAGGGAACCCCCCTTAAACCAAAACCTAGCCTTTGCATATAGTAAACCGTAATACCTTCCAACCTAGGACAGGGACCCACAGGGTAGGATTATCTGTTATATCCTGTTTACCTGTTACCTGTTTATCTGTTAACGGTTCTATGTACGTCTCGTTTGGCTGTTAATCGTTCATTCATCCTTGTATATATCACTCCATGTGCATACTGTCTTCATTTAACATGCATGCATAGGATAGCTTGACCATAGGCCATTACATCATATTCACATGCATAAGGATTGTCCTAATAATCACGCATTGTGTTGGATATACGATAATTCCTCCTTTTAAGAAAAAAAAAATCAAGAAATCAAAAAATTAATAAAAAGTCAAAAAATCAAGAGAGTTGCTACAACTGGCTCCCTTTCTCAAAATAAAATACACATTCCCTTTATGGTAGAATCATCATGTCTAGAGGACCATACAAGCGGTTCTAGTCTACGCTCATCACCCACCAAGGGGCACCCGTGTGGATAATCGAAGAAGTTCAGCCCGATCAACCTCCCTGCAAGCCAGAAGAGCCTCAACCAGGAAAACTCAACATAGAAGACCATATGGGAGAGGAACTTGACTAGAAACTCAGTTTGTTGGCCGAAGCCAACTTGCCAGGTGTATCACTCCAATGGGATGAAAACGAAGGATGGAAGTTTTGCTTTCCAGAAGAGCCAAAGCCAATGCCAGTGCCAGAAAAGATCACCTTAATGATGGAATATGACGACGGGAAACTCACAGTTATGCCACCCGTAAAATACTTTGATGCCAATGGCTAGCCCGTCTACTACTTTGAAGACCCGGTCACAGGCCACAAGTACTGGGATGAGTGCGAATGTGATGTGTGCTTTGCAGATTGCTTCCTCAATAATGATGGCATGACCCCACAGCAGCTTAAGGATCAGTGTAAGTACGATAAGAAGGAAGACCCCAAAGGAAAAGGAAAAGCTGATGAAAGAGGATCCTCAACAGGGTCAACATCTCCAAATCAGCCCCCCTTTTAAGAACGGCTTTCAAAGCCAGAAGAGATCATCCAGTGACCCAATCAAGCCAACAAGGGTTTCTTTTGAAGAATCAAGTCAGCCTGTGATTCTTGTTTGTTATCAAGTCTGTAGCTGTTTAATTATCGAGTCTGTTGTCAGATGTAATTACCCACTGACTTAGTCCAGCAAGTAGGGCTTATTCTGAAGAATCAAGCTAGCTTGTGATTCTTAGTACCTTTCGATTATCGAGTTTGTTGTCTGTTGTTTAATTATCATGTCTATTATCGAGTTTGTTGTGTCAATCGAGTCAGTTTCTAAAAATGCTGCATTTTTAATGAAAAGAAAAGTCTTTTGAGGAAAAGAGCCAAATTTGTAGTCCTGAACTACATCACGGCCTGATTCCTCTCCATGAGCGTAGGCAACCTCCGGTCCGGCCGTTGTTTTCATAAATCATAGGAATTTGAATATATCCAACAAAATGAGAGGAAATTGGGGCAATCCTTTCATGCATCATGCATCATTTTCTTGTACATAGATTCTCTTCCATTTTGCACATACACTACACACTGCGTCCCAGAGCTCCGTTTGTGCATATCATCAATACTAACCATTGGCAAAAAGAAGAAGAACCTCATACCGGGTTGGATCTGGATCCTCGAACAACAATTAGTTCGAACTAAGTCAGGAACAGAATAGTCAACTGGGAGCTCAGTTATGTCGGCAAAAACAAACAAAATTCAGCTTCTTAAAGATGCTTTGGAAGAGCAGAAAACCAACAGTGCCAAGCAGATGGCCCAGATGATGCTTGTGATTCAGAATTTTACTTCTCAACTCCCCCCACCAGCAGGAGGATCAAACAGTTAAAACATGGAGTCGGTATTGACCAAGCTAGCTAAACTCGAAGAGTCTGTTTAGAAACAGGAGAAAACAACAGCTATTGGGATTGATATGGAAAATTGTGCCTTTTCCCAGATGAGAAACTCCCCGACAAATTCAAATCGATAGATTGGGATAAATTTGACGGTAGTGGTGACCCGAAAGCTCATCTGCAAACATATGTGGGAACTTTATCCATGTACGACGTTGGAAAGAATGCAATGGGCCAGATGTTTCAGCAAACTCTAACCGGGCCAGATGTTTCAGCAAACTCTAACCGAACCTACACTCCGCTGGTTTCTGAATTTGGACATCTCCAAAAAGAGGACATGGGAGGATATTAGGGCAACCTTTGTCGCCCAATACAATTACAACATTCAGCTCAAAATGACTGTCCGAGAATTGGAATCAACCAAGATGGGAAAGAACGAGTCTTTTGCCGACTTCGTCAAAGGGTGGAGAGGAAAAGCCTCTCAGATGATGGAATGACCTTCAGAAAACGAACAAATGAGATTCATCATGAGGATCTAGAACCATATTTTGCCAAACACTTGGTGGTTTTCAGACTACTGCTGACTTCAAGACTTTTTATGAGGCCGGTTTAGCAATTGAAGATGCTCTCCAAAGCGGCATATTTGAGAAAGGTGAATCCACCCCTAAGCCCAAGCGAACTAATTCTAGCAAAGCAATGCCTTGTTTGGACCCGACAACTACTACCAAAACCAAGCCAACTCTTCCAACCTCAAGCCAGTCAAAACTAAACCTGTTAACCAGATTATAACCCAATCACAATCCCAGCTAACAACTCCCCGACCACGAAGTGAGTTTCACCCACTCCCTTTTCCCCTTGTCACTGTGTACAAAAAGCTCCTTGACAAAAACCTCATCCAGCCACTCAAACCTCGAGAACTGGCCAAAGAACTTCCTCCTAACCATAACCCAAATACCTATTGTGCTTATCACCAGATGCCAGGCCATCATACCAATAACTGCATCCATCTTAAGCATAAGGTCCAAGATCTTGTGGACAACGGAACCCTTCCACTTCCAGACCAAAAGCCTGACACCATTACTAATCCTTTACCCAATCATAAGCAAAACACCTAAGTTGGCCAGATATCCTTTGTCGCCACTACAAAAGACCATACCCCCACCAAATTTGATCCTAGCCTCTATATCATCACAGCTACAAAACCGAAACCCATTGTCCCTCTGCCGGAAGATCTTGGGGCCCATTTCCTTTCATACGCCAGTATGATGCAAAATCCAAGATGGAGTGACATTGTGGAGAACAAAGAATGGTCCATGAGCGATCAAGATTGGGATGAAGCCCGGCAAGCATTGTTCGGTTCTTTGCTAACCTCTAAGGGCCCGAGCTAGTTCATTGTCCCTGAATCCCTTGATGATCCTATTGTTCACATACCAGAAAGTTCCCATGTCTATCAGATCGATGTAATAGAAAGCATTTCTAAACAAGGTAAAGAAGAAGGGGATACAAATCTCCTAGGAGAAGTGTTGGTTCCTAATAGACCTCCTATGAATAGTATTTCACCGCTCGCACATTTTCAAGAAGAGGGCCGTTCTGTCATAGAAGTCGCCTTCGGAAATCAAGATTGGCTCCCGCAAGCATACATCAAAGACGGATCTCTGCCACGGCCGTCAGTGCCATTCCCACCATCATCTGACATATCAGTCTTAGTCACTGACCCCATGGCTACCATCTGGTATGAAGAAGCAATAATTGATATCCGAGTAAGTAATGATGAGGTATAGACTATCAACAGAGCAATGCTGGATCCATCTTTCTGGCAAGACTCCAAAGTGAACAACCTCAAGACAAGAATGGAAGCATTGAAAGTCAGGGAGCAAAAGGCCAGAAGCGATCTAATGAATTTTTGGATTAAGGATCAGGAAGCAATGCAAAAGAGAGAAGCCATCAGGACTAGCAAATGGAAGGTCAATAAAGAACACACGAATTTTTGGGGCGAAAACCAAGGACTGTGGGAAGAAACGATCAACAGAATAACCAGGAGTGGTCGAATCTACAAACTGGTCCATCTCCAAGGTGGGAATCCTCCAACCATGCTGCAACTGGAGATTTCACCTGGGATGACCCCATTCTCGAGGATACAATTCCTAACCATCTAGAAGTTATCATTCAACAGAGTTCAACTGCTAAGCCACGTCCGAAGAATTTCCCAGTGACAAATGATCCGATTCAGAGACAGATCGAACGAACCCCAGCCTCAGTGTATTTGCGGGTTGCTCTCCTCATCTCGAGAGCATCGCCAAAAGCTAACCAAAGCTTTGTCAAACATGGAGGTGCCACCAGACACACCTCCTGAAACGATGATAGCTCTGCTCATGCCAACCCGTGCAAAACATGTTGTAATTTTCACTGAAAAGGATCTGTCGCCAGAAGGAGCCAAACACAACAAGCCATTGCACATTACCCTGAAATGCATGGAAAAGTGGATCTCGGTTGTGTTATTGGACAATGGATCTACCTTGAATGTTTGTCCCCTACGTACAGCCTATTGTTTGGGTTTTAAGAACAACGATTTCCAGCCATCAAAGCTTGGAGTGCGTGCTTATGACAATACTCGTTGAGATGTGGTTGGAACAATTCAGATAGAGATAATGATCGAAGATTTCAAGACTTGTGTTGAGTTTCATGTGCTTGACATTCCCTCATCTTTCAACTTGCTACTAGGCAGGCCATGGCTCCACTGATCAGACATCATAGCTATACCTTCTTCTCTACATCAGAAAGTTTAGCTTGGGCTGGCTACAGGAACCTTGACCATCTATGGGGATTTTGGAATTCGTCCACATGTTCCTGACAATGCCCCCCTACTTGAGATCGCGCATGGGGAGGAAGACATCACTCTTGGAGGATTTTCCTTCCATACTTCTAACAGTGTACTTACTATCAAAATAAACGACGATTTTTCGATAAGATCAACTGCCTCGGACATGATGTTAAAAATGGAGTATTTGCCCGGCCTAGGGCTTGGTCACAACAATCAAGGGATCACGAAATTCCCTAAATTTCAGACAAATAATCACCGTTTTGGTCTCGATTACGAATCAACTGACAAAAGGTCTAGTCATGATAGGAAAAGGCCTATCCATTTCATGAAAGCTCCAGAAGCTACTTATCAGGGAGAACCAGAGCCATTCTGGGACATGGGAACGAAAACCAAGTTGTTGGGATTTGAAATCTTTGCTGAGAACACCTGGGGTAGTAACAATGAAACAGAGAAATGGGAAGAGCCGGCCGAGATAATCCATGTCAACTGGATCGATGTTCTTGACTCAAGGAATCTTTTATCGCTGTTTGGGGAGGAAAGTCCACTAGGTATGAAAGAGGATGAGCCTGCTGTGACGTTTGTTGATTTAAAGCCCATAGAGGATATGGAGCTAATAATGCTGGATCAGGGATCTCTGGAAGATGTTACCAAGCACATTGTGAATGCTGATGGAACTTATAAAAAATGCACTTTTGTACCTAGAATCATTTACACTGGCACTAAATTTGAATCTGAATCTGAGTCTAGCACTGCATCTAGCACTGAGTCTGAATTTGAGTCAGAGCATGAGTCTGTTATCACTCCACGTCATCACTTCTTTTTTGAATTTAAGTCCACTCTCATGTATCATGCCCCTAGGGCCCCCTCCTATGAAATCGACTATGTTTATCTTGTTGTGTCCGAAATAAATTGTTGGAGTGGGTAAAACCTGATTACCCCTAGTAAAGGGCATAGCACATGCCCTAATTGATCATCCCAAGAAGATGAATAGATCGGCACCACATAGGGAATCCTTAAAGCCCTGTGCCGAATTGGATTGACCATGAATAAGGCCAAATTAATAAGGGAAAATTGATAAGACGGAGTGCACTAGCTCGGCGTAAGATGTAAAGGGATGATCCTGACACAACCGAGCTGGATATAGGCTACGAGTATATCTTAGTCAGCATTCTGGAATACATAATTCAGCTCGGCATGATGAGCTGAGCTATGTACGAGTTATTCCGAGCTACGTGGAAGCACAACACCGCCATGAATAAAGGCGGTGAGACACTCCAGAATATTCAACAAGCGGTTCCTTACGAGATAAGGAACAATCCCGTCATATGAGGGATTACTATGAGCATTCCTAATATGGTTGGGAAATGGACCCCCTATAGGAAAGAGCCCAATAGGGAAAGAAACACTACTGCTAAACAAGATCTAGCAATATATGAAAGTTGTCCCTTGATAGGAAAGTCCTATTGAGAGAAGAATTCCTAAAGAGAATAGGAAATAGGGGCACGAGATGCCTAATGTGAAGGACACCTACACCTATAAATACAAGGCAATAACCATGACAAAAGGTACGCTGTGAAACCCATTCATACACATTGTGATTTGAGAGTTTATAATATGAGATACTAACTTAGGCATCGGAGGGCCTTTGCCAATGAGAGGCAAAGGTGCTCTAACCCTTCCTCTGTCTTGCAGGCCTAAGGTTGAATCAAGGAAGCACGTGATCCAGGCTTGCGTGGATTTATTCCCCGTACAATTGTGTCGACCCTTATGATGAGGGGATCAAGTTTAAGGAAGAAATTCCAAAAGAACTCTGATCTCTAATCGAAAAGGAAGATGAAAGGCACGCTCAGCCTATAAAAGAAGAAATTGTTTCTATAAATTTAAGAGATGAGACTAATCCGTGCGTAGTTCAAATCGGCTCCGGATTGTCTCCAAAAGAATTCAAAGCTCACACGGATCTGCTAAGAGAATTCGAAGATGTTTTTGCATGGTCACACGCAGATATGCCCGGTATCGATCCTGAGATAGTGGAGCATCGAATCCCATTGTACCCTGATGCAAAGCCCGTCAAGCAAAAACAGAGAAAGATGAGGCCAGATTGGGTGTTGGATATCAAGAAGGAGGTTCAAAGGCAGATAGACGCAGGGTTCTTGATAGTCACCGAGTATCCTCAATGGGTCACAAATATAGTCCCTATTCCTAAAAAGAATGGGAAGATTAGAATCTGTGTAGATTTAAGGGATCTGAACAAGGCAAGCCGAAAAGGTGATTTTCCTTTGCCACACATAGATGTCTTGGTAGATAACACTGCGGGGCATGCACTGCTATCATTCATGGATGGATTTTTGGGTTATAAGCATATTCTCATGGCTCCTGAAGATTGCGAGAAAACTACTTTCATCACAGAGTGGGGGACCTACTACTATAGGGTTATGTCGTTCAGGCTAAAGAATGCGGGGTCTACCGACCAGAGAGCAGCCACAACATTGCTGCATGACATGACATGATCCACCCGCTCTCAGGAAATTCTTCGATAGAATCCGTAAGTACAGGTTGCGCCTCAATCCTGAGAAATGTACATTTGGAGTCACGGCCGAAAAGATGCTTGGGTTTATGATCACTACACGAGGAATCGAGGTAGATCCGTCAAAGATCAAGGCCATTCTCGAAATGGAGTCACCTTGAACAGAAAAGGAGATACGAAGCTTCCTCGGGAAAATCCAATTCATCAGCAAATTCATCGCCAAGTTAACCACAACTTGCGAGCTGATGCTTCGATTACTCAAGAAAGGCGTGCCATTCAAATGGGATGACTGGTGTCAGAAAGCTTTTGAAGCCATCAAGAGTTATCTCCAGAAGCCTCCAATACTAATGCCACCCATACCAGGGCAACCTCTCATCTTGTACTTTTTTGTCACTTCTTCGGCAATGGCATGCATGCTGGCTCAAGAAGGAGAAGGAGGAAGTGAGAAAGCCGTTTACTACATCAGCAAGAAAATGATGGGATGCGAAGAACAGTACACATCACTGGAAAAAGTCTGTTGGGCATTAATCTGGGCTTCCAAGAAGTTGAGACACTACATGTTGGCTTATTCCGTGAAGCTAATATCTCGAATGGATCCACTCAAATATCTGTTCAAAAAACTAGCACTGACAGGCAAACTGGCACAATGGCTGCTTATGCTGGCAGATTTCGATATCAAGTACGTCACTCGAAAGTTAGTAAAGGGAAAAGCCATTGCAGAGTTCCTACCAAATCATCCTGTGGAAGGGCCAGAAGATGTACAATTCGAATTCCTTAACGAGAATGTAATGACAACAGATAGCGATGTTTGGGTGTTGTATTTTGATGGAGCTGCCAACCAAAAGGGATTCGGAATTGGAGTGTTATTAGTCTCACCAGACAGATCACACATCCCTCTTGCTTTCAAGTTAAAATTTGAAGTCACCAACAACCAGTCAAAATACGAAGCCTGCATAGTAAGGATGGAAGTTGCCTTGGAGATCAGGGTTAAGAAACTGGAGGTAGTCGGAGATTCCAATTTGGTGGTATCACAAGCCAACGGGGATTGGAAGGTGAAAGAAGATAAGCTTAAGCCTTACCACCAAGATCTCGAAGATCTAATTCCACGATTTTAGATGGTCACGTTCACTCACGTTCCAAGATTGAAGAACCGATTTGCCAACGCTTTGGCAACTTTAGCCTCAATGGTGGAAATACCAAATGGAGTCAAGCTCAAGCCAATCACAATTGAGCAGAGGGACAAACCAGTCTTCGAATACATCATGGCTATCAACAAACCGGACGATGGTCTGCCATGGTATCATGATATTTGGAACTTCATCGAGAAAAAATAGTACCCAACTGGGATTGAGAAAAAAAGGATCAATTGCTCTCCAAAGGTTAGCCTCTCAATACATCATCTACAGAGGGAAGTTGTATCGTTGATCGCATTGCGGGATACATAAGTTATGTGTACATGGTGCGGAAGCCACCTTGATCATGGAAGAAATCCACAAAGGAGTCTGTGGCCCTCACATGAATGGGAAGATGCTTGCCAAGAAGATTTTCCGTCAAGGATACTATTGGTCAACCACGGAAACTGAATGCGTCCAATACGTATGGTGGTGTCACAAGTGCCAGATTCATTCCAACCTTATGCATGTACCCCCATCAAAATTATGCTTAGTAATGTCACCTTGGCCTTTCTCTACCTGGGGCATCGATGCGAATGGCAGAATTACACCGGTTGCGTCTAATGGGCACAAATTCATTCTGGTAGCAATCGATTATTTCACCAAGTGGGTCAAAGCTGCTTCATATGCAACCTTGACAGCAGTGCAAGTCACCCATTTCATCAAGAAGAACATCATCTACCGATACGGTGTCCCCCAAGCCTTTGTGTGTCAGACAACAGAGTTCATTTCAAGGGTAGAGCCGCGGAAGTTCCTGAAGAATTTGGGGTGCAAATCCACAAGTCAACTGTTTATCGACCATAGACCAACGAAGCTGTGGAAGCAGAAAAAAAAACTCTCAAGACGATATTGGAAAAGACCACTCAATCTACGAGAGATTGGCACGAGCAACTGCCATTAGCATTATGGGGTATCGGACATCTGTTCGCACTCCGACAGGGGCAAAGCCTTATTCCTTAATATACGGCATGGAGATCATATTTCCAATTGAGCTTGAAGTATCGTCTCTAAAGGTAATAATCGAGTCAGAGGTCAGCAAAGCGGAAATGGCAAGGCTCAAGATTCGAGGAACTCATGTTGTTTGACGAAAGGTGGCTCAAAGCCTTGTCTCATGTCCAGGGTTATCAATGCAGAATAGCACGGGCATTCAACAAGAAAGTGAAATCCAAAGACTTGCAAGAGGGTGACATGGTTCTAAAGGAGATCTGAACTCCAATTTTCGATCCCCGCAAGAAGTTTCGACCGAAATGGGTAGGGCCTTACATCATCAAGAAGATCTTGTCTAGAGGCGCAACGCAACTCATTGATCTTGACGGCAACGAATTCTTAACTTTGGTCAACATGAATCAGCTCAAGAGATATTACCCGTGAAAGAAGCTTGCTGGATTGAAAACCACAAGGGCGGACAGTGCCAGGAAAAATTTAGAGCAAGCCTGCTAAGTCGAAAACCCACATCGGGCGATTTAGGCAAAAGTTAAGGCAAATCAATCAAACAAGCTCGCTAGACCGAAAACCCGAAAGGGCGGTGCTAGGCAAAACTTAGAGCACAAAAGGAGAGTGTCAATACCTGAGTGAACCCTAACTACATTTGTATTTCTGAACTATGTCATGACCTGATTCCTGTAAAAGGGATACATAGGCATCCTTGCCTTGAGGACCAGTCACCATCTTTCAAAAAAACATGTCTCTTTGAGTTGATTCATAACTATCGCACGCAAATCGAAATGCAAGTCTCATAACTCATCTTTATTCAAATAAACTTCTTGGATTCTATGGCTGAGCGTGAAACTTTCAAAACACAAACAAAAGAGCATGACCTCACACGAAACATCTTATGGGTCTAAGCAATTTATTTCGGGCACATTAAGATCAAGTTCAAAAGTCAACTTTGATTTTCATGTTCTCTTGTTTCCATGTCTCTTATCAACCATCTCACGTAGTGCTCTGAAAGATTGACACTTGGATACTGCTCTCTTGGAATGGTCAAGCGCTCCCTCCAAGTGTTTTGGTAAGCCCTGAATGTAGCAAAGTTATGGCTCGGCATGACGAAGCTCTCTGACGGCGGTATTGTCTGATGAACACCAAGTTGACAAAGGATACGATTCGGAATGTAGAAAGTCCAACAAAATAAACCAGCTAAGATCACCCGCTGACGCCCCATGTTGCTCACGGTCATAGCAGAATCATTAAGCCAAGTCAAACGCCAAACAATTACCTCTTCTATAAGCCGGGAAAGTACTCTGAACCAGCAATGCACATCATCAAAGACTTCCAGAAAGTCCTTTTGAATGAACCCCTATGTTTCATGAATCTGCCTCCGTGGCACGGGTTCCAACAAATTGGCCTTGTCACACAGCCATGTCTATATCAGAGAGAAAACAAGTGAGAAGCCGTAGACAACCTAAACCCGAGCGTTGAGGTAAAACAAGGATGTGGGAAAAACTAGAAAAAGGAGAGCTGAGTGAGAAACCTACCTGTAGGAGCAAAGCACTACCTTCGAAAACATCGGTATCCCCAGCATGAACTTTGTCCAATCCCATCAAAGTTTCAGCCAAAACCATTGGAGCCAGGTCCTTGCGCTCCTCAATTTGCGCAGCAACACCGACCAGTGACAAGCTCGCTCGCCCATCAGACCCAACAAACAAGAATGCAGCAAGCAAACAAAGGCATAGTGCGAAGCCTTCAGGAGGAAATTGTTCAATGATGCACGGAATGTTGATGATATTGTGCGGGGTATTTTCCAAAGGCTACGCAAGACAAACAGAATAGCTCGTCCAGAGCTACCACGTGACATGCACGAGGAAAGAAACACAGAACAATGCGCCAACAACCACAAGGCCCATAATTCAATAAATCACTTAAGTCTATTTGCTTGTCGGATAACACAAAAAGGACAGCCCAATACATGAGAAACCCTAGTAGCGGCCTTACCTTATGAAGATAAGGAAAGGAGAAGATATTCGAAGATATTCCCAAAATCAGTTGAGCTTACAAAGATAAGAACAATCTTACCCAGTTATGGAAAGCCAGTCAACTTACTAAACAAGGAGCGAACTCCCATGTAGGGTAAAACTCCAAACGAGCAATAGGCGGCCACCTTGGCAAGGATCCTTATCGTATAAGGATACAGAATCATGCAGGAAATGCTGTCCAATAAGGGAGAATCCTAAGTTTGGAAGGATTCCATACAGAAGAGAATTCCACAAGGAATGTAAATGCAAACTAATCACCTATATAAGAAAATGACTCTGAAGAACTAGAGGTATGCTTAAACCCATTCTCATACTTACACACTCGTTGGACTTATTCTCCAGTTCGTCAAGTACTAACTTAGCCATTGGAAGGCCCTTGCCGCCTAGAGGCAGGGGTGCTCTAACGGTTTGCTTGTGCTGCAGGATCGAGGTCGCTCCATTCGAAGAACATTTGGATCTCATAAGAGCAAGGAAATAACTTTGTGACTTTTTACCCTCTTACAGATACCACCTTGGAGCATGGATTTTGCTGCTTTATTACTCATCCCCAACTTGGCAGACAATACATTGGCAAAGTTTATCCCATGTGGAGGTACGACCGGTATATCCAAACCAAACCCACCGAGGTATGCATGGAACTCCTCTGCAGTGGGGCACATCTCATGAAGACCAAAATGAAACACGTGCACCTTCAGGTCCCTGAATCGAACCACAGCATGCAAGAGCTCAGGATGGATTGTTACGTTTCGGATACGGCGCAGCGAAGTCATCTGGTGACCCTAAAAGTTGAGCCATCCAATGCCGTCAAGTTGATCGAGCCAAGGTTGAACAAAAGCCGAAAGACTCATGGCGAAGAGGAGGGTGTAGGGAGAACAAGAGATTTTGGGTTTTCAGAATAAAAATGGGTTGTGAAAGAAGTTATTTATGGTGTACATAGAAAGAAGGGTTTTTGAATTGATAGCCTCGTAAAACGTGCCAACCTTGGAAGAGCGTAAAGATCATTTCAAAGGTCGGGTGATTTTTACCACAAAACATTTCAGATGACAACGGGAATACATGCAAAAGTCCAAAAGTCTGCAACGAAACTCAAATTTTTGGCATTTTCAGGAGTGAAGTTCACTCGGTTAAGCCGTGCGGCTTACCCCAATTAGCCGTTCAGCTAACTTTGTGGATCTCATCTCAAGCCTCCAAAAGTTGTTTCGGGTGGGTACCCCCGAAAGCTTAGATACGCCAAAATTGACAGGCTGAAATGTGTTGTATTGCTTCTCTGGCATGAACGGCTCCAACAAGCCATGCCAAACATTCACAAGGATATTATGGAGTTATTTGATGGATTTTGAGGAAAAGTTTGAAGTCCCGGGATGCCCAAGCCCGAAATCGCTAGATATGGCCCGAACAAGGAGCATCGATGAGTTGGAACGTGTCCAAGGGTCAATTTCTTCATTCCATTCATTCCAGCAAGTCATGACATACATTTGAAACTTGTTTGAAGTGTCGCTTGGCAAAAGTCATGTAAATTCTAAGATTAGGTCACAATGGGCCACATTATGACTACAATGCTCAAATTCTCTAGTAAAGTTTCGAGTTTGTTGAGTCAGTTTGTATATACACACTTCATCATTCCCAATTCAATCCAAAGTTACATATTTTGGTTTTTCCCCAGGGGCATATATTACATATTCATTCGCAGGGCAGTCATGTGCAAAACTTGGTTTTTCTTTCAAAATGCGCCAATGTGAATCATTCAAAGCATAAGAAATATATGCAATCTGTATAAAAACTAAATAGCATCCATGTCATGAGCATAAATGTACATCTATCTAGGGCAAACTGGCCCAACATCAAAAGCTACTTCAGCTCACAGGCCTATCCATAAAAAAAAAAAAAAAAAGTGGGGCAAACAAGCGCCCAAATCAAAACTGAGCACGCAGGCTCATCCTAAAAACCACTACATTGTCTCTTCGTACACTAGCGACGGCCTAGTGTCAAAAATGAATCCTCCTCGGGTATGCCCTCACTGCTGCTGCCATCACCACCACTACTCTCTACACCTCCCTCCCGGGGTAGCCACTCCTGCCCGTGAGCTGATCTCCTTAGAACTCCCTCTCTCTCAACAGAAGAGCGCAGCACTTTGCCAGATGCTAGAATCACCAACGGGACTATGGACAGGCCTCCACCGACATTCTTCATCAAAGGCCTCCTACGAGGCAGTACAAAGGGAAGTACGTCCTGCACAAAAAAAAAATCATTAATAAAACAGTCAAAACATTCAACTACAAGAGCAAAGCACAATGGATACCTGATCCGTCTCACTAACGGTAGAAGCTCCACAGGTACGTCGGGGCCTACGACATCCACCTGACTCACTGCCTCTAGTCCCACTGTCACTACCAGTACCGCGATTGCTACCAGCCCTACTACTGCCTCCAGCACTCCTACCTCCATGACCACCTCCTGCACCTCGGCCAGCTCTATTTCCAGCTCTATCATGCCCGTCATCATCATCTCCACCAGCATGGGGCACAATGCCCCACTCCACTCTCGGGTGTTTCTCTAGAGCCCCACCAATCATGAGGTTGCGAACCAGGGCTCCAAGTCTCGCACTAACTGAACAGCAGATGCAACCTAGTCCACCGGGATATGCAAAACAAAATCAAAAGAATCAGTAGGTAAAATGAATAAATGCTTGAATATAACATGAAGTTTAATTATTTCTGGTGGAGTGACCTCGGGAACCACCACATACCCCCGTACTCCCATTCTGTAGCATCACATCAATCTCTCTCCTCAGAACAGGCAACACAAGACCCTCCATAGGTGCAGGGGCAGCTAGACGGTTCTCCACATCCAAATTGTAAGCCAGAGTGCTCACCACGTAACCATCGTAGTCCACGAAGGGGTTGAAAACCAACTCTGTGTCCAATACTCTAAACTTCTCCACCTCAGCCAAGGTATACTCTTGTGTCCTCTAAACAAACAGCGGAAGAGGACTTGGCACTCTGAAGTGATCTATGCCCATGGACTGGCGTGTCACCCTCTCACCCAAGTACCACTGCCACCCGTATGGAGACTCCAAAAGCACGCGCCCTCGCGTCACCGCCATGCTCTGAGACAAGTGTGGAGCACTCAGCCTGTCCTACACATTCCAGTTCACCTGCAAGGAGCCATGGGTTACTTTCAAGAAACCAACATTGGAATTGAAATGCCAGGAAAGGAATTTAAAGAGTTTGGTACGTACCGTCTCACCCCTGGACTGATCAAGGAAAACATGAAAGAACCTCAACTGCCCCTTATTCCCACCTTTCCCAACATACTCCTTGGTCCACTTCACCGCCTGCAAAAGCACTCGTTTATTCGCATGAGAATTCTCTGGGGCTGGCACTCCAAACACCTCATAAGCCCATACCTGTACATTTCAAGGAATCCATCAGTAACAAGAATCAAAACAATAATGCATGGAGTATTTAAAGCAAAAGGAGTAACATGACATACCTCAAGAATCCTCTAGTAACCGCCAAGAGTGGTCGCCGCTCTGCGAACCACTGAGCCTGGCAAACAGTAAAGAGTGCCCAAAGCAGCCCCACCCCAGTCAAACCGGTCAGCCGTCCTTAAGTCTACCAAAATAGGTAACCAACTCAGGTGCACCGAATTTTGCCTATTCGAAAATAGTGCAGTGCCAAAAAAGAACAGGAAATAGGCTCTCGCCATCTGTGCAGCCTCGAGTCGAGACCCCGGCTCGTGATCCCATATCACCGGTAAGTGATCACATCTCACCATCACCTCATCTCCAACCTCTCTCCCCAAAAAGTGGCGCACCACCGCCCGGTCCAAGTACAAACCTGAGTCAAAAGGTATCGGCTCACCACCAACTCTCAACCTGGTAGTCGTTGCAAAGTCCAAAGGGTTAATCGTCATCACCCCGAACTGAAAGTGAAAGCTATTGGTGGTGTCCCACCAATGCTCTAACAAAGCCCTCAGCAACTTCCTATTCGTCCGAGTAGGCAGCAAAGTCCTGATGAAAGTCGTAAAGCCCGCTACATCCACCAACTCCCTCACACTCTGAGGCAATCCCCTATACTATGCCAAGCAATCAGATGGCCCGCCGTATCCGAGAAGGGAATGATCCACCAGTTTCAAGAACTTTGCAAAGTTCATTCAGTAAAACAACAAAGGATATCAAAGCAGTTCAAAAATAAGTGTAATTAAATGGAACGTACCAGAGGTCTGTTCGAAATATGTGTTGACAGGTCGCGCAAGATCAGGGACTCAGGGTAAAATGGCAACTGTGGCTCGTACATCTCACACCCCACCGGTATAAAGAAGTGAACTAGGGGATCATAAGTCTCCAGGACAAAGGGCAGTCTACTCTTTGAAGCCAACTGGACCTCCTCAACTATGGTCACCCGGACCATCTCCTCTGTCTGTACCTCTGCCTGCTCAGGCTCGCCAACTGGTGGTGTCTCTCCTACCAAGACCTCGCCCAACTGAGGCAATGGCTGCAAGTTTTTGGCCAGAGTCTCGTCAGTAAACCCCTCCAAAGTGTCTCCTAAAGTGGCCCCCGGAGCCCATGAAGAACCAACCCGTGAAGGAAACAAAACCGAGTCAAAAGGCTCCTCGCCTCCCTCAGTGTCAGCACTCTCCTCTGGTGCCCCGCCCATGCCAAGTACCCGAGTCAAACTCCTAAACACACGAGCGACAACCACAATAGGGGCCGCCCCCTCAGCCTGCGCTCTCCACAACCAGCCCCCCTCTTACATTCTCTGCCTCTCTTTCTCTCTACATTGTGCTACCACACGTAATACACAAGGCAACAACGAGTATTTATAGATTACACATAAAAACCCTAGCCACTCCCTCTGGGCCTAATCTCATCAGGCCCACACGCGGTGGAATCCCAACACAAATAGAGTATGAGTGACATGATACTAGTGCAGTGCATTCGGGTCGTCTAAAAAAGCAACCAACAGTCTTAATTGAAATGCACTTTTTTGTTTCCTTTTCTTTTTAAAAAAAAATAATAATAATAACTGAGCGACACTTACAATCTGGACTGTCAGTTACATTGTGGATGGCAAGAATGTGCCGAGAGAGGAGCATGTGGTACCCTCTTCATACCCAAATTCTTCACACCAACCGAGAAAAACTTGGGTGCAAAAACAAATCGGTTAATAGGTTTGGGCTTCTTCCAAGCCAGTCCCTTTTTATCCCCGCCAGTCCGTCCGGCCCCAGCCAATGTGAAACCTTGTCTGCATTAGCCCACATTCAAATGAACTACCCATAATACCCCAGCCAATGTCATGCTCGTCGGGTACCGCAGCGAGGTCGATGGATTGAACTGCACCGCGCCGCCCCCTTCTATTGCAACTGCAGCTGCTGCTAGAATAGAATTGCCACAGTAGAGCTCGACGACGACAATCAGACTTGTCGAACTTCTCCCTGCTCGACGACGGCGATGACAATCATATTCTGGCTCGGTCAAAATAGAACGGTATTTCTATCGGAACACAAAAACACATGGTGCAAAGCTCCAACACAAAGAAAGCAAAGATCTGCTCGAATTTCCAACACAAAAACACAGATTTTTGGTTGATTTGGAGTGATGACCAAACTTCACCAGAAAAAATGGTGTTTCTAGACCAAGGAAGAGGAGAGAGGATAAGAAGGGGGAACATAGAAAAAGAGGTAGAGAGAGAGGGAGAGATTTGACACTTAGGCCTTATTTGATAACATAGATTCAGCACTTAAAACTGAATCAATTAAGTAATAAGTCATTAAGTAGGTTTGATAACTACATTTTATGTTACTTAATAGATTAAGTATCACTTAAAATGTAGGCTAAAAAATTGATAAAAATTAAGTAGCTTTGAGCTACTTAATTCTGGCTGAATTCTTATGTGGTTACAATCATATTCTGGCTCGGTCAAAATAGAATGGTATTTCTATCGGAACACAAAAACACATGGTGCAAAGCTCCAACACCAAGAAAGCAAAGATCTGCTCGAATTTCCAACACAAAAACACAGATTTTTGGTTGATTTGGAGTGATGACCAAACTTCACCAGAAAAAAATGGTGTTTCTAGACCAAGGAAGAGGAGAGAGGATAAGAAGGGGGAACATAGAAAAAGAGGTAGAGAGAGAGGGAGAGATTTGACACTTAGGCCTTATTTGATAACATAGATTCAGCACTTAAAACTGAATCAATTAAGTAATAAGTCATTAAGTAGGTTTGATAACTACATTTCATGTTACTTAATAGATTAAGTATCATTTAAAATGTAGGCTAAAAAATTGATAAAAATTAAGTAGCTCTGCCACCGCTGTCGTCACCACCACCACCATTACACCATCACCACCACCACCACCACAACCTCCACCACCAGCACTACCACAACCTCCACCACCACCACCACCACTGCCACACCGCTGCCACCACCACAACCACCACCATTGCACTCATCGCCCGCCATGTCAAGCTACCACCACAACCACCACCATTACACTGTTGTCACCGCCATGCCTACCACCACAACTACCACCACCACCACTATCACTGTTACCCATATACCACCATCACCACCACAACCATAACCACCACCACCATTGCACAACCTCCACCGCCATCGCCACCGCCATGCCGCTACCACCACAACCACCACCATTGCACCGCCGCTATGCCGCTACCTTCACAACTACCACCATTGCCACACCGCCACCACCACTATCACCGTTACCCATATACCACCACTACTATTGCCATGCCACCGCCATCACTTCATCACCACCACCACTAGCATTCCACCCAGCCCACCAACACAACTACCACGCCATAACCATCACACTACCACCACTACACCACCAACATTGCACCATTATTACTTTACTGCCACATTAACTCACCATCATTCCGCCACCACCATTACTCCACGGCCACCACCACCCTCACCACCTCCCAATCACCACTCCACCACTACCACAAATACATGATGACCATTAATAAAATTAAGAGACAATTAAAACCCAAAAAAAAAAATTAGTGCTTAATTTGTTTTATCAAATAGCTTTTCAGCTTAAAAATTCAACATTCAGTTTTCAATACTTAATTTTCAGCTTTCAGTTTTCAGTTTTATCAAATAGCACCTTAGTGTGTGGTTCAGACTTCCAGTACACATGGTGCAAAGCTCCATAAAATCTTGTCACAACCCAAATTCAACGGATTAATTATCGTGAACGGCTAATGAGCTTGTCTCGCCAAAGGCCTCTATCAGCATTTTTGTACAAAAAAAATTTTATTTAAAAATAAACAACTTGTCATTACAGAAGTCCTATTTTACAATCATGACTCGCTTGAGTCCTTTATTCATTACATAGGATACATTACTTTTCCTTTTATTTATTTTACAATAGGACATAGACTGATTGCTGGTAAACTTGACCCGTTCTTCTATCCCTGGCTACATGGAAAGGAAAATATGTACAAAAAAAAAAAAAAAAAAAATAAGCCACCACTTGTGTGAGTTCATGAATTATCAAAATTACATGATCTAGGACATAGACTAATTGCTAGTAAACTTGACCCGTTCTTCTATCCCTGGTTACCTAGAAAGGAAAATATGTACAAAAAAAAAAAACATAAGCCACCGCTTGTGTGAATTTATAAATTATCAAAATTACATGATCTAACATAGAATTTGAGAATGTTCATCAAACAGGAACCATAACGTCAAAATTTCTTAGTTTAATTGTAGGCAAAAGCATGTGTAAGCTCACTTATAACATAGCATTTCATATATATCACAATACACCATCCGACGATTTCTATGCCAGCTATGAGGGAGTAGCCCTCAACACATGTTGAATTGATCAATTCAGTTGGACACTTAACCGTGCCCCTTTCCATTTTGCCCTTATAGCATTGTTCCCACTGGTATCTTTAGCGTCCCTTAGATTCCAAGGACATCATCCGGATGTATTATTAATATTATTTTCATAAATTGCAAAATATCATAATTCCATGGTGTATTTGCTGCAAAAGAATTTCATACGTTAAAAATAAACATTTTAGTAAGCTGAAAATATAATTTTTTACGAAAAACTCATGCAATAGAGATAATTTATAACTCACACAAGGGGTGGCTTGTGCTTTTTTTTTTTTGGTACATATTTTCCTTTCCAAGTAACCAGTGAACGGGTCAAGTTTACCAGCAATTAGTCCGTCCTATTGTAAAATAAATAAAAGGAAAAGAAATGTATCATATGTAATGAATAAAGGACTCAAGCGAGTTATGACTTAAAATAGGGCTTCCGTAATGACAAGTTGTTTATTTTTGAATAAAAAAACAATTTGTAGAAAAATGCTGATAGAGGCCTTTGGTGAGACAAGCTCGCTGGCAGGTCACGATAATGAATCCGTTGGATTTGGGTCGTGACAAAGTTGGTATCAGAGCCTGGTTAATTATGAATACGTAGGAAAAAAAATCGGTCGCTAGGTTATTATTTTTGACCTCCCTGTAAAATTCAGGTATTGAACTCCCAACTTAAAAGGAAAAAAAAAAAGTGTGACATTTCTTCTCATTATAACTGCAAGGCTGGTACCTTAATTTTGGAAGCCACTAAAGTGACACATACAATTTAGATATGGAACGACCGAATTAGCTACCCCTTAGAGTGAGTGATTAAGAAAAACTCATAAACTTAAATTATGCTCTGGGGTTATGAGTTGAGGCATACTGACAAAAGAAACTATTAATAATTTTGGGAAGTTTTATATTTTTAGTAAGTGAACTAGGAAGTCTTACTTCTCTTTGGGTTAGAACTCGAACTGGAAAGTGTTACCTCCTGACGTTGGGATTAATTTTGGAACTAACTTATATATGCGTTTTCCTTGTTTTTTAGAAAAATGGTTGTCAGTGATGACTTGTGGGGAGGTTACAGATTGTATGCAATGTTGAGCCCTTGTTTCCCAATGTTTACGAGCAAGTGACTAACAATGACGGAGCGAGATTGGTTTATCAGGCAATAGCCAAAGTAGAGCAGGAAAAAGCGCATTACCTGCCGATAATGAAATGGCTAGTGGGACTACACCGTTTTAAAACTCAGCTCCTAGGATGTCAGAAAGCTATTGGTATTTACTAGAATTTGGCCCAATATAATGAAATCTTGAATAATGTTATTATGGATGGCAACCACATACCCCCAGCACCTGCCCCACCACCAGCACCAAAACCTAACCCCGCGTATTATCCTGCTTTCGACCCACCAGAACTTGCACCTTTCCCAGACTTCTTGATTCCACCCTCCACCCAAGCAAATAGTACAACCAGAACCACAGGGGGAGCGGTGGGAGGCCCCGATAGCAGGAAATCTAGTGGGATAGGAGGGAAATCCGGTGGAGCCTAAGGAGGACCCAAAGGAGCTTGAGGGACATTCTGAGGAGTCCGAGAAAGAATCATAGGAGTCCGATGAGGATCCAGAGGAATGGGGGGACGCTTCCTTGGATGAGTTAGTGACGGGACCAAATCGTGGGGGTAATAACTAGATTATGCAGGAAGAAAAAGAGAGAGAGAGAGAGAGAGAGAGAGAGAGAGAGAGAGAGAGAGAGAGAGAGAGAGAGGTGACAACTGTAGTAATAATAGTAGGTTAGGTGTTGTGTTGGGATAGTTGTATATCCTAGTCCTAACACAATTTTGTCTCACCCTAACCTTGATGACATACTTTTGTTGCTATCCTAACCATATATGTTGGAGAGATCATGTATTTTTGTGAAATTGGTGTATGCAGTAATGTACAAGGAAATAGCATGTGTGATGACGTCTAGTAATGTTTTGGAGTATAATTGTCTTTATGTATGTTGCATGTGTAGACTACATTGATTTCTTCTCCTATGCTAATCACTCAATTAATCATTAATTATGAGGACTAAACTTTTATAATAAATTATAGAATAAGCCATGGCAGAAAATGACCCACCCGTGGTGGAGAGTCGACTAGATCACCTTGAGCGGCTTCTCACCGAGGTGCTCCGATATCAGCGACAGCAACAAACAAGAATAGGGCAAAAGCAAGGACAAACAACTCAGGGGCAGAGGAACCAGGGTGGGCAGAGGCAAGGAAAAGAATTCAATTTCATGCCAGGAGACCCGCAAAACACTGAAGAGGTTGTGGCAGGTAACGTATCAGTTTGTTCGATGCTAGCGTATGCTCTTATTGACTCTGGTTCAACACACTCATTTATTTCACCACGACTTGCCATAAAAATATTCCAGATAGCAAAACCCCTTGGTTATGACCTGTTAGTATGACAGGCGATGAGTAAGGGTGTAGTTTGCACAACGGTTTATAGAAACTGTGACGTAAGTCATAACGATATATGTTTACAAGCAAACCTGATACCCCTTGAGATAAATCATTTTGATGCAATTCTTGGCATGGATTGGATTGCTGCCAACCACACCACAATTGACTGTGCTAACAAAAGTGTCGAGTTCCAAGGTCCGGAACAAGAAAAGATCTGATTCATTGGAGAAGGAGTATCCTCTCCTCCATACTTCGTATTCGCAACTCATGCTTGACAACAGTTGCAAAAAGGATGTTGAGGGTTCCTTCAGGCGTCATGTCAACCTCAACAAGTCAGGAGGTGACGTATATTCCAGTAGTCTAGGAGTTTCTAGAAGTTTTCCCAGAAGACTTACTAGAGACTCCAATGGACCGAGAGATCGAGTTCACAATAAAAGTCACACCAGGCATGCAGCCAATTTTGAAAGTCTTTTATCGTAATGGCCCCATTGGGCTTAAAGATCTAAAGACCTGCATGAACTATTGGACAAGGGTTTTATTAGACCAAGTACATCACCTTGGAGAGCGCCAATGCTTTTTGTTAAAAGAAGGATGGCACCCTGAGGTTATGTATTGATTATAGAGAGCTAAATAAGGTGACGATTAAAAACAAATACCCATTGCCTAGGGTTGATGATCTGTTCGATCAGTTACAAGGTGCTCGCGTGTTTTCAAAGATCGACCTACATTTGGGGTATCACCAACTGAAGGTGAAAGCGGAGGAAGTAGAGAAAATAGCATTTCAAACTCGATATGGGCATTACGAGTTTTTGGTTATGCCCTTTGGAGTAACTAACGCTCCAGTAGCCTTTATGGATCTGATGAACCGGGTGTTTAAGCAATACCTGGATGAATTCGTGATAGTCTTTATCGAAGATATCCTCATCTACTCCAAAAGTGAAGAAGAGCATGCAAAACACCTTTGAATAGTTTTGTAGAAATTAAAGGACCAAAAGTCGTATGCCAATAGAAATGTGAATCGTGGCTAAATAAGGTCGATATGGGTGATCGTGGATCGACTTACCAAGACGGCCCATTTTCTACCAGTACGGACAACTCACACAATAGATCAGTTGGCTGCCCTTTACATTCAAGAGATCGTCCGATTTTATACACCATACCTTTCACTATAATCTCAGATCGAGACCCAAGATTCATCTCCGTTTTTGAAAAAAGTTTCTAAAAGGCCTTAGGGACAGAATTGCGATTCAGCACAGCAGCATTCCATCCACATACTAACGGACAATCGAGAGGACAATCCAAACATTGGAAGACCTACTGTGTGCTTGTGCGATGGATTACAAAGGAAGCTGCGTGGAACATTTAGCACTAGCTGAGTTCGCCTACAATAACAGTTATCAAGCAAGCATCAGAGTGGATCCTTATGAGGCTCTATACGGCCAACAATGTAGGACTCTAGTTTGTTGGACAGAGGTTGGCAAGACACAGTTACTTGGCCCCAAAATCATCCTGGAAACAAATGAAAAGATCAAGCTTATTCGAGAAAGATTAAAAGCTGCTCAAAACTGTCTGAAAAACTACACAGATGCAGCAAAAAGGGAGGTAGAATTTCAAGAAGGAGATTGGTTGTTTCTAAAAATTTCACCAATGAAAGGAGTATTGCACTTCGGGAAGAAAGGGAAACTAAACCCTCGATATGTTGGTGTTTGGTTCTTTTACTTCTTTGCAATGGAAAATAATTGTGTGCGAGCGTGCCAGAGAGAGTTTCAATCTCCTCCCTCAGATTAACTTTGGAAAAACCAAGTCTAATCAGGCGATTGTGTTTTATTGGTTCAATTACCTCAATTAAGAGGATTTTTTCAAAAAGTGAAGAAATGTAAACCAACAAACTTAGGAAATCGAAGAACAAAAGAGAAACAAGATACTTCGATTAAATAATCAAAGGAAAACTTACTTCGAAATTTGTCTCCAACTTCAAATACAAGAACTTTGAATGGTTGATTGTTACAGGAACAATCGAGATAATCCTAACTACTTCCTAATTTACTTCCTAATCTACTTCGAACTGTGTTCGAGATCCTAAACTAATTCGAACTGAGTTCGAAATCCTAAACTACTTTGCCAATGAACAAACCAAGCATCAGTTTTTTGATAGCTGTTTGTTGAAGATTTGTCCGAGGCCGTTACTTCTTCAATTTCTTCTATTTATAGATGCTGCTTGCAATTCGAACTTCCCGCTCAATGAATTTGAACATTGGCTTGCTTCAAACTCTAACTTCCACTTCTCGAGTTAGCAGTTGCTCCTTCCTTCACGTCTGAATTTGAATTCTTCTAATTCTTCCTCCAAAAGCTTTTGATTTTGAATCTGTACAGTTGTTTAAACAAACTCAAATGATTACGAGTTCAGGGAAATAACTGCTTCCCAGAAGTATTCCACGTGTTCTAACTGCCAATCGCCTTATTTCTTAAGTTTACACGTGGAGCTTGTGTGTTCAGCAGTTGATATCATGGCTTCGAGGCCAATCTCTATTTTAGTAATGGCTTGTAACTGCCAATAACTACCTTTCTAAATTGAGAAGCAATACGACATCGTATTTGGTGCGTTATATCTTATTAATCCAGTGTATCTTTATTGACGAGTAATTGCCAACGTTTGGCACTTTTGATTACGTGTCAATTAATCATTGGATTGGTTAATTTTATATGTAAACAGTTGGACCGTTCGAGATTATATAAAGGATTGGACTGGTGGCTTACCGGTTAGCTTTGACTTCCAAGCTCACCAACATCCATGATGTCTTTCACATGTCGATGCTAAAACCTTACGTGTTAGACCCAACACACGTATTAGCGTCACCGCCAATAGGACAAAAGCCAAACCTAACTTATGAAGAGCGACCAGTTAGGATTATGGACCGATAGGAAAAGCAACTAAGAAATAAAATAATTCCACTGGTAAAGGTTTGGTGGGATAACCATTCTGGTGGAGAGGTCACATGGGAAATAGAGGATGATATGAGAGCACACTATCCAAAGCTTTTTGAATAAGGTATGGTCACACTACGTTTAATTTTTCACCAAGTTTGGAGGACCAAACTTTTTAAGGTGGGGAGGATGTAACACCCCGACTTTTTAAAAACAAATAAAATAAAATAAAATAATACTATTAATATTAATAGTAATAATTATAAAATAGAGTTAACTTTTGGTGACCTACTAACTCTTAGGATTAAAAATGTACGTTTGTGTGAATTAAATGCTATAAAATAGAACATTATATTTCTTTTGGATGTGTGTCAATTATTTTAAAAATATTTACGGATGTTATTTCAACCCTGCGAATTAGCATCACGACACGAAAATGAAACACGAGTCGCCGTGAGGCAAAGAGACTTGGGCCCCAAGTAAAAATCTTCCAGAAACTAAGTGGTTTACTATGATTGGATGACCAATAATTAGAGGAGATTTTAGAAGATTTTATTGGATTATACGGAATCATATTAATTGGCTAATTAATCAGACGAGAGAAGTAAAATAAGAAAAGGAAAAGAAGAGGAGAGCAAAAGAAGAAAGAAAAATGGGTAGAACTCAGGAGGTGCCACTCATGTCCTTCATTTCATTTGCCACACACATGCACCTTGTTGATTTCTTTTTCAATTCACTAAAATACATGCTGCAAGTAAAGAATTCTCCTCCCTAGCTTCCCTAGCTCTCATGTGCGCTATGAGTTCTGATTAATTGGAACAAAAAAAACAAAAAAAAAGAAGCAGTAACAATCATAATAATGATAAAATAAAAAAAATCATAATAATTGAATCGAGCTTCCCACGCCACTTGTGACTCAGCTCGACTTGTTTCATAGTCAAGTTAAACTTGAACTCAAGTTATAGGCACATTTTGAGATACCCCAATCAAGTATTTTGACAATTTAGACACATATTAAGTTAAGGTAATAGGTTAGGAGAATATGTATGTGTGTGTACACACACACACATATATATACCCCACAGTTCCAGTCAGGGATCCCTGACTGGAACAAAATGGTTGTTTTTTTGTGTTGCAAATTATTTTGGGAAAATCCGAGTCGTCCAATGTGTTCAAAAGGTGTTTTCCAAGGTGCAAGCGAGAAATCTTCAAAAAAAAAAAATACTGGGAAGGGCTTGATCCAAGTAGTTTTTTGCAAAAATTGTGGTCTTGTTCGGTTAGTAAGTTTAGTTTAGTTTTGATGATGTAAGCAGGTGTAATAAGTGGAGAGAGATAGAGAGAAATGATGATGTAAGCAAAACTAAAACAGGGCCAAAACTGGCCCAAAACTCCCAAATGAATATGGCCTATATATTTATAGTTTTGCGAAAAACTGCTTGGATCAAGCCTTTCCCGGTATTCTTTTTTGAAGATTTCCCTCATGGAACCTCAAAAACACCTTCTAAACACATTGGACGGCTTGGATTGTCAAAAAAATGTTCGGATCATGGAGGTCCGGAAGTCCGGATCTCGGATATATATAGGGTAAACTTCTAATCCGGACTTTTAATTTCCGGACTTTTTATACAAAAATTTTTTTGACGATCCGATCCATCCAATGTGTTCAGAAGGTGTTTTCAAGGGTCCTCGCGAAAAATTTTCAAAAAAAAAACACCGGGAAGGGCTTGATCCAAGCAGTTTTTGCAAAAATATATAAATACAGTTTTTGCGAAAACTGCTTGGATCAAGCCCTTCCCGGTATTTTTTTTTTAAGATTTCTTGCGTGAACTGTAGAAAACACCTTTTGAACACATTGGACGGATCGGATTTTCCAAAAAAAAATTTGCAACACAAAAAAACCCCATTTTTTCCATAAATCCGGGAGTGTGGACTAGAAAATCCACATATATATATATATATATATATATATATATATATATATATATATATATATATATATATATATATATATATATATATATATATATATATATACACACCACAATTCCCCCTCTAAACTCCCAAATTTTCTTAAGTTATGGACCTCATTTATCCCGATCGAATTTTGATAATCTGAACCGTCCAATGTGTTTAAAAGGTGTTTTTTAAGGTTCCCGTGAGAAATCATCAAAAAAAATATTATGAAGGGCTTGATCCAAGCCGTTTTTCACAAAAACTAAACGACAGTTCGGATCATCAAAATTTGATCGGGATCAATGAGGTTCGTAACTTAACAAGTTAAGGGAGTTTGGAGGGAAAGTGGATTGTATATATATAAATGAAATGTAATTGATAATGGGATTGTGTACACAACCAAGTCCAACACATATAATTAGTCTTTTTTTTGTAGAGTTCTCTTAATTAGTTGGCTTAAATCAGCCTTGAAGGCCTTAATTGGTGAGAGAGGTGTTAATTAACTTAACATAGGAAATGATAATGTACCGCTTAATCCTTAGGAAGGCACACACATGAAACAAGAAAATGAGAATTGACACTGAAATTTTTATGTATATATGATTCATGACCAAATTATGTTTATTTAAATAATTTGCCAATAAAAATAAGAAGACAAAGGGTAGCCGGAAGAGAATTCTAAACAGTAGCTTAAATTTTATTGGTAAATTACTTAACCACAAGTTTAACATTTCTAATTGTTAATGTATTATTCTAGGCCCAGTGCGTCTCAATAAATTTTAAGGTAGATTTTAGACATAAAAAGATGAGTTATGAATTATCTCTATTATATGAGTTTTGCATAAAAATTTATATTAAAATAATATTAATAATACATCCAGACGATGTCCCTAGAATCTGGGGGACGTTAAATATACCAGTGGGAACGGTGCTACAAGGGGGGAATGGAAAGGGACACGGCCAGGTGTCCAATAAATTGTTCAATTCAACTTGTGTTGAGGGTCGCTCCATCAGAGTTGACATAGAAATCGTCGGATGGTATATTGTGATATATATGAAATGTTATGTTATACGTGAGCTTACACATGCTTTGCCTAGAGTTAAACTATGAAAATTTGACGTTATGGTTCCTATTTGATGAACATTTTTATATTCCATGGTAGATCATGTAATTTTGATAATTTATGAACTCATACAAGCGGTGGATTATGTTTTTTTTCTTTTACATATTTTCCTTTCCAGGTAACCAAGGATAGAAGAATGGGTCAAGTTTACCAGCAATTAGTCTATGTCCTGTTGTAAAATAAATAAAAGGAAAAGAAATGTATCTATGTAATGAATAATGGACTCAAGCGAGTCATGAATGTAAAATAGGGCTTCCGTAATGACAAGTTTATTTTTAAATGAAAAACATTGTAGAAAAATGCTGATACAGGTCTTTGGTGAGACAAACTCACTAGCCAGTCACGATAATTAATCCATTAGATTAGGGTCGTGACA
This sequence comes from Vaccinium macrocarpon, assembly GCA_022606695.1. Taxonomy (NCBI): domain Eukaryota; kingdom Viridiplantae; phylum Streptophyta; class Magnoliopsida; order Ericales; family Ericaceae; genus Vaccinium; species Vaccinium macrocarpon. The sequence continues at coordinate 16,151,564 of CM040174.1, forward strand.
AATGTACTTTTACATAATTTTCACTTTTTTAAAAAGAAAATCCGATACTCTCTTTACTTCCTAATTAAAGTAAAAAGCAAATTACTTAGCTTGTTATAAATTTTTAGAAAAAAAATTCATTAGATATATATTAAATACATTTAAAATATTTATTACATTAAATCCAGAACAGGACCAAGATACATACCAGTACCGGTATGTACTATTCCAGTAGAGAAAACGGTATGCTCACCGGTACGAGATTAATAACTTTGGTTTCAAAATTTATATTATTTTTTTTCCAGCTTTCTCATTTTTTATAATTTGGTCCGAGAGGGTGATGAAGACAAGGCCTCGTGATGAATGGCGTGGAGCTCCAAGAGAGGAACTGGATGCCAAAATAATGTTTTCTTTTTTATATTAATTGAATTTTTTTAAAAAAATACTACTCCAATTCTAATAATGTTCTCTTTTTTTACATCGTTTGTAAAAATTGTTTGGGGAAAATGCATTGTGTAATTTGGGGAGTGTGAATTATGCAAATTGGGCGTGAATTTTAATTCAAAATTCACACCCTAAAAAAATTTAGAATTCACAGCCTAAAAATTTAGAATTCACACCCTAAGAATTTGGGGGTGTGAATTATTGGGGTGTGAATTGTCCATGTTTGAATTCTGTTAGGAGGTATGAGTTATGGGGTGTAAATTACACATTTAAGGGCAAAATAGTAAAAGTATAATTAGAAAGGGTTTGGATGGAATAGCATGACAAAAGAGGGTTTGGATGGAACCCCTTCCAAAAAACAGGGCCCGGCTTGTAATTTCCCGAATAGGTTTTCCGTGTTTTTGGTAACGATTTCCTAAAATATAGGTGGGCTTCTCTGAAAAAGTATCTCTCCCACATCCAATGCAAAAAAGGCTAGGCCAGGACCACATCCATGGCCCAACCCATCCTGTAGATTTCATTTATCAATATCATTTCGTTAGGTAATGGGCGCGCCCTTTTCGGAAAGTAAACACAACTGGAAACAATCCAAGCCAAGCCTTAGGTCCGGTAATGTCCATGTGAGTAATTAATTAATAGTTCAGAGTACGGTCACATCATACTTCGGATCATTTCAGCACTATACATTTGTAGGAGATCCCCATACACTTAAGCGTGGACTCTACGAGAATGCACAGTCTTTGAATATCTCGGAGCACCACGTGACCTTACTATGAAACACTAGATAATCAGACTATACGTGGCCGAAAACCAACCTAACTTTGAATTTCAACTGTAACTCTCTTTAATTTTTATGTATATATTTACCAATGACAACATGTAGGACGTCACCGACAGACATAGTCCGTCGATCAAAATCCTAACGGAAACAAGAAGTCAACTTTCTGAATTTTGGATTTGCTCACATCTATACTTAATTTTTTTTTTTATTTCTGAAATAAAACTCACCTCTATACTTTTTTTCCCCCTTTTATCATCACCTCTATACTTCAATCTCCGAAATTGTCTCTTTTTTGGCCCCAGCACCTTAATTGGATTCTAACATCCTACTTTTGGAGGAAAAAGTAAAAATACTCATCACTGGTGTCATTGGTTGTAAAGAAATCGCGTGTGGTGAACCAAGCCCAATGTCTTGAAACCATTTGCAAAAGATTTTGGATCAAAATCTAATAAATTAGATTCATTTTGGATCTTCGTTCAATGTGATGGGGCAGCAACCAGAAAAGACTGGACCCATCTGAGCTCTGAATTGGAACCTTCACGTTGACAAGAAATTATGAATATACAAACCTAACAGCCACTAGTCTACCGACACAATTGATCAGGATTTCATTCTTGGAATAGTTAGGCTGCAAAAAAAAGTAATTTCTTTTGAATCTTCCAATCTCTGCACGGATAGTCTGTCTTTGAGTTGGACTAATGATGAGATTAGTTCAGGTGCGCGTTACCTAGCCCACTCACCCTGACTATCCAAAAATAAATAAATAAATAAATAATAATAATAAAAGAAAATAAGTACCTAACAGCTACCTATTTGTTAGTAACTAACTCTCTCCTTTCATTTCAATTGGGCCTGTCACGGCCACCCTGCAACTTTTGCATTTCTGTTGCCCATCCTTCAACCACAGACAGTGCATTATTGTGCTGATTTTGCACGTATAAGCATAAAGTATTAGTATCAATTACGAAATACTAAATTTGATAAACGTCTCAGATTATTCTAGAACTAAAGGGCCCCATTACCCAAAACTTGTACCCATGATAGTGTGACTGATAATCTTGATACCATGTGAACATTTTAAAAGCAACTATCATAGTATAATATTGCACTAATTAACTAAGTATCACGTTTGTGTTGGAAAGTTTAAGGACCATCCGATATCATTGTGAATTGTGATGTGTAAAAAAACTATCCAAATCCCTGTATTTATACGTTACTTTTCTGTGTGTGTTAATTACTTTTCTATATGTGTTATGTTTGAAGAATTTATAATACCTCAAACCCCTTCTCAACCCATCAATAAAGATATCAACAGTTTTCTCTCTATAGAATTTGAACCGACAACATCACTGTACGCACATACATATAGCTATATAACCGTTGGGCCAGGTGTCTTGCTAGATCGAGGCGTTGGGGAACTATTTTTGGCCTCATTCCCAAAGCCGGGGAAGAAACCTGCATTCAAAAGCCTTTCATGTTATATTTTTTGTGTTAATCAATATAATTGATAGGCTGGTGCAAAATACAGGTAAGAAATAATCGATCAATACTAATTATAATATTGCATAAATTCGCACGAGAATCTTATATCGATCAATGTGGATTCAAGATGAGTAATGGGGCATAGTTACAAAAAATCAAATCTAACAAGTCTCCAAAAACTCAATGTAAAAAAGAGAGTTACGGAACGCTCCATTTTGAATGGACGGAAAAAGAATATTGTAACAACCAATGAAATACGGGGTAAAGTGCATTTTTGTAGACTCCACTCTGAAATTCATCGTTTTAATTCGAACCATACAATTTATAGAGTTTTCTAGTAGATCATTCAGGAAAGAACTACATTTACAAGATATCATTAACCCATGGATAGGTCAACATTTGTTATATGAAATTGGTTGATAAAACATAATTCTAAGATGATCTGTACGACATATCTGTCTTGCTCGCGTAGCTATTAATGTAGGACAAGTTTGCTAAAGTTAGGAAATGCATGCTAACTCAACTAATCTTGAGGATCAATCTCACATCGCACAAACGGAGATCTAAGTTAAAGCCAGAACATGTGTCCTACATGAAATGGCATCAAAAAAGTTAAAAGCAATTGAGAGATTTAGAACTCGAGACTTTACAAGGGAGCTAAATCTCTCGAGTTCTAAATCTCGAACCTTAGTAGAGAATCTTAATTGTCACGATGTGGACCCCTTCTTCGATTCACCAGGGGGAGTTGGTCTAGACGTAGCAGCACTTGAGTTTACCCTATCTTTTTTGTGAGTTTTTGGTACAGTATTTTTGGTTATTTTCTTTTAATCTTTACCCTATTTGGGTCAATTTTTTAGACTATAGAAGTATTTTTTATCTTGATAAGAAGAATTGGAAATGTGTAAAAATATAGACCAACATTGAAAAACATTCCAATGGCAAATTGGGGATGGAAAAGATCCAAAAAGTCAGTCGATATGGGGAATATTGACTTTTTGGGTCTATATGGTTGTCATATATGAATTTTTTTTAACTTTAGTCTATATTTTCTGAATCCTCTCTTGGAGCCAAAAATGTGATGTAAATATTGTACCCCGAAGTAAGAAAATTAGAACCAAAAGTACCTCAATTCCCAGAAAAAGTTAGGCCAAAAATTTGCTACTTGTGCTCCTGTTGGTACTTGTTAATCTCACCTTAAGTGTTGTAAGAGCATCTCATTTGGCTCCCCATTTTAATTTTAGAGTTGAAGTAGAGAGCCAAAACTCCAAAAAATCAGACTCTCCATTCTTCTTCCTCAAATTATTTTTGCTACAGTATCGCATCAAATTTGGTGCGGCGTTGTTCACGCACCAAATGAAAAAGTGTTTCCGGGTTCTGTGCGCCAGAGGAAACCTGTGTGGAGGGGAAAAATTTTAATAGCTAGGGGGGGGGGGTCCACACTCCACTGTACCGAAAAAATCTCCCAGAGATTGCTTTTTAGTGGGAGTTTTTTTTTTTTTTTTTATAGATTTGAGGGAAATAATTTAATACGGTAAAGTTAAAATAGAAACTTTGATTTTATGAGTTTTTGATAGAGTGACTTACTAATTTATAAAAGGTGTTTTTGAAGTTAAATTTGGTGAAAATTTTGGTTCTCCTGATAAGGATGCCCTAAGACCATTAATATGTGGCTTAACAATTTAACTTTAAACTTAAAGTAGATGGCAAATTCCTCTAAAATCTCAAAAATCAACCCCACTAAACGAACTCACCAATTTGAAGATTTCTTAACTTTTGCTATAGTAACTTAACAAATTTGGTAACATATTGTTCACTCACCAAAAGAGGAAAAGGGAGGGAGGATTAAAAATTTGAATAGAGAGTCTGATTCTGTGAGTTTTTTATTGACTTGCTAAAGTTTGAATAGAGAGCCTGATTTTGTGAATTTTTTAAAAAGTGACCTGCTAAATTATAAAAGGTGTTTTTGAGATTAAATTTGGTGTTTTTTTATATGTCAAATAAGTATGCCCTAAGGTTGCGGGTTCAAATCATTGGACAATAAACGCATTTCTGTTGCCCATCCTTCAACCATAGACAGTGCATTATTGATGAGTATACAGTCGATCTTCTAACATCCACACACCATGTGGTATGTTGTCCACTTTGTTGTCCCATTTTATTGTTTACATGGGTTCCACACACGCCAAGTACAAACGGAGAGTTTACAGAAAACGTATTGATTCCTCTGTGGCACTCATTGGCCCCCACATAGATAAGTGAACCATTTTTGTTTGTGAACTTTTTAGTTTTTTGCATGAAAAATCAGCTCAATAAAGTATCTATGCTCGATCAATTCTAAATTTTTTAGTTCAGAAGGAGTTGTCCAAGGAACAGAAAAAAAAAAAAAAAAGACCTGACAAATTAATCAAACATTTAGGGATAGTTCTTTTCTTTTTCTTTTTTTTAACTGGAACATTTATGGATAGTTTTTTTTTTTTTTTAACTGATCACATGAAACATTTATGGATAGTTTATAGAGCTGATTTTGCACATATAAGAGCATTACTAGTGGTATACTCAAATATGGATACTCAAATATTGCCACATCATATTTTGAGTATTCATTTAATTAGTTTATAAGTTTGAGTATCTACTCTTCTACAATGGTTCATTTGTGTCCATAATAAAAAAAAGTACTATTCACTTTATTTTTACTCATAAAATGGGCACAACTTTAAATTTGTTCATATTTTTTTTATAATATCAATACCATTTAAAAGATATTCACAATACGTTTAAAATGAGATCAATCTTGAACATATTTTGGTAAAGATTAAAAATTGATAAGTTCAAATTTTGGGAGAAATTACAAAAAAATTGAGTTTTGAATTAAGTATTTGAAAAATAGAGAGAGAAATGAGAATGTTGTTACTTTTGATACAGTGTGGTCCCCAAAATTTGGTTATTGAGGTTTGGTTATTGAGAAAGATTGGTAATTTTGAGTATCCAAATGCCAAAAGTTGAGTATTTGTAACAAATGTTGTTAACTTTGAGTATTTATCCAAATACCATTGTGAGCCTATTTTGTGCATCAAAATACTCATCTTTAAGTATTTTTATGTTTGAGTATACTACTAGTGATGCTCTAAGCATAGAGTATTACTATCGATTACGAAATAAATTTGATAAACGTCTCGGATTATTTTAGAACTAAAGGGCCTCATTACCCAAAACTTGTACCCATAGTGTGACTGATAATCTTGATAACATGTGAACATTTTAAATGCAACTATCAAATTCAATAGTATAATATTGCACTAATTAACTAAATAATAGTGCACCATGTGATAAGAAAACAAAAACAAAATCAGAAAAATTGTCACATGCACTAGTTTGCTAACACATTCTTTACACTGACGGTGTAAACCGAAATTTCCTTAATATCTATTGTATTGCGCCACTGTGTCTAAACACTGGTCCCAAAAAAAAAAGAAAATAGACACATAGCACAATACAATCAATTTGGAGAAAAATTTGGTTTACAAAGCTACAGTAAATAATGTTTTCTCAACTAGGAAATCCATATGTTGAATGTGTATGTTGCCGTAGAATCAGTACATATAATTAATGAAGATTATAAAGTCTGGTAGCGGGTGACGTTTAAAATGGCAGAACTTCAGAAATCAACTTTTCATGGAGGTTTTTTCTTGGAATAGTGACACATACACACACTCAACCACACACACTCACATATGGTGGAGCCCATCGGATCAAACTTTTTTTAGTATTTTTTTTTTGATAATTTCTTTCAATGATCCTAGAAAATACCTTTTAAACACATTAGACAGTTAGAATCATCAAAATTCGATCGGGATCAATGAGGTCCGTAACTTAAGAAAATCCGCAAGTTTGGAAGGGAAGTGTGGTGTGTGTGTGTATATATATAGCTATTTAAAATCGAAAACTGATACAAATCAAAATCCCACGGGATTGTCGTTAAGGTTTAAAAATATATTGAAACATGTAGAGTTTATTGAAGTTTGTAAAAATTTATTGAAATGTAAAAAGTGCGTTGAAGTATGTAATTTTTTTTTGGTCTTCTTCGAACTTGTAAACAAGCCCACAAGACTATTAATAAAAGAATCATTTAGACACAGGTGAATACCGCACGAAATCGGCATTTTACTTAATTCATAAATTATGAATCTTGTTTGATATTTCTCAAATATGTTTATTAAATAATGTTTCCAGTGTTATCTAAAATATTATAAATTACGAAAAGATATAAATAATTGAAAAATGCACTAGTCGTAAAGAAGGACAAACAAATCGGACAGAATTAATAAATACTGTTTATTTCTCACTTTTAAAAAAAATTTGTTTATATATGATTCGATGCATCACATTATTCGATAATTGAAGTGTGACAAATAAATCTGATCCTCCAAAGAATATTAATATATTTGAAGTCTCCGGTTGGTACTTTCCGGAGAATTAGGCCTCTTTTGGCTAAATACAAAAAACTAATTTTTTGGTTTTTTGGGTTTTGTCTTTATTCATTTTTTTTTTTTGCATTTGTTCGTTTTTGGTTATTTTTTGTGATTTTTTGGTTTGTCTTGACGAAAGAAATCTAAAAAGTATAAAATTATTAACCAAACTTAAAGTTTTGTGAATAAAGACGAAAAATTATGGCAAAAAACCGATTTTTTGGTTTATTTTTCGTCTTTATTCATAAAACTTTAAGTTTGACTAATAATTTTATACTTTTTAGATTCCTCTTATCGAGAAAAGCCAAGAAACCACAAAAAATTTACTGAAAACTAACATATGCAAAAAAAATTTTGAATAATGACAAAACCCAAAAAACCAAAAAACTAGTTTTTTGTATTTAGCCAAACCACCACTTAATCCCCCAAGCAACACATTAGTAATCGGGTGATTGTGAGTATATGTAACAATTTTTCCGTTCCCCGGTTTTAATTGGTGTTCCCCGGTTTTAATTGGTCCTCCGCTAGTAGATAGTGAGACAGGTCTTTTAGGATTAATGAACGTTCGCCCAAGTCAACCGAACACCTGAGTTATCAGAAACATGTGGGTTGTTTACAATAACGGGAAAAAATAATCCTAGCTCTGCTTGCTTAACTCCCGAATTGCTTTTTCTAACAATAAAATCCAAATCAGTGCTTATATAGGTGATTTACCGTAATACACTCACTAGAATTTTTCAACGAATTTTTTCCCAACAAAAGTCGAGCTAAACGGAATTTTAAAAGGTAAGTTCAAAATATTATTCACTATTTGAAACGAGCAAATTTTGCGAAAAAAGAATATTTAAAGTGATTTTCGAATTGGAAAATTTTAAATTATGGTAGTAGAAAGACTAAATCAGCGAAACCATTTTTATGAAATTGGGTAAAAGATTTAGTAGTTCAACATTACATATTCTCGATATATATGTATATGTAGTAGTTCATTTACAAAGGTCAAATTCAGGATCGAAACGGTTTTCTTTTTTTTCAACAAAAAAGAGAAGATTATATTGAAACTCAAAAGAGTACATCGTGAATGGATTGGAGATGTCTCTTGTAAGTAATCATGTGCAACAAAAAATTGGATGATACCCAAAATCACATGCCAAATGGTTGCAAAAATGAACCCCCTAGATTTTAATCCTCCTCGTGCCTTCGAACCATTTCTTAGGTCCAATGAATTGCCCAAATTATAATTTACATTTGGCTTGCACCTTAAAGAAGGACTAAAATCAACTTGAAATAATTACTTGTCCTTCGACTAGGCGACTAGCATCCTGATGGTTATTATTATTACTCCCTCTATTCTTATTTGTTTGTTCACTATGAAAAGTCGTGTTACTCTTCAAATAAAAAAATAAAGTGTTTTCGTGTATCATTTTTTAATTTTTTTACACCGAATTAAAGTACTCATCGTGTACTTTAATTTTGTGCAAAAAATTTGAAAAATGATACACGGAAGCACTTAATTTTTTATTTGAAAAAAGGCAAGAGAGAGAAAGTGGGACAAACAAATAGGAACGAAAGAAGTATTTTTTATACCCAAAACAGACCATACAAAATAAACATCTTTAGACAGAAAAGATTTGAGGACTCTGTCGTAGTAGGGATGACAGGCCCTACCGACTAATCTGAGGAGTTAAAACGTGTTTTAAACGGTCCAGATTTGACGAGAGTTAAAATACCCAAACACCATTTGGCACCCCTCAAATTTGAGCCGTTCAAACATATTTGAACGGCCACGATCGGGTTGGCAAGGCTTGCAGAGTCCCCAGGTTCCAAAACAAGAGCTGGAGTTGATCTGCAACTTATTGATATACTCCAACAAATTGAACAACCGGCAACTTATTGTTATACTCCAACAAATGGAACAGCTACAATTATTGAGTAGTATATGAAATACCGATGTGGGCCCCACATCACATTACGTCGGTTTAATCCCAAAAAATTTTAGGACGGTAATGGAGTAAACTTGAGTACAGAGCATATTAAACCCCCGAATTCCTTTCCGTTAAAATGTCGTTCAAGCTTCAGCACACACGCAGACACACACACACACACACACAAACACAATCTCTCTCTCTCTCTCTGCGTGTATATAGGTATTACGGTAAGAGTGGGTGTGTATGTCCGCAAGACTTAAATGGATTCAGAGTAGAAGTCGGGAAGTTGTGGCGTTCCCTTTTTGCATTGAAACTCCTACCCACCCACTGTCCAAAATCCAACACACACACACACAGCGAGCTTATTTTCCAATGGATAATAGACCGACTTTGTAGGCTAAAAGGAGACAAACAAAACTCTGCCTCCCATAACCTCTCTGCCTCCTCCCTACCTCTTACACATTGATGATTCAGACCCATCTCTGATTTCTCTCTCTCTCTCTCTCTCTCTCTCTCTCTCTCTCACACACACACACACACACACACATACACACAAAGACACACGATGGCTTGTCTCGGCCTTGAATCTCCTCCTTTACGGTACGTCCCTTCTTCTTCTTCTTCTTTTTATTTTTATCTGCATTCCATTTTGTTTCAATGGTCTTCGCTTTCTGGGTTTTGTTTGCTACGTAAAGTACAATTTTTTTTGGCGGATTCAGATAATTTTTTAAATGCCCATTCTATCATTTTAGAGAAGTTCGTAAGTTTCTGTTTGGCGAGTTCTTGTACTGTTAGTATTTACTTGGTGGTATTGACTTTACTTGCTCTGGTTACAAACTTACAATGCTATGTCTTCATTTAAGAATTTTGTGTTTAGGTTTTTTTTTTCTCCCTTTTATTAGTTATTTTGGGGAATGTATGGACAGACTGGTTTGACGTCCGGTTAGATTCATGGGACTGATAATGCGTCGATAATTATAATACCAGCAAACTAATACTGAGGGGATTAACAATAGTGAATTTCGAATAGTTGTGGAATTGGTTATTCTACAGATTTGATCTCTATCCACAGTTGTTGTAATGAATCATGTCTAATTAGCTCTCTCACATAGGCCCTTAGTGGCTGTGTTGAATCTGTTTTGAAAAAATGAATGTCTTGAATGTGTGATCTATTTTATTTGTTTGAAGCACGGTTCGGAGAGATTTGTTATATTCTCCAAAAATCACAGGGCTCGCGTTTCCGCTCTTGTCCTTTTGGTAGAGATCTGCACGTGCACGCAGGTCATGAGTGTCCCTTAATTCTCATGGTACATGTAATGTAAATCATCTCCTAACATTAAGCAAAACAGGAAAATTAGATTCTGTGAGAGCTAAGACATGGATTTGTGATATGATATTTCAGTTGATGATGTGATCGATACTGTGTTCATCCTTCCATTTACAATACTAAACTAACAGAAATTTTTGGTTCATCTGGTGTGTGGGTTGCATGAGTTCGTGCATATTTCGGCCTAGTAGCGTTTTATAAGAGTATGATGCATTCTGTATTTGCTAGTCTGATGCATTCCATTTGTAAAGAACTTGTGTATCTCTTGTAGAGCAATTTCTTTGCTCTAGTTTTTCTCTTCATCCACTGGACTTGCTTCTCAAATGCCTATTTGTCCTCGTTCACTATTTTACCATTGGTTGGCTGTTTATGCATTCTTATCAACCTGAATTGCTTATGCAGGAAGAATAGTATGAGTTTTGTTAAGTTACTGCAGAAACCTTCAGAAGACAAAGTTGATCCAGCTGAATATAGAGTACATGGTTGTAAATCTTCTTCCGCTTCTGCCCTAGGTAACATGTTTAATCTTTTTTGTGCAAGTAATAACTTGCTATCGTATACATGTTGAAACGCATGGGTTATCTTTGGGTTGTGCCTTTTCCTTTATCTGATTTCCCTATTTTAGACCTGAGATGCTTCGAGATGGAAAAGGAGAAAGAAGACAGTTCCTCTCCTAGGGGAGTTTTAGAAGCATGCATAAGAGGCTTGGACACTGGAGCAGATTCTCCTAATACCCACGTCTCAGATCTCAAAACCTCTTCTTCAAATCCGCATTCGCTTTCTCGCTGGCGAGTATTCTTCAAACTGTGGAAGAAAAGCTCTATAAAGCGGTTACCTTCCTTTCCTCCTCTTGCTGTACCGAAGATAATATCAAGCAGAAAGAGCAGAAGTATGAGAGAAAACGGCAATGCAGAGCTCTGTTGTTTCAAGTCTTCCTGGAAGAACTTCACCTTCTCTGATCTCCAAATTGCGACAAACAACTTTAGCCATGGTGTGTAAGTTAGTTCCATTGATTTGATTCAGCGTCACTTGAACTTTATTTCAGTTTACAGCATATGTCTTAGTCTGTGAGTTGCGAGGATGTGTATGTTGATACAAGTGAATTGCTAAATTTTGTATTTTCGCTTGTGTTCAAAAGATTTGTACTATATTTCCCCTAAATTTTGAATAAAATTGAATAATTTTTTTTTTGTCACCACTAGAATTTGGAAAATAGAAAATACGACTCTTAACCATAGTTGAATGTTTTCTTCCATTTTCCCGTCCATGATTTAATTTATTGTCTTTTTCTTAATGAACCATTTTTGGATTGTAAAATAGGAAAATTTCTGAATGTCTTTGCCTAAATTATTTCGCCTCGTATTAAATTTTCGGCTCTGACCTCATTGCAAGCTTGACAACTTCTTTAGTTATCTCTTTCCTTCTAATTTGTCTCTCATTTCTTCGATTGTGGATACCTATGGCTCTATGGACTACAGCATTTAGTAATGCAAATTGCAAAATTGCGAACTTAGTGCTATGTTGTCTCGCAGAAAATCTAATCGGGAAAGGTGGTTATGCTGAGGTTTACAAGGGCTGTTTACCAGACGGGCAGCTTGTAGCAATTAAGCGGCTGAACAAAGGGACAATTGAAGAGCAGACAACAGGCTTTTTATCTGAGATCGGCATTATTGCTCATGTAAATCATCGCAATACTGCAAAATTAATTGGGTTTGGAGTTGAAGGTGGAACATATCTTGTTCTTCAGTTATCTCCCCTCGGGAGTTTAGGATCACTTCTTCGTGGTTAGTTTGTAACTTTTTCTCTTCTTGTTTCTCCAGCATCTTTTGCTTTTGGTTTATGGGCATGTATTTCTACTTTCTAGGTTCCAAGGAAAAGCTAGATTGGGCTGTTAGGTATAAGATTGTTCTGGGCACTGCTGCCGGCCTGATGTATCTTCATGAAAACTGCCAAAGGCGAATTATTCACAGAGATATCAAGGCTGATAACATTCTGCTCACAGACAATTTTGAGCCTCAGGTATCTTTCCACTTTCTAACATGGATTGGTCAAACGCAATTTCATAATCTACTTCTGTTTTCTGGGTGCAGAAAGTAAAGGTCATTTGTATATCTTATTGAGCAAGCAAGAAATGAAAATGAAGTTTCCTTGTTATCTATGGAATATAAATGCTTCAAACTCTATAAAGTACACTATTGATCAATCTGGCTTCTTTTGAACCTTCTTTACATGTAGTATGTGTTTGATCGAACACAATTTCAAATTTGTAACTGACTGCAGAGTTTTCTCAGGAATTTTTTTGCTGCAGCATAGGAAACAGAACCATATTCCTCAGATAAGGCATAATTGTAACTGACTGCCAGAGTTTTCTCAAAAAAATTTTGGTAACTCGTAATTTCTCCATCTCTGTTTTCGGCATTGCCTTGGTGCTAAGTTTCCTTAAGTTCCTGGTAAACTTTGAAAAGTACCCCAAAGATGATAATACCAAAATTTGATGGATGGTGCAAGATAGCATGTGCTATTAGAACATAATTCCAAATCAAAGGGGCGGCATGCATAGGAAACAAAATCCTATTCCTTAGATAAGACTTTAGCCGACTGCCAGAACTTGAAGTTTTCTTAATTGAAACCTTTACAAGAGTTGTGATTTAGACAGTCTGCATATTTGTTTCCTGCATTACCGTGGTGCTATGATTACCATAAGTTTCTTGTAAATTTTGAAAAGTACCCCAAGGACGAGAGAAGACGGTGTCATCACTATTGGACTACGGGTGGACACCAGACATAACAATGCAGTTCTCCAGTAAGTAGTGAAAGTGTTAATGTGTATTATCTGGTCAATAAAGAGAGAAAATGATTCATTAACACGTGAAAACAAAGGAATTTTTGTACATGTAGCATTTCTATTCAAACAAGTGGCTCCCTTTGGATGTGATTTTGAAAAGTAACGGAAGGCCTTGGTTTAGTGGTGAACTGGTTATAACTCTGCCTATTAACCTTAAAGTTATTGGTTTGAACCTGAGGGCTACCACTTCGTGCATGGACCCTATCTAACCCACCAAGCTTTCATTAATGGGGACTAAATTGGGCATAGTTGTAGACTATTTTGGAAGGAGACTTTGTATTCTGCCCAACAAAATCCCTGTGATGAGACTGCATTTCATATGTGAAAATGTTTTTTGTTAGGCTCAATTGTGTGTAAACATCGCGTGTGTTAATGATTGTTGCACAAGAATTCCATTAGATACATCTATTCTACAAGCTGCTTAGAGCTAAATTATTTTATTTACTTAGAAATGGAAATTAACTACCTTAGATTGAAATCCACGTCTATCCAAGGTAAGCTTTAAATGCTTCATTAGTCTTGTTTCTCATTTTAAGGGTTGTCCTCTCATTGTATATTGAAACTTTTTAGAGTGAACAGAGCTGCTTTTTCTTATTCTATCAGATACTTGGCAGATTTAGGGAAACCCTTTTTTTTTTTTTGCAACTGAGGAAGAAATATTAATTTCTCTATTCTAGTACAACTCTACTTATCATCTGATAACAAGCTTCTCAATATTTAACTTCTTGTCCATGATTGTTTGATTGCTAACTTATCCGCTTCAATACAGATTTGTGATTTTGGGCTTGCAAAATGGCTCCCAAAAGACTGGACTCACCACCATGTACCAAAATCTGAAGGTACATTCGGGTATGTGACCCTAAAAACCCTTTAACTAAACTTAATGAATGAGTTATGTCTTAATTTTGCCATTGTATCTTCAAATAAAGCTATTTCGCTCCGGAGTACGTCATGCATGGTATTGTTGATGAGAAAATCGACGTGTATTCTTTCGGGGTGCTACTTTTGGAGCTCATTACGGGGCGCGAAGCCTTGGATGATTCAAAGCAAAGTCTTGTGCTTTGGGTAAGTTAATCCATTTCTAATCATTCTCTGCCATCAGTCCATCACCTGTCTTTTCATATTAAACTCTACTAGACTAATTATTTCCATTGTAGGCAAAGCCATTGATCGATGGCAATATTGTCAAGCAACTTGTTGACCCTTGTCTGGGTGATAATTACAATCCCAAAGAGATGGATCGTGTCATCTTGACTGCCTCTTTGTGCACGGAGCAAACTCCAATTCTACGTCCTCGAATGAGTCAGGTACGTACTGCTCAAATGGATGTGTTTATAAGTTTTGATTTCACAGTTTAATCAAGTTCAAGTTCATATAGCCTTTTTGACCTTTTCCTGACAATATGACACTTCCGGATATGATAAATGTTGTTGGTTTTCTTGATACGGTGGTACTTTGCATAAGCAATGAATTGTAGTTTGTATAGATAAAGCAAGAACATAAGACTGCTTGTTTTTGGGCTTCTTCACTTCTTACTTTAGATAAGCAGTCTCTCACTTGCTGCTTAATCCCCACCAGCATTGATAGAGGAAATTCTCATATTGCCTTTTTTTTTTAGTAGCATTCTGAATTGTGGTTTTTACCTCATAACTCATTAGCAAAAAGCTTTGGTTGATATGCCAACACTTGCTCTTTCATTCCTTTTTTTTTTTGTTTGTTTATTGCCTCCCTTTCTTTTCTGTTTTTCAAGTTCCCTTTGACAGGGCTGTGATTGAGTATATTGGCTTCATCCAATTCTCCGCTTTTTCAGTGACCTCATTTAGGCGTGAATTCTATTTCCTATTCTGTCAAGAGTGATTGGCTCTGTAAAGGTGCTCTATTAGCTTATGAAGGAATTTTGATTAGAAGTAACACTTCCTTGGAAGTTTTCTTAAAGCATTGATATTGTCAAGGGCCATGGATCTTCTGCACCCAATTTTTTTATGTACGGATGTTCCAAGTCACTCGGGAAAAGGATCGTGTCTCAAGTTTCTCATGTTTTTTATAGTCCAAACCATAATTGTGGCTGAAATGGCTTGCCACATGGGTACGTCAAAAATTGGGTACAGAGGACATCGGAAGAGTGTTAAGCCCAATATAAGGTAACATTATATCACGAACCGTTGAAAAAGCTTGAGTGGCAGTCTGATTTGTGTTTCTCTGCTGGTTACAGGTTGTAATACTTCTTAGGGGCGAAAATTACAACCTGGAAGGTTCGAAAGCATGTCAAAAGCGATCCCTCCAACGAACATTCTCAGAAGAGATCTTTGATGCAGAAGAATACAACTCAACGAAGTATTTGAGTGATCTCAATCGGCATAAGGAGGTCGCTTTGGGTTCCTGAAATCAGTTATCATATATCGAAACAAGTACGTATAGATTGTAGAGATCAGAAGGGGAAGAAGAAGCCCAAGATGGAACTAATTTAGAGTGCAGGTTGCAAAGACTTTGTTTCCAGATTACACTTAAGAGAAAATCCCCCTTGGTTTTGTGTACAAATTTGCTAATGTGGTGGGTGGCGTTTTCATGATTTAGGAACTCAATTTTTGAAATTTTGTAAAGTAATTAATGGACAGTAGCATGGAAGTTGATACAAACACAGAAAATGCTGATCTTTAATTCTTAGCCTTTTCTGGACTCTTTATGTGCAATTAAAAGGATATTAACCTGGTTATGGGGAGTCCCTTGGTATAATTTTACCAACCCCCCATAAAATTGGCAAAAAGATAGAACGTAGATAATTTTAGAAGGACCTGACTACATGTACAGATGGGATTGTCCAGAAAATGTTCTGATTGTGTTCGGGACGCACTTTTGGGTCCCATATAAGTGATCCGAACTGGTCAAACAGTGAGTCTTTGATTCGGGCATTTTTAATCGTCTGATTGAGCCAAAATTTTGTGGGGCCCTTTGAAAAAATGTTTTAACAATGAACGGTTTGTATCACTCGTATGAGACCCAAAAGTGGGTTTCCAACCACGATCGGTACATTTTCTAGACATTACCGCTTACCGATTTTGAAAGATGTAAACAATCATGCTCTGACTAAGAAAGTCCAAGGATATAAACTAGTTTTTGCGAATGCATACCTTTCCACAAAAAGAGGTATCGACAAACCCCTTGTCGCGCTCTTGGAGAATGGAGACGAATACACACACGCGCGCGCATACAGATTACTTCTAGTCCAAACTCTCGTAAGTTAGAAAAAATCCGGACTTGTGTTCCCTGCCGTTGGATTTAATCCAACGGCTATGGGAAGAAAAGGCATTCCCGAGTTACATTTCAGGTAAAATAGGGTTTCACGGGTTGCAATCTGGGTCATCTACACAACCGTCTTCACCCCTCCCCTCTCATTTTACGTTTTTCCACAGAGAGAAGAGAGAGAAAGGCAACTTCTGGGAGATCTCCAACACATCGCCAAGCGACTTAATCAATCTGCTCCATCCCATGGCGAACGACCAGGTCTCTGTGTGTGTGTGTGCCTGCGCATGCGCGCGTTGTGTGTTTCGATTTGCTATTGAAAACCCTACGTTCATTGTTTTTTCTCCTTTTCCGATACATATCGAAGAACCACGACGAAGAAAAAACCAAGCGAACAACCTGGTCTCTTGCTCCCTTTTCTTTCAATTTACTCTGACAAACCTAGTTTTAAGGGATTTCGATTTCGTGAAACAAAATGTTTCAGTATTTTTTTGATTCTATTTTTTGTGGTTGGGTTAAAATAGAATTAGTGTTTAAAGAGATTCAGAAGTTATTTCGTGGGTAATTTTTTTGGTGTCTCTGATTCTATTTTCTGTAATTTTTTTAGGTGTGAAACTGATGATAGCCATAATTAAAAGGTTCAATGAATTCAGAGTGACATGGCTAGCCCTGGAATGACAAGATGAAAACCGGAACAGGATTCGGAGTTTCAACTCTTGTCGAATGGGTTCTGAAAAACTCTTCTTGATCTCGGTTTAGAGTTCAGTGTTCTGAGGTAAATGGCTCCAACAGATAACAACCATGAAAAGAGGAGAATTTGATTTCTGAAGGGAGACCCAATCTGAATGGAAGTCGCGAGTTCAGGAATTGGGAGTGTAGAAGCTAGGCTTGGTTCAGTTCTAACCAACTTGCTAAGCTGAATGGAAGTCTTGATTTTATTATTATTTTTTGGTCTATGTAATGAATGAAATGAGACTCATTTTCAAACTTGATAGTTTTTGTGTAAACCTGTTTTTGAGCAGATGTATCTGTTACATGCATCTTACCTCAACAATTGCAAAAGTACAGTATTATTGGATTTTCATAAACATTTGGGATTCCTAGTCTAGTTTTACCTCAACGACATCAGACAGCATTCTAATTAGGTGAACGCCATTGTGCTTTGGACATCCTGAATGGTCAACTTTGGTTTTTAGTTTGGACGAGACACCAATTTGCTAAGCTGAAGGCTTGTTCAAGTTTTTGAACGAAGTGATTTTCTACTTAATACAGTTGCAGAAGATGCTCCGAAATTTCGAGATTTTTAATGTGACAGTGAGACTGGCAAATGGCAAATCAGTTTCCATAACTCGAAGCACAACTAATGATCTAGCTTCTCACCTTAGTGCATATTACTAACTATGATTAAGGTGTTGAAAGTGGTTACAAAGATGCCAAAACAGGTTGCTTGCTCGTGTACACATGTACTACGTGAAAAAAATTGGGCAATATCTCCCTTGTTTTTTGTCCTAGCCCGACGTCAAGCGTCTCAACAAACAGCGATAGCAACAATAGAAACACAAAGCCAAATTCACTCATTTGTCATCATACACGAAGCCAAAGTGATACTACCTACTCAACATGAAAAATGGAGTAATAAAAGAGATACCAACAGCAATTGGAAAACCACATATTTTTCTATGATTTCAAAATTGTCTTTACAACAAGGTTATCTTTTACATATTCATCTTGCTACATAATTATTTTTTTCTTTCTTGACATTAACAAAAGAGATACAAACGAAATTGGAAAACCACATATTGCTAGAACAATAGCTCCTAACCCAAAAGGGGCATCTCCTACACTAGATGAATATGTATAGTATTTGCTCTAACACTTCCTTTGAAAACAGTTGGTGGCTAGCCAATCGGCAGCATTGTTCTTTGCCTTATAGCTCCAAGAAAAAGTCTACAATTGGGAAGTTGCAAAAAACAGAACATTATCAACCAAAGCACTAATCTCCCTAGGGCCGGTAGAAACACTTTGATTGAGCATATTAATGACCATTTTGCAATTTGATTCAAAAATTGCCTCAAACTTGTGTTTGCTCTGACACTTCATCAAATTTGTATCAAATTTATGAAAAAACAAATCCTTCTTTGACTTCCAAACCACCTACATTCTCAATCAACAAATTCAAAAAATTTCATTATCCAAACACCCAACACAAAAATATAAAAAGGAATAAAGTCTGAAGTGAATGCATACAGACTAGAAACCATGTGCGCAGAGAATGATATGAAACTGTTTTATGCCTTGAGTCAAGCTCAAAAAATTGTGTTATACTAATATTTCTCACTGTTCACATATGCAAACCAAACAAAATTTCGAAAAGCAGTTCCAGTGAATAATAATAACTAGTTAGCCAATCAATTTCTTATTCAAAAGCTTAGAAATTCACTCCAAAAAAATTAGCTTTATGATCAGTCAATTGGTAGTTAGTAACCTAATGCTAGAAGTTCTATGCACGCGGCTTCAAATGACGTCAGCACCTCTTCCTCAGGCGATTTGTGCAATCGGGTTCTCCTCGACCTAGCTCGTCGCGTTCAACCATGGGAGACGGATCAATCACCACGGTGGATGGTTTAAGGCTTAAGACAGTTGATTCAAATGAGGTTCGCATGAAGTAAATAGCATTTTCAACTCACGATCAACTCAGAGTTCTGTGCAAACCCCAAAATCAAGGGTTTCAAGGTCCCCCATGGCCACTCCTGAAAAATACTCTAATTTGAGTTCTGATATTTGAGATTCTCCTGTAGATACTCCTCTCCAACATTCAGCTAAACCTAGCTTGATCCACATAGACTCAAAACTAGTTTGCACAACCTTAACCTAGTTGCTAAACACACAGAAACTAGAAACACCCATGAAACCCCATACCTTGTTTCCACTTCCCCCACCAAACATTCCCCATCACGCACCCTCAATCAAATCCTTGGTTCCTTTAATCTATCCCATCACAACCTCAATCCTTCAAAAAACCCTAACTAAAAAAACCCTAACACCTACGACACAACTCCAGCTTCAATGGCTCCTTTTTCATCTGATGGTGCTTCCCAAAGTATCAACCCTAATAAGCTTAAATTTGGTCCTCACAACCCTACCTTCTCGGGATCCAGTCCATCCCGTAAGCTGTAAAAGGTTTTTTAGGAAGCAGGTGGCCGCCTAGATAGTGCAGAGCAACTAGCCTCACTGGTCAAATCTATAGAGGATGAAATGCATAATTTGGGGGTCAATGTTAGCTTCTGTTTCTCTAAATTCAAGTACCATCTCCTCCAACTCCAAGAAGCAGGTACTAATCTGCCTGCAATTGACATTGATGGGGAATTTGTCTCAGTGCACAATGAACAGGAGCCAGTCCATCTGCCAGATCCTAAGGCAATTGATAGTTCCAAGAATATGAAGCATCCACCCCAAGGTCCCCAGGCTAAGAATTGGTCTTCCCTCTTCAAAGCACAAGCACCATCCAAAACCATGAAGTTGGAGCTCTACCCTAAGGTTCAACAAGGAAAGGATGCCCATGTTAGTTTCGAGGAGGCGCAGCTAGATGATGGAATTGGCAAACATTGCTTGATTGGTAACCTTCTGGACAGAAAAATGCCATTTCCCCTCCTCACTGCCACTGCCCATGCTACTTATTCGAGTTTGAAGACGAAACTTCCAAATTGGCGGTATTGGAGGGAGGCCCTTATTTTCTCTCTCACAGATATCTGGTTTTAAAGGAATGGACAAGGATGCTAGTGCCAGGTAAAAACCATCCCCCCACCATTCATGTGTGGATCAAATTGCACAAGCTACCCTTAGAATTTTGGACCCACATTGGCTTTAGCAAGATAGCAAGTGCTATCAGAAAACCCATCCATATGGAGAAGCCACTACAAACAAGAAGCGTCTGGACTACGCCCGTATCTGTGTAGAGATAAGTGCAGGGGACGAGCTATCTAGTGATATTACCATCTCAGTTAACTCTGATTCCATCATGGTTGGAGTAGAATATCAATGGCTCCCTCCTAAGTGCGATAGATGTATGGTATTTGGACATACGTGTGCCCCTAAAGCTTCCCCCAAACCAATAACTCCTGGGGATGAGTGGGTAATGGTGGGCAAAGGTAAACTCATCTCAACACTGCTGCAGGATGATAACCAGGACACGGACGCTGCTTTGCCAAAGCAGATGTGTGAACACCCCGCGGAGTGCCCACGAAATCAGTTGTGGTTTGGAAAATGGATTTGATTGATTGATAGGAGTCACCATCTGGGTTTGAGGACCGTACCCGAGAAACCTTTTGAAAAATGACTCTTTTGCCCTTGATATGAAAAATATTTTACTAGTCTTGCAAAATGAGATTTCTCGGGTCCGGGAGCTAGTTTACGAGAGGGAAAGGAATTTGAAGCACACCTCTCATCCGGTGTAACCACCGTTCTTTACTAAATGTTTAAGGGATTTTGGAAATGTTGTTTGAATGAACTTTGTACACATATTCATGTGAAAACACATAGAATGTATTAAAGAGATGAATCAAATATGGGTGGATGTTTGTGCAAAATGTCATGAGTGAATGATATAAGATACTGAAACTTGATTAAATCACACTCAAACTATTCAAAGATGCCTCAGAAACCGATCACCAACATCGTACTTGCCACACCTGGATGGCAATCTAGACACCTGGATTAGGCAGATCCAGGCGCTTGGATTAAATGCAGGCGCCTAGAATGGGCTAATCCAGGCACTTGGAATGAGTGAATCCAGGCGCCTAGAATGCAGATCAGACAGCAACCTCAAATTTCCAAGCCTCACAATAAACAATAGATTCAGTGCTCCTAGCTTACTCTCACATACCCAGGATGATGTTTAATGGTTTTTATGATTGAAATGGACATCAAGATCAACCTCATAACACGACATGAGCCTGGAAAATCATGGTTTTGGATGATTCAAAGATGAAATGCAATGCACGAGACATGTTCCAGAGCTGATGTACTACATCCATGTACAAAGAATGCCACATGATCAGTTTATGCTTGTGGTTAAATGAAATGGAAATAAGCCTATACTAAAATGCAATAAAATGCATCTATTGGACATTAGCAATGTAGAATATGCTTAAGTAACATGAAAATTTATCCAAACTCTTTAAGAACTAAATAACTAGAGCCTATAAATGACATGTGGACTCATGTGAACATTCTCTTCTCATGTAATGCTTTATTAAATTTGGTTTTCCTTCTGAAATACACCAAATGCACATTGTAAAGAAGGTTAGAATATGAAACATGATTTTCCTAAGATAAATGCATGCAAATAATGTTCCATGAGCTGATTGAAATGCAAAGGAAGACAAAAATCATGACCAAGGTGTGGACAGCCCACGGAGATTGCATTGGTTTTCGTTTGGAAAGATTGTGATTTATTAGAGTCGCCACCCAGATTTAAGGTCCGAACCCGAGAAATCGATAAAAATATGACTCATTTGCCCATTGAAAAGGATTTTACTGATCACGACAGAACCAAAGATTTCTCGGATTCGGGGGTTTGGTTACGAGAGGGGAAGGGTTTTATGGCACCCCTCTCGCCCGGTCCGTGAACCGGTCTCTACTCAACATTTGGTGGGATTTTGAAAATATTTAAAATTTCATTTTAATCAAAAAAATGGGGATTGGGGATGGGAATCACATAAACAATAAGGAAATACAAAAATGCAAGTTTAACGTGGATGGTTGTGCACATGATTTACATGGAGATGACAATAACAAATAATTATCATAACGAAAATTTACAAAGATGAACATTAATAGAAAATGAATGACAATTCAAGAAATCATGGATATGAGGTTTGATAAACTGACTCACAATCTAGATCCTAGAATAGGGATTGAGCGCTCAAAGATGAAGGCTTGAGCGCTCAAACCCTCCAAACCAGTTTGAGCGCTCAAGTCTCATGGATTGAGCGCTTAAACAAGCTTCTGGCATCTAAAATTTCAAGCCTCTACATCACTTTTTTTTGCTCATTCTTTGCAAGATCAACTATTCATAAGCTCTTTTAATGAAGAAGCAAACTAAGAAAATAAAGCTTTGATCTTCCAAAGGATGATACAAAAAGAAAATCATTATGATTCAACAAGAATAAGCACCATTAGTATAGATATAACAACATTCTCACACCAGAAATCAGATAAATAATGATCCATCATTGAAACAACCAAAAATTGACAAACTGCTCAAGAACAGCTTGAGCGCTCAAAGAGATGGTCTTGAGCGCTCAAGCCATCATATGGCCTTCTGATTTTTTACTTAAAAATAGATTCTGGGTGATTCTTAGGACCATAAACATGCGAAATAGAAGTTTATGAAACCATACAACTACTGTTTTGCACTTGAATACAACATTTTCAAAGGTTTTGAGACTTGATTACCGTAAAATAGTTAATTTAGGCTCATGCAAATGGTTTTGAGGTAAAAAAAAAAAAGAACTCTTTGAGGATTAAATGAGCCTAATTAACTATTAAATAGCAATAAAAACCAGGGGAAAGCTCAATACTCAGCAAAAATAGAAAACTGCCCAGAATTGGGTTTGAGCGCTCAAGGCATCAAGCTTGAGCACTCAACCCCTATTACAACTGCAGATTTTGACAATGTTTTTAAGCAACTTTCGGACCTTTGTGAGTTCAATACAAGTATGAATAACTTGTTTGAACTCACTGGTCACCCTCAGATGAACAAAAACAGTGGGTATCACTTGTCAAACTACCTTTTTTCACTTGATTGGAAGCTTGAACTTGGTTGTGGGTTTGAAGATGAACAATTGTTGGTGTTTTTGGCTGATATTGTGGATGGATGGTGCAATGTATGAAGGTAATTGATGATCAAGGGTCAAATTTTGGGTTTGGCAGATGGTTTTTGCAGGTGGTTTTGTAGAGAGAGAGAGAGTGGACGATTGCTGGGAGGATTATAGGCTGGAGTATGGAATTGGTGAACCCCTGAATCAGGGGGTGGTGGATGGTTTATATAGAGTGAGTGGAGGGAAAGAGGGGAGAGAGAAATGGTGGGTTTGTATCTTAGGAGTAGTCTTAGGTGTAGATTATAGCAATTTAGGGTGTATTATATGTGTACAATATGTATAGAAGTGGTTAGACGCTCCTCCCTGCATGAGATCTCATGATGAGATACTCTGCAGATTCCTGACTGGTTCAGAATTGAGCGCTTAAGGGGCTCCTCGGGGGTTTGAGGGCTCAAGGCCTCAAGCTTGAGCGCTCAAGGCTCTTGGTGGCAGATTGATGGTTTGGCTTGGTTCAACAATGCTTGGGTTGGCTTAGGTTATTTGGTGATGTTTGGTTAATTTTGATCAAATTCAAGCCATCTTCACAAGCTCCGAGTAGTCATGATTGGTCCGTTTCATCATCGGGAATGCTCGAGCGCATCCCGGGTTCAAAATCGGGGTGTCTACACAAGGGGAGAGGATCTAGGCGCCCATATTGAAAGGGTCCAGGCACCTGGACTCAATGCAAGCGCCTGGAAAGAGCTAATCCAGGTGGTTGGATGTAGTACTAGAACACAAAATGAAATCTCTTCTTGTGATGTTTAAGACCTTTTCCCAAACCCTAGGCCAGTATAGAAGACTAGCTAGAGCTTGTTTGATGTCCCCTCAGGGCCTTTTTGAGCATATTTGGTAGATAGCTATGTTGACAAGCTTGATTGATGAACTTTGGTTTGATTTTTTTTGGCGGGATTTTTGGTAAGTTAATGAGCTAGACTTTTGTTTCTAGAGGTATAAAGGGTTGATTGTAGGTGGTTTGATTGGAAGTTTGATTGTGGATGATGAAAAATGGGTAGAATCAAGTGAGTATGTAGAGTTAGGATGTGAAAATTGGATTTTGATGGTTGAAAATGGATGGAATTGAAAGGGATTAATTTGGGATGGAAATTTTGGTATGATTTTGGCAGAATAACAGTAAGGAAGAGAGGGAGAGCTGATCCTCCAAATGAGAGAGATGAGAGGCTTTATATAGGCAAAATAAGGTCCAAAAGGGGCCACTTGGACCTCTTAAGGGTGAGGTTTAAAAGGTCATCATAGGTCATCATCTCTCTCCCACTATTTCTAACAGATTTCTGTAGAAAATTCCCAAAGAATCCTCCAAGATGCTCCTCCCCACTCACTTGACCTTGGACAACAAGTATCTGGAGTGAATCTGGGCTCCTAAAATTAGGGAGTCCAGACGCCTAGATTGAGTCTGGGCGCCTAGAATAAGGGAATCCAGGCGCCTGGATTAAGAGACAGCATAACATATGAAACTTCAAGGGGCCATTCCGGGTGCTACCGAACTCCGTTTTGTGCATGGTTTGAAGTGTTGGAAAGCTTGTCAAGTCTAATGTCTAACACAAGTGGTTTGAACCCAAGATGATTTTTACATAAAAAGTTGTGACCATTTTACCCTCAGAAGGTCGGAAAAGCAAGTCATTTTGGTAAAACGTGCACATCTCCCTCATTTCAAAATAGATTGGGACGTATTATATATCAAAAAAGAGATTTTTGAATGTAATAGAAGGTGGTGCAAGGTTGGGTTTATTTTGGAGAGGTTTAGGAGGGGTTTCCAAGTTCACAATCAAGCCTCGTGTGCTCTTATTAGGCATTTTCATCATCGGGGATTGCCAAGGATTTTCGTGGGTTCAAATTGGGGTGTCTACAAGATGCAGGGTATTAGTTGCTCCCTAAATTCCGGACTAGTCATCACTGAGCCTTCATAATCATTTACTCATCTCACCCCTCTACTACAGGAAATCTGTTCCTGTTCTGAACCTTCTGATCATCAAGCACAATAGCTCCTCTTTCATGATGATACGCTTAGTGAAAAGATGGATGATGAGTTTCTGGTACATGATGAAGGGGGTAACAACTCATCATCCAAGAACAATCTGGGGAGCTTTCCCCTCATCATCATACCAAATCAGTATCCAATACCACAAATTCAGTAGTGCAGGGGTTCCAAGAATCCAACAGCTCCAGGAAGAAAAGGCTGAACAAGGAGCGCAAGCTCCGAAATCAGGGCAGTATCTAATCTCATCTCTACTTTCTTGTCTTTTGTTAAATAAATCCATGTCTACTTCATGCGTATGTTTTGGGTTCTGGAACTTGCTTGGCCTCAATGATCTTGTTAAACAGAGGACTACTAAAACCTATTTGCATAATAACAAGCTATCCATGTTCGGTCTTCTTGAACATAAAATTAAAGACCCTAATCTTAGGAGGGTAATGAATTTTGTTAGCCCTCACTGGCTTTTTGCACACAACAACATATACTCCCCCTATGGGAGAATTGTGGTATGTTGGGACCCTCTCATTTTGCCTATTCAGTTTTTGGCCATGTCCAAACAATACTTGCATTGTGAGGTTAAGGAGTTGCATGAGGGTTATGTGTTCCATGCTACATACATTTATGGATCTAATGATCATCAGGGGGAGACTAGAGCTCTGGAGAGACCTTTTAGGTCTTAAGGACTTTGTCCCCTGGGTTGTTTTGGGTGACTTTAACGTTATTAGGTCACCTAGAGAGCAGGTTGGGGTACTCATTTGTGTCCCCCTCATGTTGATGAATTCAACTCCTGTTTATTTCACAATGGCCTGGAGGACTTGAGATTAACTGGTTGCCACTTAACTTGGTCTAATAGAAAGCAACCCCCCAACCATATCTCATCTAAGATAGATAGGGTCTTGGTTAATGAGGATTGGCTTAATGCCCATCATCCATTTTCCTCAGCCATTTTCCATACCCCGGGATCTCTTGATCACTCCTTTGTTATGGTTCACATCATTCCCCTACCTAAAACTGGCCCCAAACCTTTTAGGTTTTTTTGACTTTCTTGCTGACCATGCTCTGTGATTGGCGCCTGAAATGGATGCATTTGAGCGCTTAAGTAGGGTGGAATTGGCCTAATTGTCATAGATTTAACCCTCATTTTCTTTTTAATATGTGCACGTGGTTGGATTTTGTGCTTGTGCTTAAGTGCAGGAATTTGAGGTGTTCTGGCGCCGAATTGGACTTGTTGAGAGGGCATGCACGTAGACCGAGGGTGAGAAAAGCTGAAGAGGTTAAGGCCTGGTGATAAGCCCCCAATGTTGTATATATCCGGGCTTATCTAGCTCATTTTGTTCACACACACACGCATTTTAATGCCTTATTCGATTGATGTTGCGCGAAGTGTATTTTTGGTAGTTTCAGGGAAAACAAGTGCATTAGGCGCGTTTTGAAGTCCTTTGGGAAGCATCCCAATAATTCAAGGAGCAAGAGCCCCATGACATTCACCCATCGAGCCTCGAGAGCCAAGAAATGAAGATTTGGCTAAGGCTCGGGAAGTTTACAAGGCACAAGATCAAGCCGGAAGGCTAAAGGCGTAATCTGGGAGTGATTAAGCACTCATGAGACCAAGTGCTCTCCTTTCCGAAGCTCGCACGATGTTCGGAAGTGTTTTGGAAGATGCCTGGTAGCACACAAGGCCAATGGATGGCGAAGAAAGAAGGAGAAACCTCAAATGCCTTAGAATTGGTGCAGGTATTGATACCAGTATTGATAGGTATCAATACCTCAAGCAGTTAAGCTTCCACGAACCTTGGGTATTGATACCCCCAAACCTTGGTATCAATACCCAGGCCTTTCGGGTAGCCTTTTAAATGCAGGTATTGATACCAGTATTGATAGGTATCAATACCTAGCAATCCGAAAAAGTGTTTTAACCACTTTTTGGACTTTCTACTTATGGGAACTTTCACCTTTAGTGCTTTTAGGATATTTTTGGTGTGAGAGAAAGACTACTTGTATAATATCTCTTCCTCTCTCCTTCTCTTTGATCCTCACACACTTTAACTTAGATATTAGTTTTGCTCTTCCTTCTCTCTTCCATGGAAGTTAATTCCAAGCTCTCTCTCTCTCTAGATTTTCCCATGTAAGTATTGGACCTATGTTATTTTCATGTTTATTAATGTTATAGCTCTTGCTTAGTTCTACCTAGAAATCAAGTTTATTTTCAATTCCATTAAGTATTTAGTTTCCTTGTTTCACTTGCTATTTTCCTAGTTAACACTTGGTTTGAATGGTTGTTTGCTAGTTTCTTCAAGTATAAAGTGATAGGTTAAGTTAGTCTCTTCATTAAAATCAAGTTTAATTAGTTGCTTGTTATGTTTTTTATTTCCCTTAGGAAAATAGCCATGTTTTATGTAGTAATGAACGAGTAGTCGGTTTAGGCTCGGTTAAGGGGTGACTAGCATCCCGTGACTTGGGTTGGTTCACTCTCCTCGCAAATGTTGCAAACTTTGAATGTTAATCAAAGAGTTAGAATTAATTTTATGTATCAAAATTGCGATTAGTTAATCCCGTTGATCACGCGTAGCCAAGGGCGTGACCGTTTGGCACGTGTGATGCTTCGGGCTATGGCAATCAAAATGTTTGTATAAATGGCACAAGAATCCTACTCTTTGAGAAACACCACTTTTCTAGTAAATTGAGTTTAAGTACCAAATCTTCCGTTCGGGGTCGTTTAACGACGCCCCGAGCCGGTTATCTTAGGGGAGAGTGAATTGGCCTAAGGCATGGGTGTTGGAAACCCCTAAACCTTGCCTTCCTTTAATTAGTCTTTTAATCCTCGAGTCATTCACGTAGTTAAGTTAAATCCACCCACAAACTCCAAACGCCAAGTTTGCCGCTTTAAGGCTAAACCCTCATTCGCGAAGTCAAATATTCACGCTCAGCACATTTGGTCCCTGAGGACTCGACCCGGACTTCCGGTTACTATGCCACGCGTCACCTAAACCCTACGCTTGGGGAAAGCACATTGAGATACAATCCAAGGACGCAAGCACCTGGAGTTGTTTTTGCATGGAAGTGATGTTAATCCGTTAAGAGCGCTACACAAGAACCTTAGTAGCGCTCAAGTTTGGCACAAAAGGGCTAAAAAATTAACAGAAGGTTTGGGAGTGCTACACCAAAAGTAGTGTAGTGCTACCGTGTGGTCAAAGGGTCAACGAGTCAACAATCGAAGTTGTACGGACTGGCCACGATAGTGAATCGGGAGCGCTACACCTAAAGTTAGGTAGCGCTACCGAGGGCTTTGTGAGGGTCATCAAATGGCAGCGTTTTGCCCATTTCGTCGGATTTTCGTCAGTTTTTTATTAGAATTACGAGGATTAGTATAAATACTAGGTTTTAGCTTGTATTAGGGTTCCAAACTTTTACCTAGGGAATATTGTTCAAAGTGTTTTCAGGCTACGTTCTTCAGCACTCAATTCAGCATTCTACATCGAAGTTCATTCAGATTTCCGTCTTTGTATTGATGTTTCGGCGTTAATAATCAAGTTTATTCCTTTGTCACGATTTGTGGTATCGATTTCTGCTTTTATTTCCTTTATTTTAATCATGTTTAGATCTAGGGTTCTTAATCTTATCGTTGCATTTTTAATCATAATGAGTGAGTAGTCGCATAGGGTACAGCCGCAGGACGATGGTGTTCCGTGGTTAGTCTAATCAATGTTTCACCTCGGGACCGAATTAATTCAATTTTAAGCAATTTTGGGAAACGAAACTTTTCTAACGAACAAAACCCAGGCATTGCCGAATTTCGATTGCGCACGAGAACTGGTGACAGGTGGTGCGCATTCGTTAGGGAACATTTTCTAATTCTAAAATCAATAAATCGAATCATTGTGGTCCGAGTAAACATTGGTTAGATTAGCTGCGAGTGCTGGGTTCCCACGGTTGCTCCCTCTTCTTTAATTCGTAGTAGTCTACTTCAGTAATCTTAGTTAGTTAATTAACCAAATTGAACAAGGGGTGGCTACCTGAGAGCCAATTTAAACTAAAGCCAACACTTTTGAGTCAAACACCATTAGACCGTCTCTGTGGTTCGACTCCGGTACTTCTGGATTTATTGTGCTACACCGGTCGAAAGTCCTACGCTTGGGACACATTTTTAGTCTAATTTATAAATACTTGGTCGGTCAAGCACTCTGCTTCTTCCTACTATCCAGAGAGTGTGGAGAAACTTTGTCTTAGGTAACCCTATGTACCATGTTTATGAGAGACTTAGACTTCTCCAAGTGGAACTTAAAAAGCTGAACATCATAGAATTCAGTGACATTTCAGATAGAGTTTTGAGGACCAAGACTTATCTTGAAGATCTCCAGTTGGAATTAAGCAATAATCCCTCATCTGCCATCCAAATTGAGGAGAGGGATGTCTTTAAGAAATTCCTTACTCTTTCTAGAGCTGAGGAAAGTCTTGCTAGACAGAAATCTAGTATCCAATGCCTGAAGTTAGGGGACCAATGTACATCTTTTGTCTTCAAGTCTGTGAGTAACATTAGGAACATAAGTAAAATAACCAGCCCTTTCCTTGATGATTCAATCATTATCCATGATATGGTTGTCATCAAGGAATCTTTTGTCACATACTACAATAACTTACTTGGTAAATCTCACAACTCCCATTATGATGGCTTTGAAAGAGTTAGTCAGTTAATCACCAGTAAGTTGACTAATGTTCAAAGTTTGTCAATGATACAAAACATCACTAATTCTGAAATTAAGGATACAATTATGGAGCTTAATCCTAAAAAGGTTCCTGGCCCTGATGGTTATAATGCGACATTTTTCCATGAGGCTTGGCCTGTTATTGGCTATGACATCATTGCTGCAGTGTAAAATTTCTTTAGATCAGGTAAGTTGCTTGCCAAGGCCAATGCCACCATTGTGGCTCTTGTTCCTAAAATCCCTAATCCTTCAAAGGTTAGTGATTATAGGCCCATCTCTTGTTGTAACATCATTTATAAATCCCTAACCCTTCAAAGGTTAGTGATTATAGGCCCATCCTCTTTGCCCATCCTGGCAAAGAGGATCCAAGTTGCTCTTCCTGTTATTATAGATTGTGTTTAGTCTGGTTTTTGTTAAGGGCAGGAGAATTGCATATAATATTTTCCTTACCCAGGAACTAATGAGAGGATACCATACATCATCCCCCTCTCCTAGATGTGCTATGAAGGTGGATATTATGAAGGCTTATGATAATGTCAAATGGGACTTCCTTTGGGATGTTCTTAAAAGTATGAATTTTCACCCTAGGATGATTAATTGGCTACATGCATGTGTTACCACTGCCAATTATTCACTCAACATCAATGGGGAATCCACTGGTTACATCAAAGGTAATAGAGGTCTTAGGCAAGGGGATCTTCTATCATCATATTTGTTTGTAATTGTGATGGAAGTTCTAACTTGCATCCTTAAAGAAAAAGCATTGCTTCCTAATTTTCAATTTCACTGGAGATGTCGCAGGACTAAAATTATCAATCTGTGCTTTGCAAATGATCTTATGATCTTTTGCAAAGGTGAGACGAACTCTGTCACTCACATCAAGGATGCTCTCCATGAATTTGAATCTCTTTCTGGCTTATCCCCTAGCCCTGGTAAAAGTAGTGTTTTCTTCTCTAGAGTTCAACACTCCATTAGGAGTGACATCCTTCAAATCCTAGGCTTTAATGAGAGCTCTTTGCCTGTTAGATAGGTCGGTGTCCCCCTACTGTCCTCCAAGCTTAAGCATAGTGATTGTAAAGAAGTGATTGATAGGATCACTGCTAGAACCAAGAGCTGGACCAATAGGGACCTTACATATGCTAGGAGGGTGCAATTGATTAAGAATGTGCTTTTTTCTATGCAGACCTATTGGTCCTCCCCTTTATACTTCCTAAAAAGGTCATCAAAGAGGTTGAGGCTATCCTTAGAGCCTTTCTCTGGTCTAGTCCTGACCTTAAAAAGTCTGGTGCCAAGGTGTCATGGGAGCATCTGTGCTCTCCTAAGCATGAGGGTAGCCTGGGCCTCAAGTCCATCCAAATATGCAACAAAGCTACTATTGCTAAACATATTTGGTTCCTCATTTCTAGCAGGGAACAATCTATGTGGTGCCAATGGGTGAAATCCTACTTATTAAAAAAGAAAAGTTTTTGGGAAGTCAAGGTGCCTAGTGACCAATCTTGGGTTTGGAGAAAGCTTCTTAATCTCAGGCCTATAATTCATCCTCTTATCAAAACTGTCATTGGCAATGGCAAGTCCACATCGCTGTGGTTTGAATAACGGCACCCCTTTGGGCCTTTGGCAAACAGATTTGGCTCTAGGGTCTTTTGAGTTTTTGGTCTCCCTTGTGACTCCAATGTTTCTGCTGTTATTAAGAACTCCCAATGGGCTTTTCCCATCACCCATACATTGGAGATTATGGAGATTAGATCAAATCTATCCCTTCTCCCCTCTCCAACTAGTGATAAGGATGATCAACCCAAATGGTCCCTTACTACCAATGAGGATTTTACTATCTCCTCTCTATGGAATCATCTTAGGAATCCCTTCCCCAAAATCCTCTGGCATAAATGTATTTGGTTCTCTGGACATATACCTAAGTGTAGCCTAATCACTTGGGTTGCCATCCGAACAAACTTTAAACTTGAGGATAGATTGGTCCTTTTTGGTACAAAAACTATCTCTTGCTGTAGTTTTTGTAGTGGGAGTGAAAGTCACAATCATCTATTCTTTAATTATCCATACACTTCCTAGGTTTAGGATTAGGTTCTTGGTCTTATCAATGTCTCTTGGAATGCCAGATCTTGGTCTAGCTGGATGATCATATGGTTACCATCAGGGGCAAATCATTCAGATCTCTCATAACCAAACTTGTGAAATGTACGCAAATTTCAAAATACTGCTTGTCCAATTCCAGTTGTGGTAAGTAAAATCTTTTCAATGGTCAAGCTTAAACTACTGTCCATGGGAGACCTCCCTCATGGTCCACAATATCAATGCTTGCTTACTAAAGGGAATTTAATCTAATATCTTTTATGGCACTAAACTCTTTTTGTATGTTGTTGCAGGTCTATACTACAGATGATCCAGGCTTTCTGGGGGTCCATCACCACCGGTCTCCATATCACCATAGGTTCTTGTTGTGCATTCTTGTAAAGAGAGGTACTTCCTATTCCTTAATCTTTGGAAATGTGTGGAGTTATTTGCTGGGATACTCTACCTGGATTAATTGGTAATAACTCTAAGTTGTGTGCACCACCATTTTTGTGAGACCTTGTGAGTGAGTGATTTGAGCCCCTGATTTCTTTGAGAGGGGAGGTAATAATGAGAGGGGGAGCTTGGTGAGAAATAGGTGAGGAAGGATTGGACCTTAGTGAGTGTTTGGAACGGTGAGGTTTTGAGGGAGTAGTAGGGTGAGCCACCATATTCTAGGTTTTCTTACTGTCATTGCTATTGAACCCTATTTTCTGTTGTGATCTTTACCTAAATGGTGCAGTAGTTGTGGTCCATTGATTCTGCTGTTGTCATTTCCTGAATACCACATGCACCAATTGATCTTTTACTAGATTATGTTTGGAAATTCTGAGTTGATGTTCTGGAAATTCAATTTTATGCTGTATTACCACTGTTGCTTGTGTCACGGGCAGTGTATCTTTGGGCAGAGTTGCTGAAAATTGTGATTGTATAATTCTTTTGGAAAGCCACATTTTCAGACAAGATGTTTTCCAAATTTTCAGACAATCCCATGGCACTGTTTAATTCCCTTCTGGGAGGGGGATTTCCTCCCATTTCAAGTTCTTAGTTCATGATTTGGTTGTGTTCAAGAACTACTACTATCCATGTGATAATCAAGATGTTCAACTACTTGTGCTTGTTGGAGCAAGAATATTGTGATCCAAATTCAAGGGAAAGTCGACTGAGTCACAAGTTTAGAAGAGATCAAAGTGTGCTGATCAAGCTTTGCTCATGTATTTTTGTTGTGTTTCTTTTCCTTCTTCCTGAGAAGGATTAGATTCACATGGTTACTCCAATTCCTTACTAGTCCATATTAGTCTTGTTTAGGTGTTCCACGAAGCTAATTACTGTAGCCTTTTGGCTTTTTCTTTTCTTTTCCTTTCTTTTCTTTTCTTTTCTTCTTTTGTCCTCCTGGGGTATACCCTTGTAGGCTGTATATTCTTTTGCCTCCTTTTAATTTCACGCTAAATTACCCAAAAAAAAAACCTAATGCTAGTGGCAGAATATTTTCACCAGACTCTTAGAACTATGATAGAGGACTAAGATCACAATGTGCACAGTGGTTACATATCACAATGTGAACTATGAGTCTATGATAGAGGACTAAGATCACAAACTGTTTTACGCATAATTTTTTTGGCTTTTCCAGATGCACAAAATTAGAGGATAATCATTAACACACGAATATTTACAAATCCAAGTAAATCCAAATGGAGCCTTAAATTTACTAGAAAATAGAATTAAAAAAATGCTGAAACATTTTGTTTCACGAAATTGAAATTCCTAAAAACTAGGTTTGTCAGAGTAAATAGAAAGAAAAGGGAGCAAGAGAACTGGTTGTTCGCTTTGTCAGCAAGGTTTCTTCTTCGTCGTGGTTCTTCAATCTGTATCAGAAAAAGGGGAAAAACAGTAAACGAACTAGGGATTTCACTAGCAAATCGAAACACACAACGCACGCACGCACACGCACACACACAGACCTGGTCGTTTGCCATGGGATGGAGTAGATCGATTAAGTCTCTTCGCGATGTGGTGGAGATCTCCCAGAAGTGGCCTTTCTTTCTCTTCTCTAATGGGAAAACGTACAATGAGAGGGGAGGGGTGAAGACTTGGTTTTGTAGATGACCCGGATTGCAACCTGCGAAACCCTATTTTACCCGAAATGCAACCCACGAATGCCTTTTCTTCCCATAATCCAACGATAGGGAACACAAGCCCGGATTTTTTCTAACTTACGGGAGTTTGGACGGGAAGTACTCTCTCTCTACACACACACATATATATACACACACCAGACTTCCCCTCTAAACTCCTAGATTTTGTTAAGTTATGAACCTATACAGTTTTGTAAAAACGGCTCGGATCAAGCCCATCCCGATATTTTTTTTTTTATGATTTCTCGTGGGGACCCTTAAAAACACTTTTTAAACACATTGGATGATTTGGATCATTGAGATTCGATCGGAATCAATGAGGTCCGTAACTTAACAAGTTTTAAAAATTGGTATTTTGAATGTTTTAAAAATTGTTTTTGCAAAATGAGAACCATCCAATTTGTTTAAAAGGTGTTTTTAAGAGATGCAGCGGAAAGAGCGCTGATCCGAAGCGGTTTAAACTAACTTTAGATCGCCGCCTTCCCAATATATTTTTTTTTTATGATTTATGGTTTTTTTTAATGATTTTTCTTGGGGACTCTTAAAATCACCTTTTTAACATATTGGACAGTTCGGATAACCAAAAAAATATCAGGAATGTGGAGGTCTGGAAGTCTGGGCTAGAAGTGGAGATTACACACAAACACACACACACACACACATATATATATATACAACCCCGATCTGCTCAGGAAGGTTGTATTTTAACCAAAATCCAAACTTTCACTGTAGGCCGGCTGATAAAAGATGGTGGAGCTCGCAGGTTGAAATGCGGGTAAATTAAACCGGGTTATGTCTATCCGGGTAAAAACACAACGTGGGTCAAAACCCAACCTCCTTCCCATTCTAGATCTCAAAAAATTTCACGTTCATTTTCAAACAAGAGAGAGAAAGAGAACAGGCGATTTGGCAAAGAACAAGAAGATCGAACCAGACGTCCATGCTAACAGCTCTCTCTCTCTCTCTCTCTCTCTCTCTCTCTCTCTCTCTCTCTCTCTCTCTGTGTTTTTTATCTATGACAATTTCGTATAGAAACTAGGGTTTATTTTTGTACGGAACAGTTGGGATCGATTTGCTTTCACATGTTAATGTTGCTGCCAGGGTTACTAATCGATCTTTTGATTGAATCGTTTTCAATCTCTGTTTTCGTACAAAAACTAGGGTTTATTTTCGTAAATATGGCACAATTATGTAAGTGGCTAGTAATGTGGTGTTCTAGATAAAGATATGGATTTTTTACAACAAGATAAATGGAGTGGAAGCTTTCCTGTGAAATGGTAATTATTAAAGATCTACCAAATCCCAACTTTAGGCACGCCATTTTAGAGAACAATGAGAATAAGGCAGTAACTAACAGCAGAGATACAAAGGAGGCTTGTTTCGATTTTTCACCTAATATAGTATTCCAATTTTGATCATGCATATACTAAATATGGTTATGAAGTGGTTGAAATGGCTTGTTTTTCTTGGAAGATGATTAATAGAAAACACAATTTTCATTTTGATGTTGATGTTGCTGATTGATTTGGTAGATCTGGTGTTTTCATTTTGGTGCTTTTCATTGCCCCAATTGTTTTTCCTTAGTTTTATACAAGCAATTTCCGAATTAACCGTAGTTTTTTTTTTTTTTGAATTAACAGTGATTGGTCCTCAACACAATCATGTCTAGTTCAAGCAACTGCGTTAAAACTTGTTACCCTCGATTTCAAAATGAGAAGTGCGGTTGTCGCTTGAGAGCTGCTGTGAGAATTTCTGAATCATACAAGAACCCTGGAAGGCTGTACTACGAGTGTCCGAAGGAGAAGGACAAAGGAAAATGTGACTTTTAGGACTAGTGTAATCCAATTGGGTATAACCAACCCAATTCAGATGTTGCATCAGAGATGGAACCGGTGAAAAAATCGGATGCTCGTGTTGAAGTCATTGAAGTCAATGTGGCTAATCTAAAACACATGGTGAATATCATTGTGTTCTTGTGTTGAATAGCCTTGGCAGGGTCCTTCATTGCACTTCTCATTGCATTTGTTAAGTAACTGTATGACTGTATTAGGGTATGTATTAGGTAGAAATGTACAAATGAGAAGTGTTAGTCCTAGCTACGTTGTTTGTAATCATCCCATTTTCATTTGTAACATTTTGTTCATGGAATTGTAAGCACTATTCTCATGATGGGTTTCTGTTATAGTATTCTCATACAATTCTCCCAATACAAATGTTATTGCTCTGCCAAATAAATGGTTACTAAAAACATATCAACAGATGCACTTGAAATGTCTATTGCAAATATCTTGAGTTTCTTTTTTCATCTTATTGTAGGAATATCTTATACTAGAGATACATCATGGATATCTTAACAACTAATACTATGATGAGGTTACCACCCATATGGCATAACACTTAATAAGTAAATTTCTGGTGAAACCTGTATGAGTAATTTGAGTGAATCTAGTTCTATCTTTGCCTTAGAAATGCTGATTCATAAGATCTAAAAATAAAAACCACACCATGGTCCACCCAAACACCAACATATTTCTGCATGGAATATATCATTTATCAGCATATTCAAACGAACCATGAAAGCCACTTGAAATGTCTATTGCTTAAAAAATTCAAGAAACAACCATAATATCCATTTTGCATACCCATTTTAGTCAACACCTCAAGTTCTTAAAACAAAATAATAGAAAATAGCATAACACCCATCGTTCAGAAAGTAAACAATGTGCCAGATTATCCCAGTGAACAAAGAAAGATTCAACCCAACAGATTCCAGTGACAAACAGAGTCCAGAAACAGCTTCCAGTGAGAAACAGATTCTAATGACAAAAAGATTCCAATGTGCATTCAACCCATCCTGTGAGAAACAGATTCCAGTGAGAAACAAACTCAAGTGAGTATGTGAAAAATCAAATTGCAAACACTTACACTCATCGTCAAAGTCAATGTCCTCCTCTTCCTCATTGTCCTCATTGTTCAACTCGTCATCATCATTCAATGTAACACTTTGCGAAGAACTAAGGAAAAAAATTCAACAATTAACATTAAACAAGTAATATATAAGTTTCGAACAATTAAATGAACATAATTAGATTCATACACGTTCGTTCCAAGAAGTTTTGGACAATTTCTCTTGTCGTGGGATTGCCCTACTAACCCACAACCATTGCAACGCCTAGCCTTCTTGGCAGCCTTCTCTTTTCCACCCTTTAGCCGTTTACCACAACCCTAATTTTTCATCCAAAAATCAAAATGACTGGTAACACTAGATTCATCCAAATCGAAACAAATATAGAGAGAGGTACTTGCTGGTTAGATTTTGCCAAAAGATAAAATTTTGTTCGTCTTCATGCTAGCCAACTACGAGCAACTACAACAAGGCTCTTCTCAAACCTTTAGTCGACTTTTTTTTTCAATTTGACTGTCGATTTGTTCTTCAATGTCGATTTCTTGGTCGACTTCCACTCTTGGTTCAATCTTCTTGTTCTTCGCCAAATCACCTGTTCTCCTTCTCCCTCTTGTTTGAAAATGAACATGAAAAATTTTGAGATCTGGAATGGGAAGGAGGGTGGGTTTTGAACCGCGCTATGTTTTTACACAGATAGACATAACCCGGTTTAATTTACCTGTGTTTCAACTCGCGAGCTCCACCATCTTTTATCAGTCGTTGGATCTCATCCAACGGCCTACAGTGAAAGTTTGAATTTTGGTTAAAATACAGCCGTCCTGACCAGTTCGGGGTTATATATATATATATATATATATATATATATATATATATATATATATATATATATAGAGAGAGAGAGAGAGAGAGAGAGAGAGAGAAGGAAATGACTACAATACACACCTTTTATTTGAGTGTACCATATGCACCGATTGTATGACCTAGATTGTACTACCTCATCAGAAATCGTAACATTTTTTAGTTTTCGTAAGTTTTTAGCAATATGATTCGTAAAATTTCTTATGATTCATAATATTTTGGTGTGTCTCATAACTTTTATAAAAAAAATTGTAACTTTTACAAAAAAAAATTCTAACTTTTATAGAAGTGTATATCATACACACCTTGAGTGTGTATTGTAGCTGTTTCCTATATATAAACCTAAATTTGATTTCAAAACTTACTTTGGCCCATGGCCGGCTCTGGAGTAGGAGCAAAGAAAGCCACGCTTTTGGACCCAGGAAAAAATACTTAAAGGAAGGTCCTTGTATTATTGCTACTTTTCGTTAAATATTATGCTCAAGCATCTACATAACCCATGGAAAACAACAATCGAGAAGAGAGAGAGAGAGAGAGAGAGAGAGAGAGAGAGAGAGAGAGATAAGACAAGCGTGTTTTATAAAAGTAACGTTGTTTTTTAAACAATTTAGGAATCTACTGTTGTTTTCATTTGGAACTTGAGATCTTTAACCACTTCTCAGTTTCAACCTTAGAAGTCTCCCAAAATTTCATCCAACGTATCTCCGTCTAGCGTGGATGTTTTTCGTCCAGCGTGGATGTTTAGCCAGCGTGTCCATATTTATTTCTCATGTCTAAAATGAGAAGTCGGTTTTATTTGAGTTTCTCTAACTTGAAACATACTTCCCGTATACTAGTTGTCTACCATACATACTTTCCGTATACTTATTTTCTACCATACATACTTCCCATTTCTAAATGAGAAGTCACTATAATTTGTATTGAGAACACTTATTTTTGGGGAGTATTTTAAACAACCCATTTTGGACCTGAGAAGTTATTTTACACATCTCATGTTGGACCTGAGAAGTTTAATTAAAGATCTCATTGTGGACCTAAGAAGTTAAACTATTTGCCAAACATATTTTGTCTTACATTATCCAAGTACATCTCATTTTCGACCTGAGAAGTATTTAAAGTATCTCTCTCATATTGGACTTGTGACTTTTAACCCTCATTTTTACAAACTTCAATCGTCTTATTTAAAGTTTGGGGTGGATGGGCTATTAATATGCAAGTCTTTAAAAAAAAATTGAAATATTTTGAAAATGTGATGAATGTTTTGTAATCTTTTCAATACATACTACTATTTTCAAATGTCCGAAGATGTTTTGTACGTTTTATTTTCTTTACATGCCCCTAGCAATCAATATGAATCTCAACCCTACCACTTCGTTACTCAGAAAAAATAAATGTAAAGTTTTTAAACAAGAAATAAAAAACGAGACCAAATATTTATTAAAAGAAAACTCATTATTTCTTTTTCGCTCTAGTAAAAATAAATAAGTGTG
The DNA here is from genome assembly GCA_022606695.1 of Vaccinium macrocarpon. Taxonomy (NCBI): domain Eukaryota; kingdom Viridiplantae; phylum Streptophyta; class Magnoliopsida; order Ericales; family Ericaceae; genus Vaccinium; species Vaccinium macrocarpon. The sequence goes on from CM040174.1 coordinate 16,191,067, forward strand.
GATTAAATATTTAATTGGCATTTTTATGTGCTTCTTCCTGTAGAGGAGCAAATGGAGATTGATGCTTGCTTAAATAAACCACAAAAAATAACAGTTGGAGTTAAATCTTCAAGTTGCATTTAATGAGACTGAAGAAGCAAAGAAATCAGTGTCCTCAGAGGGAAGCAGAAAGGAACATTGTGAATGCATCATTTGAGAAGGCAATGTTGGAGCTTGGACAAAACTGTAATGTGCTTTTGTAGATGTAACTTTATAGTTAAGTGTGACATGAAATTGTTGAATACTTTGTAAATATAATATGTCGATCATCTCTCTCCCTCTTTTCCGTTTCTCTTTGTCAAGAGTTATGACTTGCTACAATATTATGTATATTCGCTAGTAATTGTTTCTTTGTTAAGTGTTGGACCCCTTATTTGTCGAATAAGTCTATCTTTACTCCCTGCCCCCCACTCAACCCCAATTCTCTTCTTGAATCTATAAACATGAAAACCAACAATGTTGCAATTGAATATAACAACAATACTTCATTACAGACAGAAACCAACCAAAAAACGAACAAATTACAAATCTAACAACAATACTCAATACTTCATTAGGTTAACGGCCTTTGATGCATAAACACGTGAAATCGTAGAGTTGCATAAATTTTTTTTAAAAAAACCACCACCCCAACTACCCTTTTAAAGTAACACTCAATTTAACATAGATTTTTCAATCACAGATTGAAGGTTTTCCAGTGTGATGTTCAAATATAGAGACTTTTGTGTAGGTCGAAATATAACAATCTCCTTCAGTAAGATACAGGTCTACCTTAAGTATCCCTGGAAATAATTCTTTGTCATATGCCTTCCAATGGATAGAGCCCCATACTGATCCTGTGGGATCCTATTTAAAAAAAAAAATCCATTACATGCCAAAAGTATGTTTTGCACTTTAAAAAATATGGACAACTAGGTAACCAAGATTTACCTTCAACTCTAGCAATGGCTCTCCTAATTGGTTACACACACATGATTTGACCAAATCCACAACCTAAACAATAATCAGCGGTCAACTCACTAATCCCGAATTGAAAATTTTACCATAATTTATATATTTGAAAAATAAGGCGGGTATGACAACTCATGAGTGGGACTCATTTCAGATTGCTCATTTTGTTCACAATAGCCAAATCTGTGTATTTAGGATCTTACAGGTACCGTTGGCGCACTGCAGTTAGCCAAGCAGAGTTATCCACAAAATCAGTGTCCTCACTTTCAACCGTAAGGGCTCGATGAAGGAATTCTTGTGTGTTCATGGTCTCCACACCCTCTCCCGCAACTCTTCGTTCCATTGCCTCTTTAAGAACACCACTGGCCCTGGAATTCTAGGTCAAAGATGTAGTCCCAAACTACTTTCTTCTTTGCCCTTCCCTTTCCATTTGGGGTCACCTCTGTTTGCCATTGTAATACACGTATCTCATCTCAATCAATCAAACTTCTTTTATAGACAAAGGGTCAGATGTATGATAAGTTTGAATACATTACATGACATGTGTACCCAGGTGTCATTTAAATTGGGTCGGGGTTACACTCCATACAACTGATAAATTGCACAGTTGGGCAGGTATGCTTTTACAGTATTCCTAACATGTAAAATTATTGAACTCTCCAAACTTTTCAGGTTGAACATGATACGTAATAAGTTCTCATTTGCAGTTTGAGAGTTTGTTGGTTACTTCTCACGTCCAACATGAGAAGTGTTTTATTTCTCATTTCCAACCTGAGAAGTTTCATAGATTTGAAATTCAATTACTTATCCCTGAGGAATCTTGTCAGATGAATTCAGACCCTTTATGATTTCTATAAATTTTGCATGTGTATAAAATGCACAATATTTTTATTCCAATAGGAAAAATGCATTAGGAAAAAACCGAATAAGGCCATCAATAGAAGTTATTGGGTTGGTTTCTTAGTGGTTTAATCCTAAAATGTTATTGGGTTAGATTTAAGCTCAAATATAAACTTAAATTGAATATATGGGTGCGTATAGAAAAAAACTGTATAGCTCCTAATTTTTTAGAAAGTATTAACACATCATACTTCAGAATTAACAAAAATAGTACAAAATCAAATACATTAGTACTGAGACATACTTATGAAACCCACCAATATATAGTATTAACACATTTTGGGAGAAGTATGTACCCCAATTAGAAACCCTAAATACCCTAACTCTAATCAGTATGTACCCCAATTTGAAACCCACCAGTATGTATCCCAATCTGTTGAGTGGAATGGTTTTGGACCACAAACATCTTTTCAATATATGTTACTGCCACTTTAGGGCTCGAAAAACTAAATTTCATCTTGTTAGATGCAGACACAGAGAACAAAGAGGAAGAAGACCACCATCACCAGCACTCAGACGAAGACCACCACCACCACCGGCGACCAACCACCACCACAGGGATTATTTCATCTTGTCCATCGTTTCATACAAATTACCCGTCGTCGTCCGTGCTATTTGATGGTGAAATTAGCCCTATTAAACATTTTTTCTTCTCAAATCAAGCAAATTCTTAAGCTATTAAAAAACCACACATTCATGACTAACATTTATCCAAATTTTAAAAACTCAAATTGGAACCCTAGTTTTTCAATTAGGGGTTATCTCTGCAAACTGTAAGAAGTTGAGAGAGAGAGAGAGAGAGAGAGAGAGAGAGAGAGAGAGAGAGAGAGAGAGAGAGAGAGAGAGAAACCATGGTGGCAGGTCTGCTTCGAATGACTCCTTGTACGAATCAAAGCATTTGATTTACGGAGGTGTCTTCTTGGTGTGGTAGGCGGCAGTGGAGGTGCTCAGGTGGTGGTGGCTAGAGTTGGACTAATGGCTACCAAGTTCTCCATTTGTCTCTCTTCTCTGTATGTATGGACTGAGAACTTGGGGTAAGAGGAAAAGAGGGAAGAAGAGGCGGAAGACAAAAGACGTGTGTTGTTCAGTTTTTGGATTTTTTTTAAGGCAAAACGATGTCGTTTTGCTCCTTCCTGTGTAGGTTTTGTGTGGGGTTGCTATGTGAGTAGCATTTTTGGGTAAATTTTGAGTCACATAGGGGTGTTTGGGAGGCCCAACTTTTAACTTTTTACAAAAAAAAAAATTATTTTAAATTATAGTCAGAATGTATTATGAATCTGTAGGTATTTGGGATGAATATGTAAAATTTATTTTGCAACAGGAATAGTGATTGGGATTATAATCATCAAAATGAATTATGAGTTGTTTTTTACCATGTTGCCTTTGTTTATTTATTTTTGTATCAAAATGGGTATGAATAATCATTTTAGACAATTTTGTTAATTAAAATTTCTATCTTTCCACTTGAAAATAAAATTACTTGTTATTGTTCAAATTCTTCAATAGTTTTTAGGATTTCCTAAGTCGAAATTATCAATATTACCTTAAGAAAATGTTATTATTAATATTCATTAAATATTTCAGTTAAAAAAATATTCATTAAATATTTGCTACAATTTTCTTTTATCACATTGCGTGCACTATTGCTCACCACATGTGCCTCTTAGGAATGGCAATTTCCTCTGTGTCCAATGGATACCAGCCCCGCCCATCTCATATAGAGGCGGGGTTTATCTAAAAAAAATTCAATAGTAGCAGGTATGGTGGGATTTAAAAAATACCCTCTCGAATATGGAACATGTATGGTTTTGTTATCCCTACCCCCGAATTCCCGTTCCTACCCCGTATCCATTTATATACACTATATAAATTATTTCTATATATGAATATAGGTCAAAAAGATTCTTGAGGATTATTTACTTATAGAAATTGTAACGACCCGAATTTTTGTAAATAAAAATTTCGTTTAATAATTCAATAATTTATTTTTATTTTCTATTAATTGGAATATTTCCGATTTAATTATTTATAAATCCTTTTTAATTCGAACAACTAAAATTCTAGCCACGCATGCGAGCGTACGAGACCGAGTAATACATCTGTTACACTACTGTTGCACCCAGATGCCATTTTTAATATTCGGAACCACCTCAACCACCACCATTATTCCATCCAACCACCTCGGTACTCCTTGGTTCCATCCCCACTATACTTTGGAACTTGGTCCTTTGACCAAGTAAAATTCCTAGAGGTAATGATCAGAGAGAGAAATGAGGATAATAATTATAAAACAAAACTAAAGCCAAACTAAACCATGAAGTGAAGAAGGCCAATATATTTTATTTTGATCGGCTACATTCCTTTGTTCTTCAGAAAATGTGAGAAGGAAGGTCACGAGTGGTAGAAATAACATGAGGCTCATTTGGTCAATTTGCTCCACAACTCAAACAATCGTACCAGCTCCTTTGGATCGCACGATTTGGAGAGTAAATAAAGGAGAAGAAAGGAAAACCCTTTCTCTCCTTTGTTTGGATGAACAAAAGGGTGAGAGAGGAGGAGAAATGGTGAGAAATCAAAATCCCTTACCCCCCCTTTTTCTCCCCTTCCCGTTTCTCACCAAAAGTTGCGAGATTTGGTGAGAAATGGAATGATGGCGGAGAGTGCGGGTCACCTTGTCGTCGAATCATCGTCAAACTTTCACTGTTGTCTCGTCTCGTCAAGGAGAAGCCAGATCTGTGCTTAAAACTCAGTTTCAAGGTCACCAGAGACGACGAAGATGACCGGAATGGGAGGGAGAAAAACTGATCTCTCACGCTTGTTTGGATGTGTACGTGAGAAATTGCTTCCCTTTCCTTTCTTTTCTCACCATTAAAGGAAATCTCTCCCCTTTCCTTTCTTTTCTCACCCTACATGACACTAACACTATAGCCTCTCTTTTTTTTTTAAACTCTTATTTGACCGTCCAACGGTCGATTTTTAAACATACCAGCGGTCAGTTGCCGGTGGGAGCCTAAGGGGTGTTCCACTAACAAAAATAGTTTTTTTCCAAAAATCAAGACAGTAATCTTATATTACAATACAGAGCGGTTTTACATTTTGTCTCTCTCACAACTATCCTCCGTGGCAATTTGGAGGGTTGTGATTGAATTCAAAAGTTATGCTCCAATTGATCCAAGGGCTTTTATTTCTTTTCATTCAAATTTCAAACCCATAGGTTGAGGATTTTTTTCAAGGGCTAAGATTGACACAGAATCTAAAATGAATGATTGTTGGAGTGATTTTATTAATTCTACTAACAAAGATCTTCGATGTATCTTTTATTCCTAAAAGGAATGATTGTTGGGGTGTGGGCCCCATTGTGGTCCCTACACCCATGTGAGTGAGGGTGTGGTACGGAGTGGCACAAACGGTGTGTATATATCATTTTTGTTATTTGTGATAATGATAACAAGCCAAATGAACAAGATAAACAAAAAGGAATGGCTTTCTCCGGTGAGGAAAAAAAGAGAGAAACGAATGACTTTCAAAATTCCGGTAAAATTAAGGTATACAATATCTTCCTTATATCTATATACATCAGATTTTTGGTATGTTATGCACATATATCCCTTAATTAGTCGTATGCATTCCCTTAATTAGTCTTTTGCCTTATACAAAGAGATAAGGAATGACGATTTTCTTACGCTAAGTGGGAGATTGTTTGAAACTTTTACTAAAAGTCTTACTTTTATGTAATGGATTAATATTTAATTAGTTAATTATTAATCAGTTTTATCCCTTTTTTGATGAGAATCTATTATGGGCAATGTTTGCATGATATAATTTTATGTTGTGCATGTGTCTTTTATTCTACATTGTAGATGATCCAGTGTGTAGAGTACAGCTTACATACAGAAGATTGAATCATCGGTTCTTGTGGAATATAAGTTTTGGTTCACAATCTTAGATGGAATTTGACACACTATCAGTAGGATTGTAGTACAATGTTTTAGTAGGTTTGTCTTGACTATAGGGAACAATTCTAGTTCCGACTCATTGTGCTAGTACATTTTGTGTGTATTGAACATGATTGCTTTAAGGTAATTGTCTTAAATGTCAATTTAAGACAATTAGAACCTTATAGTTATTAAGAATACTTATGCTCTTAATCTGGATATAATTAATACATATATACATTTAATATTGTTGACTTTGATTCATTATAAAGTGAGATTTTTTTTATGGTCAATAGTCTTGGTGAGTTGGGTCATGACATTATATGCATGAAATATATGGATATTAATTATTGATAGAATCCACTTCTCGTTAGAGATTGATGATACCCCCTTGAGTAAACTTATAAGTTTTGATTATGTTAAACCCTGCAGGTGGATATTTATATCCGACATATCAAATAAGTTAAGTGGTTAGTTTCAAGGTGTTTTATAAGATGTTGATTAGTGGGAGATTGTCAGTAATCGACATTTAATCAACGGGTATCTATAATCTTAAAGTGGGGAGATTAATAAATATTTAATATCGTAGAGCTCGAAATATAATTGAAATAAGGACAGGAATGCAATTATAATTCTTTAGTGGTATGAATTATAATTTGTGAAGTAAGAAATAGAATCCTGGTAGGATTAAGTTTTCTTATTTACACAAGGAACCCAGATTTATTTCTCCTAAGGTCCCTGCCCTAGCCCTATAAATATACCGTCTTGCTCTCCAGGTCTTACATGTTTTTTGTGAGAACAACAAAGTGGGCTATGAAAGAGAAAAACAAAACTCGTTGGAGTCCACAATCGCGTACCAGATTCGAGGTATAAGGGAATAGGGCAGAAGATCGCAAGGTATGGTCGAGCTTTGTTCGTACTGTAATTGGGTTTAGGCAAAAAGAAATAAATCCACCGTGTGCTCGTGTCTACGGGGGAGAGGTAACCCTAATTCCGCCATGTAGGGTTCATATTTATTTTGTTGTTTAATCAGTACGCATAATTATTGGGTTCTAGGATTCGTTTTCCAACAGTGGTATCACGATAAAATAATCTAATCCTTTCTGCCGCCAACTGCCGACACCGCTGCTTCCAACCATTTTAGGTTTGTTAATACAAAGATGTTTCGAACAGTTATGATGATGATGTTTGGAGCCGTTCACGGTTAGTTGTGTTTGAGGACTTACTTTTTTTTTTCTTTCTTTCTTTTTGTGATTATGACATGTTTTTTCAGTGTTTTTTACATCTCATCAAGCCACGTATTTTGTTTTCTGTGCATCTTTTTTTTAGTGTTGAAGACCCGTGTGGTGAAGTGGATCTGTATGGACGTCTAGGGTTTGTAAGAATGATGCTCAATTATCGTGATGACCTTTCGTTTCTATTTCAAGGCTTCTAACCATGAGGGGAAAAGGTAAAATTGTCAATGCTGGAATTTCATTTCCTGGTGATCCTCAGTTTTAGTGATAAGCTTTGCTATAAAGTAAGCCTATATATCCCTGTTCACCTTTTTTGCTTTGCTTCGAGAGAATGAAGTAATTACATATTGTTTGATTTTTCTTCTATTCAAGCTCTAAAATTGATGTATAGTGAAATTGGATGAAAAGTAAAAGAAAAGTTCTATTCGGTTTGTTGTATCCGATGACTTCTATTTGATAGAGTGGTTTTGTTTAAGTTGACATCAAATTAAGTTGAGAAGTGCCATTGGGCATGGACAGTCTAATTGCGGGAGGAGTATAAAGCCATTGCTTGAAACTAATACAACGTTAAATAATAATTTTTTTTATCTCATTACATTTATTATCGAATTGATTTTCCATTTCCGTAATTTATCTTTGGTATTCCAGCTCCAATCGAAAATTGTGCAGTTTCACTTTCTTAGTGTTGCGTTCGACTAAGGACAATAAAAATGTAAAGTGATATTATTAGCTTTGTTAATTTGCTTTTTTTTATCAGGTTTATAAGAAGTGGGAGGTATGGTTGCAGGCGGGAGAAACGGTATGGGAAAGCTAAGAGAAAATATGGTCTTGAAGGGGGCTGGGTTGCATGAGCATCACACAGTGGTTTCTAGGTTCTTGGCAAGATGATTGGGAAACAAAGTGACTATTGGTAGAGGCAGATGAGGATAAAGGAATTAACTATGGTAAGTATTGGATAGATTCGACAAGCGTCAATTTTGGGTTAGAAGGGGTAGGATCTAACAGAGAATTTTGATGTAGCATGGTTTCATGATCAAATAAATTTTGAATTGCATCGGGATTTCTGTGCTTTTGTGGATTAGACGATGGAAATAGATTGAGTTTCTTCGGTGCCAAGTTCGGTTTTGTAAGTGCTACATTCTTATGATTTGTTGGTCATGCAATTACGTTACTTTTGCATAAAGATTGTTTATGTTGTTTTCTTCAAGTGTGACTATCGCTCGAGTTGTTGGATCCTAGATTAGTTGATGTAGTCAACAAAAACGAATAATTAATTAGTTTTTTTGGTGATAAAAGTAAGCAAGTGTTAGCCTTTTGGCACAATCAATTTACTCACACCTTGCTTAGGACACTAAAAGTCATATTGTACTGAACTCTTCGAGAAGGGATGGATATGCACTAAAATGATTAAGTGTGGTAAAATCATCTGTAAAGATAGTGCCTTCAGGCACGAGTTATCTTGCATATGTAAAGATAGTTAATAAATATGTACGCTCAATAATAAAGAAGGATAAGTTTATTTAAATTGTGTTCAAAACATGTTGCGTCGTGCCTTTAGGTGCGGACAATCTCTAGTTCTCTCACAATACATCACATAAAAAGTCGTGAAAAGCTAATTTATTCTAAAAACTCCTTTAGTGGAACACCCCCTATTTAAGCTTTTCCCTGTTTCGGTCAGACTACGGGTTAATAAATTAATATCCGGTGAAACCTGAACCGACCCAATGTATATTAGTACTACTCTAAGTACATGTGTCATGATCCGGAGCGTTTCACATACTTCAATCTGTCTTTAATTGTAGGGCTGCATGCTTGCATTCATTATGTTTGGTTTGCATCTTGAGTCCTTTGGCAAAAAAAAGCCAAAAAATGGTTTTTTTAGTTTTTTCGTTGTCTTTATTCTTTCTTTTTTTTTTACATTCGTTCATTTTGCGTCAATTTTTCGTGATTTATTGATTTATCTCGACGAGACGACTCAAAAAAGAACAAAATTACGGTCAAAACTAATATTTTTTGAATAAAGCCGAAAAATAAACTAAAATAAACCAGTTTATTGGATTAATTTTGGTTTTATTAAAAAAATTTAGTTTCAATCATAATTTTATACTTGTTGGATTCGTCTCGTCGAGACAAATCAATAAACTACGAAAACTTGATGCAAAGTAAAAAATGTAATTTTTTTAATAGAGACAAAATGAAAAAACCAAAAAACCATTTTTTACTTTTTTGCCAAAACACCTAAAACGAATTTAATTTTTTTTACCATGTTTCCTTCCAATCATTTTCACTATTTCTACTCATTATCCCATATTTTCAAGGACACCTTGTTTAAAAGGACAGGGTACGGAGTGTAAGCCCTAATTAGTACATCAAAAAAATTCACAACACCTCCAATCCTTATATACACACGCGCTCCAAAATTACCCTCACATCCTAAACGGCTCAGAGAAAGCATCCCAGGGAGTCAAGGTTCCGCCACCGCTTCTGTTCCCTTCGTCTTGTTCTTCGCGTCCATGGTGGCGCCCCTTGATTACTTACAGGAGATTCTATGCGATGATGGTGACTACAAAGGGGAGCATCACTGCAGTTGCCGCCTGATCAAAAATTTCCAAATTATTCTCATTTTTGTTGGTTGTGATTTCTCTGACTAGTACCGCCGCAAGCAGCGAGGAGTCTGGTGGAATTGACGAAGGAGGTGGAGGAACAGTATTCACTAATTTTTCTGGCATGGAGCGTTCTCTCAATACGTACCTTGAAAGTTCATGGCAGCCTTCGTCACTTTCAAATGCTCACTGGCGTCGACCTCCCTCCCTCTCTTTTACACATACGCACACATGGGCAGGCTATTAAGGCCAAGGCTGCCTCCAAATCTCCATGGGAGTAGCTAGGAAGGGTGAGAGTCAGGAGAACAACTGCAATTTAGTGATTTATGTTATCAGAGCAACTATTGGTCTTTTGGTAATACTTTTCTTTTGATTATAGAATTGGACTGCTTGATCTAATTTATTGCTCTAAATAGTTGTATCTCTTAAAATCCTTTGGTCAAACTAACAAATCAAAAGGCACTACAACATAATCTAAGCTGAATTGTTTCTACAAAAATAAAGAGCCTGATGATGGTATCTCAGTTTAAACATTTTTTCTATCTAAAAAACAAAGTTAGAGGCAATAATATCTCAGTTTATACAATCTCTATATCTTTCAAAATAAATCAAGTTTATACAATCTCTATATCTTTCAAAATAAATCAAGAAACAATGCTCTTTCCATCAAAATATTCAACAAAATCAAACTGCCTGTCAAGTAAGTTTGATTTATATTTGGGTTGTTCAAAAAAACCTTGGTAAAAAATTGTATTGAAGTTCTTGTTGTTTAATGCTTAGAACCCATAATTAATGTCTCTGTTTCTACAAAAATAAAGCGTGAGTTAACAGTATCTCAGCTAAAATGTACAATCTTAGTGTACAAAAATAAAGCAAAAGATAACACTATCTCACACTGATACAAAAATAAATCATGAGATAATGGTATTTCAGCTAAAATAAATCATGAGATAACAATATCTCAACTAAAATATACAATCTTAGTGTACCAAAATAAAGCAAAAGATAACACTATTTCAACTGAAGTAGTCTCTGTTTGTACAAAAATAAAGCATGAGATAATAGAATATCATCTAAAGCAAAGCATGAGATAACAATATCTCAGTTAAAATATACAGTCTCATTGCACAAAAATAAAACAAGAGATAGCAGTACCTCAGTTGAAATGTATAGTCTCACTGTACAAAAACAAATCAAGAGATAACAGTATCTCAATTGAAATAATTAGTCTCAATGTACAAAAATAACGCAAGAGATAACACTATTTCAATGAAATAGTCTCTGTTTCTACACCAAAAAAAAGTATGAGATAATGGTAGCTCAGTCAAAACAAAGCATGAAATAACAGTATCTTAATTAAAATGTACAGTCTCAGTATACAAAAATAAAACAAGAAATAATAGTATCTCAACTAAAATTGTCTCTGTTTCTACAAAAACAAAGCATGAGATAACAGTATCTCAGCTAAAATGTACAATCTCCGTGTATAAAAATAAACCAAGAGATTACAATATCTCAGCTGAAATGTACAGTTTCAATGTACAAAAATAAAACAAGAGATAACACTATCTCAACTAAAATAGTCTTTGTTTCTAGGTATCTTACATAAAACCAAGCATGAGATAAGATAACAGTATCTCAGCTAAAATGTACAGTCTCAGTGTAAAAAAAAAGAGAAGAAGATAGCAATATCTCAACTGAAATTTTCTCAGTTTCTACAAAAACAAAGCATGAGATAACAAATCATCTCCAAACATTTCATCCAACCAATTTTCATCTTCCAAAGTGTGGGAATTTTCATTTTTTGGAAATTTTCCTCGCATTTTCATGGCTGTGCTTATTCTTAGATGAATTTTCCAAGCGTCCGGTGAATTTCTAGTACTCCCTCTATCCCATAAAGTTACTCCCCTATGAAATTACGTGTAATTTTCAAACTAAATAATAATGCACTTATAAAAAATTTTTTTACCAATATGTATTTTGTTTGGTAGATCTCATTGAGAACTTTTATATGGCACAAGAAACTTCAAAAATTATTTTGCTAAATATAATATTTTTTACTATGAAAATTTGGCTTTAGTTTTGTAAATGACTAACTTTATAGGATGGAGGGAGTATTTTTTTGCGAACTAAGTCCGGATAGAACAAGCAAATGGGGACCGGTTCTGCACCATTCGTGGAATTATTTCTCCAATTGAAAAGTTATGGTGGCAATGCTAGTCACCTATTCCTCTAATCTTGTTGGCTAAGTAAATCTTTTGAGACATAAGGTTGGATGGGTGTAGCGGCTGGTTCGGGACGTATGACCAAACGGTTCATTGAGGCCAGGACCACCAGGTGAGGACCATGCCAGCCAATGATCGTTTGTCTCGGTAGTGCTCGCCCAGCTCGGGGCACCTTTCCTCTGGGGCTCAGGACCCCCGGATGCCCTGGCTCGGTGACCTGGTCCAAGACGGCACCTCGGCGGGGACTCGGCGCCCCCGGTCAGAGCGCCCCCCCTTGGGGACGAGTATCGACCTCGATGCCTGGGGGACACGCTAGCTGGCCGGGGGCTCGATCGAGGCACCTCTAGCAGTCTGAGCAATGCATTAAATGAGTTCAACTACCCCACTTGCATCGCATTTATGGCGAGCTACCAACCCTGCAGACTGCGCCTGCAGGGAGGAAGGTGGGGGACTTGATTGATGGGACTATCTGTCAGGGGATGACTCTGGGTGACAGCCGAGGATCCACTTGGTAGGTGGGTGTCAGCCTGCGCATTAAATGTGATGATAAGGACGGGGCGCGTGAGGCCCCTGAGGGGCGTGCGGGACACGCGCCCCCATGCCTATAAATAAGCTACTCAACCCGTCATACAGGGATCAGCTCTTTTAACTCCTCTTCACTCTAGAAAAAAGCATGGCACTACACCTTACCTTTTTCTTGACTCGAAACTTCTCCCCCCATCGCTGACTTAGCCATCAGAGTGCCTCCCCGGACCACCACCGTCCGGGCTAGGCACTAACGTGGTTGTTCCCTTGTGCAGGTTCACCTCCGGCGTCCACCAAGGATCCCTACCACTCTCCGACGAGCTTCCAAGGGCCCCCAGCAAGCCTCACTCGAGCTCCTCCCCCGCAGCACAGTACCAGGCGGCCAAAGAGGTCCAACAGGAGAAGCGCTCCCCCACACTGGGAATTGGGATGACACCTATTGAGTTAGAACGTGTACTGGATTAAATTTTGTGGCACAATCATTTTTGTAAATTTTGCATAATTTCTTGTTCTCTTCATTTATCCAAAAATGCTTTTTTCTTTCTTTTTCCTTCTCTCCTCACACTCTCATCTTTACCAAAAATACCCGCTTCTTTTCTCCCCTGTCAAACCACTCTTCTTCCCCAGTGAACACTCTGCTGCCGGCAACCTATGAATCTTCCGGCAAGCCATAAGATCAGCGAGAGCTCTCTCTTTCTCTCTCTCTCTCTCTCTACTAACAACATTTAAAGTAAAAAGGAAGGGAAAATGGAAATCACGTATGGCAACCATGGTTACGTTAGCCACGTCAGTCGGGCTCCATGGCCGCCGCAACTATGCTCAGCGGCAAGAGACTAATTCTGGCTAAGAGTAGGTGGCCGATTGGATGTTGGAGGTGGGGGTAGGGTATGGGGCCCGGCCGGCAGTGGTGCTGCCGGCTTGTGGCTTCCATTTTTTCCAGGAAGAGAGAGAGAAAGACCGTATGGGCGAGAGTACAATGCTCCATCGGGTATGGAGGGATATTTTTGTCCATTAAAAGACTTTAAACATGAACACTTTTAAAACAATGGACTCTTAGCCTCGTAATAATCTAACCTGGGCTAATGGCCCAATGGACTTCTACATAAGGAGTTAAGAGCAATTTTCCGTATTTTTAATCATTTCTCTCACTATCTCTCCAATTATTATTCTTATTTTCAATCATTAACCCTATTTCTCTCCACTCAAAATCAAGACCCAGAATGAACCACCTACACTTTCTCCCTCCTCTCTCTCTCTTCTAACGCATGTTCCTAAATGAAACCCACTGTTTCAAACCTAAAAACAAGTGTGTTTGATTTGATCCCATGGGCTCAACATAGACAAACTCCTTTCTTTTTTGTAGAACATAGATTTTACACCTTTTATTTTATTTTTTTCCATACATGGGCAACCCAACCGGTAAATCCAAAATAGTAATTCAGTCAGTTTCCGTTGGTCGGTGATCGGTTCCAGTTTTTCCCAACTTGAATAATTCGGTTCGGGGGGCGGGTGGGCACCCGAACCGACCCATGCACACCCCTAGATGTTACTATTATGTTAGATAACTACAGGGGTCCGAACCCTGCTCAACTCGAATTCACGACCTCCATCTTAGGATTCAAACTCCAGGAGCAAGACCACTGAGCTACAGCCCAAATCTAACACTACACATTCAACTAGTAGTAAAGGTACGCTGGTAAACAAAATTATTAGTACTTCAAAGTTTCAAACTATACACACACACACACAGAGCTTTTCTACACGGGGAGAAAATGATTGTGCACGATGTGCCAAAACATAGTTGAATCTAAATGTCTGCAGCATTTGTAGTTTTCTCAACAACATCGATGCAAAAGCCAACAGATCTTCCCTCAGACATGGCCTCGGCTAGTTTTGCCCGTGCTCCTTCATGGCGACGCAATGTTAGGACAGTGTTAAGAACAGCCCATCTGACCTGCGAATCTGCTTTCTTCTGAGTGAAACCCAAACCTTTTAGCAGCATATCCAACTGTTGCAACAATAAAAACTGCCTCAGCTATGCGAGCAGATGAACTTGCGTAACCATTATAAAAGGAAAACCTGTGTTCAGCATAAGTGAGATGAAAGCATTCAAAGAAGACTAAGCTTGTTCCCCAAATTCTGTCTTTTTTACTGTCTTCTTTGGCATTTTGGGTTGATATATTGTGAGATGATGACTTATCTCATACAGCGAGAAAAGAAAATAAAAGAGACAATTTGCAAAACATGAGTCTTCTAGAACGGGCTCTAATTGTCGTATGGTTAACTATAAAAGTTAAAGACTGCCTGTGTGGGCCTGAATTATCTAAACATGGGCCGAAGGGCCCAATTGTGATTAGAAGGGATAAGGCCCATTTGGGATTGACCCAGGCCTGATCCATACAAGGACCAGTAGTCCCGAGAGACTTCCCAAACGAAACCCTGGTTGGGAATCGAGTCCCTAGACCGGGCACTTCAGAGGGCCGGAACCGTGGATATCGGGGACTTGGGTACGGGTGCGATCCATGCAACCCGGAGCAGAGTTAGTCCCGCCCACCTTGAGAGCTTAATCTCTCTGAAATCACGAGAAACATTCATATAACTGAATTGACACGCATCATAATGGGATTGGATGCATGTGCCAACGTAATGATGCTCGGTTACGTACACCGTAACGTCATCCGGGCGGTTATCACACGTAGGAAACACGGACCTTGGGGAGCAAGCCAAGCCCTACTTATATAAACAAAGCGAAAGCTCACAAAAGAGGTACGCTCACGGCTCACATAATCTCTGATATCCCCTTTCAACCCTAGATCTGAGTACTTTCTCCTCCTCCTAGCTTCTGATTTGATTGTCGGAGTACCATTCCGGACTCCACGGTCCGGGTTGGTGCTAACGAGTTTGCTCAGTGTGTACGAGCAGAGCTCGTGAGGAGGATCTACTTTCATCCCAACACTCATCCAACGGGAATGACGGAGAATTTTTATCCACCACACTGCCCAAGGTTTGTGCCTCATTAAGTTTATCCACCTCGCAAGCGACCAAGAAACCTCCATTTTTTGCCCTGTGATGTCAACAAAGTTGAAGTGGATCAATAGCAGGTACAGTGTAGTTTGGAGTATTTGCCATTTTGGGAATGTACCTTTAGTTGAAAACTTCAATTCTTTTTGACATGGAAAGGGTTTTACTTTAGTTTCTCAGAGAAGATTGCCTATTTGGGAATGTGCATTTCCTTCACTAACCAAAACAAAGGTTCTCATACAGAAATTATAATAACATCTCAATTAGCAAAAAGAATAAAAGAACATGAAAAATATATGGGGGAGGCACTGATTCTTCCCATAGAGCAACAAACCCGTGAGGCTAACTGTTAGGCTGGGCCAAAAACAAAATGACGCATCAAGGTGAGTTGGAGCATGGATCTTCCATAATGTCAGAGTCAGGAACATGCCTGCACTGAGGTAGGCATGTTGGCATACCACGTCAACAGGGCCCAATCTCAAGGATGGGGGTAGGGGGTCCATGATGAATATCTTTTGGTTTTTGTTATGGCTCCATAAGAACCTTAGGGAATGTTTGTAATGCATAGGAAGTTAGGAACTCTTATAACGATCGAAGGCAGTTGAATTGACTCATTTGTAGAAATTCAGAGGTGTTGAGAAAAAGAAATCGTAGGACTTAGCCTTTCTACCTTAATACCTTTCACCAACATAGTTGATCAGTCTTGCAGCAAGGTTGGCAAGAAGTCTCTTGTATAAACACTATCATGAAAGAAAAATGCCGGGGGGTTAAGATCTGTTGAACCATCCAACTCAACATTAGTTGATAATGAGTGGATGTGCCACCCAGAGTCACATACTAGTTTTGGAGGTGATAATTACCAAAGGTGGTCAACCTCTTACACTTCCCTACTCGTGCAACTCCCGATTCACATGTGGATAGGTAATCAATCAAGAGAGTCACATCCAAAAGCATAGTTCTGGTAACATTTTAAAGTATCCAACTCAAACTTGTATACTAGTTTGGGAGGTGATAATTAACCAATTTGGGATAAAGCTTTAACTAGACCTATCAACAATAGATGAAAAGCCAATGAGCTATATAAATGCCGTTTGACTCCATTAACCTCAAGTGCCACGATACAGCATTATAATATTTGTGTACACGAAACATAAGCATTTAATTTTCTGGAGACAAACTTAAGGAGAAGAAACATCAGCATAGTAGTCGCGCTCAACAACTCCAACAAAGCAAACATAAGGGATTAACAGGAAGACTCCAAATATCACTAAACCAAACGGCACTGACATTGTTATAAGCAGTAGACCCCTATTTGGGGTGAACTTGTTGAGCTTACATTTTCGAATATGAGTTACCTGTTCTTTGCATCTCAAGTTCACTGATCTTCATGACTCGATTTTTCTCTACTCATTTACGTATTTTTTTGCACATGAAAAAGAAGGAAGAGAATGGTGTGAACCTTGTTAATATCTGCAAGGCCTCCCTCAGCCTGCCCATAGAGAAGATATTCAGTAGCAACACCTGCTAGTGCTATGCATGAAAACCTATTCAGCATCTGGCAAGTACACAATCATTAGAATGGTTTTCAATTTTGAGCTCAACACACTTTTGGGACAAATTTGAAATGTCTATGTACAGCATTTGTATGAAAAGAAATAAGGAATCTTACTGTGGCTGAAAGTTTTCCAGCATTAACCTGCATGACGATTACAATAGTAATCAGAGGATATAGATGAGAAATAAGCAAATATAATTTAAAAAATCAATCAACAAGAATGGTATTCTTTATTTCTACTTAACTAGGCCTGACCTAGATAGGTAACATGAACGATCTTCATGAAAATAGCGATATTTACTAGTGATTCTGAAAGAAACAAGATTGTATAATCTCTGGTGGAAAGCCATTTGAGATATAGCGCAAAAAGATACCATGTCAAGACCACTTTTTCCACTTCCCATGAACACAAGAACAAAGAACAAAAAGAAAAAAACACAAGTTCCTCCCTCGTAATGCACCTCTGTAATTCTGGTTTTATTTTTTCATCATGGTTTTTCTGTTTGCTGTTTTGCAGTAGGTAGCATGTACAGGGCTTTTGGTTGTATGCAAAGGGTTTGCTAGTTGAACTCTTGTTGTATTTTGGTTTAGGATTTTATATGAAATTACATTTACTGGGAAAAAACGGAGGTATGAAGAATAGCACACTCAGGAAATTATATTCAGATGAAATACAAACAAATATAAGAAAACAGCCTACTTCTTCAAGGAACTCAAAATCCACAAAAGCAGTCCCCGCTTGGACATTGAGAGATCCTTCCTTCTTTAAAGCTTCCAAACTTGAGAGCGTATATCCCCTTGGAAGAATTCCCAGCAAGTAGGCAATTAAGAAATGGCCAGCTTCATGCTACATCAAATTTTTTGTGGTAATCAACTTGAGAGGAGATCTTGGCAGACACACGATCAATATACCAAAAAGGAAAATGAAAGGTATTCAGCCGACTCAAGAACTGAAGAAAGCATTGGAAGACGAAGAATGTTTACAGGCAAAAAGATATAGTGATATACTCATATTTGTTTGTGTGTGTGTGTGTGTGTGTGCGTGTGTGTGTGTGTGTGTGTGTGAGAGAGAGAGAGAGAGAGAGAGAGAGAGAGAGAGAGATGAATCTTACTTGGACAACCCTATTGTGGTACTTTTGACTAAATGTGTGGCCAATTGTGTCAAGAATCAAGCTGCTGATTCCACCATTTAAAGAAACCTGTAAAGAGGCGATTATGAGACCAATGAGAAATAATGGTCCTAAAAATAGCTCCGGCCTATTTGTGTGTTTATGCTTTTGATTGAACCTAATTCAATTATTTTCAGAGATGTTCCTTCAGCACTCCATGTCTACATTGTGGGTGCATGAAACTTACGTATAACTGGAAGTGGAGTGCATGAAGCCTCAAAATGAAGTGCCAATATGGTTACGCTTTTTGTTAAGAATTTATCTCTCCTCCAGAATGTCAAACAGTCTGATTTCTTTGATATGAATAAATTCCACATGAAGAAAGATCCGAATGAGTGAAAAACATGAAGTCCTTATTGCTAAACATACTACAAGAACAGCATCGGTGGTAATGCAAACAATATTTTCAGACTTTTTGCAGACAACACACTCTAACAAATATAAATAAGATGGGAAAACTCATTGCAATCATTGCCGTGAATTGACAAAACCCAATGCATGTTGGAACTCTTACATCTTTCTTAGTAAGTCTGCCCTCTATCTCCCACACCTTTTGTTTTGGAGGAAGGAAAACAAGAGGAGGCCATTAAACATTCATTTTTGGAAGGGCAAAAGAGAATCAGAGGTGAGGATAAGCAGGGCCATGTTTATGGCCATATACATGGGGTTGCTTGCAGCACTTGCCCTAGAGATTGGTCCCCATTCCTCAAGACACATTCACGAAGATCGGGCAGCAAATAAGATTTATGTCTCCTTTGGAACTAGTCAAACACAAAACTAACCCTCCAATTCAAGCAAATGATCTCAAACCAAGTTAGTGGCTTCTTCATCTTGGGTAAATGCATTTCTAGAACAAAAGTTGGAACATTCACATTAGCCTTCACTCCTTAATTCCTTGTAGAATATTTAGTTAGTAAGACAGAATCCATATAAGGTCTAGAGCGGTATGAGATTCCATCCTTGTGAGATCAGGCTACTCAATGCTTTCTAAGGCCTTGATCCAACCTTCAATCCGCCTGGTAACAACTTAATGGGAAATGATAAAGAGCAGTAACTAATGGGACTTGTTTTCTCCCAATCGTTTTGGAAAGCCCAAAGTCGACCAATGGGTGGATTCTTCATTCTCATCTCCAATCAAGGATACATGAAATGCTTAAGGAAAATATGGAGTGGCTCTCTAAATTGTTCCTATCCTCCGAAAAATGGCACGGGCAGATTATCGTACCATCAAAAAGCATTTGGCTTACATGCCTTGGGGTACCTACCAATGTATGTTCTGCATAAACCTTTTTGCATATTGGATGTTTATGGGGTGATGCCATAACTTTGGATGACAGTACCCTCAAAGGTTTGGCTTTTAATAGAGACAGGGTGTTTGTAGTTACTGCAATCATGGAGCACTTTGACAGAGAGTTGACGCTGAAAATCAAAGGAAAGTCTGTTAAGATAAAGAGTGACTAAAGACTCACCATCAAATGTCAACCTCGGGAATATAACAGTGAATTCCACAGTGAAAGATTGGTGCTCCTGGAACAAAAGGGTTGATAACAAAGTTTCGAGTCTAGAGTTGCGTGAGAAAGCTAATGACATTGCACTTGAACTGTATAAACTTGTTGTGAGCAATGGTAAGTGGTGGATAGAAGCTTAGCTGGGCGCTGCTGATCCCACTAAGGATATATATTCAAAATTCAGAACTTGTGGAAGAGGAACCAGTGGTAGGAGAAACAATGTTGGTGCATGAAGCAAGCCAACCTTAATCGAGTACCAAATCTGATGATTTGGGGTTTAATGTTGGGCATCCTATTTCAGATCCCAATGGTGATAAAATTGTGAGTTCCCTACCCATCAACTCTGATGATATTTCAAGCCCCTCTTCTCAGATGTCTTTAGCCAATCTCCTTTAAAAATGGAAATCCAAAGGAAAACACAAACAAAAAATGTAGAAAGAAAAAAAAATGGTGATCGCACTTCTAAGAACAAATTCAAGAAGTTGAATGCAGCTATTTTAGCAAGCCTGATAGCTGGGAACTGAAGTAAGGACAATTGAGGAAACTAAAGAGGAAATTGAAGAAATCCAAGGGCAGGAAGAGTTGTAGCCTATCCACTGATGGTTCCTCTCACCAGAGGCAGAAACATCAGTTTAGTTTTCTTAAAGGACGCAGAGGGTGTGATTGATGCGGGGACCGGGGAGAACACTGGGCTTGAATATTTATGGCAATGAATATGAATGCATACAGAAGATCATTCAATCTGAAGCCAATATTGCATCTACCGCTAACCGGAGGCGATTAGATCTGGTATTAGCTGGTAAGAAGGCCACTAGAGGAAGCGAACTAACATGCTGCTGCTCCAAGCAAAGAAATGGGTGAATCTTAACCTAAGAAATATCATAGCTCTTTGGGTTTCAGATCTGGAGACAGTGAAGGCTAGAGTTGCTGGTTTTTTTATTTACCTTTATTGGTGTATTTCCTACTTCGAACTGGCTTGTATTTTGGAGCCTTTTGAACTTCCAACTTGCTGCAAATTTTTAAAAGGCCATACAAGTAACTTCACTATTAACTTGTATAATGCAAAATGTTTTTATGACGTCTAGTATAACTTGTTACCACTAAATGCTAAGTTACCGCATCAAGAGTGTACAAAAACAGCAAGCCCACAGAGAAGTAGAATATTTGTTGCGGATTCAATCCAAACACATTCCATGCAGAGATTCCTCCTACAAGACCAGCGAGCTGCAGGTTTCTTTCAATAGAACCAAGAGTTGCATCTACTGGTGACAGCAGAGATGAAGCATCTATTCCATTCAGTTTTAGTTCATCCAAACCGTATAGCCTCTGGGGTACCTGCACAACAAGTCAACTTATCGAATAGAGACCTCATTATAACCTAAAACTGGTAAAACACACCTGAATGCACCTAAGCTGGAGAAAGTATTGTAGAAGTCAAAAAAAGTAATATGGATATCCAGAACGAGCAATTGTTTTGATTACTTGATAAGAAGACTAGAAAATACGTTCCGTTCATTGCATCTTATTGGGATTGTATTGCTTAAAATTAAATGTTAGTTACAAGACCAAGCTCATAAATATATTTGTAACCAGCATTGGGAAATCAACACATTCTAGATTCATGACAATTCAAACAATATCCTAGTTGCCTTTGAATATAGATGTTACAGAATCAATTTCAGTCACCATTTTCTCAGTTGAATATGAGACAATTGGGATGGGGAAAAAACAGAAATGGAAAGAAATTTTTTTGTCCAATTCGCTTGACCAAGCAAACAATCTGTAAAAAACCTTCTCTTCCTCTCAAAATATTTTGGGCAATGTTTGATACTTTGATTAGTCGAACTACTAGGGATGTGATATGTGTCTTACATGATGAGCAATACCACCGGACTAATAGTGAGAGGATTATTAGTTCCATATCGTCTCATGTAAGATTTGTCTAATGGATATGTTATCCTCTACTAATTGTTTCCTTTAAGACACCGGAAACATGATACCACAAGATTTATAATCCGGTCACATATCTAATATGGCCAACAAAAATATCCTTGTCGGTTCATCTGTTGTAAACATATGTTTAAACACTCTCTAGAAAATCTGGCATAGGATACATTTTGGCTTCAAATACAAAGATTTATATTTGAGGCCAAAGACTTATCCTCTTTGGATTTGCATAGGCACATCTTAAGATTTGTCCTCTTTGAATTTTAAGACGTGCGCTCAAGTGGCTAATTAAGAACGGAATTTTTCTTGAAAGTACATTTTTAATAGATTTCAATATCACATTATGACTCTCAAATTGTAACTTCTCATGCAAATACATTTTGATGGATTCCAATATCAAATTATGACCCTCAAATTGTAACTTCTCGTCCATATTCATGGAGTTTTATGTCATATACTAGATGCTACTTATTTGGGGTATTGACCTCTTTTGATCTATATATGCCAGTGTGGAAAAGGATAAAACATGGAGAGTTTTATAAAGCAAAATGAGGTATCAATTGGATTGCTTGGTGAGTTCATTGAGATATAGTTGACTTTTGAGCATACATGCGGTCCTTGTTTCATGGGGAGGGCTCTACTCTAGAGCGTTTTTCAACCTAGTGCATAATGGGACGTTTTCCGTGCCTTGATATCTAAGTTTTCCATACTCCTATTTCTCTACTTAAATTATGGTCTCAACTCTCACATATTATTTTTGTGGTTGGCTCCTTTTATTCGTGTTTGCAGAAATCATGACGAATATTTTCATCATACTCGGCGAACATTTGATCCACATAGCATCCCCATAATACCTCAGCTCATGATTCCCAAAGAAGCAAACAACATGTGTGTGTAAATATCTATGTTTATGTAGCTTAATCGACAAATTTATAGAAAAGAACCCACAATTCACACATATTTGCAGAGATGCAAGTGGAGAGCACCTGCCTAGCAGCACCAAAACAGCGAAGTCCCCCAGTCTTGCCCTGCAAATCCTTGACAAGGGCCAGTGCAGTCCTGTCATACCCTTTACTTAGCTCCTCGTCAATTTGTTCCAACACTTGCCACCGCAAAACAGCAATCTCCGACGAACTAAAGACTCTAAAACTGGACAATCTGGGTCGCCAATCAGGCGATGTGCCCGATTGATGGACCAAAATGTGCATTTACAGAAATCTGCACAACCCACAAAAACAAACTGGAGTAGGGGGTACTCGTTAGAAATTGCCCCGCCCCACTGATATAAAAGAGTTCTCAATGCTTTGGATTATTCTCAGCCATGTGAATGGGATAACTGCCATGAAAATTGAAACGTCGTAGGTGGTTTTCGAACTTCTGGGAAAAAAAAGAGAAAGAATTGTTTTAAGGTCGATTATAATTTTTTATAACATCTCTAATTCATTTCATATTTTCATACCACCTCTAATTCATTTTTTTTTTTTTGAATTTTTTTAAGGTGTAAGGTCAACTTTCTATTTTTAATAAACAAGTATACCCTCACATTGATTTTTAAACATAATACACCATCGCCGGATATTCGCCAGAAAGTCATCGGCGCCAGAAGTTTGACGGGAAAGTTCACTAGCGCCGGAAAGTCGTCAGAAATTAGACTTTGCCGGAAAAGTCATCAGCGCCGGAGAGTTCGCCGGAAAAGTCACCAGCATAGATAACTATATCTAGAATCAAAAGAGTTGGTTATCTGATAATTCGAGATATGGGCATGTTACTATAGGGAATAGATTGAAAAATTGTCGACACAGATATCCATATCTTGTGAGCCCAGATAACTACATCTAGTGATTCCAGATAAGGGCCAGTTGCTATAAGGATCAGATTGAAAAAGTCATCAACGTAGATAACCACATCTTGTGAACCTAGATAACCACATCTTGTACATAACCATATCTGGTGATTCCAAACACGGGGCCAGTTGCTATAGAGATCTGATTGAAAAAGTCGTCGGCATAGATAATTACATCTTGGAGATAACCACATCTAGTGATTCTAGATATGGGGTCAGTTGCTATAGAGATTAAATTGGAAAAGTCATTAGCTCAGATAATCACATCATGTAGATAACCACATCTGGTGATTCCAGATATGGAGCCATTTGCTATAGAGATTAAATTGGAAAAGTCGTTGGCCCAGATAACCACATCTTCTGAGCTCAGATAACCACATCTTGTAGATAACCACATCTGGTGATTCCAGATATGGAGCCAGTTGTTATAGGGATCAGATTAGAAAAGTCGTCGGCGCAGATAACCACATCTTGTGATCCCAAATAACCACATTTTGTGGATAACCACATCTTGTGATCCCAAATATGGGGCCAGTTGCTATAGGGATTAGATTGGAAAAACCAGCAGCCTAGATAACCACATCTTGCGAGCCCAGATAACCACTTTTTGTAGATAACCACATATGGTGATTCTTGATATATGGTAAGTTGTTATAGGGTACACCCTAGGATTTTAAGGTAGGGTAACGTACGGTTTTAGGGTACCCAAAGATTTTAGGGTAGGATGCCCTATGTTTTTAGGGTAGAGTATCCTAGAATTTTAGGGTACACTAGGATCTTAGGGTAGGGTACCCTAGGATCTTAGGGTATCCTAAGAAGTGAGAGTATTCTTGTAATTGGTACGTGTGAGTGGACTAGATGTGTTAGAATAATATTAGGTGGACTAAATGTGTTAGGAAATAGTTATAGTGGACCCAATATCAATTCTCCCAAAAAAAATTTAAAATATTCATTCACTTTTTGGACCCGGAATAAATTTTCATCCCTTTTACTCATGAGGTAATGTTTTTTAGTATCATCTTTTAATGTGATTTACCATTACTGCCCTTTCTTGATTATATATATATATATATATATATATATATATATATATATATATATATATATAAGGACTTCCAAAAATTGTTACTTCTTTTTAAACGAATGTTAGTTACTTCTTTTTAGGGATAGCCAATATTTTATTTGATCCTCTTGCCTAAAATTAAGGAAATTTTGAAATGGTGAATGGTTCTATTTCCTAAAATCAAGGAATATTCAAAAGGGTGGAGATTCAAAATTAGGGATGACATTATTTCCAAATTTTAGTCCTGTGATCACATATCACAATTTTTTATGGTAAAAAGTAATTAACCACTTATAAACATGGTAATAAGTGTTAACTTAAAAACTTAAATCATGGTAAAACATATCAACCACATAATCGACATTTCATGGTAAAAATGAAAAGACGATCAAAAATCATGGTAAAAATATCAAAACAAATCTCAGTTTTATGGTAAAAAAACATTTAATAACTTATAAGAACATCATTATCAGGGGAGGCAAATCCCCCTAATGGGTAATTTGTTGAGCCACAACCAAAAAAGACCCCAACATCAGCCTCAACAAATGCATGTACAATTTGCAAAAGTCAAAATTTTGCTACAATGACTCAATACTTCTAGGAAGTCACTGTTCACAAGCTACCGAATTTTTAATAAATCTGCCCCTACATTCTGTACCTAGGTAAGTGGAAACAGGAGAAATGAAATGAGTATTGGATGAGAGAGAGGATTTAGAAATGAGTATTTTATAGGCGAAAGTGGAATAGTAAAGTTTGGAAAAAGTATGATTGTAACGACCCGAATTTTCGTAAATAAAAATTTCGGTTAAAAGTTTAATTAATTATTTTAAATTTTGGTTTATTGGAATATTTTTCTATTAAAATATTATTTAATTATTTTAATTCGAATAAATAGAATTCTAGCCATGTATATGCGCGTACGAGACCGAGTAACACATCCGTTACACTACCGTAGCACCCGGAGACCGAGTTTAATACCCGAACCCTACCCAACCATCGTCTTTACTCCATCCAACCAACTCGGTACAACCTAGTCTTGTCACCTCCCCACCTTGGAACTTGGTGTTAACCAAGTTAGAGTGAGAGAGAGAGAGAGAGAGAGAGAGAGAGGGAGAGTGTGAGTGTGTGCATGTAGTACACTTGCACATGCAAGTTTTATTGCAATTTCACTTGCACAAGCAAGTTGAGGGTTTAGGGTAGCTACCTAAGCCTACATTTTGTACCCAAACTAGTTTAAATGAGCCTTGCTATTTTAGGAGTAACCTATGCATACCCACACAATACATGTATTAGAACCTTAGTAGCAGGATCCTTCTAAAATGGGTGCACTCCCTATACGGGAGCTCGATTCCGTGCTCCCGAGACGGGAGCTTGACGAGAGCTCGCTCCCATCTAGACGGGAACCCACTCCTAAATAGGATGGGAGCTTCCACACTAATCTTAAGGAAAAAAGTCTCACTTCTCTTTCCAAATATGCAAGGAAGAAGGAAAAGAAAAAAAGAAGTAAGAAAGATTTAGGACTCTCTTTCTCATCTCATATTCTATTACTTTTCTACGTGTTTAATCCATATATTTGGCACAAAAGAATCTATTGGGATGTCATGTCTCACTCATGTTTATACATATATAGAATGCTCATGTACGTGCTCTCTTTGCAACTATAAAACATATGTACAATACATATAAATATATATAAGTTTATTCATATACATATTTATTTAGTATTAAATATTACCTCGCTACTCCCAACCTAGGGAGCTTCTACATACCCTCGCTCCCCCGCCCCCGTCCCCGCTCCCACTTCATGCAACTAAGATTAGAACACAATCTACACAACCTAGACCTATTATGCTTAACCTTGCACTCCAAGTCTCCATGAAACATACTTCCTTGTTTTAGGGAAGAATATTCCCCTACTTTTTAGCCCACTAAGGCTACCCCTTAGCTATTAGATGCTTTCACATGCACATTGTGTGTATTTGGCCTTAAAAACACCCTATAACAAAGGTGACCATGCAAAAACCTACACAACGAGAGGTGTATTTTTCCCCCACCATGGTTCCTACTTTGGTTCCCACCCATTTCCCCATATTTGCTTAACTTGCAAGCATAGAACTCTAGAACCTAGCCTAAAACCTAGAGTGCAAGTGGTGTACTTCCCATGTGCCAATTTAAAGCACCATTTACTCACCCCACATGGGCATGGTTCAGCCAAGAGAGGGGAGAGACTACCGAAATTTCAAGAGGGAGGAAGAGAGGTCTCATTTGCTATAAATAGCCCACCCATTTGTTCTTTGGACCACTTTACACCTTCCATATATGTATGTCCCTATTATTCCCAACAAACCAACCACTTCTACCACCTTTTAGCCAACTTATTTTAGTTCTAATTAGTTGTACTTGCTAAGCTAATTAATAAGTAAGCTAGATAGATTAAGGAGCCTCCACACCAAAGGATAGCTTTTCGGCTTCCGGTTTACACCCGGAAAACAAGGTAGTTTACTAAACTAACCTTTTAATTAGTTATTTCTAGTTTCAATAAGTTGTTCTAATTAATTTTCTAAGTTGATTTTGAAACTTGATTGGGTTAATTTATGCATGTATAGGACTACTAAGCATGATACTTGATAGGCGCGCGGGAAGCTTGGTTACGAGCGCCTAAGTAGGGGGATTTAGCATGTTAGACGTGCGTTTTGAGCCTTATTTTCCGATTAATATGTGCACGTGGTATTTTTGGTGTGTTGGAAGTAATTTGCAGGTGTTTGAGGGGCGTGAGTTTGATTTTGATGTATTGGAAGGACATGCACGTCAATCAGGAGTTGGAAGCAAGTGGATTGTGCATGGGAATGGTTGAAACCCGTTGGGAGCGCTACCCCAATTCTTTGGAGCGCTCAAAGTGGGCACAAGAAGGTGAAAAAAACGAACAGAATGTTCTTGAGCGCTACACCAAAAAGGGTGTAACGCTATCGATTTGTTAGAGCAGTGGTCAAACTTGGAGCAACCGGTCAACGCACGTGATAAGTGAAGCGGTAGCGCTACACAAGAATTCTTGTAGCGCTACCGAATGGCTATCAATGGTCACTAAACGCTGTCGTATAGCTATGCACGATGAATAACTTCTGAATTTTCATTGGATTTTTATGAGGATTTCTAGATTAGTATAAATGCTTATGTTTTTACCCAATTTAGGGTTCCACAATTTTTACTTAGGGTTTACGTTCTGAAATTTTTGGCTACGAATTCCAGTTCTACATTCAGCGTGTTGCTTTCAGTTTAATTTTGAGAATCTCGGTGTTGGATTGGATTATTGCGGATCGTTAATCAAGTTCAATTTCTCCCTTGCAATTTACGGTACCGTTTCCTATTGTTTTCCTATTCTATACTTCAAGCATGCATAGATCTAGGGTTATTTCGATTTCTGAAATCTTCATAAGCATGAGTGAGTAGTCGTTTGAGTGCGGCTGTGGGGCGAAGGCGCCGCACGTCTAGACTAATCAATGTTTCACCTCGAGGCTGAATTAACTTAATTTTCGGGCAATTTTAGGAAATAGAAACTTTTCTAACAAACAAAACCCAGGCATCGCCGGAATCCAAATGCGGGCAAAATCTGGTGACAGGTGGTGCGCATTTGTTAGAAAGCCTTTCTCTTATTCTAGAATCAGTAAAAGAGGAATTGTGGCCCGAGTAAACATCGGTTAGGTTAGTTGCGGACGTTGGGTTCCCTCAGCTGTGCTCTCTTTATTAATCTGCATTAAGTTAAATTAGCTTAGTAGTTAGTACATAAAGCTCATCGATCAAAGGGGTGGCTACCTGAGAGCCAATTAAACTAAAACTCCACACTTTTGAGTCAAACACTGTTAGCGATCTCTGTGGTTCGACTCCGGTACTTCCGGATTTATTGTGCTACACCGGTCAAGAGTCCTAAGCTTGGGACACGTCTTTATTTGTCTTATTTCTAGTCACCTGGTCAGTCAAGCAATACTTAGTGTTTAAGAAAGAGGATTTCATGTTGAAAGGTTAAAAAGAATGTTCATTAGGTACCAATTAGAGTGGTTCTTCATGAAATTAGAAGTAGGATTAGTAAGATTAAAACGATTAGAAGTTGATTATAAAGAATTAGAAGATGTGTATTTTACTAGACAAGATTCTAACATCATTATGTTGATATTTCTTGGAAGAACTAGTTAATCTTAGTTGATTAAACTATTGGTTGAGGATTAGATAAATTGTCTTGAAATAAGTAGATCAACTTATTTAATGAGAGACTTAATTCTTACTAGAAAGAATTACCTAAGTATTCTATGAAATTTTTGTAAGAAAGTATGGAGTTTTTAATAAATAAATATGAAAGAGAGTTTAATAAATTTTCTTCTAGAAAATTTTACTAATAAGTTAATTACTGAGTATATTTTATGGTGAAAAGAAGTTATGAATTTATTAAGATATGGAAAGATGTTTTAATTCAGTTATTAGAAAGAAAGCTTTCTAG
Source organism: Vaccinium macrocarpon (assembly GCA_022606695.1). NCBI lineage: Eukaryota > Viridiplantae > Streptophyta > Magnoliopsida > Ericales > Ericaceae > Vaccinium > Vaccinium macrocarpon. Next base: position 16,220,075 of record CM040174.1, read on the forward strand.
AAATACAAAGAGTATATTTTTGGGAAAGGTTAAACACATATATAAATATATATTTAGAAAGTCCATAATTAGACAAGTTCAATTTTGGCAAGAAATTTCTAGAAAAGAGTTAATGTTTAAATTATTTTAGAGAGAGAACAAGTTGACTAGTTTTATTTCTTTTGAAAGAAATAAAAATAGTTTGAAATAGAATAAGGAAGAAATAAGATTTTTGACAAAACGTAAAATTTGAGAGATTTGGAAAAAATATTATTTTGGAGAAAATTGGTGTATAACTTTATGTGGGAAAGTTTCTAGAGGAAATATTATTTTGAGAGAGTTGGTGTATTAGAGAGTATAATTTTATGTGAGAAGTGCCTATTTGGAGAAATATGAATTTTGGCATATTGCATGGGCATGATTTGAGCATGTGGCATTGAGCACGTACATAATACAATTACGACACCAGACTTGAAAATTTTGAATAGCGATTGACGGGAAAATAGAGATGAGAATGAAAATGGATTTTTTAAACGAGAAATGAGATTTTCGGGAAATGAAATGAAATGAGATTTGAAAATGAAATGTGATGAGATGAATTGTTACCACCTCAAGTTCGCGGAGAGAACTTGGAGGAATGGTTATGATGCGATAGTGCAGCGAGAGCGCCACTTCCAGTTCGCGGAGAGAACTTGGATGTTTGGGCTAAGCGTGCACAACACACGGTGAACGAATCTCATAAACAGACTGGTTAAGTTCAGTGATATGAGACGGCTGGGACTGTGTCGTGTGAGTTGCGGGGTGGATGGACCATGCAAACAGGCTGTTAAGTTCGGTGATGCACGACGGCCGGGACCCCGAGCGAAAACGTTGGTACCGTCAGCTGAAAGGAGGCGTAAACAGACCAATAACTTTTGAGTGGTGGGACATATATGAAATGTGAAGAAGAATGCTGAAAGAGGCACTGAATTGAGAAAAAATCGATTTTGGGAAATTGTTGATAAATGAGTTAAATTTGAGAAACTGATTAAGATTGTTTCGAGAAATGACACGTGGCACAGTTCTAAGATGCTGAAACGAGATATTGTTTTCTGCGCATGTTTACTCTGATCCGCATAGACACGCATGGTGCATTGCATGGTTTTACTGCTCATAAGTTACATATACTGTTTTTGCACTTATTGTTCTAGAATTGCTACTTAGAAGTTTAGCATAGTGAACTACTGGGTTTTGCTCACGGTGTTGCACTCGTGTAACCCTAGCATAATACCATGATGTTGCCTGTGCGACTCAGACGTATTATGTCAGATTATCTAGATGGACAGGGACAATACTGTGGAGACTAGATCCTACGGAACAGGAAATGCTGCCGGAATGGGGGATGACTCGGCGCAGGAATAGACATCGACCTAAAACCACCCCGATTACTATTTATATAGTGATTAAGGATATTGTAATTTGAATTGAAGTTGAAGGATTAAACTTAATTATGGTTGTAATAAGAATATTTAACGTGCCCAAATTTTGGGGGCATTACAATGATTTTGTAAATTTTTGAATAAGTGACTTACTAATTTATAAAAGGTGTTTTTAAGGTTAAATTTGGTGTTTTTTTTTGTTGAGGCTGATAAGGATGCCCTAAGCATGGTAATAATTATTGAATTAATATCTTGAATCATAGTAAAAAAATGTCAAAAACCTTGGTAAACAAGGAAGCCCTACTTGATGTTTATGGATAAAATTCTAAGATACTATAGCCATTGCGCGGGCTTATATAGATAATGAGTATGTACGCTCTCCTTGTAGACACTGCTTATCTATGTAGGCCCGCGCAGCGGCTCTCTTATAAAGGCATGCTAAAAAAATTATATCACATAAGGTTCTGATAAAAAACAAAAAGCAAACATGGTAAAAAAAACAAAAGAAACATGGTAAGAAATAAAAGAAACATTTTTTGCTGGAGTTTAAGGATCATGGTGGAACTTTTATTTCACTTCCCTTTATGAATTTGGCTTGCGCATGCGGCTTCCTTAAAAATTTTAACCGTGATTGATGGATCAAAATTTTTTGGATGAAAACTAAATAATTACGTAAAGAATTTGGATGGTGTGGACGCCCCCTAGAGATTTCTCATTGATTCGGAGTCGCCACCCGGATTTTAACAGATTGTCCCCAAGGAACCGAACTTAATTGACTCGTGCCTCATTTAATGGATAAGGATTAAATACTGGCCTGAATATCGTAGGTTCGGAAGCTCAATTACAAGGGGGGAAGGGTTTTACAGCACCCTCCTCGCCCGGTTCGACGACCGGTCTTTACTTGGCTTTTGTGGGATCATATGAAATGCATGCAATCCAACCATGAGCAAGTATGGGGGATGGGGGATGGGAGACTCATAATGATGATAAACACAATAATGGACTATGGTGTATGCACGTGAAACATGAACTACATGAATAATGATGATGGTAAATGAATAAAAGTTACAAATGACACCAAATAGAAGAGAAATAGCGTTAGCACATGTTAAATAGAAGCTGAGAACTGGAAATGGCATAAACAACATACACAAAGCAAAACCATTTTGATCCACTGTCAAAGGTTTGAGCGCTCAAACGGGGGTTTTGAGCACTCAAACTCCTATTCACTCACACATGCTCATGATATTTCTGATGATTCTGGTTTTGATGAAAACATGATTTGACCTTTGTCGCTTACTCAGAAACAGTACTGAGATAGCTAAGTGGAATGATTTGATTATATATTCACGGTTTTGAAACTCATTCATGAACCAAATAAGGTAAATAGTGCATAAGGAATGAAGACTCAATATTTAAAGAAAGCATTACAAGGCACTTTGGGGCTCAAAAGCCAATCTTGGCTGAGAGTAATATATGATGGACCAAAATGAGATGGAACAGGGTTTGAGCGCTCAATGGGTGATGGTTTGAGTGCTTAAACCCCATTCAAGGGATAGGAGTTGTTGATGGTTTCTAATCATTCTTTGGTGTTGATGTGAACTTCAAACTTTTTGATCATGATTAAAAGAGTATGATACACCTGTTTATTTCATGGAACATAGCCATTCAGGGCTTGGTGATGATAAAACACCATCATAACGACTCTTGGGCTCATTGATTATTGATCAAAAGATAAAGCAAACTAACGTAGGAGTATTTAAGCCCACAAGAGTCACTAAGATAGTGATATCAACACAAGAGGAATCAAAACTTCAAGATATGTCATTTTCATGACTTTTGGGCTTTTTAATGAGTAATAAGAAGAATACAAACTGTTTTAAAACCTTATGAGTCAATCAAAAGCCACAAAAAGGTCACATAAACACCAAAAAAGGATCAGAACCAACAAAAATATGAAAGCATCCAAAACAATTTGAGCGCTCAAAGTAGGAGTTTGAACACTCAAACAGCTTTGGGCTGTGATTTTTGGAAAGTATTTTCTGGACTATTTAGGACCTTGTGAGTTCATTAGAGGTATACAGGACCTCCACGAACCCATTGTCTCCCTCAGGATGACCAACCCGTCACTATTACATGGTATTTCTACCTTTTGGCTTTGATTTAAGCTTGAACTTGATGGTTTGTTGAAAGGATGAGTGGTGGTTGTATTTAGGAGTGCAATGTGGGTTACTTTGGACATTGTATGGACAATGTGAGCTGGATTGGGTGTTGTTCGAATGGATGATCAAATATTTGAGCTTAATGGATGGTGAATAAGTGGGTTTATTTGGGATTGGGTGATTGGAGTAGAATTGATGGATGAAAATGGAAGATAAGTGCTGGAAATGGAGTTTTAAAGAGAGAAGGAGTAATGGATCAGAGTGTAACCTTTGCATAAGAGGTGAATGGGTGAATATACAGAGTGAAATGGTAGGGAAAATAGGTTAGTTTGAATTGAAAGGCCAATTAGAGTGTTTAGGGGTCATTTTCAAGGGGTATTATACGTATAATCCAACAATATGACAGCTATACGCACGCCATGTAGGAGCATATCATGATTAGATTCTTTGCCAGCAACAAACTGGACAAAGTTTGAGCGAGTGCTCAAAACGTGTTGAGCACAAGGGTTAGTTTTGGGTTTTTTGATAGTTTGAGGGGTATTTTGGTAATTTTGGTTGGTTAGGGTTATTTGGGAAAGGTTTATGGTGGTTTGGGGTGATTTGGGTAAGTTCAAGCCTCATTCTTGCCCTGAGGTATGCACGGGGTGGTCTTCTTCATCATCGGGAGTGTTTCACAAGTTTCCCGGGTCAAAATCGGGGTGTTTACAGATGGAAACATAAATAATAATAAAAAAATTATAGTTTCATCCAAAAAATCTTTACCTTATAGACAAAGAATTTTGGGATGAAAACATAAATAATTATAGATGAAAACATAAAATATATAAAAAATTCTTTTGCCCTATAGGCAAAGAAATTTGGGATGAAACCATAGAGAATTTTGGATAAAAACATAAGGCAAAGATTTTTCTTGGATGAAAATGTGTGGGGTTTTTTCCCAGAACTACGGAAGACGTACAAACTAGCTCGTCCAAAACCACCACATGCCCATGCACGTGGCAAATAACACAAAATAATACGTGAACGACCACCAGACCCATAATCCAATGATAACTCAAGACAACCTGCTTGTTGGATAATGCAGATGGAACGGCCCAATGTGGGATAAGCCCTAGCAACAGACTTTCCTTGGGAAGATAAGGAAATGAGGGAATATTTTCAAATATTCCTAGAATCAATTGAGCTTGCGAAGATAAGCACAATCTTACCTAGATATGGAAAGCCAGTCTACATACCAAACAAGGAGCGAACTCCCATGTAGGTAAAATTCCAAATGAACAATATGCGGCTATCTTGGCAAGAATCCTTATTGAATAAGGAATCCAGAATCATGTAGGCTATGCTACCCAATAAAGAAGAATCCTAAGATTGGAATGATTCCAAACAGAGAAGAATTTTACAAGGCATGTAAGTGCAGGGAAATCGCCTATAAAAGGGGTCAAAACCTAAACACAAGAGGTATGCTTGAACCCATTCTGATACTGACACACTCATTTTTCTTATCCTCCAGTTCATCCATGCCAACTTAAGCATCGGAGGGTCCCTGCCGCCTAGAGGCAAGGGTGCTCAAACAGTTTTCTCGTGCTGCAGGATTGAGGTCACTCCATTCGAACAGGATTTGATAAGAGTAGGGAGATAACTTCGTGAGTTTTTTCCCTTTTACATTTGGTGCCATCTGTGGGAAAGAAAAAAACCCACCAAAGATCATCCATGGACAATCACGATCTTCACACACCCCAGAAGAGTGGGGCTGGGAGGGATCATTCTTTGGAACCGCCCGACACCCCTAAAAAGCCTCACCCCGCAAGGGTGGCAAGCCAGGTGGAGCGTGTGGATGTTCTCAGCCTGATAGATCCCAAGAAAGAGATTCAGAAGTCCCGTCACAGAGGGATCAATGGAGGAATTCCCCGCCACGCCACACCTCAAAAAAGACAAACTCCAGGGTAAGGCGAGACAAGGAATATGTAGAAAACTTTGTGCGGAGGGAATAAGAAGTCTCAAACCTGACGCGACAAATCGCTCAAGAAGAGGCTGCAATAAAAAACCTAAAGGATCGCTTGCAACAAAACTCAGGACATGAGACGGTCGAGGAGGGAACCCTCACCAAGAAAGACAGACTCCACAGCCAGGAAGGGCCCTCAGCGAAAGAGAAAAGCCGCGAGTGAATCCCTGGATAGTAGGGGAAGATAGAGGCATGGAAAGGACCGATACAAAAGGTCCGATTAAAATGAGCACTATGACGGGCGCGAAATGGCCCGGGAAGCAACTAGAAAAGCCCTCAATCACGTGGCCGCTTCCCCACTCACCAAGTGGATCCAACGGGCAGACCCACCCACTAGGATCAAGCATAATCCGTACATGCGGTACGAGACAACAGACGATCCAGTAACCCACATTCAGCACTACTAGCAGGCGATGTTTATGCATGCAGGGGACGACGCCTTAATGTGTAAGATGTTTCTGTCAAGCCTGGGTAAAGTGGCGTTGAGCTGGCATCATCACATGTTGGCACCAAACTCAATCAACAGTTGGAAGCAACTCTCCGAAGAATTCACAGCCCGGTTCTTGACAAGCCATTCGGCACTAAACACTTTTGATATTCTGACTGCCATGGGGCAGAACGATGGAGAAACTTTGAGGGAGTATTCTAAAAGGTATTGGGAAACCTTTAATGAGATTGAGGACTATAGTGAGGAGTACACTATAGCAACTTTCAAGATGAGCTTGCCAATTGGCTCAGATCTAAGGAAGTCTTTGACGATGAACCCAGTTAGAACAGTGACAAAGCTCATGCAACATATTGAACAGTATGCGCTCATCGAGCACGACTGTATGTGAGAAAGCAAGAGATTGAACGCCAAACGACCTGCTACGCCATAGAAGAAAATGACAAAGCAAAAAGGTTACAGGAAGGAGTACCCAACCAGCAAGAAGGACAGTTCATCCAATCGAAGGGACAAGGCTACTGTGGAGACCTGTTCTTTCCACAACATTTACACAGTTTTTAATGTGTCAATTTACAAGATGTTGTACAAACTCAAGGACAAACCATGGTTCCGCGACCTGCCAAAAATGACAAGAAACCCAGAAAGGCAAAGAGCAACGAACAATAAATGTCGCTACCACTGAGACTGTGGACATATGACGAAGGATTGCTTTGAGTACAAGAAGTTCCTTGACGAGAAGGTCGTTGAAGGTCTCCTCGATGAGTACGTTACAGAAAGAAAGAAAGATCAGGCAACTCCAGCTGAGGAAGTGGACTGCTTAGCAAAGCCTAAGGGTCTGATCCAAATTATTCAAGGCCATGTAGTCCCCTATACCGAAAAGTGAGATAAGGTACGTACAGAGGTAGAGCAAGCATGCGAAGCATGTGTACAAGCTAGGTGTGAAGAGGCCTATGGAAGGAGAAGTCATGGCGCAGCCAATCACGTTTGCGGACGAGGACCTGGATGGGGTGACGCTGCCACACAAGGATGCCTTGGTCATTACCCTACGTTTAGGGAAGTATGACGTCGAGAAAATATTGGTAGATCAGGGGAGGTGCACAGAGATCCTGTATTTTGACACCTTCAAGAAGATGGAGTTGCCTGGGATGAACTTAGAAAGAAGTCATACTCCCTTGATTGGGTTTGGGTCGCAGCCGGTCTAGCCCATGGGTAAGGTGACCTTGCCTGTATGAGCAGGGTCTGTTGTGTTGAAAATAGTTCCTGATCGTTGATGTCCCATCTTCCTACAATGCCATCATTTGCAAGACTTGGCTACATAAAAAGAAGGCAATTTCATCAACTTACCATCAGATGATAAAATTCTCGGGGGTAGAAGGTATTGAGCATGTCAAAGGAAACCAGAAAATGGCAAACTAGTGCTTGGTCTCGACGATCAATAGAGCCCCCAAGGCACACCTCATTCAGTTTATCGAAGTATCCAATAAGCCTACATTAGAAGACGTTGGAGGGAATCCAGCACAAAGAACTATGGAAGGACTAAAAAGGGTTCAACTCGACTACCAGGATCCGTAAAGGTACTTCCTAATAGGTGAGAAACTTGACAAACAGGAGGAAGAAGAGCTCGTACAATTCCTCAAACAACATGTTGATGTGTTTGCTTGGATGCCCCAAGAGATTCCAGGCATTATCCCAATATAATCTGTCATCATCTAAATGTGGACCCCAAACACAAGCCAGCAATCCAAAAAACCAGGAGGTCAGCCCATCAACATGCCGAAGCAGTCAATGAAGAGGTTGATCGCCTCCTTGAATCCAAAGCAATCAGAGAAGTGAATTACCCCGAGTGGCTGTCAAATATGGTCATTGTTAAGAAGAAGAATGGAAAATGGAGAGTATGCATGGATTTCACCACTTTAAACAAAGCCTGTCCCAAAGACAGTTTCCCTCTGCCTAGAATTGATCAGCTCGTTAATGCAACTGCAAGGTACGAATGAATGAGTTACCTAGATGCCTATAGAGGGTATCACCATATAGCAATGTATGGACCAGACGAGGAGAATACATCGTTTATCACCCTAAAAGGGTTGTCTGGTTGTCCTGCTATAAGGTCATGACATTCCGCCTCAAAAACACCAAATCCATGTACCAGAGATTGGCAACCCTCATGTTCAAAGTAGGGGTGAAAACGATCCAGTCCAATTTTGGGGTGTTTTTGGGACCAAACCGAAAATTCGGTTTGGGAATTTTTGAAACCGAGACCGGACCAAATAAGGTTGGTTCGGTTCCTACTGGTTTCATCCGGTTTTAGGTTGGTTTCACTGGTTTCCTGGTTTGGTTAGACGCGAGAGAGAGAGAGAGAGAGAGAGAGAGAGAGAGAGAGAGAGAGAGAGAGAGAGAGAGAGAGAGAGAGAGAGAGAGAGAGATGTGCAGATCGAAATAGAGCAATGCCCCAAGTTCAAATTGAACAAAATCAGCAAATTAACTTCAGAATCAAAGAAAGAGAGAAAAAAAAGTGTAGAAATTCAAAATTATTCTTTGTATCTACACTAGTACTACAAAGATTTGGTGAAAAAATAACAAACCAGATGGAGTTTTGTGAAAATAGAACAAACCCATGATTGTTGAATGTTGCCTTCTTCGTCGAACTGATCTTTGGGGAGAGAGGGGGGGCAGGGGTCGCCACCATCGATCTCGAGGGTAGAGAGGGAAGTGGTCGCGGTGTTCAGCAGCGAGGAGTTAGGAGATAGAGATGGAGAGGCGAGAGAGTTGAGAGAGAGAAATCAGATTAGAATGATCTAGTCATATGGGAATTTGGGATGCTGGTATATGTAAGTAGTGACTCATTAAAAGATGTTAAAGATTAAATTTCCTCACATATCAAACAAAGGTGATAGGCAGCCAAGTGGTAAGGAGCCCTGAATCTACATATTAGGCCTGGGTTCAACTCCCACGCCTAAAGAAAATGGTCCGGTCCGGTTATTGGTAGCTCTAAACTGCAAACCGGACTAGTTCTCTCGGTTTTACCAATTCCCAAACCGGGACTGAACCAGGTGTGAAAAGATGGGATCGAATAAGGCCGGTTCAGTCCAATTTTCGATTTGGTCCGGTTTACTTGGTTTGCCCTTTCACCCCTAGTTCAAAGATTTGCTTGGGAAGACCATGAAAGTCTACATAGACGACATGGTGGTGAAAGCAAGGAGAAGGCCAACCACATAGCTGATTTGAAGGCAACCTTTGACATCTTGCGACAATTTTAATTAAAATTAAATGCTTCAAAATGTGCATTTGGTGTGAGTACGGGAAGTTTTTGGGCCACTTGGTCACGGAATGTGGCATCGAGGCCAATCCAGATCAAATTACAGCCCTCTAGAGACTTTAGAGCCCAAACACAACCAAGGAAGTGCAAAGGTTGACGGGCATGGTAGCAGCACTAAATAGGTTCATTAGTCGCTCGTCAGATAGGTGCAGGCCTTTCTTCAAATTGCTAAAGAAGCGGAAAGGATATGAATGGGGACCAGAACAAAAGGAAGCCTTCAAAGACCTCAAGAAGTATCTTAGGACCCCACCGTTACTGTCAAAATCAGAGAAAGGTAAACAACTGATCCTTTACCTAGTTGTCTCAAATCATGCAATCTGTGCAGCCCTCCTTCGAATGGAGGGTATAGAGCAAAAGCCAGTCTACTTTGTAAGTGAAACTCTCTTGGACGCACACACTAGATACACCACCCTCTGGAGAAGCTCATTAAAGCCCTGATCATGGCTTCACGGAAATTGCCACACTACTTTCTGGAGCACCCCATCACTGTTTACACAGCATTTCCTTTAAAAGGGCTTCTTCGAAAAGTAGACTTCTCTAGAAGAATATCCACCTAGTCGGTAGAACTCAATCAATATGACATTAATTACTAACCAAGAACGGCCATCAAGAGCTAAATGTTGGCAAACTTCCTAGCTGAGTTTACTCCAATCAAGGTTGAGCCTCCCATGGTTCGCGAATATGAACCAAGCCCTCAAGATGACAAACAAAATATAGGAAGCTGGCAACTATTCGTTGACGGATTAGCATGCAACAAACGCTCAGGGGTAGGGATAGTACTATTCTCTCCAGAGTGCCTGATGCTCGAACAATTCAAATGTTTGGGTTTTAGCGCAACAAACAACGTGGCAGAATACAAGGCCTTTTTGATTTGGCTCAAAATTGCAAGGACCCTTGAGGTCAAGAAGTTAAAAATCTTTTGTGATTCTCAGCTTGTGGTGAATCAGCTAACTAGGGAGTATGCCCTAAGAAATGAAAAATGGCAGCCTACGCCAAAGCTGTGCAGGACGTGATGGCAAAATTCGAAGAGACAAAGATAGTGCAAATCACTTCAGGACAAAATGCACATGTAGATTCATTAGCATGCTTGGCCTCAGCACTACCTACAGAGTTCAAACGCACAATGGCCATTGAATATCTAGCCAAGCCCAGCATTGAACAGGGTGGAAAAACCAATATGGATGCAGATCTAGGGCCGAGTTGGATGGATCCAATCATCGCTTATTTAAAGGATGAAGTCCTACTAGAGGATAAAAAGGAAGCCTATAAGATTAAATGAAGTTTACTTGTTTCTGGCTCTCACTACAGGGGAAGTGGTACAAGAAGTCCTATCACGGTCCTTACCTGCTTTGTGTACATCCCTCGTTGGTGCAGAAGTTCTTACATGAAATACATGTTGGGACGTGCGGGGGACATGTAGGAGGAAGGTCAATAGCACACAAGGCCCAAGGGTACTGGTGGCCATACATGCAAGAAGACAAAAAGATGTTCGTCAGGAGTTGTGAAAAGTGTCAACAGTTCAAACCAATAATCCGGTCACCAGCAGAAGACCTGTAGCCCCTCACTAGCCCAAGGCCATTCACCCAATGGGGTTGGATATCATGGGGCCTTTGCCAATAGCAACGGGCAAAAGAAAGTTCTTGCTGATGGGAACTGACTATTTCAACAAGTGGATTAAACCAAAATTGTTTGTAAAGATCACAGAGAGTAACATGGAGAAGTTTGTCTGGCAAAACATCATAACAATGGGGCACAGTTTGGGCTAAAATTCGAAGCTTTTTGTGCACAGCACGGAATACGAAACTACTTCTCAACACCAGCATATCCTTAGAGTAACGGACAAGCAGATGCCTCCAACAAAACAATCCTCAAAGGGATTAAGCGAAGATTAGAGAAAAAGAATGGGAGCTGGCCTGACGAGCTCCCAATAGTACTATGGGCATTCAGGAGCACACCAAGACGTTCAACGGGAGAGACTTCATACTCTTTGGCTTATGGTACTGAGGCCGTGACCCCCCTTGAAGTAAGGTTACCAATGAACAGAACGGCATTGGTGGAAGCTGGTGAGAACAACCAAGCTTTGGCAACAAATTTGGATCTCGCAGAAGAACGACAAGAAAGAGGTTTGGTCACTTTGGCAGCCTATCAACAACAACTTTGAAGGACTTATAAAAAAAAAGTCCACCCCCGTGAGTTCGGAATAGGAGACCTTGTGATGAGAAAAGTGGTAGGGAATACCAAAAAGGCATCAGATGAAAAGCTTGGGCCAAACTGGGAAGGGCTCTACAAAGTGGTTGGCATTGCAGGAGTTGGAGCTTATAGGCTTGCAGATCTAGATGGGAATCTGGTCCCTCGCCCCTAAAATATCTAGAACCTCATGAAATTTTTTCCTTGAGTTTTCTCTTTCTTCCTTTGAATAATGCCCTGAAAGGCAAATTAAGATTTTATGGTCAAAGTAAAATTTTCTACCTTTATTGAGAATAAAGTAGCAAGACTATCGTGGTTGCAAATAAAACCATCTATTTCTTCTTTTGCAAATCTATGCATTACTTTACTTTGAGTAAATATGGGCTTTGACTTTACGAACAAACCCCATATTAGGGGCATGACACACTAATCAATCAGAGTACAACGAATATTGCACACCCATGGCCTCGTCCATGATTAGGCACAAATATGCCTAAGCTCGTCCATGGCCTCGTCCATGATTAGGCACGAATATTCCTAAAATTGTCCATGGTTAGGCGCGAACATGCCTAGGTCTTGCAACAAATATTGCACCCCATGGCCTCGTCCATGATTAGGTGCGAAGATGCCTAAAAAAAATTCCATGGTTAGGCGCAAACATGCCTAGACCTCACAACGAATATTGTCCCCCGTGGCTTCGTCCACGATTAGGCACGAATATGCCTTAAAAATCATCCATGGCCTCGTCCATGATTAGGCACAAATATGCCTAAGCTCGCCCGTTGTGAACATCCCACGGAGGTAAGTCCACGAAAACGGTTGTTGGTTTGAAAATGGTTTTGATCAAACGGTTTGATTGATTGAATGAAGTCGCCACCCGGGTTTGAGGACCGTACCCTAGAAACTATTTGAAAAATGACTCTTTCATCCTTGAAGTGGAAAATGCTTTACCGGCCTCACAAAATAACATTTCCCGGCTCCAATAGCTAGGTTACGTGAGGGGAAGGAATTTAAAGCGCCCCTCACACTCGGTATGACCACCGGTCTCTACTAAATGTTTAAAAGGATTTTGAAAATATTGTTTAAATGGACTTCGTATACAAATTCATGTGAAAGCACAAAAAAATGTATCAAAAAGATCAATGAGAAATGAGTGGATGCTTGTGGAAGATGTTATGAGTGAATGACTCATGTATAAAGATGCTAAAATTTCACTAAATCACCCCCAAACTGCCTTAGGATGTCCTAGAAACTGATCACAAATACCAAACACATCACGCCTGGATAGCAATTTGGGCGCCTAGATTAGGCAGATCCAGGCACCTAGAATGGGCCAATCCAGGCACCTAGATGGCCTTCCAAATAGAAACTTCAAAATTTCATTTTTTACAGCCAACACCAAATGAAAAGCCTTTAACCCATTCACACACACTCTAAATGATGTTTGGCAACATGGTAGAAAGCATGAATCTCAAACTCCACCCAAATGCTTGATATAAACTTAGCAAAGCCTTGATTTTGATGATTTGACGATGAGATAGTATATCAAGAATGCAATGAAATGTGCATATATTGAACACCTACAATGGGAATATGCTTATGTAACATAAAAGCTTATTTTGACACTTTCAAAACTAATTGATCAGAACCTATAAATGACAAGTGAAACTCACATGTATACTTCTTTCTCATGTGACTATTCCACGAAGTATGATCATGACCTTGAAAACACCCCAAATATTCATCAACATGAGGTTCATAATATAAGACATAAGTAAATTGAACCAATGTATACAAATGATGTATGTAGACACCCCGATTTTGAACCCAGGATATGCTCGAGCATTCCCGATGATGAGAACGAACCAATCATAATTGCCCGAAACTTGTGAAGATAGCTTGAACATGATCAAAATTAACCAAACACCTCCAAATAACATGAACCAGCCCAAGCCTTGTTAAACCAAGCCAAACCAGCAACCTGCCACCAAGAGCCTTGAGCGCTCAAGCTTGAGACCTTGAGCGCTCAACCCATGAGAAGCACCTTGAGCGCCAAGCCCATGGCTTTGGCAACTCAACTCAACCACCGAATCGCATCATGAGATTTTATGCAGAGTGGAGCGTCTAACCACTTCTATACGTATTTCACACGTATAATACACCCTACATTGTCCTAAAACTACACCTAAACTACACCTAGCATACAACCCACTTCCTCTCTCTCCTCCCTTCCCTCCACTCACTGCCTATATAAACCATCCACTACCCCTTGTTGAGGGGTTCACCATTTTTTTTGCTCTACAGTTTCTACTTCACCCAGTAATCGTTCTCTCTCTCTCTCTACAAAACCCACTCCCTCCCACGAAAAATCATCTCAGAAACCACCGTAAACACCAAATTCATCCAGGTGTTCAACAATCAACCTCATACTACTACTCAATCCAAATCAAAAAACTGATCAAAAAGCTCAACAATCCTTCACTTCCAAACCCACAATCTTGTTCAAGCTTCTAATCCAGTGAAAAAGGTATATAGACAAGCAATTGTTGCTGTTTTGGTTCATCTGAGGATGACCAGTGTGTTCAATCAAGTTCTTTATACTTGAATTGAACACACAAAGGTCTAAAACTTGTTTTAAAACACTGTCAAAATTTGTAGTTGTAGCGGGGGGTTGGCCTCAAGCCTCGTGTCTTGGCCTCAAGTCCAATTATGGGCGCCGCTTTGCTTTTGAGCTCGAGCTTTATTCGGATTTTGATCATCGTTTAACGCTTAAATTATGCTCATATAATCTTTATAACAACCTGTTCTTATTTTAAAACCATTTGCATGAGCATAGATTAACCATTTTATGATGATCAAGCTTTAAGACCTTTAACAATCTAGTATTTAAAAGCAAAACAATGAATTTCTAGTTTCAAAAACCTTCATCTTATGTTTTATGGTCCTGAGAATCATCCAGATTTTGTTTTCAAGTCAAGAATCAGAAAATCACTTAATGGCTTGAGCGCTCAAAGCCATCCACTTGAGCGCTCAAGCTGTTCTTGAGCAGATTGTTGGTCCTTGGATATTTCGATGATGGATCATGGTTTATTCAAGTTTGGGTGTGTGTGTAGTTTTATTATTGTGATTACGGTCTAGATTCCTCCTTCTCAAAGTACTTTCTTCGTTAAAATATTGTGATTTTCTTCTTTCTATCATTATTTGTAAGATCAATATGTCTATTCTCATCTGACCTTCCATGAGAAACATTCTTTTAATGTTTGATCTTATATATGGTGATTAAAGAAGTGATGGATGGATCAAAAATCACAGTATCCAGAAATGGGTTTGAGCGCTCAATCTATGGTCTTTGAGCGCTCAAACTGATTGAGCGCTCAAAGACCATAGACTTAACTCAGCTGATTCCAAGGCTAGTCCGGAACGCGGGCGGCCGTTCGGGCACGACCAACACCGGAGGTATCTCAAACTCCGTGGATTTTTAGTCTCCTAGACTTCATGTATGACTTAGGGTTAGTCTACCGGATCCAAATCTCACTTAAGATCATTGCACAGATGATTATCCAACACCCCGGGTAAACCATTACTCGATGGATACGGCGTTTCAACCTAAAGCCTAAATGTTGACGCCGTAGCACTTTTCTTGGTCATCCGAGACAAAGCAATTTGGATGTGGCAATCCAGATACAAGTGATCATAAGGCTAGTTTGAATCACGGGTGGCCGTTCGGGCACGACCAACACCGGAGGTATCTCAAACTCCATGGATTTTAAGTCTCCTAGACTGAATTAGATAGCTTTGGAAGATTGCTTTAATCCTCAAGTTTTCTTTTAAGTAATAAGTCCTTGATATCGGATGACTAGATTTGGGAAATCCTGATCCACACAAATTCCGACAATGATCTAAGATCAAATGCCTAAGGGCGATTGATCCTTCTCGGGCCAAGGTCCCTTAAACCTGTTTAGATCATTGTTTAGGAAATCGATGATTCTGATTTTCCCACGTCCGGCCGTCCTAAGGGCTAACTCGTAAGAGCAACGCGCATATGGGATGCACGACTCATCATCGGACCGAAGCAATCTTCTGCTAACCGCAAAAGCATGAAAACCAAGCGGGACATCTATACGGAATTTCGACACTTGCGACGGCTATATACAATGCAAATGCATGAATGCAACATGGCATGGCAAGGAAAGCGGTAACACATAGCACGTTAACATGGTGGAGCACGTAAACTTAGCGTACGGGTGGGTTGCTAAACGTGGGGTTCTATGATTATTTATATGCAAAAGGCTGGTTTTGGTCACTGAGGGTACCCCGGACTTAAAATCAAAACCGACTCCTACCGTTAAAAACGATAGTGACGATGTGATTTATCATGGTCGAGGGTTGCTGGGCATTCTGGGATTCCCTGTCACTGGCAAGCCGGGCAGGATTGCCAAAACACACTAGCGGGGTTAAGAACCATGCAAGTGCAATGCAAGAATCAAACTTCAAACATTTTCAAAATCCCATAAAATATTTTTCGAATTAAACCCACTTTTGATTAACACATATTTCAATAAAATTACACAAGTGTAATAAAAATTGCACAAGTGTAATTAAATAAAATATATATTAACCAAAGTCCCCAGCAGAGTCGCCAGCTTGTGGACGACACACAGAGATTGTGATTTGTTAGAGTCGCCACCCAGATTTGAGGTCCGAATCCGAGAAACCGATAAAAATATGACTCGTTTGCCCATTTGAAAAAGATTTCACTGATCATGGCGGAACCAAAGATTTTTCAGATTCCGGGGTTTGGTTACGAGAGGGGAAGGGTTTTACGGCACCCCTCTCGCCCGATTCATGAATCGGTCTCTACTCAATCTTTCATGGGATTTTTAAAATGTTTGAAATTCAATTTAATCACGAAAATGGGGAATTAGGGATGGGATCCATATAAACAATAAAAACATAATGAATAATGCAGATTTAATATGGATGTTTATGCACATGATTTACATGAAAAAAAGGGGGGGGGGTAATAATTAAAGAAAAATTACAACAAATATTTACAAAATCTGGATGATTCTCAGGACCGTAAAACATAAGATGAAGGTTTTTGAAACTAGAAATTCACTGTTTTGCTTTTAAATACTAGATTGTTAAAGGTCTTAAAGCTTGATCATCATAAAATGGTTAATCTATGCTCATGCAAATGGTTTTAAAATAAGAACAGGTTGTTATAAAGATTATATGAGCATAGTTTAACTGTTAAACGATGATCAAAATCCCGAATAAAGCTTCGAGCTCAAAGAAAGCGTAAACGCCTGAGATGGACTTGGCGCCAAGACACGAGGCTTGGCGCTCCAACCCCTGCTACAACTACAAATTTTGACAGTGTTTTAAAACAAATTTTAGACCTTTGTGTGTTCAATTCAAGTATAAAGAACTTGATTGAACACACTGGTCATCCTCAGATGAACCAAAACAGCAACAATTGCTTGTCTATATACCTTTTTCACTGGATTAGAAGCTTGAACAAGATTGTGGGTTTGGAAGTGAAGGATTGTTGAGCTTTTGATCAGTTTTTGAGCTGGATTGAGTAGAGTATGAGGTTGATTGTTGAACACTGGATGAATTTGGTGTTTACAGGTGGTTTTACAGATGATTTTCTGTGGGAGGGGAGTGGGTTTGTAGAGAGAGAGAGAGAGAATGATTACTGGGTGAAGTAGAAACTGTAGAGCAAAAAAAATGGTGAACCCCTCAACAAGGGGTAGTGGATGGTTTATATAGGCAGTGAGTGGAGGGAAGGGAGGAGAGAGAGGAAGTGGGTTGTATGCTAGGTGTAGTTTAGGTGTAGTTTTAGGACAATGTAGGGTGTATTATAATGTGAAATAATGATAGAAGTGGTTAGATGCTCCACTCTGCATAAAATCTCATGATGCGATTCCCCGACCGTTCGTGAGAGTTGGCCTTCAAAGCCATGGGCTTGGCCTTCCAAGGTGCTTCTCATGGGTTGAGCGCTCAAGGCTCTTGGTGGCAGGTTGCTGGTTTGGCTTGGTTTAACAAGGCTTGGGCTGGTTCAGGTTATTTGGAGGTGTTTGGTTAATTTTGATCATGTTCAAGCTATCTTCACAAGTTTCGGGCAATTATGATTGGTTCGTTCTCATCATCGGGAATGCTCGAGCATATCCTGGGTTCAAAATCGGGGTGTCTACAGTTGCCCCTCTTGGACGGGACTTGATGCCATTATTTTGACATGAGTGTCGTCTAAGATATAGACAACCCGACTCGTTCCCCATGATACATCTCAAGTTACAAAGAAAAATCCCCCTCAAGTAAATATCAATCGGTCGGCGTTAACGAAGTCAGCCACGCATTACCCCATTGCGGGGATCGAGGGCCGGGCGAGTTCCTCGGGGCAATTGAAACAACTTTTAATCAAACAACATAAACGAACACAGGGTCGCTTAAAACGATGATTTAAACAAGCTCAATGCTCTTCAAAATGGTGCTGATTTAAACGAGCTTAATGCTCTCAAAGTAGTGATTTAAACGAGCTCAATGCTCTCAAAACAGTGATTTAAACGAGCTCAATGCTCTCAAAATGGTGATTTAAACGAGCTCAATGCTCTCAACACGGTGATTTAAACGAGATCAATGCTCTCAAAACGGTGATTTAAACGAGCTCAATGCTCTCAAAACGGTGATTTAAACGAGCTCAAAGCTCTCAAACTGGATGATTTTAAACGGGCGCATGACCCTCAAGGGATGATTTAAACGAGCTCAAGGCTCTCAAACTGGATGATTTAAGTGGGTGAAAAACCCTCAAAAGACTTCATGCATATGCTATCAACGATTTAAACGAACACGTGGTTCTCAAACTGCAAACAAGATACTTCTAGAACAAGCTAACTTGAACCATAATTCCACAACACGCCTCGATCGTTAAATGTGGTCTAACACGATCAACCATTGAGATTCAAATAACTAGGACTAAGGAGTCCAAAACACACTTAGCATATTGTTAGGAATGCCCAAAATGCCCCTGAAAAGCTTACAGAAGAAGCCTGAGAGCTATACCAGAATTGGGTTTGAGCGCTTAAGGTACTCCCTTTGAGCGCTCAACCCACATTGAGCGCTCAACTCCAAGGCATTGAGTGCTCAATCTCCAAGTTTGAACCTTCAGCGCTCAAAAGGTCCAGTTTGAGCGCTTGAACCCCTGAACGGGGACGACGGTTCAGAAACCCCGTAACGTTTAATTAACTTCGATTACTCCGATTAAACGTCATAACGTTCTAAAACTTCCAGAAAGCGAATTCTCACACCTCTCTTGCGATCTTGATCAAAAACCCTCTTGTTTCTCACTCGAATTCTTGCAAAATCAAAAACCCCCAAATCCTAGGGTTTTCCCGTACGACTTCGATCCAATTCTAGTTTGATTAGGGTTCGATTTTGAGGTATTAATCGGTTGTCATGGAAAATCCAAGCGATTCACAGCCTTTGGTAGTTTCACCGTCGACGATAGAGGATCACGGTGGTGTTGAGGTTTCGCCACCACCGAGCTTGAGCGCTCAAGGTGGTGATATAGTGGTGGAGGGGCCACCAGAAGAACATACAGCAGAGGAGAGAGAGAGACAGAGAAGAAGAGAAGGAGAAGGAGAAGGAAGTGGAGGGTGTTGTTGGTGATGGGTCAGAGGTGGCTAGGGGTGGTAATGGTGGTGATTCGGTGGTTTTGGGTGGTGGTGGTGACCCAACCACCGAGACAGTGGCGGCTAGTGGTGATGTTGGTGGTGATTCGGTAGTGTTAGGCGGTGGTGGTGATGATTTGGTGGTTTTGGGTGGTGATGGTGACCCAACCGCCGGACGGGTGGTGGCTAGTGGTGATGTTGGCGGGGATGGTGTGATGGATTGCAGTGGAGGTAGTGGTTTAGGTGGTGGTGATGGCATGACGGTGTCGGAGAGGGTAGGAGAAGGAGATTAGGAGAGAGTTGAGGAGAGGGATGAGGAGATGACGGAGGTCCACGAGATAGACAGCGATAGTTCTAGTGACAGTGAGGAGACGGTCGAGGAGAGGAGGACTGACAGTGGCAGTGGTAGAGATGGGGTGGAGGGTACGAGCGGAGTGGCTTGGGCTAGGGCACCCCGTTGGAGGATTGAGATGAGGCCCAGTCAGCAATCAAGTGGGAGAGATAAGGGGAAAGCGGTGGCGACTAGTGACGAGTCAGCGACTCAGACGGGAGATGGTGGTCCATTGGTTCAGGGGCCGACAGGGATTTCCCGGGAGGATTTCCTTGAGCACGCACCCCAGGAGTTAGTGATGGCGGCTGCGACAGATGCTCCGGGGATTTTGGATTTGGCGAGGGAGGCCATTATCGAGAGTAGAGAGAGGGAGGCAGCGTTGTTGCGAGAGGCCACAGATGAGGATCAAATGGGCGAGGGCTTCTGGGAGTTTGAGACTAAGGAGGCCTTGGGAGGAGGCGGGCGAGGGGGAGGAGGGAGGAGGAGAGAGTACCGGGTCCGCAGGGATGGCAGTGGTCCGGCCTGCGAGATGGCGGCCGAGGAGGGGCGAGGTGATGCTTGATCACGGCGACTTATGCCCCACCAGTGCACCTCTTCGTGCCATCTGGTTCAGAGGACTATACTCCCAGCCGGGAGTTATACTTCGGAGAGGAGGTGCTACTGGACCCCGAGGTCCACCTCTCGACTGACTGCCTGACGGTATGCTCACTTGTTCACTCTCAGTAATTAGAAACCCTAAATTGCATTGAATAATTGAATTACTGCTAATTGTTAACCTGTACTGTTGATTGATTGATTGACATTCTGACTTATTTGCTTGTCTATTGACTCAATGCAGAGAAACTTGCGCTTGAAGGCTCACGGAGGCATGGGCTCCAGTTGGGAGATTTACCAGCGGCTGCACGCCTCTGTGAGGGCTTTGGTGGATCAGGCAGGGTTTGGGACGTTCATCCCGACCCTTACGAGTACACAGCATGATCATGCCGTGGTGACAGCACTGGCGGAGAGATGGAGGGACTCTACGAGTTCTTTCCATCTCAGCTTCGGGGAGGTGACGCTGACGCTGCTAGATTTCGCCGCGATCACGGGACTGAGGGTAGGAGGAGACCCGATCCCGTTCGACTGGGATAGGCCGGATGAGGCCGCACCGAGATGGTTCTTAGGCTCGTGGCCCCACAGAGGGGAGAGGACCGCCACATATGGCCGCCTCAAGACGAGGGGTCTGGGAGCCGGCACGCAGGCGGATGCAAAGACGGAGAGCGAGGTGCTACCCGCTGTACTTGTTCGGGCTTCACCGCACCAACAAAGCGCAAGTGGTACACCTCTCCTACCTCGGAGGTTTGAGAGATTTCGCCATTTCGGCGAGGTATGACTGGGGTGGTGCAGCTCTCGGCACCTGCTACGCGTTCATGAACGCCGTCTCAAGGCGGAAGGGGACCGCATCTCGTGACTATGGAGCCCCCCGAGGTAAACTTTATTACTTGCTCAAAAATTCCTTCACATGCATTTTATTATCAATATTTGCTTTGACCTCGATTGATTTGTTGTTTATCGCGTACCGGGCATACGAGGTGTTGGGGTTGCATCCCCGCGAGACACGCCATCCGGATCCGCACGCCATCCTCGAAAGAATCGTGGTTGGGGAGGGTTCCCGCTATGGTGGTGACGCCGCCGTGGGAACCTCCCGTGTTTTCCTCTGCTTCACCTGACGCACTCCCAGCCTTCCCCTAGTAAGTAAATCCTCATATGTATTCACTCCACTTCAATATGTTTATCATCAAGCATTTGTCGACACTTTGTTTGAATGTTCTTGCGTGTCCGCCGATGTATGGGACAAAGGCAAGTGCATTTATCCCTTACTTTGCCCTGAGGTAGAGATCAATGCAGGGGGAGGTTCTACCTGAAAGCCAAGACGGGCCGTTTTGGTACCTTTGGCTTACGGGTATTGGCGCCGGGCCGATACGGCCGATGGACCACAAAAAGCCAGGGCGCTTTCCTCCTCGTACCGACATGACGCCTCGCTATACAATCGGGCGAGATGAGCGCCACAACGCCGACCGACCTCGCCGGGCACCTACTTCGAAGCAGCGCGGAGTATCCAAGAGGTATCCGGGTCACCCAATCCAGAGCCAAGTGGAGGGAGAGAGGCGGGAGGCGGGAAGACCGAGGGGCTCGTGCTTCGCTGGAGGCGCCGCAGTGGCGGGGGCAGGGATGCCGCCCCTCGACCTCGAGACGGTGGGGCGGCCAAGCAGGGTAATGCAGTTACCACCGCCGAGGGAGAGACAGGAGATATAGACATTCCGAGGCCACCGACTGGCTTTCCTCCGCTCCGAGCACTAGTAAGAATCCTTTCATTTATCAACTTTGCATGCTTCTTGTTAGGAATACTGATATGAACTTTTACTTTTGCGAGTTCCACGAGGCGTACAGGCAAAGCTATATGAGCGTAATCGAGGGACTTAGCGGTCCCGATATCTTCCTCATTGCCGGGACAGGGAGGTCTCCATCCGGCCCAGAGGACGAGCGGCACCTCCTCGCTGCTCCCCGACCTTCTTCCCGAGTTGCACCCAGGTATCTTTGCTTATGTTATTTGCACCTTCAATTCCTTGTCTATGCTGTATACTGACTCCAATTCTTGTTTGCTTGTCAATGCAGCCGCCTGTGGTCAGGAAGAGACCACATGATGGTGCCGACGGTCCTGGAGACATGACTGTGCGGTTAGGACGCTCGAAGCCGGCGCGGCAAGACTTGAGGTGGAGAGACCGTGGAGGTCGACTCGCCAGAGGGTGGAGGTAGTCCCTGAGGGGATAGTTGAGGCGAGCTCGAGCGATGATAGTATTAGTGACGCCAACTACCCCGCTACCCCGACAGGAGCAGCGGCGCGGAGACGAGACCGAGAGCTCAGACGAGACGATGGATGCCGAGGACTAGTACATAGTAGACATAGAGTAGTTAGAGTTTTACTTTTGCTTTTTTAGTCTTTTCTTTTGATTGGGCCTGCGTGCCCTGGTGGATAGGTGGATTGGGCCTGCGTGCCCCAGTTGTAGATTTTCTTATTGGGCGTCATGTGCCCTGGTAGTTGATGATGACTGACTTTATTATGGATTACATCAGATTGTATACAAGACTTGCACTTTCATTGTTCATTACATTACTTTCTGTTTTTTATGTACAAACAAACAAACTTGTTGTAAAATGTACCCTATTTATTCACAATAACTTGAATCCAAATGTTAAATGCAAAGTTTAAAACTTGACTTCAAAAATAAGCTCACATGCTCGTGGATTTGAACGAAATATGATCATATGAATTTATGTACAACCAAGAGACATATTTACGTTCTTCACGACTTGACAACAATCTATGCATATGTACGATTGATGATCATCCACACAAAATGACCTTAGAACAGAATTTGGTGTTCATAAGGCTTATTCGAAAAATAAAATATTTCTGTGAGCCTGTTTAAACATGATGAACTGCCATGCCATCGCCTTGACTGAGTCATAAATGACAGAAATGCCCTTGTGACAGTCTCTATCTGGCAAGAGGTGCCATGGAATCATTTTTAACATGGTGACGGTCGCCATTCCATTGCTTGAACGAGCCATCGGAGTCCCAACCCCATGTATCTTTGAAGAACCGCCCTGAGAACCATCCCGTCAAGTCACAAGTACACTTTGACACGTATCTTGATGATTGGATGTAGTTTGTAATGTTCCGAAATGGTTTCGCACATCCAATGGCCGCCTTTGAACTTTGAAACTCCGTATCCCGTGTCCGAACACGTTTCGGCTTGCTAACTTGGTCAACGAAATACTCCGTGAAGTCACAAATGCTTGTTGAGACTTGGTTTGGGTGTTGGTATAGGGTAGAAAGGCTTAGAATAGGTTTTGGACCTCCAACATGCCAATTTGCTTCTGCTGCTGCTGCTGCTGTTTCTGCAGGCCTTGAGCGCTCAATGTGGTTTGAGCGCTCAAGCTCACTACCTTGAGCGCTCAAGGTGGTTTGAGCGCTCAACTCCAGGGACTTGAGCGCTCAAAGTCTGTGCTGGACAGACTTCTAGTGTTGCTTCCCAATGCATTTTTGGACCCTTTTGCATGTTTCCCTCTGCCCCAAACGCCTGGTTTCTCTGTGTTAACATTTCCCAAACTTTGAACATCACCTTCCCAAGGGTTTTTCACCTTTTTCCTACAAATGCTATGCATTTCCAATACATTTTCAAATTTTTCCAACAAAACATTTTGGAAATATGTATTTGACCATCTTGAAAATGTAATCTTTGATTTCCAATGTTGCATGGAAATTTTGTAGTGTTCTCTTCAAATCTCCAATAAATACCAAGCATAATCAAGCATTTTTCTACACCACTTCCATATCAACTTTCTTTCTTCTTCACACATCTCTTTCTCCCAACTTTTCATCACTTCCTCATGGCTGCCCTTGACCCTTCCGTTATCAACACTTGGGTTGCCAGTCTTGAAAACATCGATTGGTTTAACTTTCGAGGTCTCGGGCTCAATGCACTTCGCCACCTTCACACCTTTCCTATTCGTCAAGACATCTTGCGCGCCGCTGTTCGTTGTTGGGACTCAGAACTCCATGTGTTCCATTTCGGCATGCAAGAGCTTTGCCCGACCGTTGAAGAATTTCAAGCATATCTCGGTGGTAATGCTTTTGCGGACCCTGTCATTCCACCTATCCGCGTGAACTATGCCAACATACTCAGTAGGAAGCTTGGTCTCGGAAATGGTGCCGCCCGTTTCTTGATTCGCAGACCACCCTCGATGTCCTTCGACTCTTTGCGATTACGGCCCCTCTTGGTGACCTTTTGGATTTTACCGTCCAAAACCGGCGTATGTTTGCACTTTGCATGTGTCTCCTTGCATTGTACTTGTTGGTCCCACATGACGGTCATCCCAGTTCTGCCATTGTCGGTGTTGCTGCTCAGATCGAACAACGGAGGGATGTAGTTCCCCTGGTTTTGGCTGAGACAATCATAGGTTTGGATGCGGTTAAGGCTAGGAATGCGGTCATGTTTGCTGGAAGCCCACTTTTACTTCAGGTTTCACTTTTTTTTTTTTTTGGGCAGCTTTGGTTGTTTGGCTTGGTTTTAACTTTGGATTGGATTTTTGGGATTGTAGATGTGGCTGTGTGACAAGGTTGGGCTCTTGAGGGAACCGGCGGGTGATTGGACTTACGATCCTCATACTTGGGCGGACAGGCCTTTTGTGCATGATGAAATTGATGAAGATGATTGGACCGATTTCTTCAGATCTCTAGAGGAGGATCACATTACTTGGAGGTGCCACTGGTTGCCTTTGCCAGACATGACCGCCAATCATATGGGAGACACATGGGTAACTTTAGCAGGATTGCAAGGGTATGCATATTACTTTCCACAGCGTATTCTCCGCCAATATCGCATTCGCCAGGAGGTGGAGTATATGGTGCCCAACACTTTCAGCCTTCCTATATTCAAACATTCTGTTATTGAGCGTTATCGTACTTCTTGGGAGCACAGAGTTGTTTGGGCTCCTGATCCCTACCCCTCTATTCACTTGAATGGACATTACAGAAATTGGATGAGGGAGCAGATGAAGGCACGACGCCGCAGAAATTAGCACCAACTTCCTTTCTACTCGCTAGGCTATTTCCAAAATAAATGGTTGATCCATAGTGATGTCTTGATGTTTGGTTGTGTCATATTTGTGTCGTTTTTTTTTTTTTTTTTCATAACTCAGCACTTGTAATCGAAGAAGTAATTTGAATAAGATTGAACGATGAAGGGTTTCCCCCTCTTGGTTCATTTGATTCCACACGCTATCCTCTTCAGATTTTGAAAAAATATGGACCAACTCATGAAATTTAGACCGAACCCCAGGATAGGGTTGCCTACGTATCCTTTCTCAAGGAATCAGGTCATAGCGTAGTTCAGGCAAAGGTTCACTCGGGTATTGACACTCTCCTTTTGTGCTCTAAGTTTTGCCTGGCACTGCCTTTTCAGGTTTTCAGTCCAGCGAGCTCTTTCAAATATTTTGCCTTAAATTTTGCCTAGACCGCCCAATGTGGGTTTTCGGCCCTAGCGAGGCTTGCTCAATTTTGCTTGAGTCGGCTCGCCTTGCGATTTTCCTACAACAAGCATCTCTCGGGGTAATATAAGCTTGAGTTGATCTAGATTGACAAGATTGCTGAACTCGTTGCCGTCTAAATCAATAATCACTGCTGCTCCACCGTTAAGGATAGTCTTGATGATATATGGTCCTGCCCATTTCGGCCTGAATTTTCACCGTGGATCAAATATCGGTGCCCGAATCTCTTTCACCACCATATCTCCTTCAATCAAATCTCTGGATTTCACTTTCTTGTTGAATGCACGAGCAATTCTTCTCTGATATCCCTGGATGTGATACAATGCCCGCAAACGCCTTTCATCAAACAAAATTAGCTCTCTGCCCGAATCATGCGCTCATCCAAATCGGCTTCATCAATCTCATTCTCTATCATCACCCTTAGAGATGTTACCTCGAGCTCAATGGGAAGTACTGCTTCCATCCCATAAACTAATGAATAAGGTGTTGCTCCTGTTGGAGTTCGGATAGAAGTACGGTATCCCCATAATGCTAAGGGCAGCTTCTCGTGCCAATCCCTAGACGACTCGATAGTTTTCTCCAAGATATTCTTGATTGACTTGTTTGCTGCTTCCACTGCTCCATTCGTTTGAGGCCCGTATAATCGCTGATTTATGCACTTGTATATTGAAATCTTGAGCACCTCTCGCACCCCTTCCTTTGAAATGCACGCCATTATCCGACTCGAAAAGCATTGGGGACCCCATATCGGTAAATGATGTTTTGCTTAATAAAATGTGCCACCTGTACTGCAGTCAAAGTAGCATAAGAGGCTGACTCTACCCATTTTGTGAAATAATCAATTGCCACCAATATAAACTTGTGACCATTTGACGTTGGTAGCGTGATCTTCCCAATCACATCTATTCCCCATACCGAGAAAGGCCAGGGTGTTGCCATTGTGTGGAGTTCAAACGGCGGAACATGCATGAGGTTAGCGTGAACTTGGCACTTATGACATCTTCGCATATATATGAACGCATAATCTGCTTTCATGGTTAACCGTAAATACCCTTGCCTCAAAAATCTCCTTTGCCATCATCAATCCGCTCATGTGGGGACCACAGATTCCTTCATGAATTTCCTCCATTACCCTCTTGATGTCACTACCATGGATGCATAATTTATGCATGCCACAATATGACCTTTTATATAACCTTCCTCCGCAAATGATGTACTGTGCCGCTAATCTTTGTAATGCTATCCGATCCTTCTTGGTTGCTCCTTCGGGATAGTTTCCCTTCTCAACCAAATTCCAGATATCGTAGTACCAGGGTAGACCATCATTTATTTCTCCAACATTCATCACATACTAAGTAAGTGCCTATCTCTTTGCTCAATCATGATTGGTCTCATCCTCACTCCTATTGGCAATTCTACCATGGATGCCAAAGTGGCGAGTGCGTCAGCGAACTGATTTTTCATCCTTGGTATATGAGTGAAGGTTACTTGCTCAAATTGATGGATTAGATCATCGAGATCTTTGTGATATGGCTTTAACTTCTCTTCTCAGACCTTCCAATCACCATTGGCTTGAGAGACCACCAAATTGAATCACCGACTACTTCCAACTTTTTCACCCAATCTCAAGAGCAGCTTCCATTCCAACAATACATGCCTCATATTCCGCCTGATTATTGGTAACTTCGAAATTTAACTTGAAAGAAAGGGGAATGTGTGGTCCTTCAGGGGAAACCAACAGTATGCCGATTCCAAATCCTCTCTGATTCGCAGCCCCGTCAAAGTACAATTTCCAAACGTCCTCTGATATTGTCATGACATGTTCATCGGAAACCGAAACTCCGTATCTTCCGCCCCTTGAATTGGATGATCCGCCAAAAATTCGCCCCGACCACCCTTTTCTTGATTTTAGGTGTTTACATATTTGAGTTCGAACTCGGCTAGTAAGCAGCCATCGTGCTAGCTTCCCGGTAGGTGCTGGTTTTTCAAATAGATATTTGAGAGGGTCCATTCAAGAAATCAACACTACCGAATACGCTAACATGTAATGCCTTAACTTTTTGGAGGCCCATACAAGAGCCCCAATGTGTCTTTTCCAAAGGCGATATCTTTCTTCGGCTCCGACCATCTTCTTACTTAGATAGTATACTGCCTTCTCAACACCCGCTTCACCTTCTTGTGCCAACATGCAACCCATGGCAGTCTGTGTTACTGACAAATACAAAATCAGGGACTTTCCTGGTGTTGGTGGCATCAATCTTTGGGGATTTTGAAGATATTGCGAATTGCCTCAAAAGCCTTTTGACACTTGCTATCTCATTTGAATGGTACCCCCTTCTTGAGTAGATGAAACATCGGCTCGCAAGTCGATGTTAACTTTGCGATGAATCTACTGATGAACTGGATTTTTCCAAGAAAGCTCCGCACCTCCTTTTCTGTCTGAGGTGGCTCCATGTCAAGAATGGCTTTGATTTTTGATGGATCCACCTCAATTCCTCTTGTGGTGATCATAAATCCCAACATCTTTCCAAATGTGACTCCAAACGTGCACTTCAGCGATTGAGACGATTCGTATTTACTGGATTCTTTCAAAGAATTTGCTAACCGAAAGATGTTCTTCTCTTTCCTTTGCTTTCACAATCATATCATCCACATACACTTCAACTTCCTTGTGCATCATGTCATGCAACAGTCGTAGCTGCTCGCTGGTAAGTTGATCCCGCATTCTTCAATCCAAATGGCATAACACGATAACAGAACGTCCCCCATTCAGTAGTGAAGGTTGTTTTCTCTCGATCTTCTGGCGCCATTAAAATCTGGTTATACCCTGAGAACCCGTCCATAAATGGCAGTCGTGGCTCTGCCAGTATTGTCCACCAATACATCAATATGTGGCAAAGGAAAGTCATCCTTCGACTTGCTTTGTTCAAATCTCTCAAATCTACACACACCCCGATTCTTCCGTCCTTCTTAGAATGCGCACGATATTCGCCACCCACTTGGATATTCGCTACCATTAGAAAGCCAAAGATTGAATTGTTTGGTAACCTCCTCTTTGACCTTTTCCACCCAATGCGGTGCGATTTTTCTCAATTTTTGCTTTACTGGTTTTGCATCGGGATACAGGGGAATTCGGTGTTGCACAATTTCAGGATCGATTCCGGGCATATCTGCATGGGACCAAGCGAAAACATCTTCGAATTCTTTGAGCAAATCAGTGAGTAATTTTTGTTCCTCTGAAGATAGCCCGGAGCCGATTTGAACCATGCGAGGATTTTCCTCATCTCTCAATTTTATTGAAATAACTTCTTCTTTTATTGGTGAAATAAATTTTCGTTTTCTTTTTCAATTAGCGCTTTGAGTTCTTTGGGAATTTCTTCTTCGTATTCTATTTCGTCATCATTTGGATCAACACAATTTATTTCGGAGACAGCAAAGTAAGCAAACCCGGAATTTATTTCATTAACAAAGCCCTCCGGGGCGCAGTACATGGCATCTGACTCGAATTCAAAATAGAAATGAGGACGTGGAGGGCCAAGAGGCACAAACTCCGACTCACAAATAAATCCGGACCACGATTTGGACTCGGACTCCAACTTAGTGAATGCATTAGTAAATTTTACAAAGGGGTGAAAGTGCAATTTTTGTATTCTCCGTGCATCCACTATCAAGATTTGGGATCTTGAGGGCCTCCTGCCCAAGCATCATCACTACTGGCTCTTCTTTATCCTTACCTGTTAGACTGACCTCATCAAACATCGACATTAAGATCCCACCATCCAAGGCTTCTGTCCAATCTGCTTTAAGGTCTTTTACCAATTTCTCGACCTTTTCGTGTTCATCTTCGCTATCCCAAGCATCATTAGCAAAGATTTCAAATCCAGGGTGCATCTCTCCACTTATTTCATTTACAAACGGCTCCGACTGGCTGTAATAAGGTTCTTGACCACTGCCTTGACGGCAAATCGGCGACTAGCAATCGCTTTACGCCTTATTGGTTCTTCCCCTACGCATTTCTTTTCGATTGTAGGTTCATATCCTAACCCAAAACGGCCTCGCTAAGAAGGGAATTCTGGAAACTGAGCTACCCCCTGGTGAGTTCGTCCTAAACCAGTGCCTGGCAGATATGACATCCTCCTCATCATCTCGAGGACAGTGGTACTGATTGAAAAATCCTCATCAACACGAAGTGTGAACACACCACCGGATGTATCGAAAGCAAATCCACCGATTTGAACATCATTCTCATCGTGCATTATTTCTAGCAAGGGAGCATTATCTTCAGCATGAGGACGAATGCCCGTGTCTCCATAAAGAGTGACGGTCCCATTTTCCATTCCAAGCAAAACCTTTTGATGCAAAGTGGATGGAACAGCCATGATATCAGGTCGATGCATCCAAGGACGTCCCAGTAGCAAGTTGAACGAGGCCGGGATTTCAAGCACATGAAACTCAACTGTTGATTTAAATTCTTCCGCCGCAATCTCCATTTCAACAGTTCCAAGCACATTACGGCGGGTATTATCATAAGCTCGAACAGTGAGATCGGATGGAGTAAAATCCTTAGGTTTGAGCCCCAAGCATAAAGCTGTTCGGAGGGGACAGACATTGAGCGCGGACCCGTTATCTATCAACACGACTGGGATCCATTTCCCAATACACTTCATGGTAACGTGTAAAGGCTTGTTGTGATCAGTTCCTTCAAGTGGCAAATCAGCTTCGGTAAAAGTTACAACATGCTTGACAGGTTTGGTAGTGATGGTTGGTTTGGTAACAATGGCAGCCATCATGGCTTCTGGAGTAATATCGGGAGCGATCTCCATGCAAGATAGTGCTTGAGCGAGCTTCTGTCGGTGCTCACTAGAGCTCATGAGCAGCCCCCAAATGGTTAATGCGGCTGGGGTTTTCTCAAGCTGTTTCTGGATAGGATTCTCTTCGGCTGCTGGTGAGGGTTTTGGACGAGGCAAACGACTATTGGTTGTGGATGTAGCATGGGATTGGTTGGTTGGAGGGTTGAAAAGGTCTTGGAAATCGATAGGATTGGTAATCGGGTCTTTAGGGTTGTTTGGATTATTTAGGGTGGCTGAGTCGTTTTGTGGAGTTGGGTTACTTTGTGGAGGTGGGTTAGAGGTATTTCCGGTGTACATTTGGGGTGGTTGATAAAATCGGCCACTTCGAAGCAAATGAAGAACAGAGTCTATGTCATCACCCCACAAATCAGTGTAATCTGTGTAGAAATCCACAAGGTCCCCTTCTGCCTTTCGCTTTCCTTTTGAAACGCTGGCCTCTTTCATGCCTTTGGTAATCCCTTCTACAGTTGCTTCGCTCCATACATCCCCACCTTCCATTGCAGCCTCGTTAACCGCCCAAACTTCGTTGTTTTCAACCCAAAGTGGCGCAAGTATTGCATCCTCCTTCTGATCGGCCCACACATTAGTCGTGCCATTCTCTTTCGTTGGCTGTTCCCAAACATCGGGTAGGTCTTCATTCAACACCATGATATTGCAATTTTCCGGAATTTGCACTTGAGGTACTGGAAAATTTTCATCAACTATGTAATCATAAGGCGTGAATTCTATCCCCTTTGTCATTCGATTTATGGCATGTTCACTCATTAGGGAGAAATCAGGGCGACCTTCCCACAATGGTGGCGCTGGGAAATATGACTCATCGAAGAATAAGGGGAGCGTGGATCCATCCAAGGGATCATTAGGATCCATAAGCTGCCATTCATTAGGTGCAGGATCCCATTCATCCTCCTGTGCACCACTTGGTACCACATTCTCTTCCTGCCAATTCTGTCCCTGTCCTTCTTCCATAAGTTGTTGATCTTGTACCACCAGCAAAGGTTCAAACAGATTAAGGAGTGCGACTCCATCAAGTGGATCTTCGAACACTGGATCCCAAAACTGATTAATTAAAGCACCAAGTGGAGGTTCATCATTAAACTGTTCATTTTGAGGCCAAGCTTCTCCATTTATTACATTATTGGCTATCATCTGTTCGTATTCTCGGGCCTCCATAGTCATGATCAAATCTCCCCATTCTTGCCATATAGTGGGATCCAAATGTATGTCAAGGAAACATGCTTCGCATTCATCTGGTATAAACACAATGGGTTTAGGATCTGTCTCTGGTACAATGAACTGGCTTGGATCGAAAAAAGTATGCTTTTGGGTTTTATGAGTGGAGTTGAGGGTGATCCGCTTATGTTGGTATTTCTTTTGTGAACCCAGCAAGGGGTTGGTGACAACATTAGGCTTCTCGATTGGGATCGCTGGATCACGCTTTATCATCCAATGAGGTCTTGAATCTCATGGCGCAATCATTGGCACCTTTCAGTAGGATGGCCAGGTGTCTGGTGGAAGATACAGAAGGTATTGGGATTGTAGGTTGGTGGAGGATTTTGTGGAGGTGGGGTTGGTTGAAGGGGCTTGATTTTCCCCTGTTGTACAAGACGTTCAAATATAACTGGTAAGGGTAAGGGGAGAGGAGTGAAGATACGTCTAGTTCTTTGGTTCTGTGGAGGTTGGCTTGGTTGAGTTGATTGGGACAAGATAGCATTTATGGGTTCAGTTTTATGGGATTGATGGTTCATGGTATTGGACGAGGTACCGGCTGTGTAGCTAGGGTTTGCATACAGAGATGAGGTGTTCCCAATGTAATTGCGTTTGGGCCTGGGGATTAAGTCTCCCTTCTTCAATACCCCACTTTGCAAAGCTTCTTCAATTGACAAACCCGTCTCAAAGTAGGTTGCAAAGTCATGTGCTTGAGCCATTACCATATACTGAGCCAAATCTGGCTGAAGGTTCTTGGTAATAATGCGCATCTGATCCTTGTCACTAGGGCCGGTCGGTCATTTCTATGCTAAACCTTTGCTCTCCACCTCTTTACGAATTCTGCAAATGATTCTTTTTCTTTCATTTTGATGCTTTCAAGTTCACGAGTAGTGACTTTAAGCTGAACATTGTATTCATACTGTTTAATGAAAGCAGCCACCATTTCCTCCCAAGTTTGTCTCTTTGAAATGTCAAGAGATAAAAGCCACTGAAGTGCGGGCCCTGTAAGAGTTTCATGAAACATTTGTGCCATAGCAGGCTCATCAACTTCTTGTAACGAAAGAGAGCTTACATATGCCTGAATATGTCCTCTCGGATCTCCAGTCCCATCAAATTTTTCAAAATCCACATATTTGAACTTCTTAGGGAGTTTAGCGCCTGGGAAGATACACAGTTTGTCCATGTCAAATCCGGTAATGGCTCGCTTCTCACTCTTGGCCACAGACTCTTCAAGTTTGAGTAGCTTAGCTAGCATCTCCGCCAACTGAGGGTTTTCAAGGGGTTGTTCCGGCTGTTCATTATTGGGAATTTCCTGATCTCGAGGTTCATCCTCGGGGTGTTGTTGCTGAGGTGGGGGAAGTCGGCTTTGGATATTTACCATGATTGCCATGAGTTGGGCAATTCGGGTATCATTCCGAACCCTCTCATCATGCATTTCTTTCCTCAACTGCTCAAACTCGTTTGAGGGACCCTGTTCCTGTTCAGCTGCCATACTCGTCTCAGCCTTTGGTGATAAAGATCTAGACAGTCTCTGTCCGGGAGGCCGAGTCCAAACAAGTAAGGTCTTCTTCTTCTTTGCAGGCCCAATGATTCAAAAGCTAAGCATAAAGCAAGAGCCGGACTCAGATGTGTACTCAATGTACTTACTATGTACTAAAATGAATGATTTACAAACAGTGCTCACTACCGTCTCGTCAAGACTCGATGCACGAAGTTAGTCCTATTCTTATCTTAGGAATTAAACTACCGGTCCCAGATCTCACTTGGAATCATTGCACAGAAAATGTAACAATACCACGGGTAGGTCATTACTCGGAGAGATTGAGCGCTCAAGCCACAACCATTGAGCGCTCAATCCTTGTGCTGGAATCCAGATTATAAGCCAGTTTAATAAGTCTCATGTTCATGATTTCTGGAGTTGTGGTACAATTTCTGTTCTGTTTAGTTTCTGTAAATATTTGTTGTAATTTTTCTTTAATTATTACCCCCCCCTCTTTTTTTTCTTTTTTTTCATGTAAATCATGTGCATGAACATCCATATTAAATCTGCATTATTCATTATGTTTTTATTGTTTATATGGATCCCATCCCTAATTCCCCATTTTCGTGATTAAATTGAATTTCAAACATTTTAAAAATCCCATGAAATATTGAGTAGAGACCGATTCATGAATCGGGCGAGAGGGGTGCCGTAAAACCCTTCCCCTCTCGTAACCAAACCCCCGAATCTGAAAAATCTTTGGTTCCGCCATGATCAGTGAAATCTTTTTCAAATGGGCAAACGAGTCATATTTTTATCGGTTTCTCGGATTCGGACCTCAAATCTGGGTGGCGACTCTAACAAATCACAATCTCCGTGGGCCGTCCACAATGTACCATGAACTAGTTAAAATGCAAGAAAAGGTAGAAAATATGATAAAGGAGAAGGGAATCCAAGCGCTTGCATGGAGTGAATCGAGGCGCCTAGACTCAATGCAGGCGCCTGTAATGTGATGATCCAGGCACTCGGAATGAGTACTGATGCACAAAACAAATTTCTTTCTTGATGATTTTCAAACCTCTCCCAAGCCCTCTACTGATATAGAAAACCAGTGAGAACTTAGTTGAGTCCCCCTCAGGGCCTTTGAACACAACTTGGTAGGCAAAATACCTTGAAACCTTGATTTGTGAACTTTGGAGAGTTATTTGGGATGATTTTTGGAAGTTCAATGGACTAGATTTTGATTACTGGAAGTTTATCAAACTGATTATAGGTGGTTTGATTGGGGGTTTGATTGTGGATGATGAAAAATAGGTAGAATCAAGTAAGTTTGTGGATTTTGGATGGGGGAAATTGAGTTTTGATGGTTGAAAATGGATGGAATTGAGAAGGATCAGTTGGGAATGAGTTTTTGGAAATATTTGGGCAGAATAATAGTAAGGGAGAGAGGTGAGAGCTGGTCCCTTGAAATGGAGTGGGAGGGGGGTATATATAGAGAGAGAATAAGGGAGTTTTGGGTGAGTTTTAGAGGGAAATGACAATTTGAACTCAAATTTGTGGAGGGATAATTTGTTGGAGGCATTTTAGAATGAAGAAAACGTGGGAAAATGTAGGGGGGAGTCCGTGGTTTCAATCAAAACCAGCTGTAGATTGCCCAGTGGAAGTGATTCCAGGCTCCTGGAATTGGGTAATCTAGGTGCCTGGATTGAGTCTGGTGCCTAGATTAGGGTAATCCAGGCGCATAGACTGGGAGACTACACAACAATCCAAACTTCGCAGGGCCATTCTGGGTGCTACCGAACTCCGTTTTGTGCATGATTTAAAGCGTTGGAAAGCTTGAAAATTCTAATTTCTAACCCAAGTGGTTTGAACCCAAGATGATTTGTACATCAAAATATGTGACCATTTTGCCCTCAGAAGGTCGGAAAAATAAGTCGTTCTGGTAAAACGTGCACATCTCCCTCATTTCAAGATGGATTGGGACGTATTATATATCAAAAAAGAGGGGTTTGAATGTACTAGAAGGTGGTGTAGTCTTGGATTAATTTTGAAGAGGTTTTGGAGGAGTTTTCAAGTTCACAATCAAGCTCCACATGCTCTTATCGGGCATTTTCATCCTTGGGGATTGCCAAGGATTTTTGTGGGTTCAAATTGGGGTGTCTACACCTGTGGCCTCATCCATGATTGTTCGAGGTTAGATGTGAATATATCTAAGCCTAACTGCCTATGTTGTTTGCCCTATTTAAATCTGACTAAGTGAGGGAACATTTGCGTTCCAAAGTATTTATCTTATTCAATTCTGAATAAGTAAAGGAACATCTGGGTTCCAAAGTGTTTGCCCTATTCAATTCTAACTAAGTGCAGGAACATCTGGGTTCCAAAGTATTTGTCTTATTCAATTCTGACTAAGTGTAGGGACATCTGGGTTCCAAGGTATTTGCCTTATTTAATTCTGACTAAACACCTGGCTTGCTTAAGTCTCTGTTTTATGAAATCTTTACTACATACAGGAATATTTGGGTTCAAAAATAGTCATTCTATATAATTTTAAACAGGAAATTCTGGGTTCCATAATGTTTGTTCTACACAGTTTTTATCATATGCAGGAATGTCTGGGTTCCAAAATGCACACCTCAACTTAATGGTGGAAACCATCAGTCAAGGCATAAGAAGAGTCAAATGCAAGACTTAAATTTGCACTCCCCATACCTGTACACAGATTGTCAGGGACGGATGTGTTGCCACTAGCTTCCTTTTGGCTAGGGTCAACAATTGCACTCTGGTTTGGCACAGCAGCACTCTGGGGAGAAGCATCCCTATGTCTGGGGTACTCAATCTCAGTCCAAATTGTATCTCGTTTGTCAACATCTTGTTTGGTCAGACACGCCTTCCAGCCTCTGGCAAAGAACAGGTATTCAAATTGTGGCATATGGGCTTTAAACTTCATTTTTGTGTCACTCACTCCCTGGTGGTAGGCCTGGTCAGAAAACACTTGGGTAATAGCTAGCTAGGCCTCCATATTGGCTATACTTCTCTAAACGTTGGACTACTCTGTCTCCAAAAGCCCCAACCTGGCCATAGCATCATTGAAGTTATGCTTAGATTCACCCACATGGCGCTTCAGGGAAGCCAGTTCTTCTTTCAACTACTCATTCTCATTGGTCATCAGTTGGTTGGCGTTGATCAAATGATTAGCATGACCTCCAAGCTCGTCATTCTCACTCTTCAACTACATATTGGCACTGGTGATGGCCTTGTTATCCTTGGCAGCAAGGTCATAGGCGACGTACATGAGTTGCATAGACTGCAATTCATCATAACCAATCAACATGTCAACCAAAAGGAAGGGATCCTAAACGGAAGATGCCACAGGGATGAAACAACAAAATTCATACCTAGATGTGGTGCTGAAAGCTATTTTTCAAAAGCTTGAGGTAACTAGACCCAGCCCCTTTCTCAACATCCCCAGGCAGCAGAACAGCTCATCCAATGGCCAAGGCAACCTTAGCATTATCACAATTGTCAGAGGCAAGGACAGGCTGGGTGCCACAGCGCAGAGGAGGATTCCACACGGCCAACTCAGGTTCAGGTTTAGAAGTTAGGGGAGATGGTTGGGCAGAAGAGCTCATGGTAGAATGACGACGCTGCTAAAGAGGATTGGGAGAATGAACAGACTCCTCCTTGGGCCTTTTCTCCAAGGCAACATCAGACCTCCCTTGCCCTTGAGGGGGAGGAGGAGGGGAAGGGGGACGAGCAGAGCAAAGAAGCCCCCAAAGGGTTGAGGAAGGTGACAGGGGATTCATCATCATCAAGGGTGATAAAATCAGAAAAGTCGGGCTCAACTGTCGACATAGTTGTAACAGGGGATTGGTCTCTCACAAGGACATTGCTAGTACTCTCTCCAGACAATTCACCCTGAATATTTTCGAATATTTTCACAACAAAAATCAATTTCAAGATAATTATTTGTACGAGAAGCGTGGATAACTTGATTATGAAGAAAAAGCCTCTGAATAAAAGAACGTCTTACCCCAATACGGCCTCTTCCCCTAGGCAAATGTTTAAAATGTTTATTAATGAAGTTTGGAGGTTATTTAAATGTTATGGGGTGTTTTTAATATACACAAGTGACTTGAGGGGTGTTAGTGCAATTAGGGTGTGTATAAAGAAGTGTGTGGGAGAGGCCTTGACCAAAATTTCACCCCCTTTCCTCCTCCCACCAACCGACTTCCTCTTTCTCTCTCTCTTGTCCCCCATTTTAGTGAGCTCCAAGCTCACAATACACCTCAAACTCTCAACCCCTTGAGATCCAACCCCAAAAATCTTCTTCTACGCAACATTTGGAGTCCGAAACACGTTTGTTTTACCTTGTGAGGCTTGCATTCGGGTTTGGTGGGTTTTCAAGCTTAGGGTTTTCACTCTCCTTGATTTGTGAAGCCTCATTTGAGGTAGGAAACTTAATCTCACTCTCCTATGTTCATGTAGTGTGAATTTCATACATATACTTGTATTTTGCCTCTTGAATCCTTGGAACTTTGAGAAAAGCCTTATGATCTTGTTTAGGGCTTTAAACCCACTTTGTTTCTAGCTAAAATAGTTGATTATTGACTTTCATTTATGGGTTGAAGCCCCAAATTCGTGATTGAGATGACTTTGAGTTGATGTATGTGATAGAACTCAAATCTACCCCTGTTTTGGACGATTTTGTTTTATATTTTTTCAAAGCTCGTAAATTTACAAAACTTTTACAGTAGATATCCATAAATTTCTCCTAGGCTGTGGTAAATTTTCAAAATTTTATACAAAGTACAAAAAATATGAAAAATAGTTTATTGAAAGGCTAACATTTACTTGAATTCACCGCGTCTTGACAAAGACTTTCAAGACCTTACGGAACTGCTATTTTTTTTTGTCTAGGAAGCTTGAAATCTCAATCCACTTTTTGATTCTGAAAGTAGACTCGTAGAGATTTCTAAGTAGGTAAATCATGTATCCTAGTTATTAGCACGCGATAACAACTTTCAGTTCGAAGTAGTTAGAAAATCTGTCTGGCAGACTTTGTTACTGGTTTTCAGTTTGATTGTCGAATGTTTAAAAATAGTTGCATAGCTATAAAAATTCTAAATTTTTAATATGATGTTCCTGGACGTGGTAAAAGTGTGGGGACATTCGAGTGAGTAGATAAATTCCATAAATTCGTAGTCCAAAGGGGTGTCAGATTGTCTCACCCATGTTTGTGCATCCCATTTGCATTTGAGCATGAACTATTCACTATCTTTGGATTTTGATTGATGTTTTACTCTAAATTACGAGTGTTGTTGTTTTATTACCCGTATAACGGGCTAGGGGTGGAGGTAGCCCATGAAATGCCAAAGGCTATGTGATTATGTAGAGTGAGAAACACTTTGATTGTTAAAGATATTTTGGATACTTAAGTGTTTGGATTGTAATTGAGAAGCTTGAAAGTGACGAACACTTGCATGATTGAGTGAAAGTTTGAGAACTAGGAACATGTATAATGAGAAGGAAAAATGGGTTAACTGATATAGATGGAGAGTATTGGTTATTTGGATATATGTGGATGCTTAATGGACATTT
Organism: Vaccinium macrocarpon; assembly: GCA_022606695.1. Lineage (NCBI taxonomy): Eukaryota > Viridiplantae > Streptophyta > Magnoliopsida > Ericales > Ericaceae > Vaccinium > Vaccinium macrocarpon. Next base: position 16,258,818 of record CM040174.1, read on the forward strand.
GAAATGTAGTTAAGTAAGTTTGGGAGTAATGGGAACTTTGTGTTCGTGAGTGAACGTTTGAGATTGTGAATGCGTGGTGTTAGAAAGAATCGCAATATCATAAATAGGTGGACACGTGGGATGGAGTGGGTAAAATCTGATTACCCTACTATTAGGCATGGCACGTGTCTAATATGACCGCCACGAGAGGGCAAGTAGCTCGGCACCACATAGGGAGTTCGTCTTTCCCTGTACTAAGCTGGATTGACCATGAGTAGGATCGGAATGCACTAGCTCAGCGTGAGGCATAAGGGAATGCCCCCGATATGCCGAGCTAGGAGGGCTACGAATATAGTTTAAACGACATTCTGGAATACATAAATCAGCTCGGCGTGATGGGCTAAGTTATGTACGGGTTATTCCGAGCTATGTAGAAGCTCGGCACCGCCATGAGAAGGGCGGTGAGACATTCCAGAATATTCTACAAGCGGTTCTTTACGAGATAAGAAGCAATCCCGTCGTGTGAGAGATTAATATGAACATTCCTAATGTGGATGGGAATAGACCCCATATAGGAATGAGTCCTATATGGAAAGAAACACTACTGCTAGACGAAATCTAGCAATATATGGAAGTTGTCCCTTGATAGGAAAGTCCTATTGAGAGAAGGACTCCTAAAGAGAATAGGAAACAGTGGCATGAGATGCCTAATGTGAAGGACATCTATTTATATAAATACAAGGCAATAACCATGACAAAAGGTACGCGGTGAAAACCTATTTTCATATGTATTGAGATCAGAGCATTCAAGTACGCGATACTAACTTAGGCATCGGAGGGCCTTTGTTGACGAGAGGCAAAGGTGCTCTAACCCTTTTTCTGTCTTGCAGATCTAGGGTTGATTCAAGGAAGCACGTGATCTAGGGTTACATGGATTTATCCCCGTACATGGGATATGCTTGGATACTTCACGGATCCTTTGGGACATGTTGGGATATTAGATCCCTTCATGAATGCCATGTGGGCAAAAAGGGACACCTCGGGAATTGAGATGCATAGTCTAGTTTCTTTTTTTTTACGGGAGAAGAGTGCATGTTTTGAGATTCTAGTGTTGCTAATGAAGGTATGACTAGAATTTGGAGGTTAGATAAGTGTGTAAGTGTGTGTGTGTGATCGGTTGAGAGTAAAAGAGGATTATAAACACTTAGGTTTGTATTTGGGAGTTCTAAACTTAAAATGACCCAACTTGGAATCTAGTGATCTTTATAAATACTTGTGGGTGTATACAGGAATTTGAGAAAAATTGATAATACAAATTTGAGACTAAGGATGGATCATATACGCATGGTGCGATTTGAGATTTGAGAAAAGGTGGTTTTATCAAAATAAAGGAGCAACTTTTAAAATGTTTACGGACTTATAAATTTTTTTGAAATTTGCCAATCTTTGCCTCATTATTCACTTATTTATTTTGTCGGTGCATCTTCATACTTTATGAACATAGTAGTGTTAGATTAGTTTTCTACTGGGCTAGTGTAGCTCAACCTATCATTTTCAGGTAACCATTGGGGAGCATGGCGTGGAGTGCATGGGACTATCTGCGTTGGCATGACTGCATTTTGAAAGCATCAAGGATCTTCATTATTTGATCATCTTTAACCTCCTGTAATATTTTTTTTGGAGATGACAAGAATGTAATTAAGTTTATTTACCTTTCGAATAGAGGAGTAATAGTTCAATGCATTAATATTTTAAACATTTGGGTATGAATACGGAGACTTGAGAGTAAAATATGATTAGGGAATTGTATCTGGACCTTTTTTTTTTAATGGGGGAAAGTATGACTTTTTATTTATCTTGCGGGGATTTAAATTGTATTTTCGTTATAAAATTTGAAGGCGTGACAACTTTCGTTAGCAAACTTAACGAAAATCCCAATTTTGGGGATTTGTGAGGCTTGAACTCGTCTTTTCACCCACCCTTCTTCTTCCCCAGTTTGAAACCCTAATCCTAACCCTAAATCAACCTGGACCTTGGCCTTCGGCGCCGGATTTTGCCGCAATGCCAATCCTCCTCTCTCTCTCTCTCTCTCTCTCTCTCTCTCTCTCTCTCCACTATAGCCTACCTTTGTAAGCCATAAACCAACATAACCGAAAATCCATCTCATTTTTCACACCCCAATCGGCAAACCCATTCTCTCCCCAACCCAACACCACCAATACCCACACTACCGAGACCTCCATAACCCGACCTCCTATCTCTCACAAACCAATCCCCATATCTCTCTCTCCCTCTCTCTCTCTGTGTCTCTCTCTCTCTCTCAGTCTCACAAAACCCACCAAATATTCCTCTCACCCGAACCAAACCAACCAAAACCATTGGTCCTGAAAAGGGTGGGTTTTGATTGGTTTGGTTCGGGTTAGAGGAATATTTGGTGGGTTTTGTGGAATAGAGAAAGAGAGAGAGATTAAGAGATATGGGGATTGGTTTGTGAGAGATAGGAGGTTGGGTTATGGAGATCTCGGTGGTTTGGGTATTGGTGGTGTCGGGTTAGGGAAGAGAATGGGTTTGCCGATTGGGAGTGAAAAATGAGATGGATTTTCGGTTATGGTAATTTAGGGCTTACAAAGGTGGACTATGGTAGATATGAGAGAGAGAGAGAGAGAGAGAGAGAGAGAGAGAGAGAGAGAGAGAGATGGATTTTCAGTTATGGTGGTTTAGGGCTTACAAAGGTGGACTACGGTAGAGAGAGAGATGGGAGGTCGGGTCGGTATTGCAGCAAAATCCGGTGCCGGAGGCCATGGACCGGGTCGATTTAGGGTTAGGTTTAGGGTTTCAAATTGGGGAAGAAGAAGAGTGGGTGAAAAGACGAGTTCAACCCTCAAAAAACCCTCAAATTGGGATTTCGGTTAAGTTTGCTACAAGAAGTTAACATCGGGGACCCAATTTGACCAAAATTGAAACTAGAGGCACTAAATCAAGACTCGGGTGAAACTACAGGGACCATTTGTATAATTTTCCCATTCATGTTTGGCTTTTTGTCGATTTCTCGCGGCTAATTTGAAAACGCCACCCGCTGTTACATCTAGCCATCGACCAACTAGCATCCGTCCTCACATAGATGTTCAAACCCCAATAGCAAATCCTACCCTTTGTAAGTTCCATCATTTAATCGTCCGTCCTTCTATACATAAATTCGATTTCTTGCAAATAGATTATTTATTTGACACAGTGGAATTAATAGCGACTGCCTTTTTTTTTTTTCTTCTTTCTTATGTTTTTCCTCATTTCTTATAAGTGAAATAGTTTTCTAGACGATACATATATTAACTCGATTATCTCAGTCATTTTTTTTACGACCGAAAAAATGCAATCTCTCCTACACTGTATTCGCTCTATTGGCTTTCGATTTTACATGCTGTAATTGGGAAAAGTAAGGAGGTTGATTTTCTAAAAATGTTTTCAATCAGGAACTCTCTTCTTTTTTTTTCGAACTTAGCTCGTCCGTTGCCAATGGGAGAAAAACTCCGAGATATGCGTTGAGTACCACTATTTAAAATCCAAACCGTCAAAAATATTTTTAAATGGCCATGATAGGATGCTACGGGTATCACGTGAGATGCCACGTGGTACCCTACACGCACCCAAGTTTTTCTCAATTGATGGACTCTTGTTTCCTTTGGACTATAGCTCTAACCCAATTACTTATTTCAACTACCCAATCCAATGCAGATCTCTTTTAATTGGGTTTGGGAAAAAGTAGCCCACTTATAAATGGATTGGGCAAGGCTTTTAGTGATTGGGCTTGACATCTTGTTTCAGTTCACGGATGCAAAATCCATTAGGCCGAATTCATGTTATACTTTCTCAAGAGAAAATATCGGTAATACTTACTTTTTGGATGAAATTCATCAAGAACCTTAAGGACAGCTACGTAACTATTCCACCGAGGATTTTTTTTTCTTCCTTTGATTACTCAAGTGTTCGGATTAGTATACATGCATCTCGACTAATTTATTAAAAACAGATCTCACCGTCTATTAATGGGCTTAATTGAATTCTCTTTTACGTTTCCCATTAACCCTGTTGTTCACCGGGGACAAGTTCAAGGGCCTTGATTAAAGATCTACTGACTACTGCTCAACTTCTTAGCAACCGTTTAACTACTAAAATCTTCAGACTCTGGGTTCTGAAATCTCCAAATAAGAAGACCATCCTTGTATAAGCACAAGTCCAAGGCCAGAGAGTCAAATTTTGCCAAAAATAAATATTGCCTGTTGCTTTTCCTTCAGAGGATCCTTCTTTGTTGCTTATTTCTTTCATCTGCAGGGCTCTTTTGAACAGTAATTTCTTTTGTTTTGTGAACTCTCAAATTGATACAGTTTATTACAATTCTCATGATGTAGTAATGATCTTTTGTCTCAATGCCTAGCTAGAAGAGCAAAATTATACTTGCATGCAGAGCTATGAAGCTATATGTATGTGCATTCCTCCAATAGTGGTGCTGTGGAGCCTCCTTTCTCCGATTACGCTTCACGACGGTGAATGGTGACAGGATCGTTGATTGCTCTTGTACAGCAGCTGGGCCTGCACACTCGAGCAAACCGTTAGCACCGGACTGGACCGTTGAGTCCAGAACGGTACTCCGACGGTCAAGTAAGTAAAGGAAGTAGATGGAAAGCAATGTAGATTTAGGGATACTGAGTGTTTTCGCGCGTACCTCTTTGAAGGAGATGATCGTTACCTTATATAGGTGAACTCCTGGCTTGATTCCCAAGCTAAGGTGTGCTCGTCACATGAGGTAACCGTTCGGGTGACGTCACGATGACGAGGCCCGGGAAAGGCGTCACGAACGCATGCCACCAATGAAGTCTTGACGCGTGTCATAACTGCTCGGCTGACATCATCCGTCATGATCGCAGTTTGTTACGGGCATGTGCCGCATTAACTGCACTGCTGACTCAGTAGCAAGTCTCTCGGTGCACTATCAGTGCTGTGAAGTTGCCTGATATCACCCTTCGGATATCACCAAGAACTTCAGCATTAACTATGAATATTCGCTGAGGAGTCAAATATGGATGAGGTCTCGGATTTATCCGAGACGAGGGACCGAAACCCTAATTGTTTTCTTCGCACCAATGGAATATCCGAAGAGTCCCTCAATGTAAACCTCTCGGGGTATAACGAAGTGGTGTCTCTTCGTATGAGTGAGGTGCTCGGTATTACCGGACCCCTACAATAGCCCCTCGATCCCTTCATGTAGTTTGCCTAACACAGGAGGGGTCGAATGCTCGGGTGCCCAGTAGGGTCCGATCCGAGCCCCTTTCGCGAGATAAGGCTCATAATGAGATTCTCAGTCACCGCCGACTTCCCGGCTATCGAGAACTCGCCACGTGTCCCCTATGAGTAGGGTTTCAGTGTCGAGGTGACAGCTGCAGTCACAGTGAACCGTCCTTTGTGAGGGGGATGCTACGGTGAACCGTCCTTTGTGACACGCGTCGCATTTCAGTTGGCGGTGAACATGCCGATCCGAGTCTTGCAATGAGACCACGTCCATTTCCCGCCCAAAGCTTATCCGATTTTCGAAATCCTGGTGCCACTATAAATACTGCAGAGAGAGAAGAAGAAACACTTTCTCTCTCTTGCTCTTCGACTTTCAGACGTTCTCTCTCCAGAAACTTCTGATTTTGCACGCAAATCGGGCTTGTTGCAGCAGATTTCACTCCAGATCTTCAGGTAAATCTCCATCCCCATCCTGTTTCTGCGTTTTCGCTTGCTTTCGTGAGTTATCAGCATGTTTTTTGCATTTTTTCTGGGTTTTCCGGGTTGAAGATGAACAGTCATCTTCAACCTGTTCTTAACGCTGAAGATGACACCGAGATGCGTAGAACCTAGGTCGTCCCCCACCTCGGTGACGGTGGCCGAGGGATCCAACTCCACACATGCACTGTTAGTCTAGGAATCTCAAACGTCTGGTGGCCGCCGAGGGATAGGTTTTTCGGCGTTGGTCTCATGAACCACTGCATATAGCTAACGGTCTTTCACCGTGCATTCTTTTGTTAGGTCTGGCGCCACCAGTCTTTGAGATCTCCTCAGATACCGAGAGCTCAGGATCCGAGACTTCCAGTACCGCTGCTTCGAACATAGCCCATCTCCTTCGCAAGTATTGTGTTCGGCAGAATCCCTGCCGAGAAATCGTACCAATGGATTACGATTTCGAGAAGCCCGTTGATGAGAGGCCCCTTCAATCCATTCCCCCGAGCACCGACCCTGTAGTTGAGGAACCCGCCGAATCGGAGGAGGCGAGAGATGTTTCGGATGGTTTCTTAAATGATAGTGAGGCAACTGAGTCAGACGATCGGTCGCAGTGGGAACCGTCCGAAACCACGAATAGTGTTGAACCTTCGGCGAGTGCCGATCCCTCAGAGAACGACGCCACGGCTGAGGTTGAGCAGCTCATCCTAGCCGACATTGGTGTTGAGTTACCTGACACAGCCCGGTCCTCCGAGGGGGCATCCAGTAGGAAGAAGAAGGAGCCCGGTGCCCTTATTTATGTTACTTCATTACCAGAGAAGCTGGCCTCCAGGCTTTTAGAGATAAATACGATATCCCCGAAGATGTCGGGGTTACGCTCCATCTGAAGGGTCAGGAGCTCTTGTACGGGCCGAACCACCTCAACGTGCCTCTCATGGCAATAACAGAAGGAGGGGTCCGGTTCCCGATGAACGAGTTTGCTCGGGCCTTTTTGAATGCGTACGAGCTTTCCCCCGACCAACTCACTTGCAACAGTTATCGGATAATAAACTCAGCCTACGAACTAAAGCTGAAGGACAACCTTGACCTTCGGATCTGGGACCTCCTTGACATCTACGCGGTGTCTCGGAATAGATCGTTTGGTAGGTATTTCCTAATGACCCGTCCAAAGAAACGTCAAATTATGGAACATATCCCTGACTCGGAAAGATGGGCCGAACATCATTTAGTAATCTCCGGCAATTTCGCCGTGCCCTCTGATAAAGACCTTTTTCCAGTCCCGACGAGGAAAGGGGACCTGGGTTGGTATTCCTTGCACAACTTTGTTTAATGATTGTTGAATATTTGTCTTTCTAATGATTGTTCGGCATGTTTCTCTGGCAGCTCCATCCCCCGTTTCGCGAAGGTTGAAGAGGTTAGCCCGAAAGGACTGCGCCGAGGCCTTATACCAAGTGCAAGGGAGGTTGGTGCATGACATACTTGGGTACATACCCACTTACAGGTGCTGGCTAAGGAAGAAACCCAAGAAGAACAAGCCGAAGAGGTCGAGGAGGAGTGTGGAACAGGTTATTTCTGAATCGGAACGGCTACGCTTGGAAAAGCAACCGCTCGAGAGTCTTAAGGGGAAGGAAAGGCTACCTGTTGACCGAATCTCCCCGGATACCGCAGAAATGGCTCCGAAGATCGACCTCGCAGCGAGGCTGGCTGAAATGGCAGCCAAGACCAAGAAGGCTCCTTCAAAGAGGAAAGAGAAGCCAAGCTCTTCGTCACCGCTTGGTATAAACCGAGTCACAATTATTGAAGAGGAGAGGCCGGCAAAAAGGCCGAGAGATGAGGAGCCTCTTCCAGAAGCTGGGCATCCGAGCAATGAGACCCCGAAAATTGAAGTGTTGTCAAGTCCTTGGGCTCCGGCTCTGATTAACGCCGAGGGTAGGAGTATAATGACGACCGACAGTGTCCATGCCGATCCTAGGTTGGCTTTCGGATTGCTCGGTTCCGTTGCCTTAAAGAATGATATGGCAATGGTCCCAAGCAGACCAGAAGACAATCTTGTCCACTGTTCCTCCCTCATTGTCCAGGTGAGAACTCTGCTCTGACCATCGTATTTCGAAATTTGTTCATGTTTACATTCTTTGCCATTATTTAATGACCCTCTTGCAGGCCGGACAGTCGATGCTAAAGCTGCACGAGCAATTCGTCGAACTTAACGGTTCGGCGAAAAATTACAAGACTCGGGCCGACGCAGCACTGAAGAAAGTGCAAACGGCCGAGACCAACGCCGAGCAACTCCGCGCCGAGAATGAAAAATTGAAGGCGGATCTTGCGGAGTGGAAGGAGCGGTCGGAGAAGAAGCTGGAGCAGGTCAGAGCCGAGCATGCCAAGGCTTTGGAGGAGGCAAAGCAAGAGGCTCACAGCACCGGTTTCGCTGAGGCCAGAGAAGCTTATGCCGAGGACATCTTAAAGCTCGTAAAAGACGGCGAGCGGAAAGGCTTTGGCAAAGGCTATCTTCACTGCTGTGAGGTCTTCGGCGTGGCATCCGAAGACCCAAAATATGTGGCTCCTGCAATGCCAGATTCTCCTGACGCCGAGGACCTCGATGACGATGAAGATGAAGCCGAAGGTGAGGAGGCCGAGAAGTCACAGGACGATAGTCTTGCTGACAAGGCCAAGAACGAAGCCTCTTCCTCCGGACAGGTCCCATCTGAGAGCGCAGCTGAAAAGACTGTCAACTTAACCCCTTAGAATAGGGTTCTTTAAATATTTTTTAGTTTTCTTGTTTTGTCTGGACGGCTCCGAATAGTAGGAGTTTGCCGTTCCAGTAGTTGTAATTTGTAAAACAGGTTTATGTGGAGATGGTACCGAACAAGTACCACCCCGCCATGCTCCGTTTCACCAGAGTGGTGAAAATTTTGATTTGGATGAATGTTTGTTTTTCTTGATGAATGAATGTTTATTTCATGCACCTCGTATGCTTTATATGGCTTGAGAACCACTTCTGTACTTAGAAAATTCATATTTGTAATGAATACACCCATCCAATAGCCCCTGCTTCGGGAACAATCGGAGAAACGTTGCTCGGATAGGAACCGAAGCAACGAGAATAGAGTTAAAAAATTCCCCATACTTGGAAAAGAGATTTCCACTGATAGCCCCTGCTCGGGACCTAGCGGAGAAAGGTGCTCGGATTGGAACCGAAGCAATGAATAACGGAGTTTAAAATCCTCCAAAACTTGGAAAAAATTTCTAACTGATAGCCCTTGCTCGGGACCAATCAGAGAAAAGGTGCTCGAATTGAAACCGAAGCAATGAATAACGGAGTTTAAAATCCTCCAATACTTGGAAAAAAAATTCACTGATAGCCCCTGCCCGGTTCTAGTCAGTGGACGTAACTGCACTGGGTGGGACCGAGGTACTCACGGACGGACTGAAACAGCAAACCTTGACAATTAAAATAGTAAGCTAAATGAGTAACAATTGTAACGAAAGATTCGTCTTTTCATTGATTATCCGAAAACTTTTAAATAAGAAGAAAAAAATAAATGGGGCAAAACAATTAGCCCAAATATAATGTCATCTAACAGAATTTGTCCTAAGCATAGAACTTCCTAAGCTTTGTGGCGTTCCAGGGGTTGCCAATGGGTGTTCCATCCATTTCTGCCAGCTTGTATGACCCGTGTCCGGCCTTTGCCACCACTCAGTAGGGTCCTTCGTAATTTGGTTTGAACTTGGTCTTCTTAGATTTCTGAACCACCTCTCGGAGCACCAGATCGTCAATGTTAAAGGGCCTCATTCGGACATTTTTGTTATATCCCCGAGCTACCTCTTGCTGATACGAGGCATGTTTCAGGTGAGCTTCTTCCCTAAACTCTTCAGCTAGGTCAAGCTCCCTGTCCATGGCCTCATCGTTGTTTGGCACATCAAAATTTTTGGTCCGAGCTGTTGGGATTAGGGTGGCTAGTGGGAGAACAGCTTCCATGCCGTACGCCATAGAGAATGGTGTTCAGCCAGTTGAGCGCCGAGGTGTGGTTCGATAGCCCCAGAGGACCTTTGGGAGTTCTTCGGCCCACCGACCCCTGTTCAGAGTCAGACGTCTCTTGATTCCCGTTGATATTATTTTGTTTGACGCTTCGGCTTGCCCGTTCCCTTGAGGATATGATACCGAGGAGTGGAAGATCCGGATGCTATGCTTCTTGCAGAGTTTCTCTATCGCTTCGGCCACAAATTGGGTCCCATTATCCGAAACGATCGCATAAAAGACTCCGAAGCGAGAGATGATATTCTTCCAAAGAAATCGCTCTACATCAGAAGCAGTTATAGTGATGAGGGGCTCGGCTTCCACCCACTTAGTGTAATAATCTGTAGCCGTTATCAAGTGTTTCAATCCTCCCGGGAGGGAGCCTGGCAGCCTTTCCCATATGTCCGTCCCCCATTGTGCAAAAAGGTCGGTGGTTTATAGGTTGTAAGGCTTCGGGCCGGGCCGCAAAGAGGGTGAAGGTGTGCTTCCTCGTTCGCACTTCTTGGCGTAGTCCTCAGATGTCTTCTTCATTTTCGGCCACCAATATCCTTGGGTAAGAGCTCGGTGGGAAAGGGACCGTCCGCCAGAGTGGCAGCCACTGCTACCCTCATGGAGCTCTCGGAGAATGTTCTCGATTTGGGAATCATGAATGACTCTCAGATCGGGGCCTGTGAAAGACCTTCGGTACATGTTGTCATTCGGATCCAGATAGAAGTAGGAGGCCTTGCATCTGACTCTGTGAGCTTCTTTCTTGTCTGCCGGGAGCTTGTCGTGCTTTAGATAGGCGTAGATCTCATCCATCCAACTGGGGCCGAGGGATATCAACAGCACTTCCCTTGCCTCGACTTCGATGCTTGGGTTTTCTATTTCCCCGAGGACGATGGTTCGGCTAGGGGATGCTGCACAAGCTGTTGCCAGGGAGGCCAGAGCGTCCGCATGGGCGTTTCGCTCTCGGCCCACCCATTCTATTTCAACGGTTCCGATCCCTTTAATGAGCTCCCAGACCTTGTCGTGATACTTCTCCATCCTCGGGTCTTTCAAGTTGTATTGATCCTTGATTTGGTTCACAATCAGCTGAGAGTCGCTGTATACTTGCACTGTCTCGGCACCTAAGTGTTTAGCCAACTTTAGGACGGAGACTAGTGCCTCATATTCAGCCTCATTGTTAGACGCTGTGAAGCCGATGGTTAGCGCATTTTCGTGCATGACACCTTCATGGACTCAAAGAAAGCTCGGCACAGATCCGAAGACCGGCTAATAAACCTATTGAGCGCCGCGGCCATACCCGTGAGTCGTTGAACTTCTTTAACGGTGCTCGGAGGTCTGAGGTTACGGATAGCGGATATCTGCTTTGGGTCAGCCTCAATGCCTCGCCGAGTAACCATGTATCCGAGAAACTTACCGGATCCGACACCAAATGCGCACTTCTCGGCGTTGAGGCACAGCTTGTGTTTCTTCATGACAGCAAAAATTTCGCCGAGGTGCTCCAAGTGATCCGAAGCGTGCCTGCTCTTGACTACCATGTCGTCGATATACGCTTCCATCGTGTCCCCGAGCTGTTTGGCGAACATTTTTGTCACCATGCGCTAGTAGGTAGCCCCAGTGTTCTTCAGGCCGAACAGCATTACCTTATAGCAGTAGGTCCCTCGGGGAGATATGAAAGCTGTTTTCTCCTGGTCCTCTACTGCCATAGCTATTTGGTGGTACCCGCTGTAGGCGTCCATCATACTGAGCCGAGCGTGTCCCGCCGTAGCGTCAACTAGCTGATCGATCCGTGGTAGTGGAAAGCAGTCCTTCGGACAGGCGTCGTTAAGATTGGTGTAGTCTACGCAAACACGTAGCTTCCCATTTTTCTTCGGCACGACAACAGTATTTGCCAACCACGTCGGGTATTGAACCTCTCAGATAGCCCCGGCATCAAGTAACTTCCCAACCTCTGCTATAACTGCATCTGAGTGGGCCGGAGAAGAGCGTCTCGATTTTTGGACCACAGGCCTTCGGAGAGGATCCACGTTCAGGGAGTGGGATATAAATTGTGGGTCAATGCCCGGCATCTCGTAAGGTGTCCAAGCAAATACCTCGACATTGCTTTTGAGGAAACCCACTAGTTGCTCCCTTTCGAAAGTTGTCAGTGTCGACCCGAGGAGAAAGTAGCGAGTCCCATCGTCATTAATGGGTACAGTGACGAGGTCCTCAACTGCTTTCTCCTCCGCAGCCGTCCCGACGTCCTCCAATACCGGACCCTCGGGTTCCTCAATAGATCTCGGTCTAGGTTCTTTCTTCTTCTTTCCCTTGGTGGTTTTCTTTTTCATGTGCACCGCGTTCACCTGGCATCTCTTAGCTGCCATATGGTCACCTTTGATATCCTCTTGCCATCCCTCGGAACCTATGAACCGAACAACTTGGTGATAGGTCGAGGTGATGGCCTTCATTTTGTGCAACCAAGTTCTGCCGAGGATGGCGTTGTAAGGGCTCGGCGCATCAACGACGACAAATTCTATCTGGAGAAGCCTTGATCCCGCCTTTACTGGAAGAACAATCCGTCCCATCGGCCAGACCGGGAGCCCCGTTGAATCCGAAGAGGGGGGAGTCGGCCGGCATCATATGGTCCGGATTTAGGTTCAGCGTTTTGAAGGCCGAGTAGTATAGGATCTCGGTAGAGCTTCCTTGATCCACGAGCACTCGCTTTACTTTAGGAATTCCCATGTAAACAGAAATACTAGTGCATCGCTGTGAGGCAGCTGTACGTCCTTTAAATCCTGCTCGGTGAATGTGATTGTCCACTGCTCCTCTCACTCCGAGAGCTTCCGTTTAGCGTTTCCTCCAATTGCTTGAGAACACGGGAGGAGGGGCCCAGAATTTTGTGCAGGGCCATTACTTGCGGTTTTCTCCTTGGTAGGCTGCACCATGGATCCGTGGGCCGATCACTTCTTCGAGGATTGTTCTTTGTGGTACATTTGCTTTCGGGAAAAACATTCTCTGTCGGTCAATGAACTAGTTCAAGCGCCCCTGCGTCACCTGCCTTTCAAAGAACTCCTTGAAGGGTTGGCAAGCAGTGGTGTAGTGTCCCAGCTCATTATGGTAAGTACACTTGGCCTTGCAGTCGTTTGGTTGGCCTTCGGCTGTCCCCAGCTTGTTTGTTGGCCAGGCGAACCATGGCTCCCGAGAGATCTCCCTTATGAGCTTGTAGAGAGGCAGGTTGAATACTGTCGTTATGCCAACGAACTCGTTAGGTTTTGGTTCCCGCTCCCTGCGCGGTTCCCGTTCCCTCCACGAGTCATCTTTCTTCCATCCTTTGCTGCCCCCGGTTTTGACTGTGTTGACTTGCTTTTTACCCGAGTAATCTCCGGCGTTGGCCTTCTGATTCCCCGAGCTTCTTGAAAGCCTTCTTTCGGATATAACATCTTCCAGCTGGGCAAACTTTTCCACCGTTTCCATTAGCCGGCTCATGTTGGCCGGAGGGTGCAGCATTAGTTCTTCAAAAATTGCCGAATGCTCGTCCAGGCCATACTTGAAGGATGTGGCTGCCATCTGTGGGTCACAGCTTTCTATGGCGTTGTAAATCTCCCAGTAGCGCTCAGCATACTTTCTTAGTTTTTCCCCGGACTGTTGCTTCAAGCCGATGAGGGCATCGATCGTCTTTGGTTGGGTACTGCTTGTTACGAACCGAGCTGTGAAGGCCTCTTCCAGTTCTTCAAACGAACCGATGGAGCCCGGTTGAAGTTGGTTAAACCAAACTAGACCGGTCCCCTGAAGGCTCACCGAAAAAGCTTTGCACATCATGGCCTCGTCGTAGCCATAAAGTCCCATCAGTTGCCGGTAGTGCACTAGGTGCATTACAGCATCTGTCTTGGCGTCATACTTTGTGAATTTGGGGACTGTGAAGTTTTTCGGAGGTTGAGCCTCTTGGATTTCCCGAGTGAATGGTGACTCCTTGATTTTCCGAAGCCTTGAGTTGCTTGGTCTCTCGGCTGAACGAGGGGCCTCGAGGGCCTTGCCAGCACTAAACGTCCTTTTGGCGTTCAGCCTGTGCCGCTCATCGTTCTCGCCGAGGTCTTGAGGACGGTCTTTTCGTTTTGCGGTCGGTTCGCGGAATTTCGGCTCACAGTAGCGTTTTGACTCTCGGTATGTGGGTCCCGACGCATTATAAAATCGCCGTATCATCCATGCCGCACTGGATTGTCATGATGGCCGCTATCGTGATCTCGCCTAGACTCTTTCTGACGAAAATTTTGGAAGGAGTTCTGATGATGATCACCGTAGCCTGGCCATCGCGCCTTCGACCGCCGGGTGGTATCTCGTTTGGCCATCCGCACTGCATTCAACCGAGCTTTTCGCGTTATCAGACGGGCGTTCTTCATTACGCCGGGTTGCCGAGATCCGGACGCCTGGGCCAGATCGAGCCAGCTAAAGAGTGGCCTCCCCGACCGGTAGCGCGCTCAGACGCAAAAATTCCCCATCGCCTTCGAGACGGGTCCGGTCTTTGGGTGAATGACTCGGCCCGCAGGCATTCGTAATAATGAACGGCCGCCCAAACGGGTCCTGGGCCGGGCGGCGCTGGGTCCGGCGAGTAAGTTGTGTTGTTCGGTTGCCGCCGCCGTTGCGCTGCCTCGGCCTTGTCCGGGGGAGGGCTAAAGAAGGCGGTGGGTTCAAGCCTGCCCCAGCCAGGGGGCTTCCAATCCCCGAGCACATGGCGATATCACATTCTCGCATCTGGCACCACGATGCTCGAAGGGGTTTGGGCTCGGCGGAGTCTGTGATGGGGTTGGGGAGCTTGATTCCGGCTTGAGAGCCTACTAAGTTGCCTCCGGGCCGGCGGGTAATGCGGTGATTAGTCGTCTTCGGCAATGTCGCCATGAGAGGGAGGAAAAGTGAGATCACCCGAGGGAAGAAGAGAGGAGCGTAGGGAAAGGTAGAAGAAAATCCACTGGAGTAATCCCCGGCCCGAGTGCGTAATTGTGGAACCTCGCTTTCCAGATTACCTCTTCACGACCGGTGAATGGTGATAGGATAGATTGATTGCTCTTGTATGCAGAAATGCTCCGTAGACACTTTCGAGCAAATCGTTAGACCGGATGGACCACAGTCCTCGAATCGGCATCTCGCCGATCAAGTAAGTAAAGGAAGTAGATGGAAAGCAATGTAGATTTAGGGATCTTGAAAGTGTTTTCGCGCACCTCTTTGAAGGAGATGATCGTTACCTTATATAGGTGAACTCGGGCGATTCCCGGCTAAGGTGTGCTCGTCACGTGAGGTAACCGTTCGGGTGACGTCACGATGACGAGGCCCGGGAAAGGCGTCAATAACGCATGCCACCAATGAAGTCTTGACGCGTGTCATAACTGCTCGGCTGACATCATCCGTCATGTCCTTGATTTATTCTGCGGGCATGTGCGCGTAATCGCACTGGCGGCTGGCGGCAAGTCTCTCCGATTACCTTATCGGTCTTTGTGAAGTTGCCTGATATCACCCTTCGGATATCACTGAGAACTTCAGCATTAACTATGAATATTCGCTGAGGAGTCAAATATGGATGAGGTCTCGGATTTATCCGAGACGAGGGACCGAAATCCTAATTGTTTTCTTCGCACCAATGGAATATCCGAAGAGTCCCTCAATGTAAACCTCTCGGGGTATAACGAAGTGGTGTCTCTTCGTATGAGTGAGGTGCTCGGTATTACCGGACCCCTACAGGTGCTAAATTAGGATTTAAACAACAATTATCAATCAAGGGGAAAAAAATTCAAGAGACATACTTACACTCTCACTCGTTCAAATGCATTCTACCCATTCATTGTAACACAAACTAAGAGGTACTCCGTTTCACATTGTTTGGTCACTACTTTCCTTCTATACTCGTGATTTTTATTCAGATTAACAAATACACTTTCCTATTATTGAAGGGTAGTTTTGTAATTTCCCATATTGTGGACAAACTAGTGCATTAAGATAAACATAGCTTCTAATACAAAAACACGATAGCAAAGTAGAAATATAGAGACTACAATGTACCTTTTGAAAATGCTGTATTGCAGTTTTAATAAAGTTAATAAAGAATGGAGGGAGGGGGGCCTTTGTTTTGTGGGGACAAACAGAAGAAGCTTGAAGAAATTAAAGGGAAAGGGAAGAGTGAGGTGTTTGGTTTTGGTCCATGTACACAATATGGAGGGGAATGGATCTTAAAATGAGATGAGTTTTTTTGGATTTGATGGTAAGGCCAGAAAAGTAAAGTGACCTCCACAACCACAAGTCCAGTTTTTTTTTTTTTTGTCGGTCCCGTCCAGTTTGGGTCTTTATGGACTACTCTTGACCCACAACAATGATTAAAATTATTCATTTTTTGGAATTCGTTACGTGATAAACAAAATAGATGAATTAACAAAATTATTTTGTTCATTCATTGATAGATGAATGAACAAAATAGTTTTGTATAAGGAAAATGGAAGAATAAAAAAAAATTCAAAACCTAAATTGCCCATTCTTTCATTATGCAAATATATATTTTGTTTATATATCTATCCATATTCGATCAATCTAATCTTTCATGAGAATGGTGTAGTTCGCCAGTTTTACAAAATAAACTATTTCAATCATTCTTGTTGACCTTTTTGCCAACAAAGATTCAAACTAAACCGGACCAAAAAATAGAAAGAAAGAAAACTCTCCACAAGATGCCAAAAACTGTTCCTAGTTGTTGACAGTATTAACCCAAATGCTTCCAAATCCCTTGTGGGCTTCACTTCATTATACAAAACTCCATAAAGTAGCCCACGGAAAGTGAAGCAGTGACCGCAGCAGAACTGATGGTACAAATGTACTATAAGTGGCCCTAAAGTGAATAGTCTGGAGCACGGCGTGTAATACCCCGAATCACATCACAGCTACACATTTTTATAAAGTTCGATCGGAATTAATTCTTTGATTCTAGATTGATACGGAATATTACGTGACAGTTCTCCTAGATTAGAAAATAATTACTCCATTAAATCATGTCACGTTTTATATGGTAGCATTGTAGCATGCATCAATAGTGGGGAATTTTTTTAAAAATTACACTATTCTTCTTGCTGATTTTTCGGCCACTGGTTTTTTATATTTTACATGTGAGGGGGAAGCAATAGGGTTTGAGCTCTTACGCCCTGTCTGGCAACTGGATTTGCTCCCGGATTTGTAATCCAGAACCCACCTCCAGTCGGCGTTTAACACACAATTTTCGTCCCCAACTCCACCTGGACTATTTTCACTGTTTGGAGTGCAAATCTGGCTTCACCTGGATTTGCCAACGACAGCACTGACCTTGTCGTTGGGTAACAAGGGTGGATTTGGGAGGGTTTTTCTACCTATTTTACCCCTCCAAATCCGGGTGATTTGGAGGGTTTTGAACAAAAAAAATACTCAAACAGGAGTAATTACCATCGTCAGAGCAACCATCTTCTTTGCCGGAGAGATTGCCATCATTGTCGGAGCAACCATGGGTTTAGATCTAAAATTTTTTTGGCCTGAGAGAGGCAAAACCATGGTCAGAGGTGGTGGCAGCTTGCCGGTAGAGACGTGAGGGAGGAGGAGGAGGAGCCCGTCGGCCCAAAGCCGTCCCCATCGCTGATCCAAAATGGGTGGTCTCTCTACTTTGATCCGATCGAAATGGGGAGGAAGATGTTGTAAATTGCCCTCTTATATATATAAAACATTTAAGACCTCCTAATTTTGAAATACTACACATTTACCCCATATGTATAATACACTACTTATTACCCCCACCCCCTAACTTTATAATACAAATTTAAATTGTCTTTTAATTTGAAAAAAATTAACTTTCTGATTATTTTTTTTGAATTTTTTTTCATAATTATTATTTTATAAATATGTAATACACTTTTAATATATTTATGTAATTATTGTATTTATTCTAAGTATTATGTATTTATTTTAACTATAATGAAATTGCACCATTTTGTCAATTAAATTAATGAATTGGGGGCAATTCTGTCATTTGTCCTCTTATCCACTCTCCAAATCCCCCTTCTCAAAATATCATCCAAACACCTCACTAACAAATTCATCCTTCTTATGAGGTGGAGTCACCCTCATTACAAATCCATCTTCAAATCCACCTTCATTACAAATCCACCCAAAATCATCTTTGATCGCCAAACGAGGCGTTTGTCTCTTACCCTAAGGTGAAATTGGAACGAGCATAAAAAAGGTTTGGATTGCAAGTTTTGGCCATAGTTACATAATACATATACCACATACGCATGATGAATTTTACACACTACTTGTTTAAACAATGCATTAACAAATTTAGCTACAACATAAAAAAATAAAAAATAAAAAAGTGGAATGCGACCGGCAGTGACAATTGGCGCCACTAGTGACACCTCACCAAACCCGACCCTATCGAGATGGGTTTCCGTTAATTTTTTGGATCGCGGGGTGGGTTGGGGGAAAATTGAAAAATCCAAATTGGGTAAGGTAGGGGTCAGGATGATATTACTTCGACCGGTTAGCCACTCCTAACCCGCCCCAAAATATTTTTATGCATAGAATTATATGTTCACCCATATTATTTACCATTATGCAAAACAAATAACATGTTATCATTATATTTCTACCAATATACTACTAAACAAATTGTATTTTTACTATTATACTAAAATACCACATTATATATAACTATTTGCTTCCATTTTTCTTTCAAGTAAAGAATTTATTCTTCATTTTTCACTACCTGTCCATGATTGTCAATTGGGGCGTGAACGGGAGAAAAATACACATAACCCAGTTGGGGTTTGGAATAGGGTTTGGGCCACATGTACATATGGGTCATGGCCTACAAAACCCGTCCCACCCCATTGCCATTTCTAAGTGCGATGCTTTTTATGTTGACTTACATAGTTTTTAATTATTAATATGAAAAAATGAACTGCCAAAATTGTTTCTCTATAGTATATCAACAACGATTATTAAGTAAAAGGGTCGGTTGAACTGGATCCAACCCATATGGGTTATGTGATTGAGTTAGTTACGAGTATGAGATAGACTTCTTATCTCTATTTATATATTAATGAAAGTTTAAACTCTTGGACTTTGTCTATGAATAAGTCCTCCAGATATTAGAGATACATACCAGAAATAATTAGAGTTCTATCTCTTTCCTTCTTCGTAAAAATATCCTCTTGTCAAATATTTTCTCTCTATGGTTTCCATATCTATGAACACTAGGATCTTGTGTGGTGGATATTAAAAACAAACTCTAGTAGTCTTCTCTACGTGACAAGAATAGAATATGATGTTCATGTTCCTAATCTTGTTTGTATTCGCGGTTTGTGCTTATAGAGCAGGTCTTGGTTCATTGATCTCGCGAAGCCCAGAATGGTCACATGGCCCTCCTGAATTCTCCAATCTTGCAATTATACCCCTATGAATCTATGTTATACTAATTTCAATTTAACCCCTAAAAAATTGCACTAGTGTCCTGCTGAACTTTAGAAATCATCAAATACTTATAAGTTCAAGTACAAAAACAGCACCTTAATCAATGTGCTTAAATTTTTCGATAGAAAATAATTTTTGACTAATTGCTACGTATTCTATTGTACAGTTTCGGTATCTTCAAATTTATGTGTTTATTCCACGTGAAATTAGTGATTTTCAATATAGTCATAAAAATCATCTCTAAAGCCACTAAAACTTAGACATAAAATAATATTGTGCTTAATTGGGGAAAATACTTTCAAGCTTATTGTAGACACCCTGATTTTGACCCAAGAAACTTATCAAGCATCCCCGATAAGAGCACGCAGAGCTAGATTGTGAACTTGGAAATCCCTCCTAAACCTCTGCAAAATAAACTCAAGCCTACACCAACTTCTAGTGCATTCAAAACCCTCTTTATTGATATATAATATGTCTCAATCCATTTTGAAATGAGGGAGATGTGCACGTTTTACCAAAATGACTTGTTTTTCCGACCTTTTGAGGGTAAAATGGTCACACATTTTGATTTACAAATCATCTTGGGTTAAAATCAATTGGGTTAGAAAGTAGACTTGACAAGATTTCCAATGCTTCAAACCATGTGCAAAACGGAGTTCGATAGCACCCGGAATGGCCCTGCGAAGTTTGGAATTTTGTGCTGTCTCTAAGTCCAGGCGCCTAGATTGGATGATTCCAGGCGCCCACATTGAATCTAGGCACCTGGATTAGATCAATATGGGTGTCTGGATTCACTCCAGATACTTGTTGTCCAAGGTGAATTGAGTGGGGAGGAGCGCCTTAGAGATCTTGGCAGAGATTTTTTGCAGTATTATAATGGAGGGAAGATAGGGTATCTTGGTGGACCCCTTTGGATGACCTCCTAAGGGTTCAAGTGGACCTTTTAAACCTCTTTTGGCCTATAAATATACCTTCATTCCTCATTTGCAAAAAGGGAGCTGAATCCCACCCACTTTCTTACTGTTATGCTGCTGCAATAACCCTAGAAAATTGATCCCCAACTAATCTCTTTCAATTCCATCCATTTTCAACCATCAAAATCCAATTTTTCCCATCCTAACTCCACATACTTGATTTTGCCCATTTTTCATCATCCACAATCAAACCCCCAATCAAACCACCTACCATCAGAATTGTACACCTCTAGAAACAAAAGTCCAGCCCTTCCACTTACCAAAAATCCCTCAAAAAAATCAAATCAAAGTTCATCAATCAAGCTTGTCAAGGTAGTTATCTACCAAATTTGCTCAAAAAGGCCCCTGAGGGGACATCAACCAAGCTCTAGCTAGTCTTCTATACTGGCTTAAAGTTTGGGAAAGGTCTTAAACATCACAAGAAGAAATTCATTTTGTGCATCAGTACACAATCCAGGCACCTGGATTAGCCCTTTTCAGCCGCCTGCATTGAGTCCAAGCGCCTAGATTCACTCAATATAGGCGCCTGGACTCTCTCCTCTTAGTCATGTTTTCCACTCTCTTTTGCATTTCAATCAATTTATGGAAGATCATCGACATGAATTAATGTTAGGATAATCATATCTCATGTTTTAATCTTCATTATAAGGGGTGTTTGAGTGTTTCAAAGGCAAAAATCATGCTTTTCAACATTTTTATCATGCTATGAAATTGATATTGAGATTCATTTCATCCACAAAGTCATTCAAAATCATTTAGAGTGTATGTGGACAAGCTAGGAGCATTGCACTTGTGGTTTACTGTGGAACCTAGAAGATGGAAGTTGCTGTCTGAGTGGCCATCTTGGCGCCTGGATTCACCTATTCCAGGCGTCTGTATTCAATCCAAGCGCTTGGATTTGCCTAATCCAAGTGCCCAGATTGCTATCCAGGTGTGATATGTTCTCAGGGCAGTTTGAGCATGATTTGATTAAGTTTCAATGTTTAATGCATATAAATCATTCACTCATGACATTTTGCACAAGCATCCACCCATATTTCATTGATCTTTTTGATACATTCTTCATGCTTTAACATGAATATGTGCTCAAAGTCTATTCAAACAACATTTTCAAAATTCCTTAAGCATTTAGAAAAGACCGGTGGTCGCACCGGGCGCGAGGGGTGCTGTAAATTCCTTCCTCTCTCATAACCTGGATCCCAAACCCGAGAAATCTCAATAAAAGCAAATTAGTGAAATATTTTCCATTCTATGGGCAAAAGAGTCATTTTTCAATTGGTTTCTCGAGTACGGTCCTCAGACCCGGGTGACGACTCCATTCAATCAGTCAAAACCGTTTTTCAAACCGCAACCATTTTCGTGGACATTTCTCCGCGAGGTGTTCACACTTATGATTAATAGCACCCCTCTTGTCTTCAAACTTTTTATCTGCCACTACATGTGCTCCTAATTTTTGAACTTTACACTTACGATCGATTTAATTATAGTGCTTTACATTTATTTTGCTAAATATTAAAATTAGTACACTTCAATATTTGTCTTAAAAATAACACAACAAACTCCTTAAAAAAAGAACATTTGTTCCCTATTTCTCTCAATGTGGTGATTGTATGAAAAAACTATTGTGCAAAACAAACCCATTTAAAAATTTTATATTTTACATGGATTGAAAATAGTATTGTGCTTCATTGTAAAATAAATAACAATAATAACAATAATAATAATAATAATAATAATAATAATAATAATAATAATATAAAGAGCCTCTAATCCATCTATCTTACATTGTTGAATCTGTCGCGGTATGTAGTATTCTTATATATATATATATATATATATATATATATATATATATATATATATATATATATATATATATATATATATATATCCATGTCCAACCTTCACTGAATAAGTTTAAAGGTTCCAACAACATTCTTCCCAAACAAAGAACTACAGAACGCAATAGAGTACAAACCATTCATACTCCCCACACCTCAAAATAGCATCAATCCTCACCACAAAAAGGTCAAACCACACTCCAATTGAAAAGAGAGAGAAAACTCTCCTTTGGTAGGTGCTTTCCATAAATAAAATGCAAGTAGAAAGGGCTTTTCCGTAAATTGAGAAAGCGCCCCAAACCCAAGTCTGAGAAATGGAAATTCCACTGCCCCTCTTTTCTTAGTACTCGTACCCAAAAAACTTTAGAAGACGCATGGGGCTCATCTTAAATTCAAGCCATAAATTTTATGAAAAATAATTTTTAGATCATTCTCGATTAAATTTAATTTTATCGGGTTTTTCGGGTATTGTTAAATGTTTGATTTGTCTTGAAAACAATGAACGGTTAAAAAATTAAATTATTCCTTGGTTTAATAGAAATGATGAACTTACTATATCCGATCAACTTGATTTTTTTTCCAGAAATAATCTATAAATAGGCGGTATTAAGGTGGTGTCAAGTCAATCCCACGGCCTTTTAAAGATTTTTTGAATATGGGTACCGATAAAAATTCCATTTGTCATCGCATGACTTGCTCATCCGCATGCACAGTGGCTTTGTCCTCCTCCACTCGTAATTCTCCTAACTCAAAATACAAATCCATTTATTTATTTATATATATATATATATATATATATATATATATATATAAAGGAAAATTTGAATTAGTTCTACTATTTTGTTGTTGGAGGAAAACGAAGAAAGATTTTTTGTGTTTGAATACTTATACAAATCATCTAGTATTTTTCATCTCATTCTACTTATTTAATCAGGATTTCTAAAATACTACAGTACTAGACAACCTATCAAAAAAAGAAACTTTTCAATTTTTTTGTCTCAACAATTAAAATAAAAAATCTATCATGAGCTATTATTGTCTCAAATTTAGGCATGCATATGTCTAAACTTGTCTGATATGTATTAAGCCATTATTATGTTGTAAAACAACATTATATCAAATAATTCTGAAGACATTTATATCTTTTTTTAATCAGCATAAACGATTGTATTTCAATAAAGTCAGTCAGCACTTACAAAGTATTCCAACTAAAACAATGAAAGGAAGATACACCCAACATCGCTAATAAAAAGGAAAGACTAATGTCAAAATCTAAAACACGAGCCATATTAATGACTCACTTCTCACTGAATCTAAGGTGTGGGGTAGGAGGAGTTTGCAATAAAGGCAAACAATCTCCCAAATACTAGCAGAAATTCCCAACAAGGATAACAAAGAGCAGCATAAGAAAATCTCTTCCTAAATCTAGAAAGTATAAGATAACACTGGTCAAACGCCTTATTGATCACTCATAAACAAGCTCTCAATACCACGGTAGAGAGCTAGATAACACTCTGGACAAGACTATGCTAGCATGATAGTCTTTGGTCACAGGAAGTAAAGCCGGCAACAACCGACAGCCCTTGCAACCACAACGAGCACAAACCAAATCCAGGGCACAACAAGCACAAACCATAAGCAGAGCTACAATAAAAATTTATTTCCCACCACCGTCACCCATCGGATCTGAAAAAATAGACCGGTAACAATAAACCAAATTGGCAAAACCAATTGGAGAAATAGAAAGCTAGGCTAAAAAGCCAAAAATAGTATCCACTGGAAGAGATGGACTAAAATCTGCCCACACCGCTGCCACTAAAGCCAAACCGCCGCCACTAAAGCCAAAAGGCCGAATCTAGAAAACGCTAGAGACCGACTCGCCGCCCATCACCGCCTAAACAAAGCAAATCTGAAGAAGGATACACAAGCAAACTGGACATGAGAAGGGAGGAATAGGGGAGAGGGAATGAAAGGCGAGGGGGGAGAGGAGGAGGAGGAGGCAGCGGCCTCCTCCCCTATAGAGAAAAAACCCGTAGATCTAGACTATGAGGAAGAAGTTAGAGAGATAAACTCTGGGACTCAAGTCCTTCATTGAAATAAGTTCTCTTGACATTTATATGTCGAGCATAAATTTTTGTACACCTTTCTATCTCAAATATTGATTTATAGTTGCAAAAATATTCCTTAGTACAGAAACAGACTAAAAATATAGATGTATCTAGAATCGTCTGATGCACGTAGGTCCTAGACAGAAAAAGGGACATACACATTAGATTGTTTCTAATCAATGTATGTCCAAATCTATGTCATCATGTGTGTATCTATTGCATTGCTCATATCTCTAGGGTCAATTATTTTAAATTTTCAAAAAATTTAGGGTTTGTTTAGAACCTGTGGAAAAGAAGAGAAAGGGAAAAAAAATTAAAATAATTTCTCTTCCATTATTTGGTTTAGAGGAAAAGAGGGGGGAAACAATAACAAATTTAGGATCTGACACCTACTATGTCATTGTGATGGGGAGAGCAAATTCTCCTTTATGCCCTCGAAAGAGGTCTTAGACAATGGGATCCCCTTGTAACACACAAATTCGAGTCTTGTAATAAAGACAAGAAAATGATACACAAAATAATAATTTTTATTGATTTTCAATTTAATGCGAGGGGTACAATTTCTAATTAATGCACTTTTACAACAAAGAGCAAAAGATATTCCTTTGATTCGATCTCCCGTGAGTTTCAGCGGCTTGAACGCTTGTTGTTGAATCGCACAAATGACAATTTTCTTTGTCTCTTCAAGTTGAATGAACTGAAGAACAAAGTTTGAGAATGGTTTTGATTGATTGAATGATTTGTTGGATGCTGAACTTGTGAAGAAATCAACACGTTCTTGGTGCTTGGCGATTCTTTGGAAGTTGTTGCTTTTGTGTTGGAAGATGACTTCGATTTGTTGAAGGATTTGAGTTGTTGGTGATAAACTTGTTAAGAAATCGGCACTTTGTTCTTGTTGCTTGATGATTCTTCGCAAGTTGTTGGAGAATTTCTTGAGAGCTCTGTGATAAGCCCCCGTTATTGTATATATCGAGGCTTATATCGGTCAATTATTTCACACACGCACGCGATTTCGCACTTGAAACGGTTAATATGCGTGTAGTGTGTTTTTGGTGAAGTTACAGGTTGAACACGTGGAATACGCGCATCTTGAGGGCATGGAGAACCATGCCACGTTTATGTGGGTCACATGCCCTGTGGCACGCCAACACGGGGCCCCGAGGGCCAGGGAACAACGCATTCGAATGCCTTTGAAGGAATCCAGAGTCACGTGATTTCAGTAGGGTGATCAAAGAAGTGGAAGTCAAGAAGGAAGAGGATGGATCGATCCAAGGCCAAGGATGGATGGATCCACTATACTAATTCTGCAAAAGATCCCTCTAGATCGATCCAAAGGGGTGATGGATTGATCCAGGTTGACCAAAAATTCTTCTAGTTAATTCTGGATCGATCCGGAGAAGAGGTGGATCGATCCACTTTTTCAGAAAGTTCAATTTTTGCAACATAATCACACTTGGATCGATCCATGGGTAGGACTGGATCGATCCAGCCTTAGATATTTCTCATCGACAGTTTCTAGATCGATCTAAGGCCAAGGGTGGATCGATCCACTGCTTCAGAACGGCCAACAATGGTACAAGTTTCATTTGGATCGATCCGGGGTCAGTATAGATCGATCCAGCCTCTGGCAAATCAGCAACAACTTACTCTGGATCGATCCAGATCTCAGATGGATTGATCCATCTTTTACAGTGCATCAACTTCATCTGGATCGATCCGGGTCCAATGTGGATCGATCCAGGCTTGGTTCTTTCTTCAACAGCAGCATCTGGATCGATCCGGGTCCAATGTGGATCGATCCAGTTTCCTCCGTTCAGCCATCTTAAAGCTACTTTTTGCACATTCTATTTATGGGAACTTTTGGTGGTTGTGAGGCCTTTATGAGATATTTTGTAGAGAGAGAGAGGGTGGATGATAAATACACTCTCCTCTCTTCATCTCACACATTCCTTACACTCTAACTTAGATTTTTTATTTGCTCTTCCTTCTCTCTTCCATGGGAGTTGTTTCCAAGCTTTCTCTCTCTAGATAATCTCATGTAAGTGTTGGACTTAAGTTATTTTCATGTTTATTAATGTTATAGCTCTTGGTTAGATCTTGCTAGAAATCAAGTTTATTTTCTTTTCCACCTAGTATTTCGATTATATGCTTTCCTCGTTATTTCCTTAGTAAATACAAGTTTGTAGTGGTTGGTTATTGAATTCTCTAAGTATAAATTGTTAGGCAAACCTAGGATCCTCTTTAAAAATCAGTTTTTAGAGTTATACATCATGTTCTTTATTTCCTTTAGAAAGACAGTCATGTTTTACGTAGTAATGAACGAGTAGTCTATTTAGGCTCGGTTAAGGGGTGATTAGCATCCCGTGACTTGGGTTGGTTTACTCTCCTCACCAATGTTACAAACTTTGCATGTTAATCAAAGAGTTAGTATTAATTTTATGTATCAAAATTCGGGTTAGTTAATCCCGTTGATCACGCGTCGCCAAGGGCTCAACCACTTGGCACGTGTGATGCTTCGAGCTATGGCAATCAAAATGTTTGTATAAATGGCACAAGAATCCTATTATTTGAGAAACACCATTTTTCTAGTCAAACGAGTTTAAGTACCAAATCTTCCGTTCGGGGTCGTTTAACGACGCCCCGAGCCGGTTATTTTAGAGGAGAATGAATCGGGCTAAGGCATGGGTGTTGAGAACCCCTAAACCTTGCCTTCCTTTAATTAGTCTTTCTAATCTTGAGTCACTTACGTGGTTAAGTTAAATCCACCCACAAATCACCAAAGCCAAGTTTGCCACTTTAAGGCTAAACCTTCATTTGCGAAACAAATATTCACGCTCAGCTCATTCGGTCCCTGAGGACTCAACCCGGACTTCCGGTTACTATGCCACGCGTCACTTGAACCCTACGCTTGGGGAAATCACATTGAGATACAATCCAAGGACGCAAGCACTCTGGTTGAATGCCAAGCAAAGAGTGAAAAAGTCCTTTTCTTTTTCATATGAACCTCTATTTATAGGCTCAAGAAGAGGGAGTTTCAATTTGGTATATATTGTAATTAATTTTATTTAATTACGAATCAAGATAATTGATAATCAATTAAGATGATTTGATTATCAATTAGGGTAATTTAACCTCAATCAAGAAGATCTATTTGGTTTCATTTCCTAAAAGAAATTTGATTTCTTTTATTACTTTTAGGAAATAAAATTAACCCAAAAAGATAGATAACATATTTATTGATTATTTTACTCTTTTTTTTGTTCGGTTATCTTGAATGGACATGCACATTTGGGCTAGCCTATTTCCTTGACTCATTTGACAAATTAATTTAGCCCAATGTATTTTTTTGGTCTTCCACAAATCTTCAAAAGGACTAAGCCCATAAATTTGACGGGCCCAATATTCATTTGAAAATTTTGACCAATGTTTGACTTTTAATTAATTGAGATTATTTATTTATCTCAATTAATTGGACGGCAATTAGGCGATGCCGAAATTTTAGTGTCTACAAATTGCCCCCACTTAGAGGCTCAGGTGGATGCTTGCTTGCGAGCGTGGGAAGTGAGACTTGAAGTAGCTTGAATTTTCTCAGTATATGTGAATTTGCCAATCCACATACAAGAGTGAAATGTCCAATTTATTTTCCATTTGGAATGCTCCCAAGATTGCTTAACTTCATTCATGAAGCTAATCCGTTTGAGTGTATCACGGAGTTTGGTCCACTAAAGCGTTGAATTTGATGGATGAGCACAAAATTCGGCTAGTCAGCTCCCCACATAATTAACAAAATGGTGAAACTAAGATTTCGTGATAATGGCAACTTCTCACCATGGTCACCATTTGCATGACTGAACTTCCCATAATGAGCAATTTCAAAAATCAGCTAAACATGTCATCTTCCAAAACCAATATTTGATTTTTTTTTTTTTTTGGGTGGCAGAGCATGAGTCACCTTTCCCACGCACTATACTTTCTTTGCAAACAAATATTCCAGTATCAAGGGAAATGCAACTTCCCTTTTCCTTCTGTTTTTGTTTCTTTTCTTTTTTTCTTTTCTTTTTGTTTGGTATTTCCAAAAGATGGTCAAATCCCAAGCTCATAAGAGGATCACTTTTTTTTTTCCCCGCAATCACCTTTGTTTGGCAACTAAGCTCCCTCATGGAAGGGGAGACTGATTCGAATCACAGATTTATTTTCCATGTGCATTCGTACACCCAAAAACGGCAAGAATGAAACTCATCCCAGATTTATTTTCAATTTACAAACAAAATAAAAAATTGACCTTCCTTTGCTATTGCTTCTTTGATAGAAGGTGTAAATAGTTTCCATTGCAATTTTCACCCTTCGTCAGCTATATATTCCGATCACATGGAATGTAAGGCTTCACACTTCTAAGTACTAACCCAGCTGACCTAGTTCATCTATTGCCCCGCACTAGCGCCGTCTAGAAGCTTAAGAAACAACGGTCTTGGTTTTTTACTACAAATCTGCACGTGGGTAAGCTCTTCATTACCCCGTTACTTGTGTGCAATTTATTTTACTATTTGTTACTTCCTTACTCTCCAGCATTCAACACAAAATAATGCTCATGCATAAAACAATTGCTTTCCGAAACCTTGACGAAAAACATTGAAATAGTAATAACATGTTAGTTTCCCACCAACCTGGTGATATCTTTTCTTCTTGAAACATTGTCCAAAGAGGCCACTGAGCTTTCAATGAGGTAATGCAATGGCTTCATTCATAACCCATTTGTACTTCATATGCATGGACCGGATTTCTTGTAAAATTGGAATCACATATTCATTCATAACCCATTTGTACTTCATATGCAATGACCGGATTTATTGTAAAATTGGAACCACAGATTCAAAGTATGCACCTTTTTTTTATAACAAATACCCATTTCCTGAAGCTGTTGATTTTAACAATACGAAGCTTCTTTTTTTTTTTTTTTTGGTGCCCTCCTCCTTGTGTGAATAGGACAATTCTTGAAGACTCTTCGATCACTTCTTGCCCCCATTACCAAAGAACGAGGTATTATTTACTTTAAGCAAAAGTTGGTCTTTCCTTTGATGGTTTCACATTACATTACTTTCTTGCATATGCGACACCTAGACTATAGTGAAAAATGCACATACTGGGCTAGTCTTTGACTAGTTATCTAAGCACTTTTTCAATATTTAAACCATAGGAGGCTAGCTTGACTTTTTGGAGAATGCGCCTAGGGGGCTAGTCATTGACTAGTTATCTAGACACTTTTCCACCCCATCGACCATAGGCGGTTAGTTTGACTTCTCGGAGAATGCACCTAGCGGACTAGTCCTCGACTAGTTATCTTGACACTTCATCGCACCCATGTACCATAGGTGGTTAGTTTGACTTCTCTGAGGATGCGCCTGGTGGGCTAGTCCTTGACTGGTTATCCAGACACTTCTCTTTTGACTGCACAGAGAATGCGCCTAGTGGGCTAGTCCTCGACTAGTTATCTAGACACTTCTTTGCACCCATACATTGTTGGTGGTTAGTTTGACATTTTGTGCATTCCCCCACTCCTCGCCACTTGAAGAGCCTTGAAGAGAATGGAAGAGCCTCTGCTTTCCGTGCATGCTGCCACTCCTCATCACTTGAAGAAATTTTGAAGACGATGAAAGAGAGCCTCTACTTTTCGTGCATGCTACCACTCCTCATCACTTCAAGAAATTTTGAAGACAACGAAAGAGAGCCTTTGTTTTCCGCACACGTTGCCACTCCTCGTCACTTGAAGAAATTTTGAAGACGACAAAAGAAAGCCTCTATTTTCCGCGCACGTTGCTACTCCTCATCACTTGAAGAAATTTTGAAGATGATGAAAGAGAGCCTCTATTTTTCATGTACGCCGCCACTCCTCATCACTTGAAGAAATTTTGAAGATGATGAAAGAGAGCCTTTGCTTTTTGCGCATGCCGCCATTCCTTATCACTTGAAGAAATTTTGATGACGTGGAAGAGCCTTTGTGATTTTATGCACACCATTGCCCCTTGTCGTTTGAAGTGATTAGAAGACGTTAGAAGAGCCTCTGTGATGCGCATTCCACCACTCCTCATCACTTGAAGATATTTGAAGATGACACTAGAGCCTCTGCCTTTTGTGCATGTCGTCCTTACGTCGCCTCGAGGCCGCTCGCCTTTAGGAGAGACTTCAAATGGTGTGGGGGCTGCTACCTTTTGCACATGTTGTCCCTACGTTGCCTCAACGCCGCTCGCCTTTGGGAGAGACTTCAAATGGTAGAAAGGCCATTGCCTTTTGTGCATGTCGTCCTTACGTTGCCTTGAGGATGCTCGCCTTTGGGAGAGACTTCAGACGATGGGAGGGCCGCTGCCTTTTGTGCATGCCCTCCCTATGTTGCTTCGACTCTACTGTTCATCACTTGAACATATTGAAAGACGATGAAAGAGCTTTTGCAATCGTGTGCATGCTGCTACTCCTCATTTGAAGAGATTTGATGAAGCAGAAAAGCTTCTGTGATTTGTTGCACCCCACCACTCCTCATTTGAAGAGTTCTATGATGGCCTCAATGACTTGTGCATACCACGAAGAGGAACTATACCACAACGAAGTTTAAAGGCACTTTTTTCTTTTGAGTTGGTTGACTAAGCTTGCGATGAATCCCAACGTACCCTTTGAAGGGATCAAGTCAAAACGTAGTTCAAAAGTGATTTTTGTTTCTTGTGTGTCGTACACAATTTTAGCTCATGTGGACCAAGAGCATCATGCAGTTTCAACTCGTGCGATAAGGAGGTTTTTTTTTTCCCTTCTTTGATTTGTTTTGTTTTTCATTTTTGGTTTTTTTTTTTTTTTTGGAGACAGTTTAGGCTCATGTCAAGGAGTGCGATGGTCTTCAGTTATCTTCAGGGATGATAGAGACGACCTGCTCCTTCTTTATATCTTCCAATTGAGATTCATTTGGTTTGGTCAAGAAGATGGTGAGCCTTTTGACTTTGAGTGGACCATTGTGACTAATTCCAAGTGATGTTATGCGCTTCATGCGAGATAGGATCGAGCTTAGAGTCTCTTCATCTTCTTTTGTTGAATCAACCATGGCTTCCTCCATTTTTTGTTTATTGTGTTCTGGCTTGGACTTCACTTGTGTGTCTTTCAGTCGATAAAAGGCAGACCTTCGTGGCTGGGAGTTTGCTTCCTTGTTTTCTCGGCTAGCCTTGTTTAATCTATCAAAAACTGAAGTGTGAGTAGTAGGAGCTTCAATGCGAACAAAAGCTGAAATTTGATGTGTGAAACTTTGAACTATATCATCCTTTTCATCGACTGAGATCATGTAAACTACCTGAAAACAGCATCGTCAAAGTACCCTTTAGGAAAGAAGTCATGTTGGGTGATTGGTGTGGAAAAACTCTTCTCAAGCAATTTCTCCTTCTGATCATTGACTTTGCCCCTTGTAGTGAATCGAGGAGAGCTCTTCTTCACTTGACATTTCTTGACTTGATGAGGATAAGTCTTGTGCTTGTTTTCTATTGACTTCTTTTGGGGGATTAAGATCCACTCGTCGTCATTCTTTGCACTTGGCACTCTTTTGAGGTGAGGATGAGTAGGGTACATCTTGACTTGAGTATTGGATTGCTACTGGATCGAATAAATCAAATTTTATGGTTTTGAAATTGCCCCGAGTGCTGGAGTAGTAGCAGATTCAGCAATCTTTAATTTAGAGCTTGAAGTTGGGCCTTCGATTGTAATGACTGTGTGGTTGGACTATGCAACTTTATCAACGTCTAGTAGGATCTTTTTCTTCCTTGCTAGGTCTGCAATTAGCTCTTTCAAGCACTTCTCAGTGGAATGACTAACAATCTAATGGTAATGGCAGTACCTTGGATCATGAAGCTTCCCCATTTCTTCAAGACATTTGCATTCTGGTAGTTGGATGACATTTTTCTCAAGCAGATCTTCTAACATGCACGGCACGTTAGCATCAGGAAAATGATACCTCTTTTCTTGTAGCTCCTTCAAAGTTGGGCGTTTGTCCCTGGGGTTTTCTTCCTTCTTCTTGTCTTTTCTCAGTATCTTGACTGGGACCATGCTGGCTGCCATTGACTCTTCAGTAGAGGCACCAGACAACTTATCACTTTTGTCCCATTCTTGTACTTACTGTGCTTGACTGTGGGAGGATTTCCGCCACCATGATTTGCTATGTTGATCTCCATATCATGTGCGCATGTAGCCAATTCCTCAAAAGTGCATGGGTTTATCCCTTAAAGAATGTAAAGGAGACCCCAATGCATGCCATTCATGCACATCTCCACGACAGAGAGTTCAGAGAGTCGATCTTTGCAGACTAAGCTTACAACACGCCAACGATTGATGTAGTTGACCACTGGCTCATCTTTCCATTGTTTGGTGTTGGTTAGCTCCATCATACTCACGATGCGTCGAGTGCTATAGAAGCGGTTGAGAAACTCGCATTCCATCTGCTCCCAGCTATCTATTGACTCTGGCTCCAGGTCTGTGTACCATTCGAAAGCATTTCCGTTGAGAGAACGGATGAATTGTTTGACAAGGAGATCCTCTTCTGTCCTAGCATTGTTGCATGTTTCAACGAAGTGAGCGATGTGTTGCTTTGGGTTTCCTTTTCCGTCAATTTGTTGAAAGGGGGGCTGGTAACCAACAGGCATCCTAAAGTAGTCAATGCGCTTTGTGTAAGGCTTCGAGTACATATAGCTACTTTGTGTTGGCCCACCATATTGTGCTCTGATTGTACTTACTATCATGTCTTGGAGTTGCTGGACTGACAATGAAGCAATAGAAGTTGGTTGAGCACTTTCGACAATCTTATGGCCTATAGAAAATGCGTGATTGATCTTACTACCACTAGCCACATTTGATGAAAAGACCTGGTTCGCATCATCTTTTTGTTTGAGTTTTTGATCACCCATCATGAGCTTTCCGCTTTCATCGCCATATATGACTTCTTGTGGTATGAAACCTGGTGGATGTGAATTGTCTTGGCTAGTTTCCCCCACTTTGTGAGCCTCCAACTTATTCATAAGTGATGCAATTTGGAGGTCTTTCTCTTCAACAGTTTTGGTGAGCTTTTCAATGGCGTGTGTCATTGTAGCCAACTATTCCTCCACCGTCGCAGCGCTAGTGGTCATGGCTTGCATGGCCATAGAGTGAGATGATTCTGAACGACTTGGAAATTCTGAGCGCTTTGGTGAAGAAGGTGAGGATCCAGAATGCGAACCTATGCTAGAGTTTGCATCAGAAACTGAGCGGGATGGACGAGGTGACAGGATACCTGTGATAGATTTTTCAGAATTGGACAGAAGCTTTTTGGAGACCTTTTCATCCTTTTTCTTCACAGGAAGCGTGCGATGGGCTGGTACTTGCCTAACAGCACTTTTGGTGCAACTCTTTTACTTGTCGGGGTAATGGTTGCATTTGCCTTGCTGCGCGTCATCGGGCCAGTGGAGGTACTATTGCTATTTGTGGCAACAATGACGTTCTTGGTGGCCTTCTTGTTGATCGAAGCAGTCTAAATCTTCTTCAACGCCATTTGTGTAAAACTTGACTTTAGGAGAAAGAGATGACAGGTAGAGTTGTCCCACTGGGCGTGCCAATTTTGTAACACACAAATTCAAGTCTTATAATAAAGACAAGAAAATGATGCACAAAATAATAATTTTTATTGATTTTCAATTTAATGCAAGGGGTACAATCTCTAATTAATGCTCTTTTACAACAAAGAGCAAAAGATATTCCTCTGACTTGATCTCCCGTGAGTTTCAACGGCTTGAACACTTGTTGTTGAATCGCACAAATGATAATTTTCTTTGTCTCTTCAAATTGAATGAACTGAAGAACAAAGTTTGAGAATGGCTTTGATTCGTTGAATGATTTGTTGGATGCTGAACTTGTGAAGAAATCAGCACGTTCTTGGTGCTTGGTGATTCTTTGCAAGTTGTTGCTTTTGTGTTGGAAGATGACTTCAATTTGTTGAAGGATTTGAGTTGTTGGTGATGAACTTGTGAAGAAATTGGCACTTTGTTCTTGTTGCTTGATGATTCTTTGCAAGTTGTTGGAGAATTTCTTGAGAGCTCTGGTTGAATGCCAAGTAAAGAGTGAAAAAGTCCTTTTCTTTTTCATATGAACCTCTATTTATAGGCTCAGGAAGAGGGAGTTTCAATTTGGTATATATTGTAATTAATTTTATTTAATTACAAATCAAGATAATTTATAATCAATCAAGATGATTTGATTATCAATTAGAGTAATTTAACCTCAATCAAGAAGATTGATTTGGTTTCATTCTAAAAGAAATTTGACTTCTTTTATTACTTTTAGGAAATAAAATTAACCCAAAAAGATAAATAACATATTTATTGATTATTTTACTTTTTTTTGTTAGGTTATCTTGAATGGGCCTGCACATTTGGGCTAACCCATTTCCTTGACTCATTTGACAAATTAATTTAGCCCAATGTATTTTTTTGGTCTTCCACAAATCTTCAAAAGGACTAAGCCCATAAATTTGATGGGCCCAACATTCATTTGAAAATTTGACCAATGTTTGACTTTTAATTAATCGAGATTATTTATTTATCTCAATTAATCGAACGACGTTTAGGCGGTGCCGAAATTTTAGTGTCTACACCCCTCTCTCCATACTTCCTTCTCCAAGTTATAGATGTCATTTCCAAACTTGTTTACAAAGGAATTGGCTCCCGAAAGTTCTCTAGCATCAAAATTAAGAGAAGCTGCCCTTATCTTTCCCACTTATTCTTTGCAGATGGTGCCTTTCTGTTTGTGGATCCTACACCTGTTGGGCGGCAAAATTTGGTGGAGTCTATTAATGCTTTCGAGGTAGCCTCTGGTCAACTTATCAACTTTAATAAGTCTTCCCTTAAATTCTCTGCCAACACACCCCTTGAAAAGAAAATAACCATCATGGACCAGCTTAGAATGGAGAAAATGAAGTTAGATGCGAAGTACTTGGGCATCCCTTCTTGTTGGGGCAAGTCAAAATTTAAAACCTATGCTTATTTGATTGAGATAGCAGTTAACAAGTTGTAAGGGTGGAAAACAAAAGATATGTCTTACAGAGGGAAAGAAGCACTACAGGCTGCAGCAGCACCAGCATACCAAATTACTAGCAACAACAACACACACGATCGATTTCCAAATTACAAGTCAGCTACACACTTGATTTCCAATAATAAAAAAAATGCAAACTAAATAAGTAAACAATTAGCACTTGGTAGTGCCAAACTGCCAATAATTAAGCATGACCAAAGTAGTAGCAGCTACACAAACTATTAGCTAATTAGCACTATGTCTAAAACCTGCAAAACCAACTATAAAGATAATTAAACTTAAAACCATAGAAAAGGGAGAGGGAGCACAGGCTACCATGCAAATGCGGCAGTGCCAACATGGCAATAACTACTAAGTACTAAGTACTAATATTAACAAGTCCATAGTGCAAACTACAAAGCAAAATAACAGGGAGCACATTTTCAGTTCAAGTGCTCACTAGCAGTCCCCAGTCCACTGCTTAACAACCACAGTGCGACAATGCCCAGTCAAAAGATGCAAAACAATTACAGTGCAAGTGTGCAAAGTGCATGTGTGATAGTTGTCTAGTTGATAGTCCAGTACTCAAAAGCTATTAAGCTATAGTCTAATAGTCCAAGTGTCCAACACCATCACCCGTTTGTTTGAAAAAAAGAGTTTGTTGTCCTTTCATTTCTTGGTCTCTATTTGGATACGCTTTGCAAACATTGGTGTGAGCAGTTAAGTTACTAGTTCAATGTTTTTGAGAATTAGAAGCATATTCTTTTAGACAATACTTACATCTCCCCCATTTAAGTATACCAGTTTCTCTTGCCTTGTTAAAATGGTCCCAACACACGGCCAATGTCCTTCCTCCAACTTTAGGCTCCTTCTTAGCTTTTGGATCTGCTGGTTTTGGGCTCTTGGTGGCTTTCTTGGTTGAACCTTTCTTTTCCGTGCATTGCTTCCTCCCGGATTAGCTTTTTCAACTTCGATGACAGTAGGACTAGAAGGCTTAGCTGCCTGATCAGCATCAAGTACTTCTTAAACTTCATCTCGTAGTTCCACATCATGAAGTTGCTCTTCTATGTCTGTAAACACCCCAAAATTGAACTTTCGTGAGCATTTTTAATCCCCAATGATGAAAAAAAATGCTCAAAAAAGCTTCTCGGAAGGATACCCTCCAAGTCAAAGGAAGTCAACATGGTCAACAGTGCTGCATAGCACTCAACTCTCATGCACGATGCTCCCTCAGTCACATATGACATCCTTTTTCTCGAAATGGCAGAGGAAGAACGCCGCGCGGCGCAGTTTCAATTCTGCACTTCATAGTCGCAGTGTCGCACAACATAGTCGTAGTTTCGCATGGCATTGTCAGGCATAAATAGACTCTCTGCAAAGTGTCCAGCACCTCAAAATGTTGACAAACACTCCTCTCCTTCATCATGATTCCTTGCAAAAGCTAAGGCCTACAATCCTAGCTCACCATCACTTTTCTTGGCCGACACACATACTTGGAGGCTATGGTTTCTCTCGGCTATAAAAGCCGAGATGTCTGAGAGAAGAAAGAACAGGGAAAAAACCATGAAAATTCCTCTCTAAACTCTGTTAAACTTCACCCATGTCGTAACTCACCTATTTCCACTACCTATTACATTCAGAAACAATTCCCAAGCTCTTTCAAAGAAAACCCAGTTCAAATTTTGAAATCCCCGATACTCTGTTTCGGCCCAAAATCGCGTCTCGGTTGTTCCTTATTCCGTTAG
Source organism: Vaccinium macrocarpon (assembly GCA_022606695.1). Taxonomy (NCBI): domain Eukaryota; kingdom Viridiplantae; phylum Streptophyta; class Magnoliopsida; order Ericales; family Ericaceae; genus Vaccinium; species Vaccinium macrocarpon. The sequence goes on from CM040174.1 coordinate 16,295,730, forward strand.
CCCTAGAAGCCAAATAACCCATCGTCATATTGTAGCAAGGCCAGAGGTGCAACGAAGGCTGAAGTCAAACTCAGTAGGTCAAGGAGGGAACTCGTTCCAAGAGGCTTTGTTCCGAAATTTCCATTTTCGTGCCAAAGCCTATGGCTTTGGTACTCTGAGGGGTGATACCGAGCGCAAGGTGATTTCTCTATATCATTCTTGTGTTTAGTAGAATAATATTTTAGCAAATCATTTCAATCAAAAAAACCCCCCCAATTGCGCCATAGAACAAAATCATTGCGTTATCTGATATAATCTCTTAGGAGGAACATTTTTCATCCAAAAACATGTCTTTCAGATTCTAAAACGACCAATTTTATAAGGGTATAAGTCATAGAAATGCTTGTGTTTCCATCTTTGTCGAAAATCAAGTTTTTAAATCATTTGCTGGGTGAACAGTGTCGCACGACACTCTTCCTGTACCGCACTATAATACCCCAAGTTTGGGGGTAGATGGTGTTTATTCCCGCATTGGTTGTTTACATGAGTGATCTTGAATATATAACAAACCATGTGGGCTACGACTAGTATCTTAGGCTTAAGCATTTTGGGTCATGTGGTGTGGCTAGTGGATCAAATCAAGGTATTGGGCTAGTGGTCTACATGGGGCGTTACAAATGGTATCAGAGCCTCGCCCTGATCCAAGTGGTGGGTAGGATGTGCTCTGCCACCATGGACACCAAGGGAGGTTGCTGAGACTATGCAACGAGGACGTTACAGCCCTAAGAGGGGAAGATTGTAATCCCCCAGGTTTGGGGGTAGATGGTTTAGGGGTAGATTGTGTTTAGTCCCACATTGGTTGTTTACATCAGTGGTCTTTGGTATATTTCAAACCATGTGGGCTACTACTAGTACCTTAGGTTTAAGCATTTTGGGCCATGTGGTGTGGCTAGTGGATCATATCAAGGTACTGGGCTAGCAGTCTACATGGGGTGTTACACGCATGGTACACTTGGAGTACTGCACGACATCCTTTTAAAAACTCGACTGTTGGCTGAGTAGATAGTACCGCACGACACACATCTTGTACCGCATGATATCCTTTTTAAAATTCGAAATTTAAAATCATTTCCCTTAAAAAATGGTTTGAGAAAATGTTTATTTATTTATTTATTTATATTTGCCGTTACTTCATTAGTTGTATTATTTGTTGTCATTTTCAACGCTTAATTATTTATTTTGCATGATTAATTGTTTATTTGGATAAAGTTTAGCATTAAAATATTTTCTAAAAATCACACAAATATCTAGTAAAGAACGATTTTTAATCGATCGAGCAGGGTGCCTTAAAAACTTTCCCTGTTCGTAACCTAGCTCTCGAATCCAAAAGATCTCTGGTTTTCAAATTCTTTTTAACCGCGAGTCACATTATTATCAAAATCATTTTTGAGACGGTTTCTCGGTGTTCAAACCTTTTTCAAAATAAAAACCCGGGTGACAACTCTATTTTCAACATAACAATTTTTCTGGTGATGGGTGTCCACAACGTCCAAATCATGAACTCCATCTTCCATACCCAAATCATGCGAGAAGTCGAAATTGTCTGGATCCATCACCTACAAAATGGTGCACGCATTTCCATAAGTTTCAATATGTTCCATTTAAACAGCATATACTAACAAAGTAATAATCTAAACTTTGAATTAAAAAAATAACCAAAAAATAAGTCAAATACCAGAAAAGATGAAAATCATGGTCTCATATGGAACAACCGAACAACATACTTCATATGTTTCCATTTGTATTATTTGCAAACAAAATCAGTGAAACAGGTCACAGATTCAAAAATCAAAGCCCAACAGCCAACAGATTCCATTTCCAAACTAAGTTCTTGTAAAATCAGTTCCTTGACTTCCTTCAAACTACATCTCCATAAAAATCCCTAAATTTTCAGAACTTGAATGAAAAATCAGACCTAGAACAATTTCAATCGGAGGTTTGACCAGAGAGAGAGATAATCAAATCGTTTGCAAATACACATATAATATTAATATATATATATATATATATATGTATGTATGGGTCCCCTTCTAATCCGGACCTCTCGTTTCCGGACCTCCATGATCCAAACATTTTTTTGACGATTTGATCCGTATTTATAATTTTTGCAAAAACTGCTTGGATCAAGCCCTTCCCGAATTTTTTTTTTGAAGATTTCTTGTTAGGACCCTTAAAAACACCTTCTGAACACATTGGACGGCTTGGATTTTCCAAAAACAATTTGCAAAACAAAAAAAACACCAAAAAACCTCTAATCCGAGCGTCCGAATTAGAAGTTTTTTGTATGTATATATATATATATATATAGAGAGAGAGAGAGAGAGTTACTTAGTGTCAGCGTCGGCGAATCGAACTGGAAAGAAGGCGAGAGAGAGGGAGACTGAACCAGTGAGCCTTTGAGAGAGGATTGAGACTTGAAAGTTGAGATCGTGAGTGAGTTGAGAGATGAGAGATCTGACTTCTCTCTACTGTCTCTCTCCATGGCTGCGCAAAAAATGAACGGGGGAAGTGGGGAGGAGTGGAGACTGACCTAGGGTTTATGTGGGGTAAAAAAATTAAGATATTTTTCTTCGGTCTGGTCGGGTCTTCACAAGTCTTAGTCTAGCAATCCGAGACCCAACCGAAACCCAAAAAATTCTTATCAGCAAGACCCAAATCCAACCGAAACATTTGTTAGCAAATTCGGTTGTGAATAATCTGGAAAAAATAACAAAACAAAAACAAAATAGAATGATCAGAAACTTACTAGACCAAATTCAGTACACCGGAATTTGGCAAAAGACGACTCGAAACGAACCGGGGCAAGTATTAAGATACTCTGTCCTTAAAACAGATCCGTCCTCCACTGTGGTGCTGATGGATTACGCAGACGTCTGTTTCCCAGGACTACCCGATTTTCATTGCACGGATGTAGCACTCCAATCTTTGTAGTATGCGAACTAGAAAACAACGTAGCAACTCTCAGATATTCTATGCGGAAATGATGCAGAGTGTATGCAAGAAAAAATGTGAATGTAATGAAGAGACGAGGGTTCTATTTATAGAGAAATAGGCACCCGAACGAGAAGGTATGAAGCAAAAAGGCGCGACTGTTCAGAATGGGACGCAACCGGTCGGAAGTGAACAGTCATGTCCGATGACTGTTCATGAATAGACGTAATGGAAAAGGAAAAATGTTTCGAGGGTACACTGTTTCGGCAAGGAAGAGAAAGAAAAAATTTAATTGAAATGGATCGGTTCGACCCGACCCAGTCCATGTAAATTTTCAGTAAAAAGATAAAAACCTATTAGGCCTAAGCCCATCTTATCTAATGACCCAATCCAACCCAACCCGGACGGCGGCGGCTTTGCGCGCGTGTTATATGGACCAAAGTCCACTATGTCCATGCCTTCTCCCCCAACAAAAGTTGTAATGACCCAAAGGGCCAACCCATAGTGTCCAACTTGGTATACATATACCCAATGAAAGAGTTGTTCCTCACCAATGTGGGACAACACATTTTTCCCCCATCTACCAAAGTTCATGTAGGCACTTTCAAGGTCAATTTCACATTCACCTTAGCTTGTTTTTATCCAACCAAGGGTTTAATCTTAATCTCCTAACTAAGACGAACACAACGGTATGTAGGTCTGGCCACGTGGACGTGTGGGACCCACTTTAATAACTAATTAAAAACGGATAAAAAAACCCAAGTTTTCCAACAACATTCGTAACAAACCAACCGTGTGTTCATTTTTTGGGTCAGGCGGGTCAGAGCAGTGTGTAGTCTTACTGAAGAAAGATCTAAGATGGCAAGTTAAATTTGTTAAAGAGTTCAAGTTTTGTACTGACAAGTGGATTCCTTCTCTGAACAATTTTTCAGATCCAATCTAATAGAGGAGATGCAGAGGAGCAGACTTTGGTAACATCATTTATAAACCCCACAACCAAAGAGTGGAATGTCCAAGAGCTGAAAAGGTGTGCTTCTGGGCGGGAAGTTAAGGCCATCACCTCCATTTCCCTTTCAAAGCTTGATGAGCCAGACAAGTTAATTTGGTATCACTCCAAGAATGGAAGTTACTCAGTCAAGAGTGGATAACATATTGCGAGATTGACAGGGTCTATTAGCAACAACTCTAATCCCTTTTCATCCTTCCAACCCCTCCTTCCTTTTGGAAATTCATTTGGAGCCTCAATATACCTCCTGAAGATAAACATTTATGGTGGAGAGCTAGCAAAAATATTCTAGCCACCAAGGAAAATCTACATAAGAGAAATGTTCGAGGATTCCTCTATGTCCTCTTTGTCTCAAGAATGTGGAATCCATTAAACATATTCTTTTCCCATGCAAAAAGACCAAGGCAGTTTGGGATTGTCATAATCTCTAAGAAAATTTCAGGTGTGATGTTAGTTCAGTTTCAAAATGGACTTTTGAAGTGACGAAGAACAATTAAGAAAAGGCTAACATAAAAAAAATTCTGAGCATAGCTGCCATGACTGGGTGGATTATTTGAAAATCCAAAAACGAGTTTATTTTTCAAAAGATCCCCAATTGTTGTTAAGAGTATTGCTTTTGAAGATGAAACAGGCTTGGGATGAAATCCAATTTCTCATGCTCAAGCATTCTGGTTATCATCCTTGTGGCCTTAATTTCCCTTCCTCAAATGTTGGTAAATGGAAGCCCCTTAATAAGGATAAAATGAAGTTTAACTGTGATGCAACCTAGAAGAAGGACACTGAAGATGGTTTCGTTGCAGTTGTCATGAGGAACCATAAGGGTGAATTAATTGATGGGAAGAAATTCGAAGTTGCCAGCCTGTTAGCCTTGTGTGTGAGGCCATGGCCTTGAGAGAAGCTTGTCTGATGGCTAAAGCTTTGAAACCCTCATGCTTTACAGTTTGAGAGTGACAACATAGAGCTTATTTCTCTAAGTGTTTCTGAGTTAGATCATCCTTAGGAATGTGCTTGCATAATCTAGGATATTAGAGCGATTATTAAGGATTTTAATTTGCTTGTTTCCTAGATTCCTAGAACTGTCAATAGTTCCGCCCATTGGTTGGCCTCTTTTTTATTAGGATTGTTGCCTGGGAATTGGGTAATTTTTATCCTAGCTGAGTTAAGCCAAATCCTCTTTTTGGAAAATGGGGAAAGGAAAGGAAAGGAAAGGGAGAGAGTTTAAAATTTTCTCTTCCCATGTTTGGTTAGAGAGAAAAGAGCAGAGAAAACTGCTTACTCCCTCCGTCTCAATTTCTTGGTCCTTCTTTCCATTTTGGGATGTCCCAAAATAATTGTCCCACTTCTAAAAACATCCATCAAAATTGGGTCACTTTCCAATTTTACCCTTAAAAAGTATTTTCTCCATCTTAATTGGCTAGTCTATTATCTTTTATTTTATAACGGTTTTTATGATTTTGAAAATTTTGTATAACAAAACTAATTGATATCTATCAATCAAGATCCATATTGAATATGTTTTGACTTTCATATAATAAATTAGCCTCACAAATTTGGTCACAGTAATATTGACTGGATTTAGAGGCAAAATAGAAAAGTCAATACAAAATTTTCACATCCCTTAAAAATCCATTTTCTCAAAAGGGGCTAAGAAATTGGGTCGGAGTGAGTACATTTATAAGAATAGTAAAATTTTCTCCCTCTTTTTCTCCCACCCACACTCTTTTTCTCCCATTTCTTTTCTTCAATGTTTTCCCTATTATTCCCTCGCTTTCCATAAGTTCCAAACGGAGCCTATATTCCAAACACAGACTTATAGGGCGCCACAGAAAAAACCAAAACGGTTTTCCCTTTCGGCCGCTTAATAACTTTGTCGTCTTTCGCTCGTCTTCTCTCCTCTCCACCCCCGGTTAATCTTTAGCCCCCGGCCATACATTTTTTCTATCCTGCGCAGCTTTCCTTATCCTTCACCCCTCATTTTATTTCTCTCCCTCTCAAGTCTCAACCACGCCCCTCTGTCTCTCCCTCCTCTTTCTTCTTGCAATATTCAGTATTTTACGCTATCCAAACTTGAGATTGAGAGAGACAGGGAGAGAGGGAGATGGGCTTTTTGTTTGATGTGACTTGATCTTACAGAGAGAGAGAGAAAGAGAGAGAAAGAGAGAGGGAAATGTGATCTGCTGTGAAGTGGAAAGGTTTAAGGGGATCTGAGTTAGGGCTTTACAGCTGAGTGATTGATTCTTTTCTTTTTCTTCTTCAAGAGCCGTTTATAATGGCTGGTAGTAAAGAAGTTAAACTCAATGAGTCAAAGGTATGGGTTTCTATGTGAATCACAAAGTTTTTGTTAATCAATTTTACTTTCTTTTCTTTCACTTGTATAGGTATGCTTATAATTACTTATGCATAATAGTATCTGGTTTGATGGTGGTTACGTTGATTGATGCCACTTTGTTTTAGTTTTTTATTTTTGGTTCTAGGACTAGGGTATTGGATTGTATTAACTACAATTAGTGTTGATTTTAGTTTTGGTTTAGGTGATTTCGAGATGGGTTTTCACGAATGTGAAGATTTGAGCCAGGATTTGTGCATAAATTTATTTTTATGTTACTTGTCTAGCATATTTTCTTCTAACAAGTGCTGTAGGTTTGGTATTTTGCTCGTAACAAGATGCAGTTCTGCTGATTTCCCTGCTTATTGCTGTTTTAATTCGTTCTTTTGTGTACTGAAAGCACTTTCTGCACATCTTTTGGGTCTTTTGGATTTTGAATCCTCACTCTTTTGGCCCTGTTGTCATGTTATTGCTGCGTATTGGGCATCTCCTTTGCTTTTTTTTGTTTGTATGGTTAGATACTTCATCTTGGTGGAGGTTTACCATTTATAGCATTAAATAGTTATTGCATCTCAATTTCTCTTCCATTTTATGCATAGATGGTGGTTCCACTAAACACATGGGTCCTTATCTCCAATTTCAAGCTAGCGTACACTCTTCTCCGTCGCCCGGATGGCACTTTCAATCGCCATTTGGCAGAGTTTCTTGACAGGAAAGTGCCCGCCAATGCGAACCCAGTTGATAGGGTTTTCTCATTTGATGTCATCATTGACCGCGAGAATGGCCTACTAAATCGAGTCTATCGCCTTTCTGATACCGAAGGTCTTCCTACTATGGTTGAACTTGAAAAGCCCTTGACCTCCGAGATTGTCCCAGTTATAATTTTCTTCCATGGCGGAAGCTTTGCTCACTCCTCTTCAAATAGTGCTATTTATGACACGCTTTGTCGCCGCCTAGTGGGGATTTGTAAGGCTGTTGTGGTATCAGTAAACTACCGGAGAACACCTGAAAACCCATACCCTAGTGCCTATGATGATGGATGGGCTGCGCTTAAGTGGGTGAATTCAAGGACATGGCTTCAAAGCCAAAAGGACTCAAAAGTTCATATATACTTAGCCGGAGATAGTTCCGGGGGTAATATTGTTCATAATGTTGCTTTGAGAGCTGTCGAATCGGGGATTGAAGTGTTGGGAAACATACTCCTCAACCCTATGTTTGGTGGGGAGATGAGAACTGAATCAGAGAAGCGTTTGGATGGGAAATACTTTGTTACTCTCCAAGATAGGGATTGGTATTGGAGGGCATTTCTTCCTGAAGGGGAGGATAGGGACCATCCAGCATGCAATCCATTTGGTCCAAAAGGTATAAGCCTTGATGGAATAAAATTCCCAAAGAGTCTTGTTGTGGTCGCTGGTTTGGATCTTGTTCAGGATTGGCAGTTGGCTTATGTTGAAGGGCTAAAGAGGTATGGCCAAGAGGTGAAGCTTCTATATTTGGAGCAGGCGACGATTGGGTTCTACTTGTTGCCAAACAATGACAACTTCTACACTGTGATGGCCGAGATAAGTGATTTCGTTAATTGTTAATAGACGTAACCTTTTACTGACGCCCAACAATACTCGAAAGCTTGATGTTTCGCCACGGTGGTTATCTCCTCCATAAAGGGGTTGTCTGCAATCGTTTAAACATTAGTAATCTTTAGTTGGTTTTTGTGTCGCTGTTGTGCTACTTTAGTTGGTCTGGTTTATCTCTGGCAAGAGAGCTGGGCTTTGGGTTGTTGATTGAAGAGGGCAATTGGTTCAGCAACTAGCTGGATTGGAAAGCTGTCTCTATATTTGCACTCAGGTGTTTTGGACACTGATTAATGTGGTTTGATGTACTTAGTTGTCATAGGCGGCGAAGCCGTTTTAACTCACTTTAGCAGATCCACCAAATCAGGAAAATTACCCTTTCTGACTGCTGATGACAGAGGAGAGTAAGCTTTGAGGTTGAAGTGTTGGGGTAATGTTTGGTGGCCGATCAATCTGAGGTCAGTGCTAGCTAACGTTTTATGTAGCTAATCATATGACGTGAATGGAAAATATCCATTGTGTTATATATGTGTATGATGTTTATGCAAATGTATTAGAATTATATGAAGAAGTCTGTTTATCTGTTGTTGGCTTGATGTTGTTCATCTACTGTTTTTCTTATTCATTCATAGCTTCACTCTTTATTTGTTTTTTCTTTACAGCCTGTAGTGTTGTATATATCACTCCAAACAGGATTACAAATTGGCAGTCTTTTGGTATCACAAAGTAGTAGTTACTCTTATCCTTTAATTTTATTTCTATTCAGAATCGCTGGGGATATGCACAAGTTCAAAGATGTATGTTAGGATTTGGATCAGCCTGAAAACATCATGTTGTGAAGGCTTGATGTCATGCAGAATACAAAAAAGGGGGGTACATATTGTGGGTTCAGTTAAGGTAATGAGGAACACTGTCATACTGCAAGTGTGGCCTTTTTTTGGCATTGGATTTAGGAGTCGAGATTTTGGAGGTCTACTTTGATGCTATTTTGTTAGTAGCACATTGTCCTGAATACTGTTCCCTCTTAAGAGTAAACTACATGATGGATAGGAATTAGACACATTGCCGACTTCAAAACGTTCGCAATGAAACATGTATGATATCAACACGAATCCGGGCCGTGCACTTCACTTTCTGGGTATGAAAATCCGTTTTCTTATCAAATAGTATGCTGTTAGTGGCTTGCATGTCGCCGTGAATGATTGGAAGAAGATGCAAATCATATTTATTTTTTGCCATTTTGTGAGATTCATGTCATTTGATGTATTGCTTGATGAAGATTGAGTAGTTTGGAAGTTTGGGATAGAAGCAAATATACAGAAACTGGCTTGTTTTGGAAGAAGGCAAACCAACACATAGCAGCAGTGATTGAAGATTGGATGCAGTAAAGGGGACCACAAGAGAGTGGAATATTAATTGAATTGGTGAGGAACAGCTAAGCTCTGGACAAGGACATGCTAGCCTGTCTTGTTCAATTTACCTAGCCTCTGTGCCAACCCACAAGCCAAAAATAAATAGAAGGGCAAATCCATCAAGTTTGTGATAATTACTTATATTTCTTTGTTTGGATCTTGGCTTTGTAAAATAAAAAATGAAGATGTAGTTGACTCCAACTAAGGATGCAAAATTTGACATGAATTGACATTTGAGTCAACTCTAACCAGATGTCAATTGCTGGTCGTTTGACATTTCCTCTCTAATCAAATTTGACATTTGATGTCAAATCTTTTGTTAAATTATTATACGCCTTAATAGAATAATGATAGATAAGAATAAAGGGAAAACATAGCAAAACATTATGTTCATGTGTAATCCGGTTTGGTTGGGTAAAAATGAGACTAAAGACAAATGGATGGATATTAGCTCTCCTTGGTTATCTCATCTCTCCGTTTATATATAAAATTAACCAGTCCAATAATTAATTGACACGTAATTAAAAGTGTTAATATTGGTAATTACTTGTCACCGAAGATACACTGATCAATAAGGTAAAATTGAGTAGATACGTTGTCGTATCATTTCTCAAACTGGAAGAGCAGTTATTGGCAGTTACACGTCATTGGTAAAATATAGATTGGTTTTGAAACCATAATATTAACTGCTGAACACACAAGCTCCAAGTATAAACTTGCGAAACAAGGCAATTGGCAGTTAGAACACGTGGAATACTTTTGGAAGACAGTTATTCCCTTAACATGTTATCATTTGAGTTGGTTTAGACAAACGTGCAAATTTAAAGCTTCTGCGAGAAGAAAGAATTCAAATTCATACGTGAAGGAAGAATAACTGTCAACTCCCGGAGTGGAAGTTAGAGTTCGAAGCAATCCAGATTCAAATTTATGGAGCGGGAAGTTCAAATTACAAGCAACGTTTATAAATAGAAGAAAGTGAAGAGTGAAAACCCCCGAACAAATCTTCAACAAACAGCTATCAAAAAACTGATGCTTGGTTTGTTCATTGACAAAGTAGTTTAGGATTTCGAACCCAGTTCGAAGTAGTTTAGGATTTCAAACTTAGTTCGAAGTAGATTAGGAAGTAGATTATGATTTATCTCGATTGTTCTTGTAACAATCACCCCTATCTCGATTGTTCTTGTAACAATCACATGTTCGAAGTTCTGTTACTCTGTATTTGAAGTTGAAGACAATTTCGAAATAAGTTTATCTTTGATTCATCAATCGAAGTGTCTTATTTCTTTATTGTTCTTTGATTTCCTAAGTTTATTGGTTTGCATTTCTTCACTTATTAAGAAAAATCCTCGTAATTGAGGTAATTGAACCAGCAAAACACAATCGTCTGACTAGGTTTGGTTTTCCAAAGTTAATCTGAGGTAGGAGATTGAAACTCTCTCTGGCACGCTCGCACACAATCATTTTCCATTACAAAGAAGTAAAAAGAACCAAACACTCCCCATACTCTTTGCCTCTTCGGAACTACGACTTTTTATTTATTTATTTATTTATTTATCTCAATGATCATTCAAAATGCTCATATGGCATGTCTCGCGGAGTACGTTTGTAAAAACTTAAAAATTGATAGGGATTATGTGGATTATTTATATTTTTAATCAACCAAAGGTTTTTTTTTTTTTTTGAACCCAGAAAACATAAACTTCATTGATCAACCAAAGGTTTTGATTTCAAATTATATTTGTCTTCCAATAAGATTTCCTCGTATGCATATTGACGTTTTAGTGATGAATAATCAAAGTATTTTTTTTATTTTATTAAAATGTTCTCGTTCGTGTAACTTTCAAAAAATGAAATGTTCGATATCCCTACTAGATGTTGGTGAACATAAACCATTTCCTTGAATAGTTATCCATATACAATTAATATCGCTGCACAAATTCTTCTTTGGAAAATGATAATGTCAAAACTATTTTTATTTGTGCCAAAACTGTAGTGCATAAAAGGCTTGTACTTTGCACATAGTATAAAGTTTTTAAATACTACAATTTTGACACAAACAAAAACGGCTTTAACATTAGCGCCACCCTTCTTTTTGTTTCTTTCATTTTTGCCGGAACGAAATGTGCAGGCATGATGGGTTGTCCTTGTCCTCAAGTGAGTGTTGTTTAATCGTGGACAATGACTTGTACAACAACTACATGAGATGAGAGAAAATGGGTATATTTCTCCTATATCCCCTTGACTTTCAAGCTAATTCCACTTCAGTTCTTCTGTTTTCAATTTCAACGGCATTAACCTTGCATCTTTGATTTGTTTCAAGGTGACCCCTTTATAGCCTTTCGTCTAAAATTTGGACGGAAAACAACCACCATGTGCCATCTACGCGACAACTTATAAAGAAAAATATAGTTAGCATTTCCTTCTCTCTTCTCCCTAACCGCAAATTTGAATTTTACAATTTGAGATCCACCACCACCACACATCAATCCAACATTTTGGTGGTTAAATTTTCCTTGTCATTTGACTACGAGTTTGGGTCAAAGCTTGATTTAAGTACAAGTCAAATGGGTTTGATGAAAAAACTTCCAAACTTTATCAGAAAACGCATTTCAGTCAGTTTTGATGGGAAAAATTTATATACATCAATCCTTTCTCTTTTTTATTCATTTCATTTGACATTTGTAACTGATTCGAAATTTATTCCAAAAATATTCTTCCACAAAATTTGTTGAAAACCCCTTTTCCTTGAAAAAATAAGTTCATCTTCGAATGATTTTGGTGTGAGATGATTGGAATTTATCTTTGGCTATTTTTATTGCATTTAATGACAAGTTTAGGTCAAAGCTTGATTTGAGAGGAACGAGCCTAATGGTTTTAGTCCATGCAACCGTTGTTCATCTCCTCTTCATCCTTGTATAGTCATATATCTCGCTCTCCATTCATCGGTGTCAAACACCTCCCTATGCAACATCAAAGACCCATGGGTAGGTTCTTGGTGCAGAAGGGGATGGAATGGAATGACCAATATACCCTCATAAAGTTGTCACATTGATGACAAATGACCATTTTTGCCCAAAGTTTAGACTGAATACTACAAAGGGATCATATTGAAACGCAGTTGAAAATGCAAATTTATTGCTATTATTCAAGTTGAAAATAAAAGGACTGAAATGAAAAGTGTGTCAAAGTCAAGAGGATATAAGAGAAATTTACTCAGAAGAAATTATGGGATGGCCACGTAGCGATTGAAGTGCCATGTGGCCAAGCCTCACGGCATCCCCAGGCCCAAAGGACCAGGTTTCTCATTGTCTGCATTTTAGTGGTAGAAGTGAGATGTGAATGTTCAGTTTAATTGCACTTCTATGGTTTGACTCAAAATAAATTTTATTTGATTTTTGGGTTTAATCCATTTAGTTTGGACCAAACTGGTAAATTTTCTCCAGTTAATGAGATGTGCCGAAGAGTATGCAGCATCGCTCATGCAAAAACCTATTATGTCGCACAAACGAGATATAGCTAAGAGAGAGCAATATATTAAGAACCACAATTCTGTTTACCAATCTTAGCCGTTCATTTTTCAGACCTCGACATATATTAAGAACCACAATTCCATTTGCCAGTCTTAGCCGTTCATTTTTCAAACCTCGACTATGCCAAAATTAGGTTAATTGGTCATTGTTAAAAGCTTACTATATATATATTGGTCATGAAATACACAAGGGTCTCATTTTTTTAGTTTCGGCCTTGGGCCCACAATAAGTGCCGGCCTATTTTAATTGGACCTTTCCATAATACATTGAGATTGGACCAGCTACAAGTTATTTTTTTGATCAGTGGACCAGCTGCAATGTTAATAAGTTATCAAAAGAAAACACTTACAGTTGCTCGATCTTAGGCTTGGTTGCTAGATTTCGTATTGATTAATAGTATGCGATACGGTGCAGGGCCGGCTCTAGCCTATACAAGTCGTTACGCATGGGTTTTTCGGTCATTTTTCCAGCCACTGCCCATAGGATGTGCTAGCACGAGAAATTGAAGCCAAGTGGCCAATTTCATGCCTTGTGGGCATGCAAAGTCCGGGTGGGCCGTGGAAGATGAGAAAGTCCGGATTAGCACAAAGAGAATATGAAAATCCAGAGTTTCATCCAAACTAAGTAATTAGAGAAAAGAAAGTCTGTAAATAGGACAAATGGGATGCTCAAGATGAACTCGTTGACCTATTTTACTGTGCAGAAAATAAAAGGGAAATGGAAATTGAATGGAGCTTCTTGTTTTTCCATCACAGCAAGCGGTGAGCAGGAATAGTTTTTGCTGAAATTTTCGGTCCACATTGAAATGGCAGAGAGAGAATGTGCCGCCAAACGCGTTGCAAAGCTCGGGTGACTGACGTATAGCTTTTGGTCCAAGACGGTAAGTTTGCCGATGCAGTATAGCTTGCCCCTTTCGAGGGGCAGCAGGCCCCTGAACCCCCAAGTAAGAGGTTTAAAACCTCATAAAATGGGACCAGGGGCCTATGCCTATGCTGTGCCTTGGGACACAGCAGCCTGTTGTGCCATTCGGATTTTGTATGGAGCTTGAAAACATGATACAAACCGTTCACTAACAATAATGGTAGGGTCACATCACTCCACCACACCAACCACACAAATTTGATAGTTTAGTTTAGTTTTGAAGATAGGGTAATGATTGGAGAAAGAAATGAGTGTAATGATTACAAAACAAAATTATAACTATAAAACGAACAAGGCCTAAGTAATTTCAAAGTGCTTGGGCTGAGAGATGGGTCGAAGAAAGTGGAGTAGGAGCTTGACACCCCCTGTAAGATAGGTGTCGTGAATTGTTTTCCCATTACTGATCGTGCAGTGGTTGCAAAATAATTCAAGGTGCTTGTCCTCCCATTACGAATCGTACAGTGCCACATAGGCTTGTGTGCTTGGTGGTGTGGTGTGTCCCTAGCATTATCATTATTTAGAGCTCGGTAGAGTGTTCAAACGGGCAGCACGAATAAATGTGCTGTTGGCTGATACTGGTGGGAAGTTCTGAGTGGGAAAAATGTGAGATTGGTGTAAAAAAAACCTTTTCATCTGGTGAACAATATCAAATCAAAATCGCAGAACGTGTATGGTCCATTGTCTCTATTAAAAAAAAAAAAAAAAATCGCAGATGTACTCAGGCGAGCGCCATATAAATGATTTACTGTTATCATTTAGCAGGTGAGCGCAAAAAATTCCAAACCAGAAAATAGCACACAAGTTGCAGATGTAGTCAGATGTTTGTAATTCTTGAGAAACATGTAGGTTTGTTATCCATCAGGGCATTTGTAGTCTAAATTTTACACAAACATGTGTCCAAACAATTGTCAGCGACTATGTTTGCTCATGTAGGTTCCGACCAGCTAAACAAAATGAACGTTTTGCATAATACCGATAGGCCTGAGATGAACCACACATCAAGAAAGCACAGCACACTGCTGGCCCCCAACATAATTGACTATCAAAGTAAGCAGGTATAAAACCTCATAAAATGCAAGAACCAAAAAAATACCAAGTATCAAGGATTCCTCAAGGTCTCAACCCCTAAAATAGTTGCAGCCTTGCCTAGTAGTATTACTCAATAAATCATCTCAAATAAATAACAAGAAATAATGTCATTTCGAGCAAAAGGAAAAAGAACGCGCAAGATAACCTCAAAATATTGGCCATAAATAGCAAATAAAGAGCCCGCGAAGTTGACTTGTAAATTCTTGTAAACATCATGTGAGAAGAAAAGCTGAGAAAGGATCATCAGCATAGGCATCATGCCTTCTAGTTAAAAGAAGAAAATATAAAATTGGATTAGTTATCCAAAAAGTAGAGTCGTTTAGTAACTCGGCATAGCGAAAAACACAATTAAACCAGAAAATCAACGCCCGCGTGCAACATATGCAACAGAAGCTACAGCAGCAGCAAGAATTGCTGTTGCAGAGGACACCAAGGTCAAGAAGTTCTTCCCCTTTCGTGCTTCTATGACTGAATTCTGCAAATGCTCGAGTTGTCTCTTCATCTCCTCAACCTCAATCTCTCTGTCCTTGAAAGCATTCTTGATCGCTTCCAACTCTGCCATGTACGGCTTAACCGATTCCCCAAGCTCCATTTCATCAATAAGGCCATCAATGTCCTTGAAAATTCCGTCTTTTGACACACAAACCATTGCTGCTGCAGTGCTCCTCAACGTTTTCAAAACAAGCTCTGCGTTAGCATCCGATAATTCCACTTTTGCCTTCACATCATTAACTTCCTTTCTAGCCTTTGAAAGCGAAACTTCCATGGATTCTATCTCCTTCGCCAACTTTGTGCATTGGATTTCTAACGCTTTTTTTTCTCCAACCACATTGCGTTTTTCAGCTTCCAAATCATCTACCACTTTCTGAGATTCTTTAATATTCTTCTCCATTTCTGAAATTTTCTCCCTCAAGATTATGCCATTCTTTTTCTCCTCGTCAAATCCCTTTCTAGCCTCATCCCTTTCAGAAGTAAGTTTCTTGATTGCATCTCTACATTGATTAACATCAGACTGCAACTGCCCATTTTTCTCTGTTTGATCCCTGCACGAAGCTTCCAACCCGGATATTGTAACCCTAAGCTCACTCACCTCTCTCCGCATTTGAACAATTTCACTCTCCTTTCTAACTTTCATCGCCTCAATCTCAACTTTCTTTCTAACAACTTCCTCCATTTTCTGCTTCTGCTCATCTAATTCCTTCAATGCTTCATCCAATTCTTTCTTGACCAAACCCTTTTCTTGAACCAAATTCTCAAAGCTCCTCTCTCTCTCCTTCCTCTCGTTCACCAACTCATTAATCTGCTTTTCCATCTCCTTTTCCTTCTCCTCATCTACAACACATCTCTTCTCCCAATTCAAGACACTGGCTCTCAACTTTTGTTCTTCCTTTTGCAGACCCAAAACCATCTCATTAAGTGCAGCCACTGAAATTTGCAACTCATTTTTCTTCAGCACTTCCACATTTCTCTCCTCCTCTATGCCTTTTTTCTCTCTAACCATTTCCTCAATCTCTCTCTTCAATCCCTCAATTACCCGATTCGAATCCCCCAGACGTCTCTCAATAGAATCCTTGTCCCTCAACATAAATTCAATCCTTCTTTCCCTCTCCTTTTTCCCCTCCAAAACACCATTGTATTCCACCTTCAATTTCTCAACCTCTTTTTCAATCATTTTCCCTCTCTTATCTGCTTCAATGAGTTTGAGTCTCAACTCATTAGTCTCCTCTATCTTAACATCAAGTTCAGCCCTCAAACCATCCCTCTCTCCACAAACCCTCACAGACCCATCTCTCTCATTACCAATTTCAACATAAACCTCGATCAACTTCTCCTTCAAAACCCTAATCTCAGACTCTCTCTCACTGCACACCTTCTCAATCTCACTCTTCTCTCTCATGACCACTCCAATTTCTCTCTCTAGACTCCCCAACCTCTTCTCAATCCCAACTTTCTCCCTCCACAACCCCTCTCTCTCCTTCATAAATACCTCAGCCTGTTGATCGACCTGCACGGCGACAAAGACGAAAACCAAATCCCTCTCAAGAACCAGTTGCACCGTACGGTCGTTCAGGCGAGTCAACTCGGTCTGCATCTCCTGGTTCGCCATTGCAGACCGAGTTAGCTCCGATTCGAGAGACTCTTTCGAGCGTTGGAGCAAGTCCACCTCTTGGCGGCGCTCGACGGTCTGCTTGATAAGCATGGAGTTGAGTGATTTCAGGTTTTCGAGCTTATCGGAAGTATCGTCCATGGCGGGTGGTGATTGGTGGATGTGGTCTTGGTTTTGGGGCGGATTGTGATGGGTTTGCTTCTTTTTTGCCATGGATTAATGGGTTGGTTTGTTTTTTTTCTTTTTCTTTTCGGGGGGTTTGGCTTTGATTGATTTTTGTGGTGCTTGGGAAGGTAGATGAATGGGATGGGAGATGAGAGGTGAGGGGTTTTCTTAGGGTTTTTTAATGGTGGAGAATGTGTAGAGATGAGATGAGATGTATATGGCAGCAGTTAAGGAATATGGATAGACCGGAAGTGAGTGAGAGAGACAGAGAGAGACAGAGAGAGAGATAGAGAGAGTAGGGTTTAGGGTTTTTCAAAATACTGGTTTTTTTTTTTTGAACTGTTTCAAAATTCTAGTTGGTGGCCAATATTCTGCGGGTCAAAAGTGCAAAATGGATACAAACTTTGTCCTTTTATTGAAACAACGGTAATATGCCCAGCAGCATTTTTTTTTTTTTTTTGATCCGCACACAGCAGCATTGATGTACGTATCCATTTACTAGTGGAGTAATAATTAAAACTGGCAGTGCAAGGATTCTCTCCATCCCGAATTTGTTATTTATTTATAGGTGTAGGACTCGGGGAGGTGTTGTGCACAGCCGTGTTGTGTATGGTGTTGTGCACACCTCGACTGTTGGTTCGCGTTTTGGATGACTTGGATGCATTCGGTAATTTTTTTTAATTTCAAATTTTTTTACCGATAAAAAATCAAAACACATCCGAACTGTCCAAAACTCCATTCAATGGCCGAGAGGTGCACAACACCATGCACAGCACCTCCCCGCGTTCTATTTATAGATAAACGTATCATTTTTTAATTGTTTGTCTTTTAATTTATAATATTTTTTATAATTTTGAAAACTTTGTTTCATAGAATTCATCGAGAGTTATCAAACAAGATTTATATTGAATATATATATATATATATATAATATTATATACTTGAGAATATAAATAATTTTTTGAGGTGCTATAAATAGTGTAAGTAGACAAAAAATTTGTGAAGGAGAGAGTAATAGATAAAAGTTTAAACGTTATGAAAAAGAGAGAATGAGTGACAGAGGGAAAAGTTTGTGCAACTTTTAAATATTTTTCAAATCAAGTAATTATATACTGTAATTTGTAATGTACACGTTTTAGAATAAAAAATATATATATATGAGACGTTTGACAAATACTATGGTATAGAACTAGGGTTGGTTTGGGTGAATCATGAAAATTAATTTTTTAGTTTTTTGAGTTTTGTCCTTATTAAAAAAAATGATTCTTGGATGAAAGAAGCATGGTAATGTGCACATAAATCAAAAATGATTAACTTGGTCTCTCATATACGATCTTTTGAACTTTGATTTGAGAAGCGTGATTTTGTAACAAACGCCTTGGCGGTATAAAGGAACCATTTGTTTTGATGGTGATACGTAAGCGGCCAACTTTTGTCGCATTTATTACAAAAAAGGTTAGGTCTGCTTATCCATCCCCATACCCCCAATTATTAGGGACTAAATGGGTTATGTTATTGTTATTGTTGTGTCCTTATTAAAAAAGGATTTTGTTAATGTGTGCCCCCAAGGCACATGATAATGTTCATTAAATAAGTCTAATTAAATCTACTTTTGCTAAAAGTAGTAAAAGTATTTTACATTAACTCATTTGTTTGCATGAAAAATCTAAGTTTGAAATACAAGTCATAAATTACTTTTACTATTTTTAACAAAAGTTGTTTTAATTAGGTATATTTAATAGACATTATCATGTGCCTTAGGGGCACACATTAACAAAATCCTAAAAAAATGCATATTTTTCGTCTTTATTTACAAAACTTTAAGTTTGATTAATAATTTTATATTTTTTAGATTCCTCACGTCGAGACAAGCCAAAAAATCACAATAAAT
Organism: Vaccinium macrocarpon; assembly: GCA_022606695.1. NCBI lineage: Eukaryota > Viridiplantae > Streptophyta > Magnoliopsida > Ericales > Ericaceae > Vaccinium > Vaccinium macrocarpon. Next base: position 16,314,718 of record CM040174.1, read on the forward strand.
CGACTAAAAATCAACAAATGCAAAAAAAATTGAATGAAGACAAAATCAAAAAACTACAAAACTAATTTTTATAATTCACCCAAACCAACCCCCAGTAGCGTTTGAAGTGTGGGTAGCAAAAGGGTAGAGTGATGTGGTACTGGAAATCCGGCACTCGTTAGGTAACGGGGTTAATTAATAGTAATGGTCGGTTCACGTGACCCCTTTGAGAGAGAGAGAGAGAGAGGAAGAGAGAGAAATGAATTTGAATTCAAATTTTGGGGGGGTGTGCGGGCTGGGGGTGCAGAATTCAAAGAGGGATTGTAGAGTTAATTGTTTTTTTTACTATTGAATAAGGGTGGGTGGGGGAACATCTCGAGAGTTTGACAACCTGCTGATCTTCGTTTCATTTTTGGGTAAATTACACTGATCTCTCCTAAAGTTTATGACAAATACACTAACCTTTTATTTAGTTAAAAAATTATTGTTGCTTTTTTACTTTACAAATTACTAAGATGCAGATTTCCCCATTAATGTTAGAATTAGACTAACAACGCTCTGGTACGTAAGAGACTATAATACCCTCCTAACAAATTCGGTTCCATCATGCTTTAAATTAACACCTACTGCGCAAGAAAGGCAATTTTTTTTAGTAATGTTAAATAAATAATCACTAGAAAAATCAAAGAATTGCAACTTCTTCAATCAATACTTACTTTTTAAGTTTTTTTGTTTGTAATATTAAAAATTGTCGTGAATTTTTTTCCAAGAACAAAAAGGAATAACCTAAACACAAGTTTCATCTAATTTACTTTCAAACCTCATAATATTCTCTTACAAATCTATTGACAAATAAAACAATGTAATAAAACTAATTGGACCAAGTTAAAAAAAAAAACTACACGACAGGTTAAATAAGAACACTAAAATTTTAGAAGAATTTTAAAAGGAAAACAATTGTACTAAGCTTGGGAAAACACTAAAACGATAACAAAAAGTGTGAATTTTTTAATTTTCTTAACTCCAAGTTTGAAAATTTACGGAAAAGATAGAAGGAAAGACTATAATTTTGATATTCATTCCTTTAGGTTACTCTTTTTTGGTCTTTCAGAAAATTTATTATTTTTCACAGTGTAAGACGAGAAGACCAAATAGGATAAATGTACCAATAATAAAAATAAGTCCCCAGAGACCTCAAAGCATGCCAAATTACTCTCTCTCTCTCTCTCTCTCTCTCTCTCTCTCCGGTGAGTCCATGTCCAGTGACAAACCAAACTAAAATCGCCAATAATCTCGCTGCATCAATCCTTGATAATCACTACCCCATTCACAAACCAAAATCAATGTACAACTAATAAACCCCCATCTTTGGCTAGAAGCTAATTTCTCTTTCTAGACAAGAATGTAACCAGCCAAATTGAATAAATGACTCTTCCAGATAAACATTATGATGAAGAAAGGTGAGTAATTGTTTAACAAACTGAACCAGAGTTTTGAATCGGCGACGGGACGAGTAAAACCTACCCCGATAGTGATTTATACCCCTATCACTCTCACTACAACTCTAGCATAGCAACCAAAAAAAAAACCCAATTTCCCTCGAGCACAAATTCCAGGTCGATGGAATAAAGAAAAAAACGAATTCCACATATCAGAAAACCACATGTACTCAATTGACCTTGGTCAATGACTTAATCATCAATACCAGGGTGAGTTTTAAAAAACAATGATTTGTTGAAGGAGGGCCTTTGCTTTCTCTGCATGTCATGTTGTTCTTGAGTTATTCTCTTCTCTGAGTAATGCTACAATGTGCACCCCCTCCCATATGAGATTTTGTGGCACCAAATATGAGAGAATATGAGATTTTGTGACACTAAATATGAGATTTTGTGGCTCCAAATATGATATGGCACATGGTATGCACCCCATACGGAAATATGAGATTTTGTGGCTCCAAATATGAGATTTTGTGGCACCAAATATGAGATTTTGTGGCATCAAATATGAGATTTTGTGGCTCCAATATATGAGATTTTGTAGCTAAAAATATGAGTTTTGTGGCACCAAATATGAGATTTTCTGAAAATATATGAGATTTTGTGGCTCCAAATATGAAATTGTGGCACTGTAGCATTACTGTAGCAATCCGCATGAGTCCAAAAATGAGATTGTGTGGCTCCAAATATGAAATTTTCTAAAAATATATGAGATGTTGTGACTATTCATATGAAGTTACATACCATATGCACTTCATATCTCCAGCCACAAAATCTCATATTTAGAGCCACAAGATCTCATATTTTGAGTCACAAAATCTCATATTGAGAAGAGCACATTGTAGCATTACTCCTCTTCTCTTTCTTATTCTTTCCTTAAGTTGTTCCTCTTTTTTTGTTACATGGGTTTGTTTCAGATTTTGTGTCTATTGTTTCTAAAATATGTGTGTGTGCGTATTTTTTTTTTTATATTTTTGTGGGTTTTGATTAACTTTTTAAAAAGGAAAATGAGGGGATTTTTGTGGGTTTTTTTAAAGTTGGGGTACGCCATGGAAGGAAATTGCGAAAGATGGTGATGGCAGGAGTTGGGGTCAGCCGGAGATGACTGTCCCAGAGTGGGGAGATCCTATTAGGGTATTAGGGTTTAGGGAGAGAGGGGGATAGTGTATTGTCTAATCTTAGCCCATGGTGTCAAGGGTTGAGATGTAGTATTTTTTTATGTGTCCACGAAACCAACCCTAACCTATGCAAAAAGTAATAAAAGTGTTTGTGCTTATTGTTTATAACTTAGACTTCCCATGCTAACAAAGATTTAATGAGACTCATTAATGAATCTTAACATGTGCACATTTTAACAAAACCCTTGCAAAAAAATGCTAAAAAAATTTCACTAGGCTGTTACATATATATTAAAATGTGTCAAAAGCTTATAGAAATGTGTGAAAATGTACTTAAAAAGTTTAAAATGTGTGTTTAAAGCAGTTTTATAATTATTTTGTTTAGGCTATTAATAGAAGGAACTGTATAAGCTTTCGTAAAATATGTTTGTTAATACGCTTGTGGCTCGATAGTTGCATAATTAATTGTTAACCTACTTTTAGTGTTCATATTATGTGTAAACCATATGGTCTCATCATATCATCCTGAACTTTCTTTTAAATACATTAGACGGTTCGGATTTTTCAAAAATAATTTTTTAAGTGAATAAATTACATTTTTCTGATTTATGAAGGTCGTTACTTGAAAATATGCTTATATACACGTCTCTATTCTCCAAGAGTGCGACAAGGGTTTTGTCGATACCTCTTTTTGCAGCAAGGTATGCATTAGCAAAAACTCGTTCAATCTATTCTCTTTGATTCTTTTCTCCCTTCTTCTCTGATCTGATGTATTTAACTCCTATGGCTTCAATTTCAATTTTAGAAGCACCATCGTTTGCTACTCTTTTTTGATCGGACCCATATTCTGTTATTCCCATCACAATTAAACATTCGTTACTTTGTTTTGTATCATTTAGCTTAATTTGCTTCTTTGTGTCTCGATGACCTATGGTTGCTCTCGGTAGTTGTTCTCTCTTTTGCCTATTTTATTTTCCTGCATATAAATTGTTGCTCACTTGCAATTTATGCTTTTTGGGAAAGTTTGCTCTTGAACTTTTTTGAGTGTGGTTTCCTATTGCTTCTTCATTTGAGATTTTCTCTGATTTCTTCAGACCTCATATGGTAATACTACAGAGTTATTGGCTGAGACGGGGCCCTGAGTTGTTTGCTGAGTATTCTCTCTTTTATCAGATTGTCTTCTATAGCTTTGTCTCCAATGCCACACTCATTCTTTCCCGATACTAAATACATTTTACCTCATGTTGCTCTTCATATTTAGGGATTGCAATTGAGTAGCCATCCACCATGAGCTATTCTCCATCCTCTCCTGCCATAGCAGTGGATGATGATGACGTCAGTAGACCATCTGGTCTAGTTAGATCTCATTGTAAAAGGCAAAAGTTTTACCCGGTAGAATGTGAGAAGGATGAAGGCCCAGAAACGAAACAACTTCTGAGGAAAATCCAACAAGGCCTCGGAAACATGTTAACAGGGTGCGGTGTTACTATGAAAGATATACCTAGCAAGGTATTCTGGGGGGTGTTTCACCAGAATGACCTCTTTGTTCGTTTGGTACTGCATTGAAAGGGAGGAGCTGGGATGGACCTTGCTGGAACCCTAGGGGCTCGGCGGAAAAGAAGGCTGGAGCTCCTAGGGTACGCCAGAGGAGGACCTGCGCGAGGGAACAACCATGCTAGTGCCTAGCGCGGACGGTGGTGGTCTAGGAAGGCACTCCGATGACTAAGTCAGCAACAGAAGGAGAAGTTTAGTGAAAAATTCTAGAGAGATAAAGTGTACCTGAGTATTCAACGTCGAGAGAGCGAACCCCCATTTGAAGAAGGTGAGGGCCATATTTATAGGCAAGGAGGCGCGTATCCCATACGCTCCTCGGGGGGCTCACACGCTCCGTTCTTACCATTGCATTAAATGCATGGATTGACGCATGTCCCTAAAGCAGCACCTCGGCCGCTGCCTTTCCAGAGTCATCACTTGTCACTGATATTCCCAAAGTAGTCACTTGTCATAAATGCAATGTATGCGGTGTGGTTGAGGCCATTAATGAGCCGTTTAGATTGTCAAATGTGCCTCGATCGATCCCCTAACATCTGGCACAAACCCCCAGTACTGAGGTCAATCGACTTGGTCTGGGTGGCCCTTAGGAACAAGCTCCAGAGGGCACCCCTAGAACCTCTCGGCGCAGCTCGGGTGAGGGCTCAACCTCGAGGCCCCCCGCTCTCCGAGACCTGCAAAGCGGATTCCACAAGCCGGTGCCGAGGGAAGGTGCCTTGCCGGGACACGAAAGCCCGCCGAAGCCCCCGGGCTGCCGGGCCCCGTGCCTTGCAAACACAGCCCTCCACAGATACTGCTGGCCGTAATAAGGGGTCCCGACCGCCTTTCAGCTATTGGTTCGACTTGCACCCCCTCATTCGAGGGGCAACCGAGGACAATGGACCCTGGGTCCCCAACCGCTACAATTCCCCCTCAACTTCGTCAATGCGCACGACAATTAGGGGAGTTGACCAATCCGAGCGGCTATGAGGAGAACCTGTACTTATCTAAGAGTCTTACTCTGCATCCTAAACGGGGGCACGAGGGCATTGCTCGCGTTCCAAACGGTCATTCGAGGAGTTGATCCGAATGCTAGGCTCAGAATGTCACATCACTCTGAATCTTAAAGGACGTGATGTGATGTCGCTCCAGCGGCGACTGTGGGGCTTATCCGTTGTCAGAGATTTCGTGACGTGGCATGACATCACCTGCCCTTGTGTTGACTCGGCATTCGTCCGAGGACCGTCGCTTGGGATTCATGTCAAAACGTTTCAAACGGTGGGACACGTGTCATGCTCTGATTGGCTTGGCCGAGCCACCACGCCATTGTGAACACCCCGCGGGAAATGCCCACGAAAACGATTGCGATTTGGAAAATGATTTGATTGGTTGAATAGAGTCGCCACCCAAATTTGAGGTCCGAATTGAGAAACTGATTAAAAATGTGACTCGTTTTCCCATTGGAAAAGATTTTACCGATCATAACGGAACCAAAGATTTCTCGAATTTGGGGGTTTGGTTACGAAAGGGGAAGGATTTTACAACACTCCTCTCGCCCGGTCCGTGAACCGGTCTCTACTCAACATTTTGTAGGATTTTGGAAATATTTGAAATTTGATTTATCCACGTAGACGGGGAAACGGGGACAGGAATCACATAACAACAATATATACACAAAAGATACAAATCTACGGTGGATGCTCGTGCACGTGATCTACATGGGTGATGATGATAACTATAAAGGAAATTACTACAAATATTCACAGAAGTAAATAACAATAGAAACTGTACTTCAACACAAGAGATTATGAACATAGAATATAAGAGACTGATTTACAACCTGGATCCTAGAATAGGGATTGAGCGCTCAAGGGTGATGGTTTAAGCACTCAACCCTCATTCCTCTCATGCATTTTCATTGCTGGTTTTTCATGTTTAATGAGGTTTTAAGACTCTTGACCACCTCAGAAACATTAAACAAACACTATTTCACTTCAAAGATCACCAGATGATGTTAAAATCAAATCTGCTTCCAAACCAGTTTGAGTGCTCAAGGCTCGTGGCTTGAGCACTCAAACCAGTTTCTGGTTTCCGTGAGTTTGACCCTTTTTACAACTTGTTTTCTCATTCTTTACAAGATCAAACATTAATAAAATATTTTTCATGGAGAATCAGGTGAAAACATGTGGCTTGATCTCTTAAAGAATGATGAAAATAGGAGAATCGCCACAAATTAACAAAGGAAATGCTTGTAAATGGAAGATAGAGAGAAGGATTCAGATCATAAGCACAGTAATAACAACTCACACACACCAGAAGAAACTAAACCATGATCCATCATCGAAACAAATAGCAACCTGCAAATGAGCCAAGAACAGCTTGAGCGCTCAAAGTCATGACCTTGAGCGCTCAAACCATAATGTGACTTTCTGGTTTTTGACCTTTAAATAGATTTTTTATGATTCTCAAGACCTCCAGTATATTAAATAAGAGTGATTAAAGGTGGTTCAGTCACTGATTACCCTTTAAAACAAGGTTTATAAACATTAAAATCATAAAAAAGACTAAAAGGTGTGCATGCATGAACATTTAAGATGTAAAAAAAATTATTTGGAAAATGAAATAAACACCTCAATAGCCTTTTTATGTTGATCAAAGGTTTGCATAAAGTCCAAAAGCATAAAAATAGTGACTAACCAGAACTGGGCTTAAGCGCTCAAGGACTGAAGCTTGAGTGCTCAACCCTTGCTGTAACTGCAGATTTTGAAAGTGTTTTTAAACAACTTTTAGACCTTTGTGAGTTCAATACAAGTATAAATAACTTGTTTGAACTCACTGGTCTCCCTCAGAAGAACCAGAATGTGATATTTCCATGTTAACTACCTTTTTAACTTGATTGAAAGCTTGAACTTTGATTTTTGGCTTGGTGATGAAGACTATGAGTGTTTGTTTGGTGAGCTAGATGAATATAACAGTAGGGAGGTGGTTGTTTACTACTCAGATGATGAGCAATGATGGTATTTCGAACCTTAAAAGTGGCTTTGATGGATGGTTTGGATGAAATGTAGATGGTTTTTCTAGAAAGAGAGGATGGTAGACAATTTTTTAAGGGCTGTAAGAGAGTTGGAGTGTGTGTCTTTGTCACCTCGAAACCATGGGTAGTGGGTGGTTTAAATAGGCAGTGAGTGGGAGGGAAGAGAGGAGAGAGAGAGAGAGAGAGAGAGAGAGAGAGAGAGTTTGTATTCAAAATGGGTTAGGGGTAGATTTAGGAGTAGATTTAGGGTAGTGTAGGATGTATTTTACGTGTAGAAGACGTATACAATCGGTTAGACGCTCCTCCTGCATGAGATCTCATGATGAGATACTCTGCAGATTCCTGACTGGGATTAGAGTTGAGCGCTCAAAGCCATGGGCTTGAGCGCTCAAGGTGGAATTTTGGGTTTTGAGCACTCAAGGTCCAGGGCTTGAGCGCTTAAAGTTACTGGTGGCAGGTTGATGGCTTTGCTTGGTTTGATGATGCTTGGGTTGATTCGGGTTGTTTTGATTGTTTAGGTAATGTTTGGTTGGTTTTAATCAAGTTCAAGCCATTTTCACCAGTTTCGGGTAGTCGCAATTGGTCTGTTTCATCATCGGGAATGCTCGAGTGCATCCCGGGTTCAAAATCGGGGTGTCTATAGCCGTTTCACAAACCGCCGCCATCATTACGCCTATTGATGGCGACGGTTGAGACCCTACCCCCTCCCCCTATAAATACAACTCGGGGAGAGAGAGAAGGCACTGTTACTCTGCTGTTTTTGCTTTTCGCCAAAAAATCTCGCGGCACCATGGAATACGAACCGTTTTTTAGGCCAGATCTTGCATCCTAGCCACTTTTTCCACCAAACACTCGAGGTAAATTGTTTCCCCTCATTTCCTCGCTTTTCGATGCTTATTTTACGCATTTTGGGCCGTTTTTGGTCCATTTTTTTCAATTTTGAACCTGCCCCTGTTTGAGTTGAGTTTTTTCGGCACATTGTGCGGTGGTGTATGGTAGCCGCTTTCTGGGTTAGGTTGAGTATTCAAACGTGTTCTTCCAAGCATAGGTTGAATACTCAACATGTTCTTCCAAGGCCTCATGCTGCAGCTGCCAAGGCCCATGACTTGTTTCCTGATGGCGCACACTTCACACTAGTTCTAGCCAAGAGACAACTAAGTTGGTAGGTCTCCGCGGTAGCCGAGTGCATTCCACATAGGAATCTGCATTTGCACCTTTGCCCCCCTGCGTATAGATGATGGGTTTCTTCGTGCACTTTTTAGGTTCTTGATTGGATGAGCAACGAGCCCTTCATCATCTCCGACATCGAAGAGGACGACAACTTTGAAAAAGTACGTGAGTACATCCGAGAGCTCGACAATCGATATCAGAATCGTCCCCCGAGCGCACTCAATATCCCTCCCCTTCAAACGATCTATCTCGAAAGGCACCACAAGATGGAGGGAGAGAGAGCTAATCCCAACACGGGGCATCGATATCACAAGCTCCCAAACACCCGGATATCCCAAGGGCTGAGTCGCCCGAGGTAGAAATATACGAACCGGTCGTCAAACCCTCTATGGTCGTTGATCTAGGGAACGGGGACGAGGAGGCTAGCCCGAACGGGTCGTCCGAGCCTGTTTTGCCCGATGGAGGCCCCAAGGACTCAACGCGCCGAGACGCCCACACTTGCCCTTAGTGATGACTGGGAGGAAGTCCCACTCCCAAAGTTTGGGGACGAGGAGTGCCCTTACGTCAAGGAGTTCAACCCCGAGCATTCTTAGCGCTTAGCGGCATTCTAGGAGAAGTATGAGATTTCGGTGGATGTGGAAATAGAGCTCCACTTCGGCAACAGAATCCATTACGGGGAACACCACGTCATCGTCCCCCTAATGGCAATCACCGAGGGGGGATTTTGATTCCCCTTTCCGAAGATGGTCCGCCAGCTCCTCTATTACTTCGACCTCAACCCTCATTAGGTCGTGGTCAACGTGTACCGGGTGCTATTCTTGATGCTGAAGTTGGTTGAGATGCACAACATCCCGGCCACGATATATCATGTCCTCGGCATCTATCTTATGGCCCTCAGACGAAAGTTCCGACGATATTATTTCTCCATTCGTAATTAGTACAACCACTTGATTAGGGATCTCTAAGACTCCAAGGAGCACCAATATAACTATGTGACGGTGAGGGGGAACTACACGTGGGCCCCCGAGGAGCCTCACACCTGGCCCCTCAACCATCGTTAAGGGGAGCCCAGTAAGTTGTGCCCTTCCTTCTTTTGCTTTTTCCTTTGTCAATTTACTTTGTTCTTGCCGAAAACTTATGAGTTTCCTTTTTCCCCATCTTTGCAGGCACCAGTGTTGTCAACAAGAGGCTGCTCGAGCTCTCGAATGATGGCGTAATCCAGGCCCTCTTTGCCCACGACCAGCAGCAAGCCCATCTCCTCCTCGGTTATGTGTCGAGCTATCACGGCTACTTGCACAGAAATAAGACGCCGAAGGCCAGCAACCGCCGAAGGAGGAGAACTACCCCCCAGATGAAGAGTTAGAACAATTGTGGAGACCGGAGAGGCAGCCAAGAAGAGAGATGGCAGCAAGCACTGGGAAGAGGCTAACACTTAAACAGCTGAGGGCTGCCGGTAGGCGTCAAGCCTGGGGCAGCTCGGTTGCCCCTGTCGCTTGACAAAGGTGGCGTAAGGAAGAGCAGCCGAGCAATGGCAAAGACCAGGCCTCGAAAAGGCTTAGTGAAGAAGAGAGCCAACCCCTCCGATCTCCACCAAGGACAAAAGACATCCCACCGCCCCCACTCGTTCAAACCACACTAGCCGCCACTACCGTTGTTCAGCTCGCTCCCCGGAGGCACATCACTACCCACCGAGGGGTGGGGAGCAGCTCCGAGGTTGCCCCTCCTCCTCTGGTGTGGGCCCCTACCTTCTCAGGCTGCGGCGGGGTGATGCTTACCGAGGCTGACAAGGTTCAGAGAGACTCCTCCGTCGCCAATATCTTGCTAAAGGGACTAGCCCTTCCGGTGGCCATGTCTTCTGTGGATGCTTCTTCCATTGATGATAACTTGCTGGAGCTCCACAGCTGCTTGGTCAAGGTATTAATCTCCGTTTATCCGAGGTTCCTTTTTCTTCCCGAAGCTCGTATGATTGGTACTGACTTTCTTTTCTTTCAAGAGAGCCAGGCCTCCACTGCCATCCATAAGAAGGCAGTGGCATTGGCCAAGGAAACCAGGTCCGTTGAGGTAAAACTCAAAGAAGAGAGCAAGGCTGCTAAGCAGCTGAAAGTGGAAGTAGAGGGACTCGGGAAAAAGTTGGAGGGCCTCACCCTTGATAGGCAAAGCGCTGAGGACCAGATAAAGGCCACCGAGGACAGGGCTTCCTTTGTTGAGCAGGACACCCGAAGGTGTAGACACCTCGATTTTGACCTAAGAAACTTTTCAAGCATCTCCGATGATGAAAATGTCCAATAAGAGCACGTAGAGCTTGATTGTGAACTGGAAAACCCCTCCTGAACCGCTCAAAAATAAACCCAAGCCTACACCATCTTCTATTATATTCAAAACCCTCTTTTTTGATATACAATATGTCCCAATCCATTTTGAAATGAGGGAGATATGCCCATTTTACCGAAACGACTTATTTTTCTGACTTTCTGAGGGTAAAATGGTCACATATTTTGATGTACATATCATCTTGGGTTCAAACTACTTGGGTTAGAAAGTAGACGTGACAAGCTTTCCAACGCTTTAAACCATGCACAAAACGGAGTTCGGTAGCACTCGAAATGGCCCTGTGAAGTTTCATATGTTGTGCTGTCTCCTAATCCAGGCGTCTGGATTCCCCTATTCTAGGCGCCCAGACTCAATCCAGGCACCTGGATTCCCTATTCCAGGTGCCTGGATTCACTCTAGATACTTGCTGTCCAAGGTTAAGTGAGTGGGGAGGAGCGTCTTGGAGGATTCTTTTGGGATTTTCTGCAGAAGTTTGTTAGAGAAAGTGAACCCCCAACTTGACCCCTAAGCCATTCAATGACCCATTTTGACCCTTTCAAGTTTATATATACCCCCCTCTTTCTTTCATTGAAAAGAGATCAGTCCTCCCATCTCTCCCTTACTGTTATTCTGCCCAAATATCTCCAGAAAACTTATCTCAAGCTATCTCCCTTTGTTTCATCCATCAAAACCCAATTTTTCTCCATCTTAGCTTCACATACTTACTTGATTCTACCCATTTTCAACATCCACAATCAAATCCCCAACCAAACCACTCAAAGTCAGTTTGATAAACTTCTACTAGCCAAAATCCAACCTACTCAACCATCATAAATCACCCAAACCAATCAACCAAGTTCATTAATCAAGTTTCAAGGTAGATTTTCTACCAAAAGTGCTCAATCGGGCCCTGAGGGGACATTAACCAAGCTCTATCTGGTCTTCCATACTAGATTAGAGTTTGGGAAAAGTCTTAAACATCACAGAAATAGGTTTTTATTTTGTGTTCCAGTACTTGATCTAGGCGCCTAGATTACCCCTTTCTAGGCGTCGGCATTAAGTCTAGGCGCCTGGATTCACTCAATGCAGGCGTCTGAATCCTCTTCTCTCTTACTATATTTTTTTGCTTTTCTTACAGTTTAAATTAGTTAATGGTACATCATTTGCATATATTGATTTTAGGATAATTATTTCTCATATTCAGATCTTCATTTTGATGAGAATTTGGAGTATTTCATTATCAAATCATCCAAAATCAAGTCAGTTTTAAGCTCATATCATGCATTTGAGTTAAACTTAAAGTTCATGTCTGCTATTGTGTTGCTAAACATCTTTTAGAATGTATGTGAGTTAGTAAAAAATGTAGCACTTGGTGCTTGCTGTGGAAAATGAGGTTTTAGAGTTTTTGTCTGGAAGGCCACCCAGGTGCCTGGATTAGCCCATTCCAGGCACCTGTATTCAATCCAAGCACTTGGATCTGCCTAATCCAGGTGCCTAGAGAGCTTTCCAGGTGTGATATGTTTGATGTTTGTGATCAATTTCTGAGACACCTTGGAGCAGTTTGAGCATGATTTGGTCAAGTTTCAATATTCGATGCATATAAATCATTCACTCATGATATTTTGCACAAGCATCCACCCACATTTCATTGATCTTTTTGATACATTCTTCATGCTTTCATATGAATATGTGCTCAAAGTCCACTCAAACAACATTGTCAAAATCCTTTAAGCATTTAGTAGAGACCGGTGGTTCCACCCGGCGAGAGGGGTGCTTTAAATTTCTTCCGCTCTCGTAACCTAGTTGCCGAACCCGAGAAATCTCATTTTGCGAGACCAGAATAACATTTTCCATATCAAGGGCAAAAAAGTCATTTTTCAAACCGGTTTCTCGGGTACGGTCCTCAAATCCGGGTGGCGACTCCCTATCAATCAATCAAAACTGCCTTCCAAATAAACATCAATTTTCGTGGACTACCGCGGGGTGTTCATAGAAGGGCTGAAAAGCGGGCCAAGGCTGCCAAAGAGAAAGCAAAGGACGCCATCGCAAAGGGCAAAGCTGCCGAGAACAAGCTTCAAGACCTCCAGGTTGAGCGGCAGGATATGCTTTCCGTTGCAGATGAGAATGGCTTCAAGACAGGCGATTGGGAGGCAGGGAATTAGTACTTGAAAGAATCTGAAGTTATTGAGGTCCAGGTTTTTGAAAAAGGGTACCGCCTCGGTCACAAGGATTGTTTCCCGAGGGCTTACATACAGGGAGTTGACGCTTGCAGTGCCCTTCCTGATGCCGAGGCCAGGACCATCCCTGAGATCCCCAAGCCCGAGGTCCTTGAGTTGCCGTTGAATGATGAGGACAAAGAGGTTAACAGCGGGGAGGAGTAGGCCGAGGACCCCTCCTTTGCTCAGGAAGCTTAGTTTCCTTTTGTTTTGTTTAATTTGTTTTAATTGTTGCGGTTGGCGCCGAACTGTTAGGGCAGAATGCTAGGCCCCGAATTTTGTAACCCTAATAACACATGTACCTCATGGGTCGGCACAGAATGATGCACCACCGCCGAGCCCCAAATTTTTGATGTTTGACTGAATGCTACTTTTCTTTTACATAGTCTTGTATGATGATTTCAATTTTCTCTCAACTCCAAGCATGGATGGTTGGCGCTATGCCAAGTTCTTTGTAAATATAGCCCTTTTGCGGGAGGAAGTAAATGGCTTTTGCTTTTCTGCCGAAGATGAGTGTTAGAAAAATTCCTAGGCTAGGTTGGGGATCATGTCAAGATAGCCCTTGATTCCTTAGATCGTTCTTTTTTACATTTCTAAGTATGAGAAAGGATAATGTCACTACAGTTTTGGTTAATACCAAAACTTCAATGTATAATTGCATTGTACCTTTTTCATGGAACAAGCGTTTTTATGCAAAAAGGTGTGGCATTAACATCTCTTTTTCAATTTCTCTTTCCATGTTTTGGTGTTCATAAAAGTTGTCATTAACATTTGACACAATTTTTTTTTGAGCTCCACGCGAATGATTGGATCCGTTCAATTATTTAAAATATTTTTATAAGATTACTTGGAAAAAATATGTTTATAAGATTACCTGTAACTCATTTGAATTTCATTAAGGGCTTGATCGATTTATTTAGTTGATTCATGTCAGATTTCATAGGATAAATTTGAATGAACTGATCAAGCTATTATCGATATCGAAATGAGTTGATCTTTTACAAAAACTCCTACAAACATGTTTTAAACAACTTGAACAACTCCGATTGTAAGCATGGGGCTCCAATTATTGTGGTGTTAAATATTGTGTTATTCGAAGTGTCCATGGAAGCGCTCCGTAATTTAAAAGGCCAAAATATAAATAAAAAAAAGGTGGAAATTTGGGCTTCCAGACAACATTGTTCCCTTTTTTTACCCAACCTAGTGGCAACTCTAAGAATTTGAAATTGTGGGGTCATTTATAAATATTAAATACCTTTACCAACCATAAATCAAAGAAAATATCGCAGTAATTACAACTAAAAATTTTTTTCCAACATAAATCACATTTAAAGCTTAACCTAATAATCAAAAGGTATAAAATAGTTTTCTCTGTTCTTAGTTTTCACCAAAAAAAAAAAAATTTGTGCAAGCTTCTACAATTGCATTCAACGCAGTCTCGAGTTTGGAAATTGTTTCATGATAGTATCTAGGTCGATACTATCAAATAATCCCTCCGTCCCAAATTGTTGTTTGTGCATCACTTTTTGAACCATTCAGACAATTATCTATATTTTATAGTCTATAATTTTTCTATGATTTAAAAATGTCTTTGATAAAATTAATTGAGATCTATCAAATAAGATCCATATGAGATATATAAATAATTAAAAATCTGACGATATGAACAATTTTTTTAGAGATCCCAATTCCCAAATAGTAACTAGGAGCAACAATTTGGGAATGGAGAGAGTACTTCTTTAGCAAGACAGATCAATCTCTCCATATCAAAAGAACAAAACGAGTGATTAGGATTCAAACAAGCCACACAAAGAGGGGGATGAAAGTTGGGGAATTATCCAGTGGTGTTAACCCTTATTTTATGGGGGGTCATTTGTGAATTTCTTAAAAAAAGTTAACATGGCATTTGTTTTTTTTCTTTTTCGTCGTAGGGTCGGTTGACCCCATCACTTGGCTTTGCCGTCATCCTTGCTCAAGCCCACAAAAACCATCTTCTTCCCGCTTTCCCTGATCCTTGTAGGAGTCAAACTTGTGCGCGCACTTTAAGGCTATATTTGGTTCTTAGCGAAAGGAAGAGAAAGGGAGAGAGAATTTAAAAAATTTCCCTTCCTTTGCTTGGTTCTACAAAAGAGGAAGGGAAATAATCAAATCCCTGTTTAACTTTCCTCCCATTTTCTCTTCAATTTCCCTCTACTTTCCTTCTTAATTATGTTCCCTTATTTTCTCTTTCTTTCCCTAACTTCCAAACATTAACCCTAGCCATAATTTTTTGAGAATTTTAATTAGGCATCCTATACCCATATTATCATTATGATTCCATCCTATGAGATTTGAATCTTTATGATTCCATCTCGAATTTTGAAATTGGGACCATTTTGCCCCTTTAATGTATTTTAGTAATATAGCTACAATTCCAAAATTTCCGGATATATGTTTTCCCTAATGGTAGGCAATTCCTTTATATTTCTTTTAACAAATGGTAGGCAAACATATGAATTTTAATGGTAGGCAAATCTCAGTAAAGGAAATAACTGAATGGTTTTAATTTCCCTTATATAATCCCTAATTCCATGGGATTTTCTATTCAAATCTCAATTAAAGAAATAATTAAAATTCTCTCTCTCTCTCTCTCTCTCTCTCTCTCTCTCTCTCTCTCTCTCTCTCTCTCTCTCTCTCTCTCTCTCTCTCTCTCTCTCTCTTTGTGTGTGTGTGTGTGGATAGAGATCTATGAACTAGAGTGGTGGGTTGCTGATGGGTGACGGAAATGATGGATTGAAGAAGCTTGGATTCAGTATGTAGTCAGTTGCGATGGCAGTGGAGACGATCGGTTGCAACTGCTCAGCTTTGACGGTGAGGGATGTGATTGTGCTTCATCAAGTCACCGACTTCGTCTCCTCTATCGTGGTGTTATCCTTTTCCTAACTGCTCGATTATGCATGTATATATTCATGCTCAACGGTGTCATGCTCAAATCCCAGACATCACATGAAGACAGAACTTCAACGCCTTTCTTTGGTTTTATGGATCTTGGTGTGGTTTTTGTCTCGATATAGGTGTGGCTTTTACTTTCTTTCATTTATATGCATATATATATATATGCAATTTTATCTTCGAAGAAAGATAGGGACGTTTATTTCAAACAGTGTACATGGTTTATTAATTTACCATATTTGGTGATTTGATGCAATAAAACATGAAAATATTGTTTTACCACTTTGTTGTTTTCGCATAAAATACATGATAAAGCAAAATACCATGTTTCCCGTAAAAAAAAAAATGGGATGGGCTGGTGGGATGATAAAAATTCATGATAAAGCAAAATATCATGTTCACTGTTAAAATTAAAAGCTCCAAGTTAGTATATGATATGTTTTCTAGTAATAATTTCCTCAAATCAAGGGAATTGTTTCCTAATGAATCACTAAGCTGGCATGTGGTTTTATTGTGCATTAAGCAACCACATTTTTCATGATTTTGGCTTGGGTTGTGGTTTTATGGTGTATTAATCTACCATGTGTTTCATGGTTAATCTACCATTTTTTTTGTAGTCCATTAATATGCCATTTTTTTTGTGGTGCATTAGGTCAAAATATCATGATTATTTATTTTTAATTTTTTTATTAGAGATTTTAGGTGTGAGAATATTAGAGAAGAGAGAATTAAAAAAAATTAGAAAAGAGAGGGTTTAGAGAGAGAGAGTAGGAAAGATTATGAGAGAAAAAATATATTAGGAAAATCAGGAGAGAGAAATGTTGTTTTGAGATTTATTTGAATTTCAGGATGGAATCATAAATATTCAAATCTCATATGAAAGGAGACCATACATAGTTGAATTTGAAGGGAACCTATGGGTAGTTATTTGAGATGGATATTATCTTAGATTTCCCTATGGTAATGTGGAAATGAATGCTGATGATACCTTTGATGATGAGTCTAGGATTGATTATGGGACCAGGGAATTTCGAGTTTTTAAGGTGGATGTATGCAATTGGAGGGGAACTGAGTTGCATAGTTTAATTAGGGGACAATGCTCTATTCTTTGGTGATAATGCTTCTATATCTATAAAAGCTTCTTCAGGACTTAGGCCTAATTGCATCTATTACATTGATGATTGCTGGCCGTCATATGTTTTTTTCAAGCAAGGTGGCGGCAAGGACATGGGTATCTTCAACTTGGAAAATGGAAGCCAGACTCCTTGCTATGAAGGGGAGTCTCTTAGTCCGATTTGTCATCCTCTATGGGCCAAACCATATTTTGGATGAGCTTCATCACTTCTATTGCTTGGTTTTTTCTATTATTTATGAACTTAATTTTTTACTTTCTAGATTCCTCTTGTTGAGACGAACCAATAATCCACAAAAAATCAACGCAAACTAAACAATGTGAAAAAAATTAAATTGGATAATTTATTTTGCAAAAAGGACCCCTGGGATGTCCAAGATGGGACTTATCCTTAGCACTCACCCCCACAAAGAATACAAACAGATTAGGTTCACGTGATGAGATGCAGTGAAACCTATGTAGCATGGAAGGAACATAGATATAACGGGGGACACGGATACAGATATAGATAAGGGACTTGGTAATTCTCAGAAAATGGGGACATGGACACAAGCACACATGGGACGCTACAAAATTTTTATAGATAGTTTTTCAGTCATGAAAACTTACATTGTAACCACTAAAAAGTTGGGTTATGACTCCTAACCGATGCATTATCGGTCGATGATGTATGCCTATACATCTACTCATTCTTGATTTTATTTTTTCTGTGATGACTTATGAAGTATCCTGGAAAATGTATTAAATTTATAATAAAAACACCTTGTAGTGTTCCGATGCATGTCCCCAACATTTCACTAGTCTCCGGCTTCTTTGTATGAAATTAATATAGAGTATAATATAATGGATACGTCACATGGTGTGTCCCACATGCGGCCCCATCGTGTTGGGTCTTCCTCAACTACCTGACATGGATATGGCAATCTCTAGAAGTGTTGGTGCTTCATAGGGTCAAACAACCATCAACAAATGAGTGGAGTTCTTTTTTGGGTTACATGTTGTGTTGGGAAAGAACATTTGTAATATCAAACTTAGTAGAATTTTCTACTAGAGTTAACAATAAATAGGCGCCCGTGCTGATCAAGTTATGTTATCTGACTTATGTGTGCTCTTGTGGCATTAGTTTTCTTCTTTAAAAGTCCCGCCCTCTCTTCAAACACTACATCAATCTTTGTAAATGGTGGTTTCTTGACTCTTGATGGTTACCTTTATGCTTAAGATCACCATGGTTTGAAATGACAATATTTGAGTTTTCAAATTGTGGATTAAATTTATTCTCTGTATTAGTACTGCTGAGTCTTCTACAATTCAATTCATTACATTTTTCTTCCAGGTAGTTGGTCTGTGTAATGTAATGTATGGGAGAATGTTTTTCTTCCAGTAGTAGTTGGTCTGTGTAATGTAATGTATGGGAGAGCATTTACAACTTAATTTTTAGTCCATCGTTCTCAGATTTTCCTTCAACCATGTCATCTTCAAATACATTTAGTATGTACTATATCATTTGTTTCTTTGTTTACAGAGTTTTAGCTTGCATGAATTTCTGAAAGCAAAATAAGAAATATTTTGTATAGTCTCTTCTTTGGTGCAAAATTGAACACGGCATTGCTGAAATATAGAAAAAAATGAAAAATTAGTAGGATGAAGTGTGTCTTTCTTGAATAGGGTTCTAGTCTATTTCAGGTACATATTTCAGTTCTATGTGATGCTCTCTCATTGGTTTAGAAAAATGTTACAAAAGCAATTTTAACTTGAGTGAATGATGCATCTTGATTCGAGTAGGAAGGTATTGGATTTACTTCTTAAATCCTCCTTCCCCAGGCATTTTCTTTGTCTACTCACAGTAGAGCTTCCATATGTTGATACTATAGGTGATTTTAACGAATGACGTTGAGAAGAGAGTTTTTATTTGGAAAAGTCAGGACGAGGAATTTGATGTCAAGACCGGGGGCCATTCTTGGTAACATCTTTTTATTATCATTACTCTCATCTAGGATCCCAGGGAAGAGGAGTTGGTCCTCGCAAACAGCTTGATGGTTGGAACTAAAATGTGCCTAGCTAGGTTATAATTTTGACCAGCTTGGGGATATAAAGGAAAGGGAGCTGATTTTGGGATTCCCTTTTTTTATGCAGGCACTCCAAAATATAATGGTTGTGTTCATTTGGGAGTTTTGGGCCAGTTTTGGCCCTGTTTTAGTTTTGCTTACATCATCATTTCTCTCTATCTCTCTCCACTTATTACACCTGCTTACATCATCAAAACTAAACTAAACCTACTAACCGAACAAGGCCAATGAAGTTACAAAACTATCCTTTTGGAAATATAAAAATTACTAGAGGCACTCCACCCCCAAATTATCTTCTCATTTACTAAGGCACTCCAAACAGAAAATCGAACCAAAGCCAAACAGAAAAAGTCAGAAGCAATTAACATTAGTAGTCCCAATGGTAATTGTTTTCCAGAAATTAACATAAGCAATCCAAATGGTAAAGATAGAAGCAATCATATATAGTCCATAGCTATACAAATCTACTGTTGCATGTTAGATCAAAGCAGGAGAAATCAATGATCGCGCAGTGGCTAGATGGATTGGGGAGGGAGATTAATCAAAATGCTTAGAAAATCAAAAAACAGGGGGAGGGGAGGGGAGCCTATGTTCACGAAACTGGCGTGAGGCGCCCGGCCTCCCCCTGAGCAGTGACAACTAAAAAAAGGGGGCTTACAAGAGAAGTTAGGTTAGAGAGTTGGGTTAGAAAAACTTCAAAAATATACATAACAAATTTACAACTAGAACAAGAAAACCTTATATCAGAATACCAAGGTAAGTTTTGACGTGGAAAATCTACTCAAAAAAGATATAAAAATAATCACGAGCTTGAATCAGCTTTTAGATCCGAAAATTTCCAACATTTATGCCTATAGTGGTAGTGGTGGTGATGGATTGAAGCGCATTGATACTTCTTCCGCTGTTTGGTTCCCCTCTCATCTAGATTTGTGAAGTGATGATGGCAAAATTTTTTAGGTGAAATTTTTTAGCCAAACCACGCCCTTCTTAAAATACACAAAACCCACCCTACCATAACTTTATCCTGACAAAATCATAAGAAAAGAACTAAAAAACTACCTTTCGAGCTTGAATCCTCGATCTTCAACACCCAATTCACAATAGAGTTTTTGATACAGGTTAGGGTTTAGGTGGGCGTCCATTTTTTCTTCTTCCGTTAATAGAGGAGGCATAGGAGAAAAGTAAAAAAAATTAGGAGCACTTGAAGTAAAATTGAAACTTGCAAAAGGGTGGGTTTGGAAAATCACTATAGCTGTCACGCCCCGCCCCGCACCGCAAACGGCACCCGTTGTGGGCCCGAATCGGTGCGGCCACGTGGCATTCCAACACAAGACCC
Organism: Vaccinium macrocarpon; assembly: GCA_022606695.1. Lineage (NCBI taxonomy): Eukaryota > Viridiplantae > Streptophyta > Magnoliopsida > Ericales > Ericaceae > Vaccinium > Vaccinium macrocarpon. The sequence continues at coordinate 16,335,036 of CM040174.1, forward strand.
AACATCACCTTACAAAACTCGAAATAAAAACACAGCGGAAGACTTCATCATATAAATAAAGTGTCAACGTTAAACCACTAACACAACACCCACAATTGTCTACTTAGAAATAACTTAAGCATTACATGAACTCAAAATGTTTTATATTACAAGCCATAAAAGTACTACGCAACAACGACCAAAACTCATTCGGCACCAATTGCACAACCCAACACTGACCGGTAGTGGACCCCCCTCTACAACCCCTGCTATCTGGTAAACCATAAAGGAAAACCAAGAGTGTGTGAGACATAGAAAAGCTTGATAAGATATAACCAAATCAACATCTAAAACACAACAGTATTATACAACAACTATCAACATGTATATAACCAATCACATGCAAGTGGCACATCTGCCACATCCGATGTATCCTAGGTCACTGTGGGAGCACACCCCGCTCGTTGTCACCAGTAGCTAGCCAACACAACGTTTTTGCGGTGTAACCCAATCCACAGCCCATTCACAGATACCAACTTTCACACACAACATACATGCATATCCACAGCTAAAACGTCTATTAGCATGATATATATCCATCTTCACAACAACACGTCATCATCACATGATATACATCTGTCTTCACAACAATACATTATCAACACAGTTATATGTTATTGAACATAATCATGTCAAACACACTCACCTCTGATTCGACTGGAGTATGTCAAACTTATGGTTTCGGCACCTCTCAATGACCCGACTTGTCACCTAGTCACAAGCTAAGCAATATTAGCATACGATTATCTTCACACATTAACACAAACAGTTAAATAGAAGTTACACAATAAAACACGAGATTATAAATTCTGCTGAACTATTCGCCTTCGACAATTCACTAAAAATCCCCTACTCAATATTTACCAACGATTCCAACTCCAAAACATCACCAACTTATCAATACATAAGACCCATGAGAACCCATATCCATTAATCATGCTTAGCTATAGAAAACTTCATGAAAAACCCAGCTCAAAAGGCTGCCCAGATTTCCAGAATTCCTCAACCATCAACTTCAAATCAAAAGCTGCTGTTTCCTATAAGAAATTAAGGCAAAAACCCTACATAGTATCGAAGATATACAAGTCTAGTTTCCAAATCAAAAAGCGGTTCACAAAACGGATACCCGAGCTATGAGTTATGCCCATTTTACCAAAGAGTGTCAGTGCTGTCTGCACAGATGCGAACCCGACAGCAACTCGATAGAACATTTTTCATATTTTCTGTGTTTCGAATTAAACTCTAAAATTTTCACGCAACACATAAGACATCCATGGGTAGCTACTGTAAAAATATCATACAATTATGAGTTCGGGAACCATATCTAAAAATTCACTCAAAACCATGGTAGATTCGAGTTCATCCACAACCAAACACTCTAAGCTATCTTGATCACGAATTTTCTGTAAAAGAAACCCCTAAACCTTCCTCCCAACTGTAGAATACCAGATTCTACTACCCAAAAACCACAACGATTAACAAATTAAGATCAAGAATCAAGAACCTTACCTGAATTAGGTTTTCCCCAACTTTCTTCTTCTTCTTCTTCTTCTTCTTCTTCTTCTTCTTCTTCTTCTTCTTCTCTCTCTCTCTCTCTCTCTCTCTCTCTCTCTATACGTAGAATCTGATTAAGATCAGGCCAAAGGAGAAAATATCGCTTGCCCAAAATACACTTCTCCCCTCCAACTTACGTAGATATTAGCTTTAAGCCCCAAACTCATAATTACTTCAAACTCTTCTAATTCATATTAAAACATGAACTAAACATCAAATGTCCTTAAAACATGAACTAAAGATCAAATGTCCGGGACGGGTATTACAATAGCTTGGAGTGCTTGCATCAATTTTTGGAGTTCAATTATCAATTCCCTAAAGGAAAATGCCATTTCACACAAAATCTTGGAAAGGAATTCTTCTTTATTTTGTTTATATATGTTCTTTTTGGAATGTTTGGCTTGCTAGGAACCAATTGTCCCTTATGCAGATAAATATTTTTGGAATATACGTATTTATCCTTGACTTGGATGATTTTATTTTTGTTTGGTAATTGACTTGGATGATTCTTGTCATTGAGAAAATTCTACTTTCTCCCCCGCCATCTTTATTCTTAGAAATCTTAACATTTTTTGTTCCGCACCACTTCGATTTTCCTATTACTCGTAGCTTTTAGTGCATCCTCCTTTTGTGGGAGAAAAAAAAAGAAAAAGAAATTGGTGTTCACAATATTTGTTTGTACCTCGAGGGGGAAATGCGTGAAGCTCATAAGGTGACAAACTTACATAAAATATTCAACATCTCCAAGAACTTAATGCTAGTTTCCCTATATGTTTGGCTTGATTGAATCCAATTGATCTAGCCACTACAAAGTTTGCTTCTATGAGTAGCTTGTTTGAATCCAATTGATCCATATGGTTGAATTGTACTGGGAAGATTTTTTCTCAAACGGAGTTCATGATGTTTCATGATCAACTTGATAAATTACATCGTTGATATGTGCACCAGCATTGAGTTCTCAAGCTTGCTTGGTTCTTGCACGAGAAAATGGTGAAGATTTGAAGACACTGAGTTTATCCATTGGTTTACTTGATTCTAGCTTTGACATTAACTTTACCTGTTGCGACTGCTAGAGTTGAGAGGGCGTTTTCAATTATGAATTATGTGAAGAATCAGTGACACAACAGAAAGGTTGATCAATGGATGAATTACTATTAGATAGAGGGAGGCATATTTGGAAGCATTAATTAGTTGGACTGGTGGAGGCCACTCAAGCATCACTCACGTTGGCTAGGGATGGCAATATTGACTGAACCGATGGGTAACCAAACTGAACCGCTTTTTCCCCCCAAACCGAAACCAATTCTTTTCCCATAGGTGCAGGTGTGGTGTAGATGGAGGGGAAACCAAACGGGTTCGGTTCGTTATGGGTTTACCTTTAAACCGAACCGATACCCAAACCGAACCGAACCGAACCAAAACTTGTTAATTACAAAGAAACCCCTTACATTATATATACATATTACATAAACCCTTTCGGTATATTTTAAAATTACACTATTAGCCCTTGTATATAGAAGATGTCAACAGTTAGGGTTTTGTTATTACATTTCAGTCTATTTCGAGAGAGGGCAGAGAGAGGCGATTTATTCTTCCTCCTCCATAAATTGACGATGACGCAGCCGACGAGAGAGAGGTCACCAATATTCTTCCTCCTCAATTTTTGGATGGGTTTTCAAGTCAGAAAAGCCCATATAGATCTGGGTCTACCTCTCGTATTGATTCCTCATATAGATCTGAAAGATTGGAGTATAAATCATCACTTTTCATAGAATAGGAACAAGAAACTACTGATTGCCTCTTCTTCTTTTTTTTTTAATGTTTTCCGCTGTTAAACAATTCTTTTGCTTGAATCCCCTTGGTTTTGATGAGTGAATGTTTGGCTTGAATCTGGGAATTTTAACTTGAATGATGAATCCGACTTTGCTTGCTTGATTATTCAGGTACCCATTCGGTTTGGGAAATACCCAAACCCCGTTCGGTTAAGTTATGAAACATATTTTCATAACCCGTTCGGTTATCAGTTCGGTTCAGGACAGTGTTCTGGTGTTCTAGTTCGGTTTGGTTCATACTCCAATTCGCCCCGTTGCGATCCCTAACGTTGGCGATGATTAAATAGGACTATCTATCTACTGAAGTTATCAACCCTTCATAGTCTCTAATTTTTCAACTCCTCCTAAGTAAAAGTATCCTCTTGCCATGCAACTTCTAAACCCTGCAAGGAAAAACATACTCCCTTTGTCCCTTTTTAAATGCTCCTTATAAATATCCGTGTCATTTTCAAATGTCGATATCTTCATATTGGTAATGTTTTCAAAGTTTTTAATTTTTTTTTGTTTAATAGAACAAATTGAGATCTATCAAATAAGATCCATATTGCATATAAAATAAATTATAGAATGAAAACTACAAGAGTTTTAAAAAGGCACACATAACCATAGGGAGCAATTAAATTAAGATGGAGGGAGAATTATGAGAGAACAATTTTCCACTATCCAACTCCAAGATTGCGCATTGATATTGAACTCATTCTCTCTCTCTCTCTCTCTCTCTCTCTCTCTCTCTCTCTCTCTCTCTCTCTCTCTCTCTCTCTCTCTCTCTCTCTCTCTCTCTCTCTCTCTCCAAAACATACCCCAAATACATAAAATAGTCGTCAAACACTGGACATTCATATAATTTCATCTTAGTATATTAAAAATCGTATATTCAAGGATATTACTAGTGAGAAAAGGTCAAAAATCAAGAGGACTCACCGTTGGAGCTTGAACTGAAAAACCCCTCTATGCATTTAGAGATTGTAGAACGGTTTGGTCCATTTTCCATGCGTGATATATAGTATAACAGAAAACCCGTGCTATGCACAGGTGATGAAACATTCGTCATGGTTCACAGAACTACAAAAAAAACCGTGCTAGCTAGAGTTAAATTACCCAAAATTAAAAAGAATCAATGGGCCTCGCCGTTCATAGAACTACAAAAAAAAAAAAAAAAAGTGCTAGGTAGAGCTAAATTAATATTTATCTCTACAAAAATTAAAAAGAATCAAAGTGCCTACCATAAGAATTTTACTCAAATACATGCAATATGTGCTATTGGATGTTTAAATCTTCTCTAATCTTAAATATGATCGATGAATCCCCATGTATATTAATTTGTCAATATTTCATTTTGGTGAGTGAAAAAGTGTGTTATTCTCTAAAGTGTATATTGCTGAATTCTATTTTAATATTTTCATTTCTATATCCGTGCAAAAAATAATATTGTCTTCTTCTAAGGTAAAGTTTATTTTAGAAATTATATTTTTGGCTTTAGCTCTTGCCATGTGTCGCATCCACAGCTCTCTTCACCATCATTTCAGACCTAAGCGTCTAACACAAGACTCCCGGAGAAAAGTTTGCTAATTGAATCAATAGATGGAGGGAAGCGGAAGCTTTAGCGACCCGGCAGGCAGTCCACATGATATCCCTAAGCCTGCCTAAAAAAACCCTTACGGGCTCACACCGCCAGAACTCCATTTTATTTTATAGGACTTGAATCAGAACCTGGTAATATTCAAAGACCCGTGTCCAGTAAGAAGCTAGCCGTAAAAACTCGGCCTAACCACATCCATAGTAACTGTAATCGTAATCTCAGTCCCCACAACCACATAGCGGAAAGGTACCGAACCGAAAGGTACAAAAGGAACAGAAGAAAGAATAGAAGATGAGAGATTGGTGGATGACTGGATAAGCCAGATCTAAAGACTTTCAGGAAGTGGGTTTCGCGTAGCAACTTTCGTTAAAGCAAGTCAACTCGAAATTGCATATATAATACATTAGGGTAGGTGAACCAGACTGAGGCTTTCTTAATCCCTCCTGCAATAATATATAAAATCTCTGGGTTTTATGCTCAAAAAAGGAAAGAATCACTGTCAAGTTTGCTTTAGAGATCTAGATCCAAACCTCTATAGGCTGTGTGACCAGTATAAAATAAAATACAGTAAACATAAGGAAATTATGCTTAGATCAAACGAGAAAATTATCCCAAGATGACTCTCTCTATCAATACAAGCACACACCAAAAAGAGCTCCAAACAAAGAGTTCATAAACCAAAGGTTAAATTCCACGGACACCCCTCTTATCTAGTCCAATTTTCCATGGACAACCCCTAACCTTTAAAAACGTCCAAATTGACCACCTCAACTATTACTATTAGCCACATTGACCCCTTCTGCTAAAGATCTGTTAAGTTATATTGAATATATGTTAAAAATATCTTGAATTAGATGAAAATTCCCCTTTTCCAATATGTTTAGTCATGGGGTGCCCTTTCTCTATCCTTTACCCCATCCCCTATCTCATCCAGCAGCCATAACCACCAACCATCATCCCCTTTTAATCCCCACCCTATACGCCGCTCTCCCCAAACCGTCAAACCTCTAGTGAAATCAATTCAATTTGGATTTGAAACCAATTCCACCTACAATTTAGGTTTTGGAAAACCCAACTTGGAAATCAAGAACATCCATTTGAAGAAATAAAATAAAACCTTCAAAGCCTTTCATTTCATTTCATATAGATTGAGACCTCCGGCGTCTTTGGCCAGGTGTTTGTCGCGCCGCCACCCAATCTGAAAGGGTCTTTGACCATCATTGATGAGAGGAATGGTAGAAAGTACCGAGTTGAGGTCTCTGACAGAGTACTATGGTGGGGTGTGCGGGTAGCGGTGGGTGACGACAACTATCCTCTGCTAGTGCTTCCAACGAAATCCCCGCCCTCGACTCCACTGTCTACTACTTCGCCCAAGGCCACACCTAACAATCTTGACAGCGAAGAAGACTACACTGAGGAAGAAGAATAGATCAACAAGAAGACGGTGACCTCCTTGATGACGATTATTCCGGGAACAATGATTTAACCCATGGCCAGAGTTGGGCTTGAGAACCCATCACTGGACTGCCCCGTTTTGTGTTTTTACCGAGAAGAGAGAGAGAGAGAGAGGTTTAACCCATGGCTGCAACAATTTTTTCAATTTACGATGGAAGGGGAGAGTGAGGGAGAGGGGGATTTTGAGAGAGAAGAGTAACTGGAGGGATAATTCCGTCAATATAACTTAACAGATCTTTAACAGAAGGGGTCAATGTGGCCAACAATTATAGATGATGGGGTCATTCTGAATGTTTTTAAAAGTTAGGGGTGTCCATGGAAAATTGGAATAGATAAGGGGGTCTCCATCGAATTTAACCTAAACCAAATCAAGAGGCCATCGACAGGTTTTTGTGGAGCTTCGCATAGAACATTGCCACCGTTGATCAGTTTTTATAAAGCCCCTATCATCTTTGGTGAATGAAAGAGCAAGAAAGAAGGTTTCTTGGTTCAAATCAACAGAGAGAGAGAGAGAGAGAGAGAATATCAATCAATTGCTAAAAAAACCCCTTCTGCACACGGCAATAGTTGGAGCTGTAGTGGAGCTATATAGTTGTACGCCGGCAGGTATGATTTCCTTTTATTATAGGAAATCAAAGGGCAGAAAATGGCAACAAAAGATACGATTAAACCAGGAATGGGATATTTCCTTTTAATATAGAAATGATTCTAGGTAACTCAATATACCTAGATCTGTTTACCCAAAAAATATACCTAGATCTAATGCATAAAAATGATACCATTATGAAGGTATCGACAATACTTTCATAATGAGACTCATCTTTGATAAGATTCGATAAATTTACAAAAGGGAAGAGATAATGCCACGACCTCATTTTTTAGTTCCATAACATATTCAGCCTGTATTACATTTGTACCCCTTTCTTTCTCCTCCGACAAACTTTTCCATTGCACCTCTGTACTTTTCTCTCATTCACACCCACTTACCTCAAGAAGGCCATTTCACTTTCCCATCTCCCATGCTCCTTTCTCCCCCATGTAAAGGTGAATTGCATTTTTATTTTGTTCAAAACTGGTTGATGTTCTGCTTATGGAGTATCTGTATGCATGTCTAAATCTTCGATTTGGAGAAACAAGTATTTCATACTTGCGAGGAAGAGGATAAACTTGCATGTTAGTGGGCCAATTGCGTGTGTGGTGAGGGACAAAGAAGAAGATAAGAAAGATGGAGCTTAAGTGAGATGGGTCCTTGCCAACTCCATATTTCGATGGATTAAATGGGTTGTCTGGCAGCTAATTAGAGTATGGGCATTGAAGGAAGATGGACGTGGGAATAGATCTGACGTTCAATGGAAAGGTGGGAATTAGTTGGATTTGTATGGCTGTGATGTATTTCCATGTTGTATAAGTGCATGCGTGTGCCTTGTAATATTGTGTGGGAATTGAAAGAGAAAAAAAAGAGAGAAAGGGAGCGGAGAAGTGAGAGACGTTGGGGAGCCCCTTTGGGGTTCTCCCCCCACCAGTATAATGTAAGTGTGTGTGAGAGAGTGTGAGATTTGTGAGAGATGTTAGTGAGAGTGTTTGTAATTTTTGTGAAATTTTGTGCAATAAGATTAAATGTGTTTGTGTGGAATTCTCTCTTTTGTTTTACCCACCAACAGAGGGACCATAGGGAATAAGAGAATATGAGTGATGCCGTTGTAATTTTCTGTTTAAATCTCCGAATCTTTGATTTACTAGTTGTTCAGATTTTCTTTGTATGGGTTACTCGGAAAGAAATGAGAAAAATTGATGCCTGAGAATTGGGTTTGTAACTCTTCGGTAGGGCACAAAAACGAAGAAGTGAAGAATGAGAGAGAGAGAGAGAGAGAGAGAGAGAGAGAGAGAGAGAGAGAGAGAGAGAGAGAGAAGGTGGTGGAAGGGTACACTGGTCACAACCTAACTGTTAGCCCAAAGGTTTCTATAGAACCATAGTGATTTTTTATGATAACAAAATTGATTTTATTAATTGGAGAAATATAATTTATTTTGTGATATTGGTACTCATTTGAATTGATTGTGTATTTGTAGGAATTGGTTGATGTAGACAAGGGGAGTTTCTACACCAAAACATTTATCTCGAATAGTCAAGATATTATCAAAGGGGTGAAGATTAAGGACAAATCTTCTCCCAAGTTTTCATTGGGTACAATTGTTCATTGGAGAAGTGAATATAGTCTTTGAAATGTGAAAGCTTGATTTGTTAATAGAAGAAGGAATTTGAGGCAGTAACATGCACATGTCACGGAGAATAAAATTGTAAAGATGATTTCTTATCTAATTGAGATCAAACGGCTAGTTAAATAAAGGGATTGATTGCCTTAATAATGGAAGTTCCTCACAGCTCGAATGGGATTCAAATTTCCAAGTAGCAATTGGCTTGCAAAGAAATGGAAAGTGTATATTTGATGGCTTGTGTCCAACGGCTAGAGCAAGAAATGGAATTGTTTATCTTGGTTCAAATGGCTAATTCAGAAATGGTAAGTGTTTAATTGATGACTCATTTTGGTGATTGAAGACTAACGGCTACTTGGGGTTCAAGCACATGATGAAGCATATAAACAAGGCCATGCACGGCAGAAAAAGTGTGTAGAGAATTGGAAAAAGAAATACTTTCAATTGAGCTTCAAAGTTGGTTATTTTTATTGAGAGGAAAAATTAGAGCTTTATATTGTTTTTATTTACACTTTTGAGAGTGTTTAATTTGTGTGATTTCATTGTAAAAGGGATTGTACACCCTTGTGAGAGAATTATCTTTTGTGAGTGATTTTTGTGTGAGGAAAAATTACTCGGATAGGTGTGACTAGCACCGAAGTCAAAACTAGTTGGTTAGGTGTGATAAACACCAGAGTCAAAAATAGTTGGAGCGATTGGGGATATTGCTCGTTGTAAAGGTTTCTCTAGCACCCACGAAGCTAGAAAGTGTTAATATTGGAGATAGTGCAGCAAATCCCGAGTTGGACACTCGAGGAGTGGACTAGGCCGTGAAGTTGCGGACTGAACCACGATAAATCTCTGTGTTTGATTTATCTCTCTTTTCTACTCTTTATTTGCTGTCATACAATTATTATTTGTGTGCTTGAACCTATTTAATTTTATTGGGTGTTGCAACTAGTTTAGTTTATTCCCCATTATTTTTTAGATACACGATTCACCCCCTTCTCTCGTGTTGCTATTTGGGCCAACAAACAAATGTCGTGGCACTAAACAAAACAAAATTATCATGGATTTATCATTTCCCTTTTTATGTTAAATCAAAAAAATTGGAGGAAGAATTGTGTTTTTAAAAGAAATGAGTTTGTTTTTGCAAAATGGAGAATTGGGATTGGAGTGTGCGAGAATAATACTATTTTAGTCTCCAAAATAGGGAATTTGTGAGAGATGATTTGGAGATGCTCTTAGGGTTTGTTTATGAAAATCATGAAAAAAGGAAAAGAAAAAGAAGATAATGTAAATTGGTGTTTTGACCAACATCGGGGCTGTTTCGATCCTTCATTTTTACATTTTTGGTATTAGAAAGGATAATGCCACTACATTTTTGGTTAACGCCAAAAATTCAACGTATAATTGTGTCACGCCCTCAAAAAAATTAAAGGATAATACATTAAGAAATTCCACGTGGACAACAACAAGTCCACGGGTCACATCAAAGTCCAAGTTTAGTAATCAAAGTTAACATTAAAGGGTACAATAGTCTACTGTTACCCATTTCCCAATCTGAAATACACAAGTCTTAAAGTTATTACAGATCCAAGTCAAAAGTTTTAATATGAATAAGTTACAAAATCATCTCTTCAAAATTAAAAATTCAAGATGATGAGGTAACTCCTCTTTAAGCTTTCAAAAGATGCATGCAATCACTTCATGCACATCCAAGTCATGCTACATACTGGGTACCTGAAAAATGATAGGTTGAGCTCACTAGCCCAGTAGAAAAACGTTTACCAAAACTAAACACAATGAAATGTAGATTCAAGATGAGACATGAGGATGAAAGCTATATAAGATATCCAAGAGTTTACGAGAGTCCGTTGAGATATACACATAAGTTTAAAATCCCTTATTATCACCCTCGTATGTCCAATGCGTACCCGACATGTGTTCTCTCTCATAAGTGTTCAATTCGTTTGATGTGTCGTGTCAACCAATTTGTTTAAATTAGATATTTAGAAATTCCTCGCGACACGTCCATTGAATGGCCCGAGTATCATTCCAGGCTATCTTTTGACCCTGTATAGTCTTCCCCTTGGCCAAGGCATAGTTCCTCGCAACACGCCCATAGGACGGCCTGAGTATTTTTCCGGGCTACCTCTCGTCCGCGTATCACAAATTTCAAGTTCTCATTTCAATTCACATTCATTGGTTTCACACAAGTGTCATCATATCACTCATACCTCATATCGTCACTCAAGTTCACGCATTTCGTCAAAATCTTCAATTCACATATAACAAGTGTATGACCATGTAGGTGTCGTACAAAAATTAAACCAAGTCACCAATTATACTAGGATAGGCTATGGACGAGTTATTCAATGAGTTTTGAGGTATAAGAGATTATTACACCAAGTAATAACACGAACAAGCGACCGAAATCGATGAAAACAAGTTTTGGTGAAGTGAAGGGGGGAGTGGATCGATCCACTTTGGTCCGGAGCAAGACAGAAGGTTGTGGATTGATCCATCTGAAACACCATTAGAAGGTTTTGGATCGATCCAACCCAAAAGTGGATCGATCCAGAGACCATTACGAGCAGATTATTGACAACAAAATAAGGGGATTGCAATGGGCTCCAAACCAAACATGTTTATGATCAAAAATCAACACCACAAGCTACAATAGGGTATTGCAACAACTAGTTTACGTAGGACAACAACAACAAGCATTCATCAACCTCCAATCAAATCCATAGAACTAGAAAATGGATTTTTCAAGAACATAAGAGGGAATGATTAAAGATGAGTATAATCAACACATCACACACTTCAAAACACTTGGTAATGGTAGAAATTCCCCTACCTCGAGCAAAGATCAAACTTCTAAGAGAATGATGTGCAAAACCCTAACCCTTTCTCCAAGTCCCAAGCAAAATCCAGCCTTGCAGAGTGAAACGAGTGCAAACGGAGCTTCTTAACGCGTAAAGGAGTTGATTTTGAGCAAGGGTTGTGAAGGGACTAGAGTGATTGGGTGAGATTTGGTGGAGGAAGAAGAAGAAAGAGAGAGAGAGAGAGAGAGAGAGAGAGAGAGGGTTGGGTATATTGGGAGAGGGGAGTGTTCTCCCTCTCTCCTCTCACACACCATACACATATACTATCAAATAATTATATCCCAAACCCAATAGTGGCTTGTGTAAACCAAACAAGCATCAATCAACACTTAACACAAAATCTTCTAACATTTAATCATTTTTCTAAGCCTAAATCCCCCCTAAAAAAGTGATTGACCTTAATGGTAATTAAAAAGAGTGATTGACGATAATAGTACTAAATATTTGTTTTTGGTACCGGCCCGTAATGAAACCTTTCCTAACTCGTGCGCACGCTCAACCCAAGATTCACAAACTCGTGCGCGCGCTTAACCTTGGCCATAATTTTATCTATTTTTGTCTCCCTTAAGGCCTCTCAGATTGTAATTCTCAGATTATTTGGTAAAATTGTTAGATTATTTTGTTCAGACCTAAGTAATAATAACATACGGATGGCAACTTGGGCAAGGTTTGTACAAGATCTCCTCATTCTGATTGCTCGAAGAGTAGATTTTGCGACTTTCGTCAGGGTTTGCAAATCATGGCAATCGATAGCCGTGAAGGAGAATTTCAAAGGTTCTCAACAAATTCCATGGCTTATGCTTGCAGAGGAAGAAGAAGAGGAGGAAGAAGGAGAAGGGGATGACAAAAATAACAGAGCCATCAATGGACGTCATTTTGTTAGCATAACGGAGGGAGTGGCGATTGGTAAATTGATGCTGCTAGAAGCAAGGGGAAAGCGGTGCTTGGAGACGCGAGGCTGGTTGATAACCATATCCAAATTCGTGGATATGAATCTACTCCATCTGTTAACCCGGGTTCAAGTGAGTCTCCCACCTATCACTACTTTGAAGTATTACGAAGAAGGTGGCATGTATAACAATTTTATTCAGATACAAAAGGCAGTCTTCTCTTCAAGTCCTTCTGGGTCATCAAAAGATGATTACATCCTCATGATTATTTATGAAGGTCCTGGATTACTGGGTTTTTGTCGATGCGGGGATAAGGCCTGGACCACAATCGAAACCCATTTTGATCGCTTTATGGATATCACCTATTTCAATGGCCAATTTTATGCGGTCAATGCTCGAGGCATGATTTAGGTTTGCAACGTTGGGGGACACAATCCAACTGAGGCATGCCCTGTTGGCAGCAAAATACAATGCACAGTTGCCCCAAATCACGAAAGGCGGACGTACATAGTTGAATTGGAAGGGAACCTATTGATAGTTATTCAAGATGGGCATTATCTTAGATTTCTAAATGACTATGCTAATCAGCGATTGAATGATGATGGTACCCTTGATGAATCTAGGATTGAATATTGGACAAGAGAATTTCAAGTTTTTAAGGTGCATGTAAGCAATTGGAGGGGAACTGAGTTACATAGCTTAGGAGTGAATGTTCTGTTCTTGGGGGATAATAATTCTATATCTATTAAAGCTTCTAAATTTTTAGAACTTCAGCCTAACTGCATTTATTACACTAATGATTGTTGGCTGTCATAAATTTTTTTCAACCAAGGTGGCAGCAAGGACATGGTATCTTTAACTTGAAGGATGGAAGATGGACTCCTTGCTATGAAGGGGAGTCTCTTAGTCCGTCTTGTCCTCCTCAATGGGTCAGACCATATTTTGGATAAGCTTCATCACTTCTTATGCTTGGTTTTTTGTATTATTTATGAACTTCATAATTTTTTACTTTCTAGATTCCTGTTGTCGAGATGAACCAATAATCCACAAAATTCAACGCAAACTAAACAATGTGAAAAAAATGAAACCAAATAATTTATTTCTAAAAAGTACCCCTAGGATGTCCAAGATAGGACTTATCCTCAGCACTCGCCCCCACCAAGAATACAAACAGATTAGGTTCATGCGACGAGATGTGTGTGAAACCTATGTAGCACAGAAGGGACACGGATATAGCGGGGGCCACGGATAAGGATATGGAGACGAGACATGGTAATTCTCAGAAAATGGGGACATAGACACAAGCACACGTGGGACACTGCAAAAATTTTCTAGATAGTTTTTCAGTCATGAAAACTTACATTGTAACCACTAAATATTTGGGTTATGACTCCTAAGCAATGCATTATCGGTCAATGGTGTATGCCTATACATCAACACTTCTTTTTTTTTTTTTTTGTGATGACTTGTGAAGTATCCTAGAAAAGGTATTAAATTTAATAAAAACACCTTGTAGTATTCCGATGCATGTCCCCAACATTTCCCTCATCCTTGGCATGTCTGTATGAAATTAATATAGAGCATAATATAATGGATATGTCACATGGTGTGCCCCATATATGGACCTAATGTATCGGGTCTTCCTAGAGTGTATGACACGGATACGGCAATCTCTAGAAGTGTTGGTGCTTCAAAGGGCCGGGTCAAAAGACCATTAACAAATGAGTGGAGTTCACTTAGTATTAAAAGACCATCAACAAAGACAAGATGTGACAGCTTTAAGACTACACACAAGAAGTTTTTGGAAATCTCCCATTGTCAATCTTGTAGTGGAACAATGAAGAGAATGCATTGCCCAAAAAAAAAAAAAAACAATAGAATGCTTCCATCCAAATATAAAAGAGGTAACGGGATTGTGGATTCCCTTGCCTCCACCCTCTCTCACCACTCACCAGAGAGAAGAAATCATGCAATTCACCATTGATGAAGGTATTCTGATGTACACAAAGGACCCACTGTACATACAGCTTAGGAAAATACATCACTTTTTTGGCCCATCCAATAGAAAGCTGCAATCGATGGAGTTCAATGTTTTCATTAAATCAAATTAAGTGCTCTAGTTCTCCCACCATTCCTATTTAATACAGCTTGACCAACTCTTGCATGAAGAGAACACTATCCATTGTGGATATACCCTTGGTGATAGCAGACTGGTTAGACTACTTCGTAAGTCTTCAGATTTTAGCTCTCATTTAGAGAAGATCAATCTTACCACTTTTTTTTTGGATTCAATCCAAAAACGAAATTAACTTGTAAACAGAGCCAAAACCGCCTTCGCCTATTTTATTTGCATCAGAAAAGTTGTTAGTTGCCTCTGCATTGGTGACCATATCAAAGATGGGCAATTCTACGTCTTCTTCATCTCTATCTTGAATGTCTATCCCTGCATCGATAATCGCAAAACATGAGCAAATATAAAGCCAAATGTGTTCAACACTCGATCACCCCAAAATGAGGAGGGAAGAGGGAGTCCTAGTGTTTGATTTTTTCTGGATAACCATGAACAAAATTAAGGTTACAAATACTGATGGAAAACCATATTCTTTTGGTGTTTGGAATAGTTACATGGTACTTTATTAAGAGTGATATGCCTGTCTTTCAACCACATCATATGACTGCCTTTCAACCATATCGTTTTGTATGACTTTTCTGTATGTATTTTATGTTTTTATAGCATTGTTTAGTAGTGATTTATGTTCCTATGCAACCAAATCTAACATAAGGACAAAGACACAAGAAAACCTGGTAAGAAATCCAAACTAAGAGCTTACCTCTTCTTCTTCGCTTCTTGATCACCAACCAACAAACTAAGCTGATAAATAGAACTGATGTCATGACAACAAACGTCACCACTGTGGCCACCTTCACGGCAGCCACCTTCTTGCAATTTAGTCTTCTAGATCTGGTACGTTGAGCTGAATAAAATGAAAAAATCATTTGTTGTACTCCAGTTGTTCTGCATTTTAGTTAAATAGCCTCAGACCTTCAATTGCAGAACGGCGTTATTGAATGCAAAGTGCTATTCTACTGGAATTTGTAAAGAGAATCTTCAATCAGAATGGTGTAGTTTTTGTATTTTGCAAGTACCGGTACAATTGCGTTTAGGATATGAATATCAATATGCTACAATTATTGGCCTGGATCAGTAGCACCGTTTTTGGTTGCCTGGCTAGTGAACCACATGTGAGATAAGGAACCAAATTGTACTAAAAAAAAATTGTCATGTTATAAGCAAGGAAAATCTGTGAATGTAGTACGATAACGAGCTCTAACTTCAACACTGGTTTAATTAGGAAAGTTTAATTAGACCTATTCCCAAACCATTTATATGGTTGGTTTATGTCCATGACTTCCAACTAATAAGATGCCCTTCCGCTTTATTCTTCAAACGTCCTACTTCTCTAACCCCAAGGAGTTTGGTCGAGTAGCATGAGATAGAAAGCAGAAGTTTTAAAGTTACACCTCGACCCCGAGAGATGGCAAGGTTGAATCCTACGAAGGTCAAATATTCTAGACCTTGGAGCCTCTGGAGGTTTGCTAGGTCATTAACTTGAAAGTTTCGGAATAGGTCGAAGTGCGTACAACCTACCTCAAACACGTAGTTATCCTTTTACCAAAAAATAAAAATAAAATCAAACTCTATTGATCCTTTATCACCAGGAAATCTTGTTTTCAGAGTTCTGTCACCAAGTGTCTGTTTCTATATACCATGCGATTCCTTCATCTACCAAGTGTTTGTTTTTATATTTTTAGATGGTGCAATAATGGTAAAAATAACTTTGTTTTTTGCTACCGAGCAAAAAAAAAAAAATCAAAAAAACCTTTTTTGGGCGACGGATTTATCCGATGCCATGGTGGATTAATCAATAATCCAAAGCAACGGCAGACAAGTATTCGTAGTTGGATTTTAATCTTTCAATCCTTTTGGATCTGGTTTAGGTTGGTTGAATTGAGTAGGATTGGCTTCTCAATTTTATAAAGAAGTTTGAATTATTCATTATTGGGTTAGTGGCCTGGACACCCCCTGTGCGTATATGATTTCCCCCAAATAATCCCTGTACCCAAAAAATCTACGACGACACCCCCTCTATCTTCCAAACTTTACCTAAATACCCCTTCCCGTCACCCTTTCGTCTAAAATCGTCTCGAATCACAAAGTTTTGGGTCATGTTTTGATGATCCAACCCATTCAAGTTGTTTAAAACATGATTTTAAGGGTACTCGTGAGAAATCAGCCCAAAATTTGATCGGGAAGTTCTTGATCCAAACAATTTTTTGTACAAACAATTTGGACGGTTTGGATCATAAAAAAACTGACGGTTCTAGACGATTTTAGACGAAAGGGTGACGGAAGGGGTGTTTAGGTAAAGTTTGGAAGATAGAGGGGGTGTTGTCGTAGATTTTTTTGGGTGCAGGGGGTGTTTGGGGAAAAACGTATACATACAGGGGGTGTCCAGGTCATTAACCCTTCATTATTGGACCCGCTTGGTGGTGTGAAGTTTGGTGTTGACGTTGGTGGCGAGTGGTGGTGGGGAGAGAGAAAATGATCTAGTTTTGGTTATCTGGTTTAGATCAAGAGAAAGGGGGAGGGAGGGGGAATGGTGGTGGTTGTTGTCGACAGTGGTGGGCGGGTAGAGAGAGAAAAGGCATCTATTTTTTTGTTTTATCCTTTATTAAATCATAATTATAAACAATATCTTTATGTTTGATTGTAAACGTTCTTTGTCATTCTCTTTAAATAAGAAAAATATTGTGTATTTATGACTAATTATTCATTTTATTTTTTAACATCAGAAGATGTTTTGGGAGAAATGATTTTAACACTCTCTTTTTATCAATGGCACTTTCCCTTTTTGTCTTTTTAGTTGCTAAATTTACTTAACTATCCATTGATGCAATAAATTTTCCCCAAAATTCATAGGCTATTTTGTAGATTCACAGACAAAAGGAAGGAGGTGTCATTGGTAAAAGGAGAGTGTCAAAATCATTTTCTTTCTTTTTAATAGTAGTTCTCAAAGAGTAAATGCCCGAATGTCATTTTCAAGTAAAATGAAAGACAACATAAAAAATTCTAATTCTTGGCGGTGCACAATAAGAGAATAATACTCCCTCCGTCCCAATTTGTTGTGCCTATTTCCTCTTTTGGACGTCTCAGAAAATCGTCAATATCTTTCAATCTATAATGTTTTTTATAGTCAATATGGATCTTGTTTGATAGATCTCAATTAATTTTTTAAAAGGAAGATTTTGAAATCGTAAAAAATATTGTAGATTATGAAATATAGATAATTTTTTGAGAAGTTCCAAAAAGGAAACATGCGCAACAAATTGGGACGGAGGGAGACAAAAATGCTAAGAGTACTTAAGAAAGGGCCACCGAAAATGTATTAATTGTTTGGGGGCTCATTTTTAGGTCTCACATGAACAATCTAAACCATTTGTAAATTTTAAAATATTTTTTCGGTGTCCCGAATATTTAGGTCAAATTGATATGTGTAAATGGGGGGTCCAATATTCTAAGTTCTCATTTAGAATTTATGATCTTGGATTCTAAATGAAAACTTAAATTTATCCAATTGAGCTGATTTTTTGCAAAGTGATTGGAGAAATTATTTTAGAATTATTGAACAGTTTGAATAAATCATGTGAAACCTAATAGTGGGCCTTACAAGCCGTTACAACATTTTCGGTATCCCTTTCTCCTGTACCCATAGCGGGGTCTGAAAAATTATTTGACTAAACAAAAAAATGGGCAAAAAATGGAACAATTTGTTTGAATGGAAAGCAAAAATGAAACACATTACACATTTTTCGTGCATAACACTGTTCATTTTAGGACGAAAATATATTCATTGGCACTTGCACTTTATTTATTTTTTATTTTTAGCACTTTATTTATATAGGAGAGAAGATATACTACTATAGTACTATTTTCCATTTGAGCAATGCTAGGTAGACAACAAAAATAGACAACAAGATGGACAACACACTCACATGTTGTGTGGAGCTCACACATTTTGTGAGTGTGTTGTCCATTTTTGTTGTATATCTAACATTTTTGTTTCCGTTCTCCTGGGACGGCCGATATTGTCATTAGTGCACCAATAGTAGGTGTCCATTTCACACTGAAAAATCTCTCCGGGTGGTAGGAGCCCATATATATAGGGTCAGGATCTAGTCAGGACTCCCTAACTTTGTTAAAATCCGGACCCCTCTCCCGGCCAAATGGTCAAGATTTGAACCATTGGATGTGTTTAAAATGTGTTTTCATGGGCCTACGCAAAGATTCGGCAAAAAAATGATCAGGATGGGCTACATCTGAGTAGTTTTTCATACAAATCGTAAGATATATATTTTATGAAAAATTGGTCGGATGAAGCCCTTTTGAGTCATTTTTTTTCCGAATCTTCGTGTAGGCTATTGAAAACACATTTTAAACACATCTAATGGTTCGGATCCTGACTATATGTCCTGGAGAGGAGAGGTCCATATTTTAACAAAGTCAAAGAGTCCTCAAACTCGTAATTTGCAAACTTCATGGATTGGTCGAATCTTGACGATCCGAACCGCTCAATGTGTTTAAAACATGTTTTTAAGGGTCATCGCGAAGATTCGTCCAAAAAAAATACTCGGAAGGGCTTCATTCGAACATTTTTCGATAAATTATATATGTATAGTTATTATGAAAAACCGCTCGGATGAAGCCTTTTCGGATAATTTTTTTTGTGATTTCTAGCGTTAGCCATGAAAAATATGTTTTAAACACATTAAACGGTTTGGATCGTCAAAATTTGATCCAAAAAATTAAAAAAAGGGTGGTCCTCACAGAGGAAATCTTTGATGAAATACTCAATAGAATGTCTTCCTTTGAGGGAGTATATATACAATACACTTCCACCCCGTTTGGATGCCGGAGATGTTCAAGGTGGATTTGTAATGAGGGCGGATTTGAAGGTGAATTTATAATGAGGGTGGATTTGGTAATGAGGGTGGCCCCACCTCATAAGAAGGGTGGATTTGTTAGTAAGGTGTTTGGATGGTATTTTGAGAAGGGGAATTTGGAAGGTGGATTTGATAGGATAAGAGGTCAAATGACGTAATTGCCCTTATTTTATTATTTGAATAAAGAAGATGATTTAATTTCTTAATAATTACAGTAAATACGTTAAAAAATACATTAAAATTACAGAAAATACATAATAAATAGAAAGAAATATTTAAACCATATTAAATGGAAAAAAAATTCGGGTTTTAAAATTTAAAAATTAATTAAGAATTGAAAATTAGTTAAATTAACAAAAGACTTTTTTTTTGGTTATTTGAATGGTGAGTAGGTTATATTTTTTAATTTTTGGTTGAATGGAGAGTAGATAGTGATTAGGGTGAATGGTTGGTAGAGTGGTAGGTAGGTGATTGAATGGTGGGTTTGTGGTTGAATGGTGGATAAAAAAAATTCCTATAAATACAAAAGAAACTCATTTTGGTATTACAAGCAATTTTGAAATTAGAAAAACAAGTGTTATAGTTATATTTTTTTAAGTCACAATGGGACGCCGGGGTTGGAGCGAGGTGGAGGAAGAAACTTTGCTCCAATACCTTACCTCCCTCGTAGATGAGGGCGTTTGGCAAACAAATTTTGGATTTCGTCCTTCCTATTCAGAAGTTTTGAAAAATATGATGCAAGCTTCTTTCCCTGGTGGTGGTATTACAAAAATTCATATTGAACGCAAGATTACCCAATGGAAGCGAGATTTTGTCTACGTCAATAAGTTGCATCAAATTGAAGGGTTCGAATGGGATGACATTGAAAAGAAATTGGTCGTGGAAAATGAACAAGTTTGGAACAATTTTGTGCAGGTAAGAATTCATCCCTTCCTTGACTTCGTGAATAGTATCCCTAACTTTTTTTAAATATAACTTCTTCTTTTTAAATTTAGGGTCATCCACAATTTGTAAACTGGAATGGAAAGCGATTTCCAAATTACAGTCGATGGTCCTACTGCTTCACACCTCAAGACAATGGGGAAAATGAAGATTGAAGTTGTCCAAAGTTTTAAAATTAAGCTGAATGTCAGAATTTATCTTTATGGAAGAGAGGGTCTTTATCTTTGTAATAAAGTTCATAATATATTTTTGTATTAGTAATAAACTTTGGATTTCAATAAACGGTTCAATCTCCATAGTACATACAAGTACAAGTTTACTCCGAAACAAACAAAAATGCCAATAAAATAACAACCCAAAAAACCTAAGAAGAAAATTAAAAGATACAATAATTTTCCATGAAATGGGCATATTGAACCCCCATCACTTTGTGTCGATTGTATGTCTTTTACCTGAAAATTCTCTGTAGATAGATTGACCTGTCATTCAAAAATCTAAACCAAAACAAACAAGAAGTGATATAATTTGAATTATTTAAATTGCACAATAATTTTTCAAGTATGTATATTAGGCTCAGATCTTTCATTGATCGACGCGCATTGCACAAGTTGGCTACAACTCATGTTGCCAAATGGTGATTAAACCCTTGGCCATCATAAACTACCGCGCCAATGCTAGTGCATTGCCATAAAAAGCATAACTTTCATTCGATCATCATTGCCTTTAAATAGGATGACAACTTACAAATGGCAAATATCATCACTGCTGTCATAAATAGGATGTCAAGTTACAAATTAGGGCTATATACATGTATTCATAAATATACAATTTATTAGGCCATAAATATGCAGTTTTCTGGGCTATGTAGCAAAAGCCAAATGATCCCAAAAAGGCTATACTCATTTGTGGCTTCACACACACACACACACACACACACACACAGACAAGAGGAGTCTCGTGGCTCAAAAAAGGTTTTCTCCGTCACAATCCATGACTTGGCTATAACATTATGTTGCCAACGGGTATTGTTGGCCATCATAAGTTGTGCAGCCATATAGCATAGCAAAAATTGAGGTTCATCGGCTGTCATGCATTATGTTGCCAAGCATAATTCATTAGGTAAAAATTGGTGTTCAATTTTTTCATCATAGCCACATAGCACAGTAAGCTGAATCATACCTCAAAAAACTGTAAAATAGCCCAGAAACTTCATAATAGTGCAGAAAACTGCATAAGAGCCCACAAAACTACACATAACAGCCCATTAAACTGCAAAATAGCCCACAAAACTACACAAAAGTGCAGAAAACTGCATAAGACCCCAGAAAATTGCACATACCAGGCCATAAAACTGCCAAATAGCCGTAAAATCGCATAAAAAGTGCAAAAAACTCAGATAAGACCCTAAAATCGCATATAATAGGCCATAAAACCGCCAAATAGCCTGTGAAAATCGCAGACATAAGTGCAGAAAATCGCATATAATAGCCCATAAAAACGCAAAATAGCCCAAAGAAAATGCACATAAGTGCAAAAACTACCTAACACCCCGTAAAAATCGCAACATAGCCTGTAAAATATGTTCAAAGTCTGTAAAATCGCATAAGAACCCCGTAAAAACCGCCCATATAATGTTCTAAAAAAACGCAATATAGCCTGTAAAAACATATGCATAGTCGCGGCGATAAGATCTCGAGAAAATTGCACATAACAAAGACGTAAAAATGCATAACAACCTTAAAATCGCATATAATGACCCATAAAAAAACCGGACAATAGGTCAGAAAACTACATCATAGCACATAAAACTGCAAAATAGCCCAGAAACATGCATAGCAGCCCAACAAACTACATCTGAGCCCATGACAGCCTAGAAAACTGCAAAACTACCCAAAAAAGTGCATAATAGCCCACAAAAACTGAACATAAGTGCAAAAAATAGCAAAATAGCCCACAAAACTGCACATAACATCCTAGAAAACTGCAATATAGCCCACAAAACTGCATCAAAGGTGCAGAAAACTACATAACAACCCAGAAAACTGCACATAACAGCCCATAAAACTGGAAAATAGCTCAGAAAACTACATCATAGCACATAAAACTGCAAAATAGCCTAGAAACATGCATAGCGACCCAACAAATCAAAATCTCGAAAATGACATGATGTAAATTAAAAAGCGAAAAATCGCCCAAAAAAGTGCATAATAGCCCACAAAACTAAACATAAGTGCAGAAAAGTGAATAACAGCCCAAAAACATACAAAATAGCCCACACAACTGCACATAACAGCCCATGAAACTGCAATATAGCTCATAAAACTACATGATAGCCCATAAAACTGGAAAATAGGCCATAAACATGCATATTAGCCCAAAAAACTGAAGCTTATCCCATAAAATTGCATACCAGGCCAGAAAACAAGACTAGAATAGTGCATGACAAGCCTGAAAACTGCTAACATGACCAAAATGTCCAAAGATATATCATGGACCTCAGAGCTTAGCCATTTAAACATCACAGCTCATCAATTTAAATCATCAGATCTCAGAAATTGAAACCATCATAGCTCAGGAATCTAAACAATCACATCTATGAAATTTTAACCATTAGAGCTCAGGAATGTAAACAACCATCATACCTCAGATTTGTAGCTCACACATACACATACACATACACACACACACATACACACACCCAAACATTAGAGATTAGATTTGTAGCTCGTATAAATGGTTCAGAGATTAGATTTGTAGATCACATCACCCTTTTGGGACAACATTATGTTGCCAAATGGCTTTTTAAGCCATTGGCAACAATAAGTTGCACTACCAAGTCGATTGCGTCGCCTATATATTATTGTGCCCTAATTTCATCATTGCCTTTAGAAACCTGAAAATGAGACCGAAATCTTCATTAAGAAACATGCATAAACAACTACATAGCACAAACATCCAAAACACATGACAGTAGTACGAGTAATTAGAGTTAGTTAGAGTTATTACAGTCATCCATAATAGTAGTAGAAATGTTTTTTCCTTCACCCACAACCCATTGAAACAAACTCCTACACTTCACTTTTGTAACCCAAGTCCTAAGTTGTTGGACCAAGCTTTCCTTGCAACAACATGTTGACCCAATGTTGCCTATAATGTTCGGGGATGCTATAGAACTCCTCAACCCTTTTATCATTTGCCAAAATCTTTGCATTGGCGGTTAAGATGTCGTCAACATCTAGATTAAGCTTCTCAAGTTGGCCAAACACTCCGCCTTTTTTATCTGACATTTTTTGGTCAAACCCTACGACGTCGACGAGCTTCGCCATGACCTCTTTGTTCTCCGCCAAGTAACTTACAAAGGCATCACTAAGTGCCGCTTGTTTTGCCTCGGCCTTTGACATCTTCTTAACCTTCGGGATTTGCAAATCAAGCGTTGGGAGTGGTGGCTTTGACATTGCTAGTGGGGGTGCTGGGGTTTGCGGAAGGTGAACCACCTCCGGATAGGTCTATGAAGCTACCACCTCCAAACACGAAGTCACCATTGGCAAACCGTGGCGTGTAGCAATCATTGGTGCCAACAAAAGATTCCTCGTGGACGGCTTGTTCCATCTCTTCTTCTGAAGAATCGTCCCGAATTTCAGCCGGATCCTCCGCCATTTCACCAGTTGCCCTATCTTTCCCAAATAAAATTTGCCATTGTGGGAACATGGGGAAGGTTTTCCCATTCATCCCATTGGCTTTGGGATGGAACTGCACATGTTAGAAGCATAGAATTTGATTAAGCAAGCACTAACAATCTTCGTAAACGTATACATGAAAAGGTGGGAATAAATTACCTTCACGTAATCATCCCACACATTCGGTGAATCCACAACTACGACATTAATATCATGGTTCCAACTAAACCCGCTTAACCTTCACATATCAGCAAGCAACCCATACTTCTCCTTCCAATTTTTTACCTTCGACTCGATGTTTGGGGTAGCTCTTATGTTTGTCCCGGGCAACATCTTGTGGAGTAAAATCTCCACTGCTCCGAAGAAGCCTGACTTGAAGCCGTTTTCGGCTTTCCATTTGACCCCATCTTTGAACTCTTCAATCATGCATACAAGAAGGGCTTCCTCCTCCTTCTAAGTCCAAAGCCTCCGGCTTTGTTTCTCCTTCGAAGTCCCATCATTCGTCTGTTTCTTCCCCTTGCCCTTAGATTTGGACGTTTGTTGGGAATCCAAAGGGTCCATTAAGCAGCTGTTTTTAAGTTTAATTATTTGAGTTGGCACAAGAATTTTTAGTAACAAACATCACATAATCGAATAAGTAATTGCATGGAAGAAAATCGGGAATTAAACGGCATAAAATCCACACTCAAAATTAGTCATTACATGGAAAACATGTCTATCAATAAGATTACAAGACAATAGTCATTACAATGATAAAACTTATAACTACTCCCCAGTCGGACCGTTAGCTAACCAATGGTTGTACATTTTAGTAGCCAAGTTATCTCTCATTTGGGTCCATTGGTTGGTTGGCTCAATACTGTCAATATATTCATCTGTGGGCTGTTCCCAAGCAGTGTATTGTTGTTCAATGGTATCAACTTCCATTTCACGCTTGATAAGGTTGTGGAGAAGGCAACAAGCTGTGACTATGCGACATTGAGTTCTAATGGGATAGTAAGAACAAGATCTCAATATTGCAAATCTCATCTTTAAAACCCCGAAACATCTCTCAACCACATTTCGAGCGCTTGAGTGCTTCATGTTGAAATACTCCTCCCGGCTTGCAGGTTGGTGGCCTTGCCTCCAAATGTTAATGTGGTATCGTTGACCTCTATACGGGGCTAACAATCCCGGCCCATTTGTGTAGCCGTCATCGACGAGGTAGTAATGACATACAAAACGCATTGAATTCTATGTGATTACGTTGGAGAAAGTGTGGAGGTATTATGTTGTGTAAATCAAAGTTATTATAGTCACGTACCCTGTGGAATTCTTAACCCATGTGGCCTTATCAACGCATTGCGAAGTACTCTTGAGTCTGTGGCGGATCCTTCCCAACCAAACAATGCGTATATAAATCTTAGGTTTCGACTACAAACTCCTAAGACATTTGTCGCGTAGTCTCCCTTCCTTGACCTATATATCGCCCCCCGCCTTCCATCACTGCATGACAGGTACAAAAGGTACCGTCTAAAGCCCCTAGACAATTCTGTTACGAAAACATTTTAGTACTGATATGTTCAAGATAAGGTAGAAAGTGAAGTGGGCAAATTTATACGCAATTCGGTAAGTGAGTTTACCTCAAACCACTTCCACCTACTATCCGACTCATTAGCGGGAACAGGTTGGGGACGATACCACAATTGATTGTATAGTCGCAAGACTGCCAACAAAACTGCATTGAAATGCCTACTCATTGTTTCCCCCGACCGCACGAAATAGAACTTCGTTGGCCTATTCTTGTTATGGTGTGCGAGGATCCACAAGAAAATAGCAACTTTTTCAACGACTGTGACGTTCCCAGAGTTTTGTAAGCCTCCTTCCTCTAGTAAATGGCATAACCTCATGAATGTATGCCTATTTACTCTTAATTGGTCGTGGCAATTTTTGTCATCACCACGTACTAACCTATTAAGGGCGTCAACTTGATTCTGGTAGACATTAGGGTTCAAACGAAGAAGGGGCCTTCGTCGAATCCTTTCGTCCATCAAGTTCTTAATTGTCACGCCCTCAATTTTAATAACTCAAAAGTAAATAAAATTCACATAGGACAAATCAAGATCTCAAATTTTCTCTTGAATAGTCAAAGCCAACATAATGTAACCCCATCATTTCGAATACACAAGTTCAAGTTCAAGGTTATTACATTGCCATATAGTCAAAAGTTTGATAAATTGAAGTTACAAAACCATCTTTCCAAAAATATAATACAAGATGGGAAAAAAATAACTTCATGCATGTTCAAGCTCCATGTACATGTCACTCGGCAAGCATCCAACCTCATGCTCCATGCCGTGTACCTGAAAAATTGATATGTTGAGCTCACTAGCCCAGTAGGAAAACTATTCTACTAACGCTAGGTGTATGAATATGATACATACATAATAGATGAATGTGGAGTAAGCATGACCAATATACTAGTTAGAATGGACGGAAGGTTATGATTTGACCACAAGGAAACCAAGGGTATCCAAGTGTCCTAAACGTATCCAAGTGTCCAAAAACCTTGCAAATATCTAACCAAGCCCAAGTAGTTTTCCCAAAATTCTCATTTCGCAAACCAAAAGTCAATTTTATCAAAAATGCCGATTTTGTCCAAATTCACCACAACCGATATTTCATAAGAAAACCATCTTCGATTTTGATAGGGAAGTATCCCTCTGCCGGATTTCATGGGCTCCGCGCACCCCCCGCCGATTTCATGGGCTCCAGACACCCCTCCCGGATTTCGTGGGCTCCATGCACCCATGGCCAGGGACACCAAACGGGTGATCCCTAGAGTTCATTTTATCCAACAATTTCATATTAAAAATCTTTGTCTTTCATAAAGTCCCAAAAATCCCATTTCTTTCAAAGGTTCACCACTTTCACCAA